>CM056587.1:25510666-26110666 GCA_029721435.1 Gymnothorax reevesii | reverse complement strand
CATCTCTCGGAGCACGTCATTAACGAATGCCTGAAACACCGAGGGGGTGTTAACCACCCCGAACTGTAAGACCCGATATTCGTAGTGCCCGTCATGCGTGTTAAAAGCCGTTTTCCATTCGTCCCCCTCCTGAATGCGAATCAAATTATACGCATTACGAAGATCTAGCTTCGTAAAAAATGATGCCTCCTGCAGACGTTCAAACGCGGAATTCATTAACGGAATGGGGTATCCGTTTTTAATGGTGATCTTATTCAAACCCCTGTAATTAATACAGGGTCTCAGACCGCCATCCTTTTTCCCAACGAAAAAGAATCCCGCTCCAGCTGGGGACGTGGACGGCCGAATAAAACCACTGGCTAGCCTCCTGAATATACTCTCGAATAGCCTTACGCTCAGGTCCTGACAGCGAATATAGCGAACCCCTAGGCGAAGTTGTCCCACGATAAAGATTAATTTCACAGTCGTACGGATGATGCGGGGGTAACGTAGAGGCTCGTTGTTTACTGAACACCTCAGCCAGATCGGCGTAATCCCTGGGAACATTCGGAGGCAAGTCAAAGTTCAGGGTGGCCCCAAATTCTCTACCCTGCTCAGGATCTAATGAATCCGTGACTGATTCCGAATCGCTAAAGTCCACCAAAAAGTAATCATCCTCTGGCTCTTGCCAGTCAAATTGAGGATCCCATTCTAACCCCTCCTCTGCCCCTTTTTCCAGTCTAGGAGGGTACAGTGCGATAATTTCCTCACACTCGCTCCCGGTGTCAGCCTGCCCCTTAGCTTCACGTCCGAAAGAACCATTATCATTAGTTTTACAATGAGTGCTACACTTGGGACCCCAGCGGACGATAGGATTAATCTGTTCCCCCCAGCTGATACAAGGATCATGTTCCCGTAACCATGAATGACCCAAAACTATAGGGAAAGTGGGAGACCTGATAATAAAAAATCGAACTTCTTCAGAGTGGCTACCAAAGGAGATGAACATTCTTAGTGGTTCTGA
Source organism: Gymnothorax reevesii (assembly GCA_029721435.1). Lineage (NCBI taxonomy): Eukaryota > Metazoa > Chordata > Actinopteri > Anguilliformes > Muraenidae > Gymnothorax > Gymnothorax reevesii. Next base: position 26,109,663 of record CM056587.1, on the reverse strand, counting down.
AACTTCAGTTATAACTCCCGTTCCCAGCGGGCGACCGTTCAAAGTTCTTACAGAACGTGATTGTGAAAGTGCAACAGTAGGAACGGAGTGCCTCCTAGCCCACTTGAAACAATCCATGAAACAATCAACGGCGCCCGTGTCCACGAACGCTTCAATAGTAAATCTTTTACTCCCAACAGTAAGTTCTACGGGGATTAGTGTTCGGAAGGGAAAATGGGTCTGCCCCTCTAGCGCCCCCTGAATCGCTAGAGAGGTTTTCCATTTCCCCAAAGCTTAGGACAATGTGGACGGATATGACCCGGCTTGTTACAATTAAAGCAGATTACTCTTCTGCTAATGGGGGGCCATTCCACCGAATCGGTGCCATTTGCATGTTGTAATTTTTCAAAAATAAACTTCATTTTTCAAATTTTTTCAGGATTGTATCTGATACCATACATGTTTAACTATTCAAAATATGTAATGGTCAATCTCAGGTACATTTATTTTTATTTTTACAAGGTTGTGAAATGGAAGATGGTAGCATTTTTTTTCAGTCCTGTTACCGATACTATTATAACTATTAATATATCATTTAAAAGTCATTCCAAGTATTTTATTCGTTTTTCACTCAATAAAGTGGGTATGTATAAGAAATAATTTAATACATGTTCAAAATATATATAACTATGGTAAAAGAGTCAGAAGTATACAGGCGAAATGCATTTCTTTTAAAAATACAAAGCCAATTTTAATTTTTAATGGGGACCTTAACCTCAATTTGATCAACAATCTATTATGTGATCTATCCAACAAGCGCTCAAATAATGGACAAAAAAATTTTGGGGGAAAAAGTTTCATCTTTATTTTTTCAATTAAAACAATTAGGTAACAGGAATGAGAACCGAGTAACAGGATTGAGTGTCTCTGAACAGAACAGAATGGAGAAGAGGTGTGTGTGTGTATGACAGTATGTGGGTATGTGTCTTTGTGTAAGTGTGTGTGTGTGTGTGTGTGTGTACAGAATGTGAGAGTGTGTAATTGCATGTGCGTGTATATATGCATTTATGAATATGTGTATAGACTCTATACACATATTCATACAAACACACACACAAACCACACTACTATACAGTGTATGTGCATGAGAGCGTGGGTGTGTGTAGTATGCTTGTGTGTATGGATGTGTATATGGTATGTATTTGAGTGCAAATGTTAAGGAGTGGGGCAGTGGAGACAGAGAGAGGTGTGAGTTTCCCCGGCAGCATGTGTGTCTCACTCCTCAGGTACAGTATGGGCTCTGTATCTTTCTCCGAAAAAGGTAAAAAGAAGAAAGACAACAGATATAACTGATATAAGTTGAGCATATTGCGTTAAACAGGCATTTCTGCATAGAATTGCATGATTACAAAATGTATTTTTATAGAATTGCAATGAATTAATGAGGAAAAATCTAACTTGCTTTTTTAAGAATCAGATTTTATTTTAGCCCAAACATCTTTTTTTATTGCCATGTAATGGCTTGTGACCTGCCTCGCTGGTGGGATTATGCACAAGATATCTTGGAAGAGGTACCACAAGGTATCCTCAGGGGCTGGCCAGTAGAATCTGTTGGCTCCCTGACAATAATATGCTCACATTGTAAAACACCATAGTAATTCCAACTGTAATACTTAAAATCAATGAATTCATGTTATATCATATAATACAAACTGCTCTTCCCGCCCCTCTCTATCTTACCCCACCCCGCCCTGGATCTATCTCTTCCCCTACCTACCTCCCCTTCCTTTCCTTACTTCTCCACTCCTGTCCCTCCTCTCCCTACACCCCCCCTCTCTAACCCCTCCCTACTTAGCCCCACCTCTCTCTACCTCAACCCCACTCCCCTTCAATTTGTCACTTTCAATGAAAATTCTCACTCCTGTTACTCTTATTCAGTCTTGTTACCCTTTCTATGGGTAACAGGACTGAGGGTAACAGGACTGAGTTTTTAGCACAGAATTAGCTATGTTGCTAAAGCTAACACATGGAAAGCCATGCTAGTAGCTTGTGGCCCCTAAGCACCTTTAAGTGATTAACCAAAACTCAAAAAATAAAAATAAAATCATAAGAGCATAAAAAATAATTGAGGTAACAGGACTGCATGTTATGATTTATGATGCCAGTCATATTTACAATATGATCAAAAATAAACAAAAGAGAGCGAGAGAACTTACTTTTGGTCTTCCCAGTTCCTTCACGGGACTGAAATGATGCAATATCCAGTTGATCCTGTCACATGTGGAATGTTCCAAAATCTTTAGGGTGGTTAATGTATCAGGGTAACAGGACTGAGAAAAAACCTGGGGACACCACTAAAATTGTGTTTTTTAACTAATGTTTTATGATTTTTTGAGTAGAAAACGTATTTTATGTTTAAATTACAAATTGGGCCACAAAATAATGCAAAAATAAATACTTTTATAAAGGATTCTGGTGACTATATTTAATAGTTAAGTTTAGTGTTAGAGAGTGGGGACAGGCGAAAATCCCATTTGTTCAGTATTCTACGTAGCTTTTATAAAATTTTTAGACCGTGCATCTTCAAACTGCAACCAGGACAATAAGAAGGACACTTTGATTGATAATATAATGTATTTTACAGATACTTTTCATGCATATTCATGCATATTTCTGAATGTAATGTCTTGGGGACAGAAAAGGCACCGATTCGGTGGAATGGCCCTGGGTCTCTTAGACTGACGATCAAACGAACCGTCAACTTGGATAGGCTCAACCGAAGTAGAATCTTCAATGGGTGGAAAGGAGATGCACATTCGCCACTACAATTTTAACCCCATTATCAGCCAGCGGTGATCTATTTAGCTTTTCCCTGTAACTTTCGCGTATGCGGTTGTCAATTCATACCGCAGTATGGACTAAAGAGTCTAAAGTCGAACAGGGTTCTAAAGTTGCCAGCACGTCCTTAATCTCCTCTGTAAAGGCATGGCTATATACCAGGCCTACCAAAGAAAACGTAGCCTCAGCACACAAAAACTTTGAAATGCCTACATTAATCGCGGAAATAGCAACAGAAAAATAATACCCCGCTACCGAAACTGCAAAAACCGCAACATAAACTGTTGACTCTGGGCCGGTACCCGCAAGCGCAGTAAATGGCAAAGACGGATGCGATAGAAGATGTTGCAGTTTCATAGTCTTATGCTACGAGTCAACAGTTTATGTTGCGGTTTTTGCAGTTTCGGTAGCGGGGTATTATTTTTCAGTTGCTATTTCCGCGATTAATGTAGGCATTTCAAAGTTTTTTTGTGCTGAGGCTACGTTTTCTTTGGTAGGCCTGAGAAATGTCATGATCGAAAACAAACACCATCTCCCTAACAAGGGCCTCTACAGAATTTACGACCGGTGAATTAGATCTAATTAGTGGGCTGACCCAATTGAGCGCTGTGCCAGCCAACAGGGATAATATAAATGAGAATCCTCATTAACAAAAACGTGACGGCTGAGTCCTAAAAAATATTTCAACCAGGGCAATGAAATCCTTACACTTTCCAGCCTTGCCACTGTATCTTTGGAGCAGTATCAGTTGTAACTTAGGTTCTCGGGGAGAATGTATGGATGGTGCTTCTGCAACTTTTTGTGGAGTTTGTAACGTTAGAGATTTAATACTCTCAGACAAATCTAACAGGACGCTCTGCTGGTTCTGGAGAGCAGTCTCCTGCAGGTGCAATCTCTCATCAAGTACAGAACGCTGATTACAAAAAACTGAAAGTGATTTAGCGAACCCAGCCAACATCTCTTGTTGGCTGGCAATAGCCCTCTTAATTTCAGCCACCGCTGACGTCTCCATTTTGGCTAGAGTGTACTGTGATGGGCGTAGTAGGACACCAAGAGCAGTGGCCAGAAATAAAAGGAAAAATCAGCAGCGTGCTGAGAGACTAAAACAGATGGAACGGACCTGACGCCGTCCGTGGTAGACAACAAGCAAGGGACAAAAAGAAAAGGGAAATAAACCAAAGAATCCCTTACTCACTAACACTTATCCTGTTATGCAGCTAAGATCCTGACAATACTCTCTCTCAAAAGACCTTACTGGCTAAAGCGCCAAGGGGAAAATGACACTCTAGCAACACGAACGAGGTAGAACAGGAGCTTAAATAGAGACCGGGTAATCCCCCCAATTAATGCTAGCTGGCCCAGGAATCCGATGGCAAGCAAAACAATATCGTCCCGGACGAGAGTAACAAAAGGAGCTCTCAAAGCTCCAAAACCATGACAGATATTACAAAAAAACCCTGACTGAAGTGGGTCAATAAATGCTCGAGACATGACAGTGCACCTAATTAATTAAATTACAAATTAACTGCTTATTAAAATCCTATTGTCGGTGGAAAAAAAGAAAACTAGCTCACACAGTGGGCCCCCAGGGCCAATTCTGAGAAATAGTGAATTAGAATGTCCAGATCTGAACATTGCCATGCAGTAACTCAAACAGTTTTGATGTAAACCTTGTTGCATCTCTTATGATCATTTCTGGCGAGTACTTATTGATGAGGGTCACAATACGATTTTTGTTGTAGTGCCACCAGGCTGAACTTTTTATTTGTAGAACTTGCAATTGCTAAAACTGCTTTACTGGGAATCATAAAATCTGCTTTCAACGTTCCTGGTGCATAGAGGTGGAAGGTATTGATTGTGGTAGCTCTGTAATATCTCCAATAAGGAGCAGGCTGAGGCATGGACCAGAGAGAACTGAGCTGAGAACAAAGACGACAGGAAAACCAATACACTTGAGAAAAACTCTGATATGCTTAAAGCAGAGGTGCAAAGATGAACTGGCACCGATAGAGGGGAACACACATTAAATACTATGTGGGGGAATCAAGATAACAGAAGATAGCTGGGAATACTGGTAAAGCCAATTATGGGCAGGAAAGACAATCACTGAGGCAGGAACTGAAGTATTCAGAAACAAGAGACGAGCTAAGTATTTCAAAATACAACTAGAACTAAACAAAAGACAAAATGATGAACATCTTTTACATTGAGAGGAGGTGGACATGTGACAAAAACACTCTTTGCTTTTCAAAGGGTTCTTCATTCTCCTGAGCTGAACCATCTGTAGAATCTAAGCAGGTACAGTTCCCTCTGCTCTAGGGAAGGCTTGTGTCTGTATGGTTCAAGTAATGGGCTTGTAAAATAAATCTCAGTAGTAAAATCCTAGTTGGGAGACACAGGCCTATGCCCGCTCACCAGGATGTGACCTATCATACCAGATACACACAGTATCGCACAGTGCACCCCACCCCATACCAGAAAAAGCTTACCTGTCAGGCATGCTCAAGCTTTCTTTTTCTGTGTTTGATTGATCTCCATGACTTTTTGAATTATTGTTCCTTTATCAGTAGTGACATAATTAGAACAAAAATGAGAAGAAAATACAAAAAACAAAGCAAGGCCATTTTTGCTGTTAAGTTATGGGTTATGTCATGAAAATATAAATGCCATTCTGTGCACGTGTCAACAAAATGCAGTATAACTGAACCCCTAAGAACCATACTGGGCCAACCCATGTTGCGGTACTTTTGAGGAAATAGGACTCAAAGTTGCCAGCTTCCTGCGTCATCGAGAGTAACTGGCAACAAATACACTGCATATGTCACAAACTCAAGATATGTAAAATTACGTAATGCACTTCTTATACAGGTTTTGCATGCCCTTCTGTTTCGTTTAAAGTGAAACTTACCTCCTTCTGAGGAGGAACCATCATCTTCTGATTCATTTGGGTCAAACTCTGGGTCTCCATTATCTTCCACCTCACCATCATCATCAATCATAGCAAGCAATTCCTCATCAGTGAGATACCTAGCTGCCATGTTTACTGTGAATTATTGGAAGGCTGTGGGATGGCCTATTATGGCTAAGGCAGTGCAGTGCATATGAACAGTGGCAGAGAAGAGGTTTGCTCATATAACAATCCATGTGGGCAGACTGGGTTGGCCCATTTAGGAAATACAGATCTCAGTTTTCTGCACATGCTGACTACTTCTACTCAATTTTGCCAAAGGAGCGGGATGGCCTGGTCTGGTTCGTAGGGGCTCATTTGATTACTTTTTTTTTGTTTTTGCAAAGTCATGAAAAATAATTTTATTCAGTTGAGTTTTAATGCAGAACTGTACCTGATCTTTAAAACTTGTGGCAAAGATATCTTTCCAGCGAGAGAATATGATAATTAAAGCATTGTATCTTCATGTTACAATGCCAGTAAGTCCAGCTGGTGAGACACAGGGCCTTGCAGCTCAAAGTAAATGGCTCAACTTGAGTGAATCTGAAGTACCTGTTTGAGTCGTTCCATGTCAACTGGACCAATTTTGGTGAAGTTGGGAACCCAACCTCCTCAAAAAAAAAAGTTATTTTACATGATCTTAAACCAAATCCAAAATATTTATGTCCTCAGTCAAATTGTCACTGAGATATCAGAACTAAGAACTTATTTAATTTCTGTAATAGTTTGGATACATTTTTTGAAAATTTGGATGATGACATCAATGTTTTTTCAAATTTCATCTCCTACAGCTGAAGCTCAATAAAATGATTAGATAAAATATTCATAAACTCTGCAAACTGTTCCTCTAAACCAGAGGTGGGCAATGAGGGCCGTATCTGTCCCTGGTTTTCACACCAACTTCTGGCTTTTAATTAGTTGATAATCTAAATTAGCCAAACTATCTCTGAAATCTGACATTTCAGGCACATTTCTTTAAATTATCATGAATGGCCAAAAAAGACTGTTCTCATATCCCCACATTTTTTTTTTGATGTATTCTTTGCACAAATCTATCTAATCTAACTCAATTAGTCAGGGTAATTGATAGAAATAAAAAACTGCATACACACCAGCCCTCCAGGACTGGAATTGCTTATCCCTGCTCTAAACAGACAATGCAGTGGAATATGGTTCATTGGGAAGTGATTTCAAAGCAAGGGGCAAAATACAATTTTTTTTTTAGCAAGTAAAATGTCATGTCCTGGCACCCAGAGGTGTGCATAGGGCACCAGGAGAGCGATGTTAAGATGAGAACCCAAGTGCAGGAACAGTGCAAGTTTATTAAATAAAAAAAGCGAAAAAACCAGACTAAAAGGGGAGTGCACTGAACAAAAGAGTGGTTCTGACTAAGGCTACCTGCCCCTGAAGGGGAAATCGAAGGTTTAAATAGAAAGGGGATTATAATAAACTAAAGACAACCTGGTGATATTTAGGTGAGAGAACAGAGGCTTAATTGAAAAATAGGATCAGGACAGGTAGCCAAGGTTCTGGAATGTAAAAAGGGGAGGGGCATCACATAAAAACACATTTTTGCTCCATGGGACAAAATAAAATTGAAAGGGAGCCATTTCAATCGAAAATGATGACTTTTTTGTTGTTTACAGAAAGGTCACTCAAAATAGATTTTAGATTACCTGTACATTTCATCTAGAAATGACTTCAAAGTGGTAATGAAAAGTCCATTTTGGCAAAGAAAGTTGTGAAAATCTGTCAAATTCCAAAATGTAAAGTGCAAATTAAAACTATGAGCACTCAAATGCATCAGGTGATGTTTGAAGTTTGTTGTAGGAGGGTAAATGAAGCTTAATTACCAGACTATTTCAGATTTTCAGGTGCAACAGGTCTCAAAAAAGTTGGAGCACAGGCAAAAAAGGGCTGAAAAAGCTATTTATATATAAGAGAATCAGCTGAAAGAACAAGCAAGTAATTTAGCAAGTAATTAAGTTAACTGGCATCAGGTGTGTAACATGATTGGCTATAAAAGGGATGTCTTAGAGAGGCTGAGTCTCTCAGAAGTAAAAATGGCCAGAGGCTCTCCAACCTGGGAAGGCTTGCGTAAAAAAAAAATTGTGGAATACTATAAAAGCAATGTTCCTCAACGTCAAATTGCAAAGGCTTTGAAGGTCTCATCATCGACAGTGCATAACATCTTCAGAAGATTTATAGAATCTGGAAAAATCTCTGTGCATATGGGACAAGGCCGAAGACCTTTAATGGATGCCCATGATCTTCGGGCCCTTAGACGCCACTGCATCACTCACCGGCATGATTCTGCCATTGACATTACTAAATGGGCCCAGGAATAGTTCAAGAAACCACTGTCTGTAAACACAGCCCGCCGTGCCATCCACAGATGCCACCTAAAACTCTATCATGCAAAAATGAAGCCATTGTTGAGCATGATCCAGAAGCGCTGCCATGTTCTGTGGGCCAAGGCTCATTTAAAATGGACTGTAGCAAAGTGGCAAAGTGTCCTGTGGTCAGACGAGTCCAAATTTGACATTCTTATTGGAAATCATGGACATTGTCTCCTCTGGGCTAAAGAGGAGAAAGATCACCCCTCCTGTTATCAGTGATCAGTTCAAAAGCCAGCATCTCTGACGGGATGGGGATGCATTAGTACATATGGTGTGGGACACTTCCATGTTTTAAAAGGCATGTAATGTGGATATAGGCCACTGGATGGCAGTATTTACCTTTTTTTTATTCAGCTCAGACTGGAGCTATGTTTAGACATGTCCTGGACATGTCTGGGGCAAGTCCCCGAAAAGTAAAAAAAGAGGTCTAAATGTGGGTGGGGTCTGCAAAAGAGTATATAAGGAAAAGAATTGAGACAGTAGAGTAGTAGGAGATATTGCAAGAAGAAGGATACATGTGACCAGACCTGAAGTTTCTTTTGTGGATTTTTGCCAGTATTTGAGCATTTTTCCTCACCCAGGACATCACCAAAGGGACTGTAAATATTTCAGTTTTTTGTTGTGTTCAATCTTGGTCCGTAGATAGTAGATTAGTTTGTTAGTTATTGCCTTTGTTGAAAATTAAATGTGTTTAAGTTTTAAAAACTGTGTGTCATCCCTTGCTGTTGCTGTTGTTTTAAATGTAATAACAAATTCGGGCCATAACAAATTGGGGGCTCAAGTCCGGGATAGACCATTTTGTGAGTCATTTATTACAAATCTAACATTTCAGATTGTAAAATTGTTTTTGTGAATTTTCCTATATAAATATATTGACAACAGCAATGGATGATTTCTTGGCATCACCAACCGTAGGGGTTTTGAAGTCTTTTAAAAAGACCGAACTGTTGGAAATATGCCGACATTTGGAGCTGACAGAGGTAAAACCAGCCATGCGAAAAGCAAGACTGGCTAGAGAGATAGTTGAATATTACATTGATGAAAATGTGTTTGCACCAGGAGATCTGGAACAGTTTCCAGTGGAAAATCCAAATATAGAAATGGAACTTAAATTAATAATGCTAGAGATTGAAAGGGAAGAAAAAGAAAAACAAAGGCAGTTTGAGTTGGAAAAATTAGCTAGAGAAGAGAAGAAAGAAAGGGAAGAAAGAGAGAAAGGGAGGAAAAAGAGAAAGAAAGAGAATTTGAGTTAGAAAAATTAGCAAGAGAAGAGAAAAAAGAAAGAGAGAAAGAGGAAAGAGCAGAATGAGAGAGACAGAGACAGAGAGATTTTGAATTAGAGAGATTCGATAGAGAAGAAAGATTCCAAATGGAGCAGCTAAAAATTAAAATAGCAACTGAAAATAAATTTTGGGCTAGCCAGGAGGTAAAATTGGTGCCTCCATTTTCTGAAAAGGATGTTGACAACTATTTCCAGTGTTTTGAAAAGGTAGCAAAGAGCTGCCAGTGGCCAAAGGAACACTGGCCTCTGATGTTGCAAACTGTCCTCAAGGGTAAAGCTCAACAAGCCTATTCGGCTTTGTCTGCAGATGATTCATCTGATTATGAGGTTGTCAAAAAGGTTATTTTGAGAGCTTATGAGTTGGTTCCAGAGGCTTACCGACAGAAATTCAGAGGTCTGAAGAAATCTGAAAATCAGACTTATGTGGAATTTGCTAATGAGAAGAAAGTTTGCTTTGAGCGCTGGTGTACTTCTATGGAGGTGAAGGATGATTTCAACTCACTAAAAGAGATGGTGTTAGTTGAAGAATTCAAGAACTGTGTTAAGGATGATGTTAAGACCTACCTTAATGAGAAGCAAGCACTGAATTTGCAATCAGCTGCCAAATTTGCAGATGAATATGTTCTCACATATAAGTCCAAATTTCAGTCTAGCAGTAACAATAGATGGTCCCAATTTCAGAAAAAGGGTTATGGTGATACCCAAGATTCCTCACCCAAAGACAAATCTGGTGATGGTGCTCAGAAATCCAGTAACAGGTCTGATCAAAGTGTGAAAGCTGACAGTGACAAAAGTGGTCTAGTTTGCAGTTATTGCAAGAAATCTGGTCATGTTACAACTAACTGTTGGTTCCTTAAAGCTAAGAAAGAAAAAGAAAAGGATACCAAACCAAATGCCTTTGTGAAAACAAGGTTAGAAACCCCTGTAGTAGATAACCGATCTGCTAAATTGCCTGCTTCTTGTGGGGCTAAAAAGCCTGATACAGCTGACTTCGTGAGGGAGGAATTTCTTCCATTTGTGTCAGAGGGATTTGTGGCTCTGAATGAGCATACTACTCCTGTCCCCATATATATCCTAAGGGATACTGGAGCTTCTCAGTCACTTTTGTTGATGGACTCCTTGGAGTTACGTGATGAGACCGCTTCAGGGGATTTCATACTTGTACAAGGTATTGAAGGGAGGACTGTATCTGTACCCCTGCGCTCTATATTCTTGAAGTCAGATTTAGTTACAGGACAGGTAAAGGTGGGACTTATGTCAAGTCTACCTATAAAGGGTGTTTCTCTGTTGCTAGGCAATGACCTGGCTGGGGGCAAAGTAGTTCCCCCTGTACATCTTACTTCACAGCCGAGCACTGAAGATGGGGATGAGGACCCATCTCTGTATCCTTCTTGCGCAGTGACTCGTGCTATGGCCAAGAAGGCTAAAGAAGATGATGTTGTGGTGCCGTCCAGTACATTGAATAGTCAGGACTCAGGTGGTTCGCCTCATGACTCTGATTGGCCTACTATGGTTTCTCCGTTTGAGGACTTATCAGATACTTTTATCAGTTCTCTATTCAGCCAGCCGGATGGGTCTGGTGATTCTGATGTGTCTGGAGACTTGTCTCTGTCCAGAAAGCGACTGATTGAGGAGCAAACTAATGATCCTGAAATTTGTGTACTAAAGAGGAGAGCCCTTCCTGATAAAGAAATAGACGCAGTTCCAGTTGGGTATTATCTCAAGGATGGTGTGTTGATGCGGAAGTGGCGCCCTCCTGATATCCCTGCCAATGCAGATTGGGCAGTGGTCAGGCAAATTGTTGTTCCGAAGGTCTACAGGAATGAGATCTTAACAATGGCTCATAGTTTACCTTTAGGAGGTCATCTTGGTGTTAACAAGACTGTTGATAAGATCATGAAACACTTCTTTTGGCCTGGGCTTCGGAAAGATGTTTCCAACTTTTGTAAAACCTGTCACACTTGTCAGGTAGTTGGAAAACACCAGTTAGACCCACCTGTAGCTCCATTGCAGCCTATCCCAGCATTTGGGGAGCCGTTCTCTAAGGTCATTGTTGACTGTGTTGGTCCATTACCCAAGACTAGATCTGGAAATCAGTACTTGCTGACAATCATGTGTGCATCTACCAGATTCCCTGAAGCCATACCTCTACGTAACATCAAGGCAACTGCAATCTCAAAGTCTTTGATAAAGTTCTTCAGGTTGTTTAGCCTTCCCAGGGAAATTCAGTCAGACCAAGGTAGCAATTTCACTTCCGGATTGTTTCAGCAGGTTGTGTATGAACTAGGTGCAAAGCAGATTCTTTCTAGTGCCTATCATCCAGAAAGTCAGGGCGCCTTAGAGCGGTTTCATTCCACTCTCAAGACAATGATGAGGGCTTATTGTTATGACCATGAGAAAGACTGGGATGAAGGTGTTCATTTGCTGTTGTTTGCAGCTAGAGAAGCAGTGCAGGAGTCTACTGGATTCAGTCCATTTGAGCTAGTGTTTGGCCATGAAGTGAGAGGACCTTTGCTATTATTGAGTGAACAATGGCAAGAGAAAGAGCCGCACATCAGTCTGTTAGACTATGTTAGCAAGTTCAAGGAAAGATTGCGTGCAGCTTGTGACCTAGCCAAAGAGAACTTGAAATCAAGTCAGGGAAAAATGAAAACTTGGTATGATCATAAGGCTAGAAGCCGTGAGTTTAAACCAGGAGATAAGGTCCTTGTGTTGTTTCCCTTGCAGTCCAATCCATTGCAGGCAAGATTTCATGGTCCTTATGAAATTCTGACAAAACTCAATGATCTCAATTACATTGTGAAGACTCCAGATAGGAGAAAACCAAAACAATTGTGTCACATTAACATGCTGAAGCCTTATCATGACAGAAATGCTAGGGTTGCAGCTGTCACTTCAGATTCTCCTATGGCCGAGATTTGTGAAGATGAGGGGGAGTTTCAAGATGATGAACCTAGAATTAAAGCTGAAGTTCTTTCATGTAAATTGTCAAATTCTGAAGTGTTGCAAAATCTTGATGTAAAACTCCTGCACTTAGAACCCTCACAGAGAGATCAGTTTGAGAGGTTGATCAAGAAATATGAGGATCTGTTTCCTGATGTTCCAAAGAGAGTTTCTATAGCCTCTCATGATGTAGATGTTGGTGATGCCAAACCAATTAAACATCATCCGTACCGGATGAATCCTGAAAAGAGAAAGATTGCTGAGAAAGAGGTTGGGTACATGTTAGAACATGGTATTATCAGACCCTCCAACTCAAATTGGAGTTCACCCTGTGTGCTAGTTCCAAAACCTGATGGAAGTACTAGATTCTGTACAGATTATCGCAAAGTCAATGCTGTAACTAGAACTGATGTGTTTCCAATACCTAGGATTGATGATTGTATTGACAGAGTAGGGCAAGCAAAGTTTCTGACCAAGATTGATTTATTGAAGGGTTATTGGTGTGTGCCTTTAATTGAGAGGACCAAGAGCATCTCTGCTTTTGCCGCACCATCTGGATTGTACCAGTATGAAGTCCTACCCTTTGGCATGAAAAATGCCCCAGCCACGTTCCAAAGGATGATACAGTCTACAATCGCCGGATTGCCACACACGGGTGCGTACATCGATGACCTGATCACATGGAGTGACTCCTGGGAAGAACATCTAAAAGATGTAGAGACGTTGTTCCAGCGCCTGACCCAGGCTAACCTGACTGTTAACCTGAGCAAGAGTGACTTTGGTTGTGCTACTGTCACCTATCTTGGCTACGTCATAGGCCAGGGTAAGGTGGCACCCATAAATGCTAAAGTCCAAGCCATCATGGACTTTCCTGTTCCTGACAACAAAAAAGCTTTGCGCCGCTTCCTTGGAATGATCGGGTACTACCGCAAGTTCTGCAAGAACTTTGCTGAGATTGCTCTCAGTCTAACTAACCAACTGAAGAAAGGCGTAAAGTTCACCTGGGATGATGCATGCCAGAGAGCCTTCGATCGCCTGAAGTCTCTGCTGTGTCACTTCCCCGTGCTCAAATCTCCTGACTTCAACAAACCGTTCTCCATCGCGGTCGATGCTAGCGACCAAGCTTGTGGATCTGTGCTCCTACAGAGAAGTGACTCTGATGACATTGAGCATCCCGTGGCATACTTCTCCAGGAAGTTCAATCGCCACCAAAGGAACTATTCCACAATAGAGAAGGAACTGTTGGCTCTGGTCCTTTCTTTACAACACTTTGAGGTTTATGTTTGTACAGGACAAAAGCCAATGATTGTGTACACTGACCACAATCCGTTAATGTTTTTTGAGTAAGATGAAAAACAAGAATCGGAGATTGTTGAATTGGAGTTTGATTTTACAGGAGTTTGACTTGTAAATTAAGCATGTGAAGGGTACAGACAATGTTATTGCTGATTGCTTATCCCGTGTTTGAATGTGTATATATATATCATGTGTTTGAATATTGTATGATATGTATATATAGACAAGTGTTCACTTAACCATTTTGTATTGAAAAGAAAAATTTTGCCTGAATGCAGTGGTTCCCAAAGTGGGGGGCGCAGAGCAATTGCAGGGGGGGCGCGGGGTGCGGGAGTTCCGGACACCAACAGAAAATCATTTGCATACAGTCCATTCGCTGCCCAGAATTCTGCGATTACATCGTAAATGCCTGCCTTACTCTCAACATAACTGTTCGCCAAATCATTCATCTAGCCTGCCATTTTCATAAATATTTTTTACATTTTCAATGTAGTTGTTCAAATATTTGAAGCCGGTAATGTAATCTCGCGATACCCAACTCGCCGCTTTTTATCCTGCACTGATCTGGCATATTGATAATAAAATGGTAAGTGACACCGAACAAAATCCGATGAATACAAAGCAGAAATAACCGAGATTGCGTCATCTTATTTTCGATAATATGAATGCTCTGTATATCGACAGATTATTTTTATCTAGCCCACCAACTGAACGTTACAAACATATCGGCAGGTTCGGCAAGTGGTGTTCATGAATTTTTTTTCGTACTTCGCTGTCTTTCTGCATCATAGAAACATAATTTTAAGTAGACGGCTATACTCAGGCAGAGGAGTGTGATACAGCCTAATGATTTTATACTTTAAAAGAGATTTTGCATTATTAAATTTTCGTGTCCTTAATTGGAAAATAACTGTGGCCGTTTCCAAACGTGCCAATCATTTTTAATGTTCCCAGCTAGGCTGGACAAAAATCATCTGTGCAGAGCATTCATATTTTCTAGAATAAGCTGACGCGATCTCGGTTAACGTATTTTAACTTAAAAGTGCGAGGCCAGTGAAGAGAGGAAAATGTAACTGTCTCGAGACACTCCTTCAGCGGTCCGCACAAGGTTGCTGATTGGCTGTATGCAAGTAAGTTTCTGTTGGTGTCCGGAAAATGCATAAATAGCAATGTTGTTGTATATTAAAAAAAATAAACCTGTTACACTGAACATAATTACACAGTTAAGGTGCTTGAAAACAGTTACACTTTAAATAATTACACCGTGGTTGTTTGTTATTTTGCTATTTCCAATTCTAAAAGTAGCCTAGTTTTAGTTTATGACAATCTACAGTTTATGACCGTTTACTTACATTTTTTCCAAAAAGGTTGAGGTTTATATAAATTACAATGAGTGAAATAAACTGCAATGGTCTCTGAAAACAAAATGTGCGTATGTATTACCTATTTTTTTTATGTACCAAAGGGGGGCCCAGCAGAAAAAGCTTGGGAACCACTGCCTTAATAAGTCAAAATTTTTCCCTTTTGGAATGGAGGTGTAATGTGGATATAGGCCACTGGATGGCAGTATTTACCTTTTTTTTTATTCAGCTCAGACTGGAGCTATGTTTAGACATGTCCTGGACATGTCTGGGGCAAGTCCCCGAAAAGTAAAAAAAGAGGTCTAAATGTGGGTGGGGTCTGCAAAAGAGTATATAAGGAAAAGAATTGAGACAGTAGAGTAGTAGGAGATATTGCAAGAAGAAGGATACATGTGACCAGACCTGTAATTTCTGTTCAGAACCTGTGAAGTTTCTTTTGTGGATTTTTGCCAGTATTTGAGCATTTTTCCTCACCCAGGACATCACCAAAGGGACTGTAAATATTTCAGTTTTTTGTTGTGTTCAATCTTGGTCCGTAGATAGTAGATTAGTTTGTTAGTTATTGCCTTTGTTGAAAATTGAATGTGTTTAAGTTTTAAAAACTGTGTGTCATCCCTTGCTGTTGCTGTTGTTTTAAACGTAATAACAAATTGGGGCCATAACAGCACCATAAATGCTGAAAGGTATATAAAGGTTGTAGAGCAACATATGCTCCCCTCCAGACAACATCTATTCCAGGGAAGGCCTTGTGTATTTCAGCAGGACAATGCAAAACCACATATTGCAGCTATTACAACAGCATGGCTTCGTAGTAGAGGAGTCCGTGTGCTGAACTGGCCTGCCTGCAGTCCTGATCTTTCACCGATTGATAACGTTTGGTGGATAATTAAACGAAAAGTCCGTCAAAGGAGACCCAAAACTCTCCAGCAGCTGGAAGCCTGTATTAAACAAGAGTGGGATCAAATTTCATTGGCTAAACTCAAGAAACTTGTCATGCTCAGACACCTCCACTCAGTGTTAAAAAGAGGGGATGCTACACCATGGTAAACAGGCCCTTGTCCCAACTTTTTTGAGACCTGTAGCAGCCATCAAATTTGAAATGAGCTCATTTTGTGGATAAAATTGTAAAATTTTTGTTTGAAAAATTTGCTATGTTATCTCTGTTCTATTGTGAATAAAATACTGGCTGGTTTGACTTAAAAGTCATTGAGTTTTGACTTTATTCACAATTTACACTTTGTCCCAGCTATTTCAGAATTGGGGTTGTATATCCAATCATCTCATACTCTGTTCTAAATTTAAAACAGTCTCCAAAACATTTACTGTACTGATTTTTGAGGTTTTCTTTTGATAAAATACCAGGCACAAAAGAGGCTGCTGAAATGCTGAAACAGTAATTCAATAGTTATTGATTTTGCAGCCATTTGGCGCCACAGAGATAAGTCGGAGCATGGATCTGGCTGTAATTTCCTTACCTACACCAAAAGTCCTCTGAATTAGTGTTCCATTCCTTCAAGAGCAATGAGTTTACAGCACCTAAAAACCTGAAAAACATAGGGAGTTTCAGTTTAGTTTCCATGCCCTACTTTCAAATAGCCATATCTCAGCAATTATTTGTTTTAAGAAGCTAAAATTTTGGATTTGTTGGTTTTAGATCATGTACTATGGGTATTTTTTGCAATTTTTTGAGAAGGTCAGTTCCCACCAGTAGCCCACTTGACACAGAATGACTCTGCTCTTAACTGGTCCCGAATTAGGTCATTACGCTTATTTCCCCTGAAAGCAAAGACCACCAACCATTTCTCTCTCTCTCTCTCTCTCTCTCTCCCTCAGGAGAAGTCAGAATTGTCCATCTTCAGATTGGTGGTGCTGGAGCTGGATGAGTCCAGAAGAATTATCGAAAGCATGAAAATACAGAGCACAGAGCGGGAGCAGGTATGCACCACATTTAGGGAGTCGAAGGGAATCCCAACACATAGAGGTTCCCTCAAGATCATGTGACAATGCTGTGTGTGAGTTCACGACAATGACGTTATGTATGAGTATTTTATGTAAAGCACTGTATATCATTTTTAAATGGAGACATATTATTTGTGACATACTATTTGTGCTGCCTTACAGGTCAGCTATTTCTTTATTTTGTTCATCATTTAGCACCCTCTGGTGGTATGTCTGTAGCAAAACATGATCTGATGCTGACCACTTGTTTGTGATGAAATAGTGCTTTCTAGAGGTTTCTGGCTCCTTCTTGCCTGGAAGGGGCTGGATCACCCAGGACTCCTGTAGATCTTTCCAGAATAATCCTAGTCTTTATAAATGCTGTGATTTTGCTCTAGTTAGAGAGGATTTTTTTGTTTTGGCATCAGAGTTACATGGTGGCATTAGAGTGCTGTTATAAGATTACACAGTGGATTATTTGTAGAAATTTTTGGACCTAATCAGTGAAGAATAAATTTAAGTTGTCATTGCTGGTTTTGTTTCTTGTGATTTTCAAGTCATAACACGTGACATTCTTGATAAATCCTATCATGTCTGCGATGGATGTCTGACTTTATTTCATTATGCATGTGTTTTATACATCTGTGTGTATGTGTGCGAGGGTTGGTGTCTCAGTGTGGATGTGCATGTGTATGAGTGAGGGTGTGAATGTGTGCATGAATGTGAGAATGGATGTGTGAGTGCATCCATGTGCATGCGTGCATGTGTGTGCCTGTGTTTGTGCTTGAGCGAGCATGGGAGTCAGGATGTGTGAGTATGTTTGAGTCTGTGCGAGAGTGTGCAAATGACCAAGGGTGTGTGCTTGTGTGTCTACTTAGCACCACAGAATCTTACTCCCTGTGTAAAGAGCTTGACCCTGCCTGGGTGGTATAGGGAATGCACAGCCTCGGGCAAAAATAAAATGAGCTCATTGCCGGTGAAGTCCGCAGTTACCATGGTTACTCCTGCCAAGTGGAAGGGCAAAGCTGTGATTGTGATGTAATACGTAACTGCCCATTCAGAACACAGACCAACAAAGGATTCTAGAACTTATGCTTGGCTCCATCAACTGCCACTGAAATTTCTAATTCAGATGAGAGAACTATCACTTTTTGGCTTAGAAGCCCTGGGTGGGTAGATGTATTCCGGCCTTTGATTATCACTCTCATTCATAGTCAATTAACCCAGTATTGTGACTATATTAAAGCAGCTGTGAGTGATTTTTTTGTTTTTAAAAAGTGTTAAGTAGTTCCACATTCCAACAAAGATCATTTATTTAGAGTATCTGGTCAATAACACAGGTCTCTCAGTCACTGTCCTTTGCAATAAAGCAGCATATAAAATTCTGGCTGCCTCTATCCAGTCAGGTGAGAGAACACCATAAAGACGTGTTTCTCTCTGCTTGTGAATGCGCATTGCTGAATCTGCATTGTTAGTGTGCCATCTGCCGGAAAAATCATTAGAAGAAGATGAAGAAAAATCTATATTGCTGACAATAGCAGAACAGTTGAAGCTTGAGGGCATACACAATTAAACAGCCAAAGCGCCAAAGAACAGTGGAGGAACAAATAGAATTAAAGCTGCAAGCAGTGATGAACGGGCCCTGGCACACTGGTGCACGTTGGGAGTGGTGGCGTGATCGGTTGCAGCTGTGCATTGAAAACAATTGGATAGTGGCAACCTGGTTGATGAAGCTGCAAGGTGTAATGTGAATATAGGCCACTGGATGGCAGTATTTACCTTTTTTTTTTATTCAGCTCAGACTGGAGCTATGTTTAGACATGTCCTGGACATGTCTGGGGCAAGTCCCCGAAAAGTAAAAAAAAGAGGTCTAAATGTGGGTGGGGTCTGCAAAAGAATATATAAGGAAAAGAATTGAGACAGTAAAATAGTAGGAGAAATTGTAAGAAGAAGGATACGTGTGACCAGACCTGTCATTTCTGTTCAAGACCTGTGAAGTTTCTTTTGTGGATTTTTGCCTGTGTTTGAGTTTTTTTTTCCTCACCCAGCACATCACCAGGAGACTGTAAATATTTCTGTTTTTTTTTTTTACTTATCAATCTTGGTCAGTTAGTTAGTTGTTATTAGTCTTTGTCTTTGTTTAAAAATTAAATGTGTTTAAGTTTTTAAAACTGTGTCTGTCATCCCTTGCTGTTGCTGTTGTGTTGTAGATTGTAATAAGAAATTGGGGCCATAACAAATTGGGGGCTCAAGGTCCGGGATAGACCATTTTGTGAGTCATTTATTAAAAATCTAACATTTCAGATTGTAAAATTGTTTTTGTGAATTTTCCTATATAATTATATTGACAACAGCAATGGATGATTTCTTGGCATCACCAACCGTAGGGGTTTTGAAGTCTTTTAAAAAGACCATACTGTTGGAAATATGCAGACATTTGAAGCTGACAGAGGTAAAACCAGCCATGCGAAAGACTGGCTAGAGAGATAGTTGAATATTACATTGATGAAAATGTGTTTGCACCAGGAGATCTGGAACAGTTTCCAATGGAAAATCCAAATATGAAAATGGAACTTAAATTAAAAATGCTAGAGATTGAAAGGGAGGAAAAAGAAAAACAAAGAGAATTTGAGAGAGAGAAAGAGGAAAGAGCAGAAAGAGAGAGACAGAGACAGAGAGATTTTGAATTAGAGAAGTTGGATAGAGAAGAAAGACTCCAAATGGAGAAACTAAAAATTAAAATTGAAACTAAAAATAAATTTTGTGCCAGTCAGGAGGTAAAACTGGTGCCTCCATTTTCTGAAAAGGACGTAGACAACTATTTCCAGTGTTTTGAAAAGGTAGCAAAGAGTTGCCAGTGGCAAAAGGAACACTGGCCTCTGATGTTGCAAACTGTCCTCAAGGGTAAAGCTCAACAAGCCTATTCAGCTTTGTCTGCAGATGATTCCTCTGATTATGAGGTTGTCAAAAAGGTTATTTTGAGAGCTTATGAGTTGGTTCCAGAGGCTTACCGACAGAAATTCAGAGGTTTGAAGAAATCTGAAAATCAGACTTATGTGGAATTTGCTAATGAGAAGAAGGTTTGCTTTGAGCGCTGGTGTACTTCTATGGAGGTCAAGGATGATTTCAACTCACTAAAAGAGATGGTGTTAGTTGAAGAATTCAAGAACTGTGTTAAGGATGATATTAAGACCTACCTTAATGAGAAGCAAGCACTGAATTTGCAATCAGCTGCCAAATTTGCAGATGAATATGTTCTCACACATAAGTCCAAATTTCAGTCTAGCAGTAACAATAGATGGTCCCAATTTCAGAAAAAGGGTTACGGTGATACCCAAGATTCTTCACCCAAAGACAAAGACAAATCTGGTGATGGTGCTCAGAAATCCAGAAACAGGTCTGATCAAAGTGTGAAAGCTGACAGTGACAAAAGTGGTCTAGTTTGCAGTTATTGCAAGAAATCTGGTCATGTTACAACTAACTGTTAGATCCTTAAAGCTAAGAAAGAGAAAGACAAGGATATCAAACCAAATGCCTTTGTGAAAACAAGGTTAGAAACCCCGGTAGTAGATAACCGATCTGCTAAATTACCTGCTTCTTGTGGGGCTAAAAAGCCTGATACAGCTGACTTTGTGAGGGAGGAATTTCTTCCATTTGTGTCAGAGGGATTTGTGGCTCTGAATGAGCATACTACTCCTGTCCCCATATATATCCTAAGGGATACCGGAGCTTCTCAGTCACTCTTGTTGATGGACTCCTTGGAGTTACGTGATGAGACCGCTTCAGGGGATTTCATACTTGTACAAGGTATTGAAGGGAGGACTGTATCTGTACCCCTGCGCTCTATATTCTTGAAGTCAGATTTAGTTACAGGACAGGTGAAGGTGGGACTTATGTCAAGTCTACCTATAAAGGGTGTTTCTCTGTTGCTAGGCAATGACCTGGCTGGGGGCAAAGTAGTTCCCCCTGTACATCTTACTTCACAGCCGAGCACTGAAGATGGGGATGAGGACCCATCTCTGTATCCTTCTTGCGCAGTGACTCGTGCTATGGCCCAGAAGGCTAAAGAAGATGATGTTGTGGTGCCGCCCAGCACTTTGAATAGTCAGGACTCAGGTGGTTTGCCTCATGACTCTGATTGGCCTACTATGGTTTCTCCGTTTGAGGACTTATCAGATACTTTTATCAGTTCTCTATTCAGCCAGCTGGATGGGTCTGGTGATTCTGATGTGTCTGGAGACTTGTCTCTGTCCAGAAAGCGGTTGATTGAGGAGCAAACTAATGATCCTGAAATTTGTGTACTAAAGAGGAGAGCCCTTCCTGATAAAGAAATAGACGCAGTTCCAGTTGGGTATTATCTCAAGGATGGTGTGCTGATGCGGAAGTGGCGCCCTCCTGATATCCCTGCCAATGCAGATTGGGCAGTGGTCAGGCAAATTGTTGTTCCGAAGGTCTACAGGAATGAGATCTTAACAATGGCTCATAGTTTACCTTTAGGAGGTCATCTTGGTGTTAACAAGACTGTTGATAAGATCATGAAACACTTCTTTTGGCCTGGGCTTCGGAAAGACGTTTCCAACTTTTGCAAAACCTGTCACACTTGTCAAGTAGTTGGAAAACACCAGTTAGACCCACCTGTAGCTCCATTGCAGCCTATCCCAGCATTTGGAGAGCCCTTCTCTAAGGTCATTGTTGATTGTGTTGGTCCATTACCCAAGACTAGATCTGGAAATCAGTACTTGCTGACAATCATGTGTGCATTTACCAGATTCCCTGAAGCCATACCTCTACGCAACATCAATGCAACTGCAATCTCAAAGGCTTTGATAAAGTTCTTCACGTTGTTTGGCCTTCCCAGGGAAATTCAGTCAGACCAAGGTAGCAATTTCACTTCAGGATTGTTTCAGCAGGTTGTGTATGAACAAGGTGCAAAGCAGATTCTTTCTAGTGCCTATCATCCAGAAAGTCAGGGTGCCTTAGAGCGGTTTCATTCCACTCTCAAGACAATGATGAGGGCTTATTGTTATGACCATGAGAAAGACTGGGATGAAGGTGTTCATTTGCTGTTGTTTGCAGCTAGAGAAGCAGTGCAGGAGTCTACTGGATTCAGTCCATTTGAGCTAGTGTTTGGCCATGAAGTGAGAGGACCTTTGCTATTATTGAGTGAACAATGGCAAGAGGAAGAGCCGCACATCAGTCTGTTAGACTATGTTAGCAAGTTCAAGGAAAGATTGCGTGCAGCTTGTGACCTAGCCAAAGAGAACTTGAAATCAAGTCAGGGAAAAATGAAAACTTGGTATGATCATAAGGCTAGAAGCCGTGAGTTTAAACCAGGAGACAAGGTCCTTGTGTTGTTTCCCTTGCAGTCCAATCCATTGCAGGCTAGATTTCATGGTCCTTATGAAATTCTGACAAAACTCAATGATCTCAATTACATTGTGAAGACTCCAGATAGGAGAAAACCAAAACAATTGTGTCACATTAACATGCTGAAGCCTTATCATGACAGAAATGCTAGGGTTGCAGCTGTCACTTCAGATTCTCCTATGGTCGAGACGTGTGAAGATGAGGGGGAGTTTCAAGATGATGAACCTAGAATTAAAGCTGAAGTTCTTTCATGTAAATTGTCAAATTCTGAAGTGTTGCAAAATCTTGATGTAAAACTCCAGCACTTAGAACCCTCACAGAGAGATCAGTTTGAGAGGTTGATCAAGAAATATGAGGATCTGTTTCCTGATGTTCCAAAAAGAGTTTCTATAGCCTCTCATGATGTAGATGTTGGTGATGCCAAACCAATAAAACAGCATCCGTACCGGATGAATCCTGAAAAGAGAAAGATTGCTGAGAAAGAGGTTGAATACATGTTAGAACATGATATTATCAGACCCTCCAACTCAGATTGGAGTTCACCCTGTGTGCTAGTTCCAAAACCTGATGGAAGTACTAGATTCTGTACAGATTATCGCAAAGTCAATGCTGTAACTAGAACTGATGTGTTTCCAATACCTAGGATTGATGATTGTATTGATAGAGTAGGGCAAGCAAAGTTTCTGACCAAGATTGATTTATTGAAGGGTTATTGGTGTGTGCCTTTAACTGAGAGGGCCAAGAGCATCTCTGCTTTTGCCACACCATCTGGATTGTACCAGTATGAAGTCCTACCCTTTGGCATGAAAAATGCCCCAGCCACGTTCCAAAGGATGATACAGTCTACAATCGCCGGATTGCCACACACGAGTGCGTACATCGATGACCTGATCACATGGAGTGACTCCTGGGAAGAACATCTAAAAGATGTAGAGACTTTGTTCCAGCGCCTGACCCAGGCTAACCTGACTGTTAACCTGAGCAAGAGTGACTTTGGTTGTGCTACTGTCACCTATCTTGGCTACGTCATAGGCCAGGGTAAGGTGGCACCCATAAATGCTAAAGTCCAAGCCATCATGGACTTTTCAGTTCCTGACAACAAAAAAGCTTTGCGCCGCTTCCTTGGAATGATCGGGTACTACCGCAAGTTCTGCAAGAACTTTGCTGAGATTGCTCTCAGTCTAAATAACCAACTGAAGAAAGGCGTAAAGTTCACTTGGGATGATGCATGCCAGAGAGCCTTCGATCGCCTGAAGTCTCTGCTGTGTCACTTCCCCGTGCTCAAATCTCCTGACTTCAACAAACCGTTCTCCATCGCGGTCGATGCTAGCAACCAAGCTTGTGGATCTGTGCTCCTACAGAGAAGTGACTCTGATGACATTGAGCATCCCGTGGCATACTTCTCCAGGAAGTTCAATCACCACCAAAGGAACTATTCCACAATAGAGAAGGAGCTGTTGGCTCTGGTTCTATCTTTACAACACTTTGAGGTTTATGTTTGTACAGGGCAAAAGCCAATGGTTGTGTACACAGACCACAATCCGTTAATGTTTTTTGAGTAAGATGAAAAACAAGAATCGGAGATTGTTGAATTGGAGTTTGATTTTACAGGAGTTTGACTTGGAAATTAAGCATGTGAAGGGTACAGACAATGTAATTGCTGATTGCTTATCCCGTGTTTGAATATGTATATATATATCACGTTTATTTGATTATTGTATGATATGTACATATAGACAAGTGTCCACTTAACCATTTTGTATTGAAAAGAAAAATTTTGCCTTTATGAGTCAAAATTTTTCCCTTTTGGAATGGAGGTGTAATGTGAATATCGGCCACTGGATGGCAATATTTACCTTTTTTTTTATTCAGCTCAGACTGGAGCTATGTTTAGACATGTCCTGGACATGTCTGGGGCAAGTCCCCGAAAAGTAAAAAAAAGAGGTCTAAATGTGGGTGGGGTCTGCAAAAGAGTATATAAGGAAAAGAATTGAGACAGTAAAGTAGTAGGAGAAATTGTAAGAAGAAGGATACGTGTGACCAGACCTGTCATTTCTGTTCAAGACCTGTGAAGTTTCTTTTGTGGATTTTTGCCTGTGTTTGAGTTTTTTTTTCCTCACCCAGCACATCACCAGGAGACTGTAAATATTTCTGTTTTTTTTTTTACTAATCAATCTTGGTCAGTTAGTTAGTTGTTATTAGTCTTTGTCTTTGTTTAAAAATTAAATGTGTTTAAGTTTTTAAAACTGTGTCTGTCATTCCTTGCTGTTGCTGTTGTGTTGTAGATTGTAATAAGAAATTGGGGCCATAACAAAGGTTTGTTGAAATTTTCTAGGGGGTGCTATGGAGCCATTTTGCCTCACCCACAGGCAACACCCCTATCATATGTATGTGCTCGCCATTCTTGACATGTGTATCAATTTTCATGAGGTTATGAGTTCATTAAAGCCATGAAAAAGCCAAACGTAATTTGATGGTGAGGGATCGATAGTCGCCACATTGGCAGACGGACACCATTACTCGCAGCTTCCCAGCGTTCATAATTTAGCTTTTCCAACTTATTCTGCACGTCTTAGAAGTGGAATAAAGTTGGTGGTGTGAACTATGTTGGGTCAGTACATGGTAGAGTGAAAAAAGGTCATTTCCTTTTACCACTGGGGACGCTATGACTATGATGGGATATTGTCATATAGATGTGTTCAAGGTAGGACTATTATCCATCATGTGAAGTTTGGTGCAGATCGGACCAAAATAAATTCGTATTTTATGGCAAAGTAAATTCGTGTTTTATGGCAAAACATGAAAATTCTACCTTCCGCAGCGGGAATTCCCTTCAACGATAGCACAATCTTTTAATAACTTTTGATCACCAGGTAGTCAAGCTCAAACAAATCAATTCTGAAGTCAATGAAATCTGTAGAAGTTCGTTAAAATGCATCACGTGGAAAACGCCAAAAATGGGCGCAAAATTCTTGTTGGGTTTGGACAATGGGTCCAAGAGGTTTTTTTGTGCATCTGGGTGTGATACATATGTGAACTGATTTTCATGCATATCAGAGAAACAGGCCTTGGGGGCTGCTGTTTAAGGGGCGTGGCCTAGCCATTTTGCCCCACCCCATGACAAAGGCCATGTCACACGTAAATTTACATGGGGACTGACACGCACAGCAAAATTTATGAGTTTTTGAGTATATTAAAGCCCCCAAATAAGCGATTTACTTTTGTCGAAAATATTAAGGAAGAAGAAGAAGAATTCCTTCAATTTCAATGGGGTCCTCGCACCGTAAGTGCTTGGGCCCTATTTAGAGGAAAAAAGTGAGACGGCCAAGAGCTGTATTTATATTGGTGCCACTTTCGATGGGGAAAACTGAAGGAATCAAAGGGTTTAAAAAGTGATGCACAGCTAGCCTTGCTGCTACAGGACAGGTTAGCTTTGTTCTACTCTGTTGTATGCAGTTATATCAGTGTTGGATAGTCCTGTTGATGGTTTTTAATCCTGCTAATGTCAGTTTATAAATGAACCGTCGTTGTTTGTGGCTGACTTAAGCTTGCTTTGCTGTGTAACGATAGCGTGTGTGGCTCTAGGATACTAGCCAGTTTTAGCTAATACCTTCAAAAAGCCATTCATACCAAAGTTTCTGCTTGGATGTTATGTGTTGTTAGTACATGTTTTCAGTGAGGCTTTCACTCGACAATCACTTTGAGTGTCTGTTTATACTGTACTTATATTGTAACTGAGTCACTCTCCTCTGCCACTGTCAGAAACTGTTGCACGTTCCTGTGCGTGGCTTGGGAATGGGGCCGGGGCAGGGACTGCTTACAAAGGCTTCGGACAAGAAGCTAATCAGTTACAGCAGTTTTAATAAAACCAATCACTCACATAATGTCTGGAGTAACCTGAGAACACTTAGAGGCTGCAAACTACATGCATCTGTTATCAAATCACACACATCAAGCATTCAAATTAATCAAAGTCAAAAGCAAATTATTGACTTAACTGTAAACATATTTCATCCTGGAAAAACTATTTAAACAGATTAGGCACTACTTTTGATTTTTAAATGATTATCGGCTGGCAACTGCGCTGGTTCTGTCTTGATCAATCCCATATCCTTTAATCTGTGGAATTCCAGGATCTCATATGAATTTTATGGTCAGGGGGAGGGTTGTTTAGTTGATGTGGATATCACACCGCTCTCAAATTCAACAAGGAATCCACCTAGTGGTGCGTGTATGCATGTGCACCCACGTGGGTCAGAGAATTCGACAAATGCATGAAGTTCAAAAGTTACACAAATGGACAAGATGTTAGCTCTAACTGTTTTGATGCGCATAATGCAGTGTGCTTGTGCTTCGAACCCAGCTGCTCCATCTTTGCATCTTTGACTCTTCCTCATGAATATCACATTCTTCCTGTCAGTCAGTTTTATCATGTCCTGTAAATCTAAAATGTAACGAAGGAATCCAGTTGTCCATGACCGCATGGATGTAGCCCCCAATAACCTCCCCCACCCCAACCCCCACCACCCCCACCCTCTGATAACACCTCTGTTGCTCACCCACGTGAGACTCAGCTGATAACTACTCAGAATTTTTTTTTTTTACCATTATCACAGCCAAGTGCTCCAGGTGCCCAGGAGCTCCAGGTGTCACAAATGTCCCCTCCTGTCCTCCACTCATCTCCTCCAGAAGTAGTTCCAGGCAGTAGGGGACATGTAAAAAACAGGAGGATTCTTTTTTCAGGCGTTCCTGAGAGTGATGCCCTACGCACTCTGACCGACCTCTGAGGAGGGGGGTCAATGACTGCGGAGTTTTTAAGCTGAATGTTCTAATACTGACCGAACTATTGCTACTGGCGACAGAAAATAATCGACCAAAATTTTTGAAAGAATTAAAAAAAAAAAAAAAAACACTCCCAAAATCTGTTCTTCAGAGGGCTGGAGTAAGCACATCTATGCTTTGCACAGAGGCAGTAGTTCCTGCTGCGTTTCATGTCAAATCATGAAGAGATATAGCACTTTTGCCTAGAATATTGAAATAGCTGTACAAGAACAGAACGTTTTTCAGAGAGGTGGAGGCTGCCCTTGGCATTGTGTGCTTGTGTGTGTGTGTGTGTGTGTGCGTGTGTGTGTGAGAGAGTGTGTGTCTGAGCATACATTAGTGAACACGCACTCAGTACGGGCAGACCGATAATTCCCACCTGCACATATCAAATAACACCGTGCTTAGGATGAAGGGGGTGAGAGTAACAAAAAAAAAACAGAAAAAAGGAAGAATACAGGGTGGAATGCCCTCTCTACCTCTATCATTACCCGCTGCTTTCAGGAGTGTGTCAATATCCCACAGAGGCCTTGATGTGGGTCTTTGTGATCATTCACCTGCCCTCATGAAAGCCAGCCGTCATCCAGTTGAGCTCGACGCATTAGCGCCTTGCGGATCCATTAGACACAATCATTGCAGGATTAGCCCCAGAATACCAGCAGGACCTGGGGTAAGCGCATGCTGAAATTCCCAACTCCCAGCTCTTTGGATTGGATTTTGGACCCTACGCAGCCTATACGAATCAGAGCAGGAGAGACTCTGGGACGTCCATCAGCTGAGTCAAGGTTTTTGAACACTTTTGTCTTAATGAAGTTTTCCTGTGTGTCTGTGTACCCACAGCTCCTAAAACTTTGCTGTACATAAAGAAATGAAAAGTAAGTCCTAAACCTGTTTGCGGTCAGGCTGACAGAATCGAGAATGTCAGCTCTGCTATTGCTAATCAGCCAGCCCATCTTCTGGCCTTCTCGAAGACCATGATTTGAGGAACATGGCCAAAGACCATACATCATTAGCTCCTGCCCTGAAATATCACACTGTAGGCCTCTGTCATACCTCACCAACCATGGCAGTGAAAATTAGGACGGGGCAAAAGGGCGCTTGGACCTTATCACCTTTAAATTATGGAGCTGACGCTTATTGAAATGCAACCTACAGTTGATAAGAATTTACTCAGGGGCCAGCCCCTGCACACAGGCCTAAAGGTACCATCACCAAACTACTGTGCCCCTGCCAAGGCCACAAGCTACCAGGCGATGAGATACACTGACATGCTGAAATCACTAGGACACCCCAGCCCTGAATCTGGGGTACCCCCGCTCAATGGGCTTTTGAACATATGTGTATATATAATTGTCTATTCTGCTTATGCCTGGATGAGGTGCTGTGGAAGCTCCAGTCCACCCCAGCCTCCATTGGGTAAGTCGAGAGGATGCATCCCAGGAGACAACCCAAATTACACTTATAGGTATGGGAGTTTGCTCTTAGCACAACATATTTCAGGGGTGGATCCAGGGTAGTTTGAGTAGTTTCCAAAATTCACTCAAACACCCAATTGATTGGCTGGAAACACTTTCATTGTGTTGGAACTCATTCAAACCTCATTCTGTTTGGCTATTCATGTCACAAACTACTCATGGAAACTACTCACTTCAAAACCTGGATCCACCCCTGTATTTTGTCTCTCTTTGGAGGAGACCAAGCGAACATTGGAGGTCAGGCTAACCCCAAAGTCTGGCTGTGAGGTGAGTGTTACCCATTGCAGCTCTGTGCTTCCTGAGGTATATGAACATCTAAACTACCACCCAAACCCAAGGCTGCCTACTGCGCTCAAATCTCAGATTAACATCATGACCACCAACATAAAAGTCTATTCTCATATGAGACCAAATCTTAAACTCTACCCATGAGAACAACCTGTCATGAGGTCGGCCAATGAACCACTCCTATGCCCCACTGACGGGCCTCCCTCCACCCATGTGTGCATCTGTGTACATCGCCCTAGTTGGTGTCCTGTCAGTCATGTGAAGAGTTATATCCTGCATTCACTGACCTGGGAAACGTGTAAGGGCAAGTGTAATTCTCTATAATCCATTGGACGCTGGAAGTCGATTGTCCCAAGTCGCAGTGGAGCAGATAGAACTGGGAACTGGGGGGGACACAGACACGTCCTTTATGAAAACAATTAGTCCTGGCTAGTTCTCAATCATTTTCCTTCATTGACGTGTTTTCCAATTATCGTAATTGGCAACTGAAGACATGATTTCTCTCCATATGCGATCTAACAGCGATGAAATCATGGGCTAAATTCGGTACAGAAAAATAATTTACTTTTTAATAGACCAATGGTTTGCCTTGATTGAACTGGTCCGCATTCTAATGAAATATCGCCTTTGACTCTCGGTATTGCGCAGGTTGATAAAAAGTGGCACTTGGCAGTTAAATAGCCTATTAAAAGCGTGTGGCTCAAGGTACTTGCGTGAGAGTCGACAGGTGTGCAATTTTGAATAACATTGATATAAATACAGCAAATACGCATCCAGATGAATGCTTGCTGTCTTACTTAATCGGAGAGAACAAGCAGCACCTGTTCAGTGGAGTGCTCTTGGAGTGATCCTTTTGTTATTATGAAAATGACTGAGAACAGGTCAGGACTAATAATCGTTCTAAACTGATGTTTTGTGCACCCCAATTCTCAGTTCTGGCTCTGCCACTGTACTGAATTTATCCAACGATTTCATCGTTGGTAGATCACATATGGAGAGAAACCATGTCTTCAGTTGCCAATTATGATAATTGAAAAACGCGTCAATGAAGGAAAATGATTGAAAACAAGCCAGGACTAATTCTTCTCATAAAGGACCTGTCTGTGTCCCCCCCAGTTCCCAGTTCTATCTGCACCACGGCCAAGTCGGTATTTCCACCTTCCAGCAGAAATGCATCCCAGTGCATCTACTCTGCATAAAATAATTTAAATGAAATTAGAAATGATTACTACAAACTTATTAAAGCACCTTTCACAACAAAAACACCTCAAGCTGGACAGTTGATGAAGCAGTCATTTCGCTCACTCTTTACTGTGTGCACCGCCATATTGTTGTGATGTCAAGTGCAATTTATCGGCGTACTTGTGCTGGCTGGATCTTGCCTCAGTTTGCGAGATGAAGGACCCCTTCCAATGCAATTATTCTGTTGGTGGTTTTTAAAAAAAAAAATACATATGCCCCCAAATGCAATGGATTGCAGTATAAATAGTTTGATCAGGCATTGTCTTAATGGGGTGTGCGTGCGTGTGTGTGTGTGTGGGGGGGGGTGGGGGGTGGGGGTGGGGTGTTAGGGAAAAGAACAACCATTTTAAGGCAGTTTAGGACAGGAGTAACTCAGCTCACTCAATATGAGACAGATATTCAAGGCCAGTATTTGTATATTCTGAGTTACTGACACCACATAGCGCTTTAACCAAAGCCTGTAAACATAGAGGCAATAATAGAGACATTGTTGAATGGTACTGGAGCCTCTCAGCTTCTTTCACTGGCAGGAAAAAAGTGACAACACCACTGTAACATCAGAGCAGGCACACCCAACTCAACCAATGGCGCAAAGCATTTGAGAGAACATCCCGCTCCACCACCAGTGACAGCACACTGAACATTCTACAGGGTGACCAGGTTCAAAGGCATAAAGATCAAAGCCAAAAAAAGACGAGGACTCATGAAACATCCTACAAAACAACTCTCTTTGTTTCTCCTCAGAATAGACTTTCATTGACTTTATATTGTGATACTTCACCCCACAGGACATTGCATTAGCTTTTAAACTCGGTGTGTATGCATACATTCAGCGAAACCCAAGCCAGATTACCCACAAAATGCTGAAAAAAACCCATTGTTGTACTAATTCAACTCAGAGTAGGTAGCAAGAACCCCCCCCTCCCCACAAGTTTTTCATCGCGGAGATGAAAAGGTTTCACTTGTCCATTTCCCACCTGTCAGTCATTCAAATTTTCTGAAGCAAGGTTAATATAATAAAAGACCATTACACATCATAACAATGAAATGATAGCTTAAATATGAGTCATTTGGGCATTTTTAAGGTCAAATATATTTTTCATAAAAAACTTGCCAAAAGACATCATACTTTAGTATTATCTCCAAAATGGCAAAATAAGCGTCAAAGATTTTTATTGTCAAATTCTTCACTTAGAATGATAAAAGGGTCTTTAAATGCAACACAAAAAGTGAAAATAATATTGATCTGAATCTTTTTGCATAATTATGGTTGAAAATGGTGACAAAGCTTATAAAATTTTTAAATGTCATTTTTTCAATAAAAATAATAACAAGAGGCTCCTCAGAGCCTGTACTTGGGCCGGGTCAAGGCCTGGGTCAATCGCGAAACTGCGCGCACATGAGCAGGACGATCTCGAACCCGAAAAAAAAAGAAGAAGAATGGAGCCTAAACAGGCCAAAGTATAAGCCTAGCCCAGAGTATACCCTGGGTTAAAGTGGGCAAGTCTGTTTCATACCCTGGGGTATAAACTAGGCTAGCCCTCCAGGCCAGATTATAACTCCCCCATTCAGTCACATTTTGTACCCCGGGTTATATTTTGGCCTAAAACAGATTATACCTGAGTATAGTCTGGCAGGAGGGCTGCTACGCCAGCAACGTATGTTTTGTATGCCATTTCTTCAGAGCTCACGAGTCAGCTTTTACACCACAACAAGGCAGACTTCAACAGTCTTATTGCTTTACCATACAGTTTGTTGAGGTGGGCCGGGCTGTGGCCTGGCCCTTATAAACGCGAATGTCACTGTTTGAGTTACTGCGTGAGTGAGTGAGTGACTGACTGACTGACTGAGTGATCAAGTTCAAAGATTGGCTGGCCCGCGGGGAAGAAGTTCAGCGATTGGTCGGCTGGCGGGGTAGAGGCGACCCAGCCATATACTAGGTGCACCTAGTCTTGTTTAACCTCATCATGTTCCTAAGTGCCTGACCTCCGATCTTGGCACTTAGGTCGATCTAAGGACAGTTTTATCATTTATAGCCCCCGCAACGAAGTTTAGGGGGGTATACTGGATTTGCTTTGTCCGTCCGTGTGTGTGTGCGTGCGTGCGTGTGTCTGTGTGTCTGTGCGTGTGTCTGTGTGTGTGTGCGTGCGTTTGTGCGACCGAACCTAGATCTCATAACCTACTCATCCGATTTTGAAAACTTTTTTTCTTGCTGGAAGGTCTATTGACTGTGGTACTGCCCGACTTCTTGTTGTTGCGAGGGGGTATCCTGTAAGCCATGCTTACTGGCTAAATCTACTTTTGCCTCATCATGCTTATAAGAGCCTCACCTTCAATCTAGGCACTTATGTCGAAGTGGGAGAAGGTTGTGTATAGCTTATAGCACATAGTAGCAGCATTTAGCTTCAAAATAAAATTTATTAACAGAGGGGTCAATCTCGGATTTCATGCCCAAACTAAGGCTTTTTTGGTTTTCGTTTGGTCTTGCAGTCTTCAAAGTCTTCATTTGTTTTATAAGTGTTTGGAATGTATATTCAGAATTAGAGTCAGTGTCTAATAAAGTTAGCTTTATATTTTGAGTCAGGTGAAATGGAATTTGTTTTCAGGTTCAATGCGCCTAATTTTTCTCCCTTCGGGAAATGGTTCCCTATTACTGTAATTTTAGGAGACATCATCATTAAGGTACCTCAGAATCATCAAGTGTTTCGGCCACGAAACCCTATACACCCTCCTCCTAGGCAGCCAGCCATGGGTTGATCATAGCCCGAGTTGTATTTCAAGTCCATTTAGTCCCAAGTTGGCATGTAAGGTAAGAATTCGTGATAAAAAATTGTGAAAATGAGTTCAATTTCAGGACGTTACAAAATATTTTGTAGTATTACTTTTTTATTATCCCAATTAGTTTTATGCTTTAATCGGTAAAAACGGTACATCTTTATCCTTTATCGTTATGACCAGTAGCGGCTCTAGACCCGGGAATGGCGGGGCGCAGACACGTCCCTTTATGACAATTAGTCCTGGGTAGTTCGCAATCATTTTCCTTCACTGACGCGTTTTCCAATTATCGTACTTGGCAACTTAAGACACGGTCTCTCCAAATGTGGTCGAACAGCGATGAAATCATGGGCGAAATTCAGTACAGAAAAAAAATGTACTTATTAATAGGCCAGTGCTTCGCGTTGATTGATCAGGTCCGTGTTCCAGTTAAATATCGCCTTTCACTCTCGGTATTGTGTGGGTTGATAAAAAAGTGGCACTTGGCAGTTAAATAGGCAGCGTGCTGCTCAAGCTGTTTGCGTGAGAGTCGTCAGGTGTGCAAGTTTGACTAACGTTGATTTAATACAGCAAATAAGCGTCCAGATGAATGATTGTCTTCTTACGTGATCGGGAAGAACAAGCAGCAGCTGTTAACTGCGGAGTGCTCTCGGAGCGAACCTTCGGTTACTCATGAAAATGACTGAGAACAGGTCAGAACTAACGACTGTTTTAAACGGATGTTTTGTCACAATTCTCAGTTCAGGTTCCGCCACTGAGCTGAATTTCGCCCATGATTTCATCGCTGTTCGATCACATTTGGAGAGACCGTGTCTTAAGTTGCCAAGTACGATAATTGGAAAACGCGTCAGTAAATGATTGCGAACTACCCAGGACTAATTGTCATAAAGGGACGTGAGTGCGCCCCGCCATTCCCGGGTCTAGAGCCGCTACTGGTTATGACGTTATTAACCTACTGAACCCGAACGTCCACGGTATGCGATACATGAGTGCCATCCAGCGGTATACTTACTCAACGGCAATGGAATTAAATTATTTATCATTAAGGAGAAGACACTCGGCCAAGAGTTCATGATATCCCTTTGTAAAAAAAAAAAAAAAAAAAAACACGAGCGACGAAGGAAAGAGGATTGAGTTTTTAACGCATTTACACCAGTAATCTGCCCGTCCACATTACTGTTCCTCAAACAAAAGAGTTTATATCGGGGGTTTTCAAAGAATATTTTCTATGCTGATGGAAAATCTAAATAATTTTGGAAATAAACGCTAACAAACAAAGACAACAAATTTCTTATAACCGTTTTCTTTACTCTCGGTGGTTGCAATGATGGGCCCTAATGCACCTAGTGAAGCCGTGCTTTGAATAATTTTTTGTTCAAGGTCGCTTTCCTAAACATGCAATAACGGAGAGGGAGCAAATAAAAGAGAGGAGCAGTCTACTTCACTGTGCTGATGAAATGACAACTGACTGAAACAAACTGAATTTTTAATTTGATATTTTTATTTGAAATTTTTTTTCTTTTTTAAACCAAGGCAGGACATCATGGTAACTTGAAAAGTACATGATGAGTCAGACAAAAGCAGCAATATATTAGTATATAAATATATTTAAATCAATGTCACCATGTCCCCTAAATTGCCCAGCTAAACATGTCATCATCTTCATAAACCCCATAAAATGATCAGTTGACTGCACACAAAAAGCCCAATTTTTGCTGTATATCCTATATATAAAAATAGATTCGAAACTCAAAGAAAAGTCACAAGCAGGCCCACTCATCTATTTGAAAGGCATTCGGCGAGCTTTGCATTGTGCGTATTCCTCGATTATGTCCTTAATATTTAACTCAACAATATTGTTTTGTACAAAACCCAAAATCAGTGTAGTTGGAACATTATGTAAATCGTAGATAGAAAAAGAATACAATGATTTGCAAATCCTTTTCAACTTATATTCAATTGAATACACTGCAAAGACAAGATTTTTAATGTTCAAACTGAGAAACTTTTTTTTTTTTTTGCAAATAATCATTAACTTAGAATTTAAAGGCAGCAACACATTGCAAAAAAGTTGGCACAGGGGCCTTTTCACCACTGTATTACATCGCCTTTCCTTTTAACGACACTCAGTAAACGTTTGGGAACTGAGGAGACCAATTTTTGAAGCTTTTCAGGTGGAACTCTTTCCCACTCTTGCTTGATGTACAGCTTAAGTTGTTCAACGGTCTGGGGTCTCCGTTGTTGAATTTTACGTTTCATAATGCGCCACACATTTTCAATGGGAGACAGGTCTGGACTACAGGCAGGCCAGTCTAGTACCCGCACTCTTTTACCACTAAGCCATGCTGTTGTAACAGGTGCAGTATGTGGCTTGGCATTGTCTTGCTGAAATAAGCAGGGGCGTCCATGAAAAAGACGTTGCTTGGATGGCAACATATGTTGCTCCAAAACCTGTATGTACCTTTCAGCATTAATATTGCCTTCACATATGTGTAAGTTGCCCACCCCCATACCATCACAGATGCTGGCTTTTGAACTTTGCGCCTACAAAAGTCCGGATGGTTCTTTTCCTCTTTGGTCCGGAGGACACGACGTCCACAGTTTCCAAAAACAATTTGAAATGTGGACTCGTCAGACCACAGAACGCTTTTCCACTTTGCATCAGTCCATCTTAAATGAGCTTGGGCCCAGCGGTGCTGTTGATAAATGGCTTTCGCTTTGCATTGTAGAGTTTTAATTTGCACTTGCAGATGCAGCGACAAACTGTAGTTACTGACAGTGGTTTTCTGAAGTGTTCCTGGGCCCATGTGGTGATGTCCTTTACACACTGATGTCGGTTTTTGATGCAGTCCCGCCTGAGGGATCGAAGGTTCACGGGCATTCAATGTTGGTTTTCGGCCTTGTTGCTTACGTGCAGTGATTTTTCCAAATTCTCTGAACCTTTTGACGATATTACGGACCATAGATGATGAAATCCCTAAATTTTTTGCAATAGCTCATTGAGGAATGTTGTTTTTAAACTGTTCGACAATCAGCTCACGCATTTGTTCACTATGTGGTGACCCTCGCCCCATCCTTGTTTGTGAATGACTGAGCATTTCAGGGAAGCTGATTTTATACCCAATCATGGCACCCACCTGTTCCCAGTTAGCCCGTTCACCTGTGGGATGTTCCAAATAAGTGTTTGATGAGCATTCCTCAACTCTCTCAGTCTTTTTTGCCGCTTGTGCCAGCTTTTTTAAACATGTTGCAGGCATCAAATTCCAAATGAGCTAATATTTGCAAAAAATTACAAAGTTTACCTGTTCGAACATTAAGTAACTTGTCCTTGCAGTGTATTAAATTGAATATAGGTTGAAAAGGATTTGCAAATCATTTTATTCTGTTTTTATTTACGATTTACACAAGGTGCCAACTTCACTGGTTTTGGGGTTTGTATAAACTAGTTAATGACACCAAAAAAAATCCAATGAATATAAAGTAGAAATAACCAAGATTGCGTCATCTTATTCTCGAAAATATGAATGCTCTGTAGGCCTACAGATTATTTTTTTATCTAGCCTCGCTACTGAACATTATACACCTATCGGCAGGTTTGGCAAGTGGTGTTAATGAATTGAATTCGCACTTTGCTGTCGGCTGTTAATATAGGTTTTCGCGATTAAGGTGCTTTCCTTCTGCATCATAGAAACAAAATCTTAAGTAGACGGCTATACTCAGGCAGAGGGGTGTGATACAGCCTAATGATTTTATATTTTGAAAGAGGTTTTGAATAAATCTGTGTGTCCTTGAAAATGCAGTGTCCGTTTCCACACCTGCCAATCATTTTTATTGTTTCCTGCTAGGATTGATAAAAATCATCTGTTCAGAGCATTAATATTTTCTATAATAAGCTGACGCAATTTCGCTTATTTTTACATTATTAGTGCACGGTCAGTGAAGAGAGAAAAAAATATAACTGTCTCGAGACACTCCTTCACAAGGTAGCTGATTGGCTGTATGCAAATGAGTTTTTGTTGGTGTCCGGAACTCAAGTGTGGAAAAAAACTTCGCGAGCGGCAGAAGGTCGCGCCGAGGTCTGGTCTGATCGATGCTGTCAACTGAAGTTACTGCTGTCAACTCACATTACTAGTGCAGTACGTTGCTAGCAAGCAAGTAGAAAGCAGACGTGACGTGGCGAGTAATAAACAACTGAAACTCTTCGGATTTTTCAAAAGAAAGGCAAAGGGTAAGAATTAATGTTTGCAAACCGAAATTATAGCCTAGTTCGACCCTCTCCATAAAGGCTGGCTACCAGTGTGGCATCATGTTGTTTAAGTTACCCATCCTATCGCTAGCTGGCTAGCGATCCTTAGTAAACACTAGTAAGCAGGGCTCAAAATGAACTTTTTGAAATGTGAATATCTACCAGCCACTGACAAATAAACTGGCGAAATTCACCAGCCATTCAATAGGAAATTAGTATTTTCTGTCAGAAACCTACCAGCCAAGTTTAAAATTTACTAGCATTTGGCTGGTGCAAATTTTGAGCCCTGCTAGTTAGCAAGCACTAATGCAAGGCATCACGATAACTGAATCAAGATCCAAAAACAACGCCTATGTGGGCTACACGTCAAGAATTACATTTTCTCGTTATTATTCACGCAGCTCTAAATAGCTAAATCTGGCCAGAAGAGTGGAATGCTTTTTCCCCCATTGTTGAACATTTGTGTTTATTGATGTTCAGAAGAGAAGGCGAGGGTGTTACACTAACACTGTAGAAAAATCGCAGTTTTCATACACAGTAGGCCTTCAATGTAGGATTTTTTATTAGGGAGATGTTTTAACAGTGACAAACTATAAACCAGTAAATATCACTAGAGGGGGCCGAGAGCTTTCATTCACCCTGTAATGAGCCATTTAACCATCAAAGTGACTACAAAGATGGTAAATTAACATAAAATCCATGTGTCATGGGAATGAATATGTTTCATGGGGACGTCCTTAAATTGAAATGTATTAAAATGTCCACTGAAATGTATGCAAATGACCTATGCATTAGCAGAGAATTTGTCATTTCAGCTGAAAATAGCAATCTGAAAAGTTTGTAAAGCATATTAGCAATTAGAAGGCCCAAGGAGACCAAGTTTAAGGTATTTGTATGCTGCATTGTTGTCCACAGTATTACATTGTGTTATTATTTCTGATTTGTTTTGTTGGTTTGCCACACACTGATCTGATTTCATGATTTTGTAGAGGGTAGCGGCAAAGATGAGCTATAAACGGAGGAGGCGGCAGCAGCTGGAGCAGATGTGTCAGGATCAGGCCTGGACATCGGTAGGCTGACCATTATTTACAGTAGCCAACTTTAATTTGTGCTTGAGAAAGTTAATCAATGAAGCACTTTTATAATACTCAAATGCATCAGGTGCATTAGGATTAGGAGCATTAGGATATTCATTTTGGTGTAATTTATTTACAATAGTTATAGGGTCATTCCATGCCAACTCATCCAGTTTTCTGAAATTTTCCCAGTTCATGTCATGGATTAAAAAAAAAAAAAAAATCAGGTCCATACTCCTGTCTGTGATCTGCTGTCCTGCCGAATCTCAGAGCGGTACTCCAAACAGTTTTTCAGTCATAAAATGATGAAATATACCTATAAAGGCAAATTTGCCTTTCTATATTATGCCTCACCAAAGAAAGGAATTTCACCGGGTAAGGCTGTAATTTTCACCATGCTTAAATATGACCCATTTCTAGTTGACTTTGATCTGGTTTGTCGAACAACAGGTCATGGAGATTTATGGAATGGGCTACGTTTTATGCTCAAAGGTCAAATCTTTACATTTCAAAATTCAACAATGGAGCCAGTTCTTAGTGTGACCAAAGTGGTTTTTTTTTTTGTTTTTCTTTTCAAAATCATCATCACAGCATTTGTCAGTAAATTCTGCAACACTGATATTTGCTGTAAACTTTCTGTAAAGTAATGCAAGATTCACATTCTTGGTATTTAATTCTCCAATAAATAAATTTGCTAAATTTGATTTGAATCCTGAAAACTGCTACTTGCAGCCATTGCAGCATCACTCATTGGCCAAGGCAACAAGACATCTGCCATAAGCATCCCACATCACACAGTATAAATGTGTAAGCACCTGGAAATTAAATAATAAATAATTTGGGCAGTCTAATGTAGTCTGTTGTCTACTATAGTAATTATACCTTCTATGTACTGTATAAAAAGGAAAAAAAAATCTTCAGCTCATCTAATAATTTACATCCGGTCCATCCGGGCTAAGCCCAGGTTGTCCCTCAAGTCTAGGAACGCCCCTGGCAATTACAATGTTGTCGTTTTGCATTGCCAAACAGTCACAGATGGAGCCCTGGTTTGTACTGGAGACATATAGGAAGTCATATATGAACTTTCATTTGGTGACCATATTGACCTTCGAAGGTCAAATGTGACCTCGTGAAAATTCAATGACTTGTACCACTAAAATGGTCACAGATGGAGTCTAGGTTAGTTTTACTGACATCCAGGAAGTCACATATGAACTTTCATTTAGTGACGTTCAACTTGACTGTCATTGACCTTTGAGGGTCCAACTCGACAGTAAAATTACAATGACTTGTATCATCAAAATGATCACAGATAGAGCCAAGGTTTGTATAGAGACATTTAGAAAGTCGCATATGAAGTCCATTTGCTGACCTCAACTTGACCTTCTGTGACCTTCTGTGACCAAGTCATTGAATTAAAACTGCTTCAGTACTTAGGATAGTATGACAGGAGGTTTTATAAATGTATGTGATCTTTTATTTAGTGACCTTGACATTGACCTTCAATGATTCGAGTGTCAAATTCACAGGAAATTATCATTACATATATCATCACTATAACATTACTAACTATACCAAAGTAGTGTTGTGGATTAAAATTAAGAAAATGTTTGGCATATAAGGCCCTTACGTGGAAAGCAGTTGAATTGCTGGCGTGTTCAAACTGACAACTCTGGACTCCATAGGTCAGGTGCAGCCATGTGCATGCGCCATCATGTACCAGAAATAAAGCTGGATCAATCCATTCCCCCATCTTATTTAAACAAACTTTGTCATTTATGTGCTAATTCTGGAATGTAGCATTGAGTAAACCTGTTATTAAAAACATGTAATCATTAGCTGTTGACTAAAGATCTCCTTGTATTATGAATGAGGTAATATAATCGCAAAGGAAATGGCCTCCCCAGGAAAGTCACATGTTGTTAAAAAAAGGGAAAAAAAGAAAAGAAAAAACTAGGCAGCTTCTAGGTAGATACCCTTTCAGATAGTTTTTGTAAATATCTATGCACAACTAGAGACATTTAAAAGAAAAAACATTTTAAATCCCGCCCAGATTTACAAATGAACGTAAGTGTACATCATTTTTTTTTTAAATGTTTGCACACAATGTCCACTTGAGAGCACTGGGAGTTGAGCATGAGAGACAGTTCTGATCTAGAGATACCAGAGCCTCTGGAAATTGAATGACCATAGAATATTGCACACTGGCGCTCTTATCTGGAAGGAGTGCAGTGCCATGAAAGATCAGGAATCACTTTCCATTTGGGTGTCCGTCTTTCTCGTGCTCTCTGACTGGACGGTATCTGGACAAGTACAATGGCTATATAAAATGCTGTCGAGCTGGAATTTCTTATTTTTCAGTCTTCTCTTTCCTCTGTTGCGGTTGAACTCAAAATTAGTCAAGATCTGGGGGATTCCAATGTATAAAATAAGTCAGGAAAAAAGGACCATCAAGAGAGGATCATCACTGCATCATCCTCTTTCCATCTGCTACTCATCTGCCGCACCTGAGGCTGTCGAAAACTAATATCACTTCTTCCTTTTCTTGTCTGCTTAATGGATGAAGGTAAGGGTAAGAATAGGCAGGAAGAAAATCTTGAAATGTTCTGAAAAATAATGGACTAGACTGAACAAAAATATAATGCTAGGGAGGTAGATGCCATGTCTGTCCACCCGTCTTATATCAAGGCTGATTGATGGGGAGGGAGACCGATTTGATGAGCACAGTGTTGTGCATAGCTAGAGCGCATATTGCTCAATTGTCATAAACTTTGAAGTGAATCTGCGAAAGTAAACAAAAATTGGTCTAATAAACTGAAAAAAAGGAAAATGATTGATATGACAGCTGGTTGGCAGTCTTATAGAGGGTAAATCATCCCTCCCCTCCTGAAAAGGAGATAATAAGACATTCCACAGTAGCGCTGAACAAGAATAAACCGTAGCTCTCCTGGCCCTTCAGACAGGTGGCAGTCTCTTGAGTCCTCCAGTTGAGGTTGAGGGA
Organism: Gymnothorax reevesii; assembly: GCA_029721435.1. Taxonomy (NCBI): domain Eukaryota; kingdom Metazoa; phylum Chordata; class Actinopteri; order Anguilliformes; family Muraenidae; genus Gymnothorax; species Gymnothorax reevesii. The sequence continues at coordinate 26,068,389 of CM056587.1, read as the reverse complement.
ACATCCATTGTCATTGTGTCTATATATACCTGGCACATGCCTTTACTCTGAAAAACCTACACACAGTCTTCCCATTTATGCAGCTGGACATTTACTGAAGCGATTTATTTATTTTTTTATTTTCAAAATTTGGCATCTCCAATCACACCTTAATCTGGAATGTCCAATTGGGGAACTATGTACAAGACTTTTTGCATATGCGGCCCCCTATTGCCAACTCAGGAGAGTGAGACATCTCGCGGCTCTCCTCCGAAGCACACGCCTGTCAGCCGCCGCTTTTTATATACTCATTCGTTGGAACCTCGCAAGCCCAGAACGAGGGCGGAGGAAACCTGAACATGAACGATCTTAGAATCTTCCTAACGAGCGCCCGTCTGGCCAACAGGAGGCGCCGAAGAACTTGTTATTTACAAAAATTTTCTGTCCAGAATTCTGGATGGTATCGGACTGCAATTATCAGGTTACAGTTGTTGCCCAACGTGTATAAACGTGTGTGAATAAAATAATTGTAATACGTTTACATTTTAATGAGCCCTCACAACTTGCCACACATCATACTGGGGTTCAGCTCCCACCCGCATAACTAGGGCCAGCTGGACTGAAACAATAAAGTGAAATCAAGACTGAATATTGTGCTTCTAACTACATTAAAACAGAAACAGCTATGAAAAAGGTTTATGCATTTGATAGACTTAGACATTCCTATTTTTGAATTGTCAAATGTCTTCTTTTTTTCTTTTATTCCATAATTTTATCCATGCTGCCTATATTAAAAAAAAGTTTTTATACCATAGTATTTCCCCAAGTGAGTGTGACATGCAGTATAGACATAGACACATGTTGAACTTTCAAAAGCAGAAAACATGCTCCAATCAAAGGAGACAATATAACTAAGAGCTGGAGGATGGAAGGAGATGTGAAAGGGATTCACACAAGGGTTGTGACACTAGCTGTCTTATTTAAAATCAAATTTGTCGTTTCAGTTTTTCGTGGAATTTGATTGGCAGGTCCAGCATGGCAACCTTTAAAGGAGAGTGTTTGATGGCCGGGGACTGGCCATGATACCATGGCTGGGTACTGCTTGTCTTAGGGAGACAGCTTGCTATCTTGTTAAGTGATAAACAGTTTTGACTGCATTCTAATTGCTATGGTTATTTGGCTCCAGATGTAGCCAATACATTCATTACTGTAACTACTGAGTAGATGTTCATGTGTCAAAAAATAGTGTAAACCCTGCTACCAACCTGTAAAACTGTTATAACAATAAATCAACTTTTACTCCCAAATCTAATACTGAGTAATAATGAATACATTTTTGAGCTTTGTTCTTTCCCATGCTCAATACAAGCCCATAGCCAGGGGGGGTTGAGAGGATTCGAACAACCCCCCCTTTCGGCCAAATGTCCAGAATTAAAGGGACATTATCATGGTACAGCAAGTCACACTCAATAGCTGCATAAATATACAAAATCAATCATGAGTTTGACATTTTTTCATGTGGGGTCATCCTTTCAAATTGTTTGGAAGTTTTGATAAGCTAATGGAATGTGCTATGACAGTTCTAGCAGATGGTATTTTTGAGGAAATACTGCTAGGCGTGCTGTAAATAATGACGTTTTGTGATGGCCGGTTATTCGAGACGCCAAATGCAGTGGCCGGAAAGACGAAGCACAGCAATAAGACAATAGGAACCAGACAGAACAGGAGAGAGGGGCTCGCGCTGCCAAAGGACATATATCTCGTCCGTGAGAATTAAGGAAACAAAATGAGCCAGACCGAACAAACAAAGGAAAGATCTCGGAAACTGAGATCAAACAATCAAGCACCCAAAAGGCGCGCGAACAAAGAAAGACAGAGAAAGAATCGGAGTAATAAACTCCCTAGAAAACTAAAAACTCTTTCCTTTTTTGCAACTAATTCCTAACAAACTCTCTAGCTAGAGAGGGCTACAGTGCAAATGTAACACCGACACTCTAGCAAAGGTGGCGAGGTGGAACTTGGGCTTAAATAGAGTCCGGCCGCCACCCACAATTAATGCCAGCTGGCCAAAGAATCCAATTTGGGCAAAACGATATCGTCCCAGACGAGAGTGACAAAGAAAGCTCCCAAACAAACGCCAACCTCCAAAACCATGACACGTTATCCCGGCTCACCGTGTTTGTCATTTTCATCTGTATTGCATTCATGCATTATGCATTGTGATGATAATACTTCAGCATTATGCTTCTTTTGTGTGATAGCCAGCTATTAAAACTAATCGCCTGCCTAGAAAGAAAGTGGGTAAGTTAGATGTCTGGCACTTAGACCTTGACTATATCTGCATGACTGACGTTTGTTAAGTCCCCAATTTGTTATGGCCCCAATTTCTTATGACATATCGGACAGCAAGGGATGACAGACAAAATTTTTAAACTTGAACAGATTAAATTAAACAAAGACTGACCAAGATTGAAAATACATAAAGAAAATGAGATAGTTGCAGTCCCTTGGTAATTGAGATGGGTTTGCTATGTTGCGGTGTCCTGGGACAGGAAAATGCTCCAACACAGGCAAAAATCCACAAAAAGAGCTTCACAGGTCTTGTAAAGAGTGACAGGTCTGGTCAAATGTATCCTTCCACTATTTCTCCTTGCAATTTCTCCTACTACTTTACTCTCTCAATTTTTCTCCTTATATACACTTTTCCATCCCCCTCCCACCTTCCAGATTTTTTTCAATTCTCTGGGACTTTCCTCTCTGAGGCATGCCCAGGACATGCCCAAAACCTAGCTCCAGACAGGCTTAACAAAAAAAATGTCAATACTGCCATCTAGTGGCTTTTCCCCCCCACCACATTACACATAAAAGCATACATGACAAACACAAACTCACTGGCAGTACAGTAGCCTACCCTGGAGATAAGAGGATCTTATGAGTAAGCATGTCACATTAGAGCTATGAAACAAGTTGAGTAAATTTTGCATTTGTTGCAACCTTTATGCTTGTACTGAGCAACATCACTCTGATATGGTATAATGAGTCACAGATATTCATGGTTGAACTCACCATGGTTTTTAAATTCACCATCAACACTGACGAGTCATGCTGTATGTGGCGTATATTCTGCGCAGACAGGGGAACGTCACAGCGAAGCACTGAAAAAGAGACTGCTCTAATAAAATAACGCGCCTCATTCAAGGGAGAATAGCTTGTTTGCTCGCACCCTTTGTTTGATATTTGACTTTCATGGGGGTTGAAACACCTGGAAAAGGTTTGAAGTTTAATGTATTGTTATCTGGGAATGATTTAAACAGCAAATTGTATTGGATGATAATGTCCCTTTAAAGTCCATTTTGTGCCCCCCTTTTACACAATGATGGTCAATAATTCTAAGCAAATTCAATGAAATAAAAAATTCAAAGCCAAGCAGAAGTATAAAACATGTTTTCGAGTCTGCATGCCAAATTGCAGATGTATTCACGAATATTGACACATCCAATTACCAAATGCAAGTGACTTGGACAAGTCAAAGCCGCAAAAATGCTTAAATCGTGTTTGGGGACCCTCACCCGCTTAAAAGCATTTGTATTTGCACTCACTGTACTAATTTACAACTAGCTTCACACCATTTTTATACTGTTTTATCTAGCCAATGAAAATATAGAATTATTTGTGACATGTTCTGTTGTTAAGGGACTCGAGAGGCAGAAATGTTGAGTGTCTGTCCGAGAAAATAAGTTCTGCGGGAAAGACGAGCAAGGAATCTCATTGATAGTAAATGCAGCTGTATTTCTGACGGCTGAAACGCAATAGTACACATTAAGATTAAACATAAAAACTATTTTTCAGATGAGCCAGTCGGTCGCTGGCTAATTTGAAATGGGAAGAAAAGAACAGAAGGTTGGCGTTAACTTCACTTTCAGTTCACGAGAAAGCCCAAGCTGAGTAAGGATGTTATACAGTATTACTTCTAGTTCATATCCCACTTATTATCCCATAAATGATTAAAAATCGGTGTGATTCAACCCATGAGATACAGGTTTGGTATTGCAAACGTAATACATTTGTATTACGTTTGCAATATGCTGTTCACTGCCTAACGGTAACATTCCTCCTGCTGGTAACCCGCAACCATTGCTAACACTAGTTTCTACTGGTAGTTTGCAATTAATTCAGGTAAATGGGATGAATAATTGGCTAGCTTGCACATTAGCGCTTTTTGCCCTTAAAGTAATAAGTTATGTGAATAGCTGTTATTATAGAAACCTGAATATATTAATTTAATGGCGAAAAGCGTTAGATGCTAATTATTAATCTCATTGACCTGAATAGACCACCAATTGGAAGCTAACGCTTTTCTTTAATTTTTCCAAATAAGACGATGCTGACATTATGGGATAAATAGGTTCTCATATTCGTGTGCCTATGATATCATACAAAACCAAAACCAATGAAGTTGGCACAGTGTGTAAATCGTAAATAAAAACAGAATAATATGATTTGCAAATGCTTTTCAACCTATATTCAATTGAATACACTGCAAAGACAGGTTACTTAATGTTCGAACAGGTAAACTTTGTCATTTTTTGCAAATATTAGCTCATTTGGAATTTGATGCCTGCAACATGTTTCAAAAAAGCTGGCACAAGTGGCAGAAAAGACAGAGAGTTGAGGAATGCTCATCAAACACTTATTTGGAACATCCCACAGCTGAACGGGCTAATTGGGAACAGGTGGGTGCCATGATTGGGTATAAAAGCAGCTTCCCTGAAATGCTCAGTCATTCACAAACAAGGATGTGGCGAGGGTCATCACTTAGTGAACAAATGCGTGAGCTGATTATCGAACAGTTTAAAAACAACATTCCTCTACGAGCTATTGCAAGAAATTTAGGGATTTCATCATCTACGGTCTGTAATATCGTCAAAAGGTTCAGAGAATTAGGAGAAATCACTGCACGTAAGCGACAAAGCCGAAAACCAACATTGAATGCCCGTGACCTTCGATCCCTCAGGCGGTACTGCATCAAAAACCGAAATCAGTGTGTAAAGGACATCACCACGTGGGCTCAGGAACACTTCAGAAAACCACTGTCAGTAACTACAGTTCGTTGCTACATCTGCATGTGCAAGTTATAACTCTACAATGCAAAGCGAAAGCCATTTATCAACAGCACCCGGAAACGCCGCCGGCTTCGCTGGGCCCAAGCTCATCTAAGATGGACTGATGCAAAGTGGAAAAGTGTTCTGTGGTCTGACGAGTCCACATTTCAAATTGTTTTTGGAAACTGTGGACGTTCTGTCCTCCGGACCAAAGAGGAAAAGAACCATCCAGACTGTTATAGGCGCAAAGTTCAAAGGGCAGCATCTGTGATGGTATGGGGGTGTATTATTGCCCGAGGCATGGGCAACTTACACATATTTGAAGGCACCATTAATGCTGAAAGGTACATACAGGTTTTGGAGCAACATATGTTGCCATCCAAGCAATGTCTTTTTCATGGACGCCCCTGCTTATTTCAGCAAGACAATGTCAAGATACATTCTGCAAGTGTTACAACAGCATGGCTCCGTAGTAAAAGAGTGCGGGTACTAGACTGGCCTGCCTGTGGTCCAGACCTGTCTCCCATTGAAAATGTGTGGCGCATTATGAAGCGTAAAATACGACAACAGAGACCCCGGACTGTTGAACAACTTAAGCTGTACATCAAGCAAGAATGGGACAGAGTTCCACCTGAAAAGCCTCAAAAATTGGTCTCCTCAGTTCCCAAACGTTTACTGAGTGTCGTTAAAAGGAAAGGCGATGTAACACAGTGGTAAAAAGGCCCCTGTGCCAACTTTTTTGCAATGTGTTGCTGCCTTTAAATTCTAAGTTAATGATTATTTGCAAAAAGAAAATAAAGTTTCTCAGTTTGAACATTAAACATCTTGTCTTTGCAGTGTATTCAATTAAATATAAGTTGAAAAGGATTTGCCAATCATTGTATTCTGTTTTTATCTAGGATTTACATAACGTGCCAACTTCACTGGTTTTGGGTTTTGTATTATGAAACTCGAGTCTTGGGGGGGGATTACAAACAGGTCCACTATTTGGATTATTTTATTTTATTTAGTTAAATGAGCCCCCAAGAATCATACCGGGCCATCCCACTTCTTTGGCAAAATTGAGTTGAGGTAGTCAGCATGTTCAGAAAACTGAGATCTACATTTCCTAAACAAGCCAACCATATCCACCCACATGGATTGTTCATACAAGCAAACGCCCTCTCTGCCCCTGTACATATGCAGTGCACTGCCTTATCTATAATGGGCCGTCCCACAACTTTTCCATAATTCAATGTAAACATCGCAGCTAGGAATCTCACTGTTGAGAAATTGCTTGCTATGATTGATGATGATGGTGAAGTGGAAGATAACGGAGACCCAGAGTTTGACCCAAATGAATCAGAAGATGATGGTTCCTCTTCAAGGAGGTAGGCTTCACTTGAAACAGAAGGACATCCAAAACCTGCTTAAGAAGTGCATCACGTAATTTTATATATCTTGAGTTTTTAACATGACCAGTGTTACTAGTTCCTAGATACTCTAGATCAGTGGTTCCCAACCCAGTCCTCAAAGACCCCCTGTCCTGCAGGTTTTTGTTGAAACTTTACTTTTGAACACCTTGTTCATTTAAGGCCCAATCCACCTTCATGCACTCCCTGTTCAGGTATATCTTTTTCAACCAATCAGCATGAAGCCCTTAAATGGATCAGGTGTGAAAGAGTAGAGCTGGAGCAAAGGCCTGCAGGGCAGGGGGTCCTTGAGCATTGGGTTGGGAACCACTGCTCTAGAAGACCCAGGAGGCTGGCAACTTTTAGTCCCATTTTCTCAAAAGTTCCCCAACATGAGTTTGCCCAGTATGGCTTGTAGGTGCTCAAATGTGCCACCATATTCTTAGTCTGTGCCCCACCTGGCCCGCCCATAAAAAAAAAAATTAGACCTGCCCCTGGACAGATGGTCTTCAGATACTATAATGATGCAAACGTTCAGTTTGCCTAGCATATAATTCGTAGGGCTGGGGCGAATCTGAATCGATTCTTTTTTTAGGCGTAGTACCACCGCCTGCTGCCATGGGGCGAACATCCGAGCTTTCCCCTTCCCTTTATTAAACCTGACGCAGGTTGAACAAAAGTTCCAAACATCAGAGGGCATTGAAATGCTTCCGGAAAAAAAACTTGACTGACATCAGTATTTTTCGGCGACATGCTGCACGGAGCCAAATAAAGGACAACAGAATCGTCTCCTATTAACCAATTGGGCTACTCTAAGAAAAGTAAGCTGCTCCAGTTGACTTGCTTGATTTGCAATCAAATGGTGGTTGCGTTTATTCTTTAAGTTGAATGAGCAGAGCTGTTTGTTAAGACAGCATGTTTGATTGCTGCATTTTGAAATTTAAATGGCCATAGAACAGCACAACATGAACACGACTTCCATTGCAACGGCATATTGTGCGACCTTGATAATTTACATCACACACTCACGTTTCATCCCCTTTACAGAATGTTTTCCACCTTGTGTATTTTTTAGACACTTGAAATCCAGGGCGATCTGAAAACAAATCTCTATTTTTATTTTATCATTATAGATCTCCTAAAAATACTACGATTAGAGATGGAATGCAGAGTTGGGATATGGTGATGTTGAAGGAGGATTTTTTAAAAGTGTGACATGGCCACTTGCCGTCATGGGGTCGTGTGTAATTTCCTGAAACATACACACCTGAAACGGCTTAAACGATTGAAAATTCCGTTCGGGAAGAAGCCTGAGTTTAGATTTCACTAATTGCAGGTGCTCCGCCCTTCCCTAAATCTGCTCCCATGTAATTGTCATAAATAACAATCAATCAATTTCAGTAGCCTACAACGATTAAGATGTGATGGTGAAAAGCAGACAAACCTAACTGTGCTATGGTGATAGAGTGAATGAATGCCAATAGTTTGAATAATTTAAAAAATCTTCCTCTGAATTGCATCTCCCAGCATTTTAGGACGTTATTAAAGATTAATTTAAAGCAGATTTGTTACAAGATCGCCCCAGATTTTAAGCGTCTAAAAAAATACACGAGGTGGAAAACATTCTGAAAAGCGGATGAAACATGAATGTGAGATATAAAGTATCACAGTCCCACGAAATGGGTGGCAATGGAAGTCGTGTTCATGCTGTGCTGTTCTATGGCCATTGAAATTTCAAAATGCAGCAATCAAACATGCTATCTTAACAAACAGCTGCACTCATTCAACTTAGAGCAGAGGTGGGCAACAAAGGCCCTATCTGTCCCTGGTTTTCACATCAATTTCTGGCCTTCAATTAGTTGATGATCTAAATTAGCCAAACCATTTATGAAATCTGACACTTCAGGCGCATTTCTTTAAATGATCATGAATGGCCAACAAAGACTGTTCTCATCTCCTCACATAAAATTATTTTCTTTGATCTAATCTTTGAACAAATCTAAATGTGTGTATGTAATTAATTAACTCAATTAGTCAGGGTAATTGATGGAAATAACCTGAATACACACCGGCCCACCAGGACTGGAATTGCCCACACCTGACTTAGAGAGTAAATGCATCCACCATTTGATTGCTAATCAAGCAAAGTAAACTGGAACAGGTTACTTTTCTTAGAGTTGCCTAATTGGTTAATAGGAGACGATTCTGTTGTCCTTTAATTGGCTCCGTGCAGCATGTCGCCGAAATGTCAGTCAAGTTTTTTTTCCGGAAGCATTTCACATGCTCTTTGAAATTTGGTGCTTTCGTTCAACTTGCGTCGGGTTTAATAAAGGAAAAGGGAAAGCTCTGATGTTCGCCCCATGGCAGCAGGTAGTGGTACTACGCCTAAAAAAAAGAATCGATTCAGAATCGCCCCAGCCCTAATAATTCGTGTGAAATAATTAATACAGCTTTACCAGTAGATGGCAGTATTGCCCATCCAGTGAGTGGCACATTTACGGCTAAAGAACATACCAACTGCAGACAGAAAGGCCTCAAGCTGGATTCAGACCCACAACATTCTTATTTTTGGGAATAATAATAATTATTATTATTAGGAGGGTTAGCCATAGTAAAAGCAGTGGTAGTAGCATTAGCTGTAGTATTATGCTGTAACATTGCCTTATTCAACGTTTAAAACATTGACAAGGGTTTCTTCTAAAATACAGCCTAACTGATATGACTTTCCAGAAATTCCCATATTCAACCATTAAATTCTGGTCATATTCCATGCCGAGGCCCATTGTTACTGTTTTGAGATTCATCATTGAAATGTTAAAGGACAACAGAAGCCAGAAGCAAAATGTAACAATTTGGTGATGTATCTCCGGACACGGAGCATGAAAGCCTCAAGGGTGAGAGCCTCACACACTCTCCCCGCTCCAATGAAACCGTTACATATATGCAAAAATTCCAGAGTTTCATGGTTCCCCATAACTGCACTTTCCCTTGATTTTACCCCCTCCGTTGTTTCTAAAATTCATCCGAATAAATGTGGGCCAAACCTGACCAAGAACCCTCAATGTACACAGATATGACACAACTGTTTTTATATACAAAACATTTAGCAGTTTTTCACTTTTTGTGCATTTTTGGGACAAAGGAACAAATTTGTGGCCAGTAGAATATAAATGAGGGTGTTTTACCTCTCATATATCAAAATGGGTCAAATTTGACCCTATAGGTGTGAACCAGTTAACAACTTACAAAATCTTCTCTGGTAAAACATGTGATATTTGCATACCATTATCTCAGGTGAGAAAGCAGGAAGGTGTGCAGGCTAGGCCTGCCAAAGCACCTGTGTCCAATATCAGCAATTAAGAGGACATCTTTATGAAACCAAGTCCCAATACCACACACAGCTTACAAAACCCACAATGAAAGCCAGTGCTTTGAACACTGTCACCCAGTCTTGAACTTTCCGGTGCTTCCATTTAGGGACCACACTAATCACATTTTACCCCTCAGCCCTCAAGGCTGATGGGGTATTGCTATCCTTCGTGTGGGCGGGCAGGCGGGCGGGCGTCTCCAAAAACTTCGACATCGGGCTGAGGGGTATTCCGTGCATTGCACGCCTATTTTTTTTTAATCCTCTCTCTTCCTTTCCACGCCTGACTCACAGATATATTGAGCCCTGACATCACTGAAGAGATGTCAAACCTTCAAACTTCACCTGTGAAGATGTGGGTTCAAACTGACATTTGAAGGGGAAAGGATATTCCATTTATCCAACTCCTATTTTATGTTCATCCCCACAATTAGAATGAACTCCAGGTTACATACCTGGTTTGGGGCTATTGTAAGTGGAACCTCTGTCTTTGGCAGGGTTGGGGGGAGTGGGCATCTGGTCAAAGTCTTGAGCCTCTGTACATAATACTCAGACATAGAAAGCTGTTTGGCAGCTCTTAGGTTTCATTGGGAGACTTTGGTAGTTGTTGGTGCCACACGCTGGGGAGTTCAGCGGAGAAAATGTGCGTGCAAGTATTGTCACACAAAGGTAACTTCTGTTTAACTTCTCTGCAAAACTGTTTATCTATCTAGCTTGAGCAGCATATGCAGTCAAGAATTTTGAGATTTTTGTTGTTAAACACATCGACAGCTGCATGAGTTTTCCTTACACAGGAGCCTTCCAATAAAGATGCCTGTTGATTCTGAAATAATGACGTTGGCTTTTTTTTCTATGATAATGATGCTACTTTTTCACCTTGTGCCCTGTAGCGTCTTGTGAAACATGACAACCTGATTCTACCTTCCTCATGTTGTAATTCAGGCAACGGACAAAATGAATGGCTCTTAATGAGGTTTTTACCCTTGAGAAGTAGAATGAGGTGCTTGGCGGGTATGTTTAAAATGGCGGCATTGTTCTAAGGAGTGACCACTCGCTCACGTTAAAGGACACCACCATCTGGACCATGTTGTTCGGTCTGAGTTGAAGATATGCATCCCTCGGCCCCGACGTTCACCAAGATGTGCCCTCTCCATGACCCTTTCCAGACCGTCTGGCATGTATGACTTGTTATATGAACCTGTAGTGATTTGTCATGCGTAACAGAGTGCTAGATTACCATAGTTAGCTGAGAGGGTAGAGCCGTGATAGAAGGGAGCCGTATGCACCTTCGAGGGCCGTTCAGGCGGCAGGCGCTCAAGACAGGTTGGTCACTCAGTCCCAATTACCATTTATTCCGAGTATTTCTCTCTTTTGCCACTGGGTGGCAGTGCACAATAGAGAAATCAAGGCTTGCCTCCGCCTGTGGCAGCAGACACGTTCCTGAATCAAGTGTCTGTTGGCAGCAACTTGGAGGCAGACGCGCTCTCGAAGGAAACCTATGATCTTTATTTCCCCGTAATTAGCCAGAGGATAAATTAAAGCGTTCTTAATGGTGGCGGTAAATGCTAATATTGTAATACCTCCTTTAAACATATCCATAGTTGTAATAGATTACCGTAGTCTATAAGAGGGAAATGTCACCATATCTAACAGTCAAATAATTTGAATTATAAATCAGAGCGAAGGGGGTACTGGGTTCTAAGTTAATGAATATTTAAAGAGTGGAGTTTACAGATCAGCATATCGACAATAGAAGAATACTAATGTCCCTCACTCCGCTTCTGATAAGAGGTTAAACAGAACACTAACTGCATAATTTATTTCCATTTAATTTTTTTTACCTGTGATAATTTTATGCCAGTTGACATCCATGTATTATAATTTTGAAGAAAAAAACCTTTATTTTTCCCTTGAAAAATTAATGTGCTGGAGAAAGCTGCATGTGAATGAGATGGCGCACAAGTTTTATTTCACATTAGAATAGCGAATTGTGGAAGTTCACCTCACAACACCTACAGATTCAGCATACAAAATGAGCTGGAATGCAAAGTTCTAAAATTTCGATTTTGGCATTATTCAACACTGAGTGCCAATAAGGTCACATATAATTCATCAGCAGCATATTTCTGTAACTTCAAAAAATTATTGAAATACAACAGATGTATTTTTCCTACATGAATTTAACTATTTGCAAGAAAACCGGGATTAAAATTGCATTTGCAGCATTAAGATCCCGTGAAATTGATCATTTTTGCTCTTAACAGGGGAGGAGAAACCGTTTCTTACGAGCAGCATGCGCCAAGCCCGCAAACGCGCCCCGACACCGGTGAAAGTCTCACAACGACGAAGCGAACAGCGAGAAAATCAATACGACGTAAATTATTAAGAGCGACTCAGGAATGCGCCAGACTTCCCACCGCCGAGCCGCAGTACGCGGCTCTGAAGCCTGGCAGCTGGACGCGGCTTCGGACTCGCACCGGAACGCTCATTAGGAGCCGGGAGCCGCGGCTCGCTGTTCGCGGGAAGGCAGCATTCTCAGCGGGGAGGTGATAGCCCAGGCTGCTCACATCCTGGATCTGCCGCTTTTCAGGCCCGATCAGACTCTCCCTGGAAGCTCATTAGTAAGCTCACTGATGCATAAGAGCCAGTCATTAGCTGAGCTACTCCCCCCCTCATATCTTCCCTCAGACACAGTGTCTGACAGAGGGGACCAGCGCCTTTGCAGGTTTAAAAAAGACGGTCAGGGTCTTCCGCAGGCCTGTGTGGCGGCTGGCGGGGAGAATAGTGAAGGAAGTGAGTGGAAGACTGGCATGGTTGGTTGAGAGCATTCGAGTCAATTTTAGGGGGTGGATGGCGGTTCAAACAGACTTTAAACATATCCTTCCAAACTGAAAGTAAACATGGACGCTTGACCTGGACTTTGGCTGCAAGCTTCATTTTTTTTTATTTCATTGTTGGTTTTGATGTGGGGATATTTGTCTTTGCTGCAGGCAAGATCCCCCAAGTATCTGTTGGTTGGCCAACCTCTCTCCTGCTCTCGCCTCTGCTGGCCTATTGGGTAAATATGATCTCTGGTGCACCGTGGCCTGGTGAACATTGACTCTGAGACCTCTAGTGCAATCTCTCACTCTCACTCCTGTCTCTCACGGACTGGGGAAGTACAGTCCTATCTTTTACATATTCCTCTCCATTTTCTCAAATGGGAAAGTAGTCAGGCAATGTCAGGGAATGATGCTTGCATTTTATTCTCTGAATTTGAACTGCCCTGAGCATACATTAATGAGCCTCAACATTAAAACCACCTGCTTACTGTTGTATTGGTCCCTTTCCTGCTGCAAAAGCAGCTTTGACTCGTCGAGGCATAGACTCCACAAGACCTCTGAAGGTGTGCTGTGGTATTTGGCCCCATGACATTAACAGCACATGCTTTAAGATTTTAAGTTGGGAGGTGGAGCCTCCATCGATCTTGTTTTTACAGCACAGATACTCGATTTGATTGAGGTCTGGGGGATTTGGAGGCCAAGTCGACACCTTGAGCTCTTTGCCTTTGCCTCAAAAGATTCCTTGACAATTTTTTGTGTACAACTCCAGAACAGAAGGTGGCAGTAGTGTGCGAGCAGGGAGTGCATTTACAAACTTTACTTCCGGAAGTTGCAGAAGAAGGCAGAGCAATGCACGAAAGAGACGGGCGGGCGGACAAGTTGGGGAAGGCGAGTTGAATAAAATTCAATCTCGAGAAATCCTGCTTGCTTTTGGGTGTTTTTTTTTCCTAACTTGATATCAACTGTCATAAACTAGGATAACAAATGTTTACATTGTTTAAAACAAATATTGATAAACTATGATTTTCATATGACTGGAAGGACTGTCTACTAAAGTATTTGCATAGTGCAGTGGTTAGCACTACTGCCTCACAGCAAGAAGGTTGTGGGTTTGAATCCCGCCTGGGGCCTTTCTGTGTGGAGTTTGCATGTTCTCCCTGTGCTTGTGTGGGTTTCTTCCGGGTACTCCAGTTTCCCCCACCCACAAAACATGCAATATAGGCGTCATGGCGAACATGTGTGAATGGTTGGAGGGGCCATAAGCGCATACCGGCTTCTGTCAGTCTGCCCCAGACACATTATGTTTATTCGGCATGTTTACATTAATTTCACTCAACAAAACTGTCTCTTGCTAAATGAGCGTATTATAATTGGGTGGAAATACTTTCCATAAATTTTGTATGTTCACCCAACAAATGATTATTATGTTGGACTTGCCCCTTGTAATCGAGTAATAGTAACACCTTATGTTGAACCAGCATATTTACATTTATGTCACTTAATAAAATAATTTGTTGCTAAATTAGCGTATTATGATTGGGTGGAAATACTTTCCATAATTTTTTTATGTTCACCCAACAAATTATTTTTTTGAGTGTATCCTGTTAAAAGAGGCCACTACTATCAGGGAATACTGTCGCATTGAAGGGGTGTAATTGGTCCGTAACAGTGTTTAGGTTGGTGGTACGGGTCAAAGTAACATCTACATGAATGCCAGGACCCAAGGTTCCTCAGCAGAACGTTGCCCAAAGCATCATACTGTCTCCATTGGCTTGCCTCCTTCCCATTGTGCATCTTGGTGCCATTTCTTCGCAACATAAGTGACGCACATGCGCCTGGCCATCCACATGATGTAAACGAAAATGTGATTCATCAGACCAGGCCAGCTTCTTCCATTGCTCCATGGTCCAGTTCTGATGCTCATGTGCCCATTGTCAGCACTTTTGGTGGTGGACTGAGGTCGGCAGAGGTACTGTGACTGCTTTGTGGCTACGCAGGTCCAGAGACGCTCTGACCCAGATATCTAACCATCACAAATTAACATATATGTGCTTATGCTTATGCAGTGTGCTTCTAAGTTATTGTCCATCTGCACTGTAACGTTGAGTCCGCTGAGTTCTGAAGCATTTAGCTGGATCTGACCCTATACAATCCATCCGCCAGCTTTTGTCCGCATTCAGATCCCCAGTCGATACAAGGGACTCAGCTCAATTGTCAGCCTTACCCTTTTTCATGTTCTTTTCTTCCGTTCGTTTTTGATACAAGTTTATCTGTGTCTTTTTCTCTTCTGCAGTGCTTGGGCTGGCCAAAGAATTTTCTTTGGGCGACTAGAAATTTATTTTTACTGGCCCAAAATGAAAACTGGTAGCCCAAATTTCTAATGGTATATTAAATGACTCAAATAATAAAAAATCAGACAGGGCTAAGGTATTACATCATAATCATGATTATTTACAGGGTCCAAAATGTTGGAAAAGATGTATAGCAACAATTGCTACACAAAGATAAATTTGTGTTGCAATAGTTGAAATTTGTATAGCACTTTTTCTTTTAAGTTTTTTACCCATTTTCTACTTTCTTCTATTCTAATGAGCATGTAAGCCTGCCATGCCTGTCATTAATCTGTAGCACTACTTATCACGGTGTGCACTGCTGTATTCTGTATTGCTGTGCAGTGGCAGCATCCAGGGGTGTACTAGGAGTGCAAACCAGCCCAGGCATTTTCTGTTTCCAGTCGGGCACGGTGGGGGGTTGATGTCCAGAAACAAATAATCCTATCAATATTAATGATCATATTTATTGTCCCGAAATGAACTAAATATAATATAGCATTGTCAACCTAGAAACGAATGTATTTTTACTGCGGTGGTATTATTAATATATGGCCATGAATGAATGTGAAACAGAAATGTGACTTTGAGGCCATTTAGGCTGCTGGATTTTTCCAATAAGAACATTATTTGGACTGAATTATACATAGGGTAGCGTAAGCCAGTTGCGAGCCTAGTGGCCCATCGGGCCAGTGCTTAACCCCAGTTTCCATGGCATGAAGTGACTAGGAGTATTAATAATTCCCCTGGATGGGATGCCAGTCCATCACAGGTAACCCCCCAGCTCTTAGTCAAGTTTCCCTCACTATTTGCTGGTACCCATTTTTACACCTGCGTGGATGTGGGAGTGAAGTGTTTCGCCCAAGAACACACCGCGAAGAACACATACCTTAACTTACAGACTCTGAATAACATACCATAGAACTCGCTGGTCGCTAGTCTAATGATGATCGGTAATTCTGAACGTCAAGACACGGTTTTGGAATGAGAAGTTTGGAAAGTCTTTTGAATTCCTGGACAATTAGAATTTTTAAAAAATTAAACTTTCTTACAAAAAATGAGAGATAGTATGTACAGGAGCACATAAAACAGCCAACTCCAATTATTGGAGGGAATTCTCTTGGAAGATTCTTTCAAGATATTTTATAACTCCAAAAATGCACGTAAAATATAAGATATTCAGAACATTAAATTGTTGGAGAAACTGTGCTGAAACAAATGCTGACTATTCTCACATTTTTTTTTCTCTGCCCAATTTTAAAAAGCCTCTGGGAGGAAATCAGAGGTATATGCAAAGAATTCCTGAAATCAGTCAGGGGATAAAACCAGTGTGTATTATCCTTGGCATCACACCACCAGAAATTCAAACAGACGCTGATAAGTACCTGTTGAGAATCTTAAGGGTTGCGGCCATGAAGCAGATAACCTGTAACTGGTTGAAACCAGATGTACCTTCAATAAAAAAATGGAGGGAGTCAATAAATGAAATTTCCTAAATGGAGAAGTTGACATTTTGTATAAGAAACAGAGAACCAGAATAAAAAAAAAATATATATGGGAAAAATGGTCAAGGTATTATAAATTTTGTTTGTTCTAAATCAGGTCATGTTGCAAGAAAAGTAGGTACTAACATAAATATGAAGTAGATGGAGGTGCATGTATAGGCATCAGCTTTAAAGGGTGTAAAGTGATTAATGGAATTTTACTATATTTTTTTCTCATCTTATTTCTTTAATCTTTAATTTTTAATTTATTTACTTTTTTTCTCACCTGCAAAAAGAAAAAAACTGCAAAAGAAAAAAGCATCATCAGTTGAAAGTAAGTATAAATTTCAAGGATTGCAGTAAAAAGAAAAAAAAAAAAAAATCCAGGACAATTTCATTTGACACTGTGATGGAAACTAGTAAAACGCATCAATATGCATTAAAGGGGAACTCAGGGCTAAATCATAATGCTGTTTTATACAAGCATAATTAATAAAATAAATATTGTAAAATACAGAAATGTGGAATTTTTGTTTCAAAGACAAGATAAATGAGGTTTTATTCCCCCTAATTAGTTGTTGTCTGCTTCAACGGTCACGTGATAATGACGTAACATCACCCGAGAATGTCGTATGTGCTGTTATTGTGTTGGATAGTGTTATTGTCCCAGTCCATTATTTTATGACAAAAGATCGTTCAATATTGCTCATTGGCTATTTGCACGAGATGGTGGTAAGTACTTTCTGAAATGCGCAGTGTTGTTTCAACATTAACGGTTTGCTTCTGTCACTTATCAATCTATATCAGATGCTGAGCAGATGACAGGTATATCATCCCAAATATGTGATTTTAGCTATCGCCGATATTCCAGGATTTGGCTTAATTGTTTCAGTTTTATAGTGTATTTACTTCAACATTTTCTGATGCATCTACCTAGCTAGTTCTGCTACATTGTTATGGTTTTCTTGGATGTACTCAGCTAACCATAGCTACAGAAGTGAGAGTGCAACTGACTCTGAGTGGGAAGGTAATATTAAAATATGCATTGATCGAATGTTAGATTTATGAAATGGCATTTCGAAGTTATGGAATATTTACACATTAATTACCAGATATTTTCACATTTGTTGTCTGTCGCTTAAAGCCAGTTCATCACTCATCAGTGAGAGCGGCTGAAATGTGATGCTAGTTAAAAACCCCCTCCTTTCTTGGTGGAGCAGCTGATGTCTCATTAAGAGTGGCAACGAACAAACATCAGTCACGGGTAATCGAGACAAATCTTGTGAACATCATTTGTGGTTAATTAAGCTATATCCTGGGAATATAGGTGATAGCTAAAATCACATATCCGGGATAATATGCCTGTCATCTGCTCAGCATCTGATATAAACCGATAAGTGACAGAAGCAAACCGTTAATGTTGAAGCAACCCTGCGTATTTCAGAAAGTACTTAATATCATCTCATGCAATTAGCCCAGGGGTCACTAGCCGTGCTCCCGGAGAGCTACCATCCTGTTGGTTTCTGCTCTATCTCCACTTCGGCACACCTGATTCAACTAATTAGCTACTTGATTGCCCTGCTGGTGATCTTGTTAAGTAGCTAATTAGTTAAATCAGGTGCACTGAATAGGAGGTAGAGCAGAAACCTACAGGATGGTAGCTCTCCAGGAACAGGGTTGGTGTCCCCTGAACTAGCTATTGGGCAATATTGAATGATCTTTTGTCATAAAATAATGGACTGGGACAATCACACTATCAAACACAATAGCAGCGCATACCTCTGGGCGAAGGGCGATGGTTCGTCATTTCCGGCGATGTTATGTCATTATCACGTGACAGTTGAAGCAGACAACAACTAATTAGGGGGAATAAAACCTCATTTATCTTGTCTTTGAAACAAAAATTCCACATTTTTGTATTTTACAATATTTATTTACTAATTGCGTTTGTATAAAACAGCATTATGATTTAGCCCTGAGTTCCCCTTTAAATAGTAGGCCAACATCGTGTCTGTCAGTGGGGTCTTTTTGTGAACTCAAACAAATTTAAAGGAACACACGCTTGAAATTGACATTAAATTAATAAACTATCTCACTGCTCCTGTGTTCCCCTCCAAAAGAAAACTGCTGGCCACTTTTGGATCATTATGGCCAGACAGCTGGTCAAGTTTTAGCACTTGGAAGCCTGCACCTCCAATACTTGCTTTGTTAATTCTCTAGGCTTTCCCCCATCTCCTTTGCTTTTCGACATTTTCGTAGTCATTGATGTGCATTTTTAGATTGTTAATGCAAAAGGGGACAAGCAAGGCCATTGGTCAAACTAATTTTCCAGCAAGCCTGCCTTCTTAAACATTTGGAACGAAAATAGTTTTTCATACATTTCTAAGGTGTAATGCAAATATACATATAGATACGAGGAGATTGATTAGAATAGGAGAACACCCGTAATGGCGAAGTAGAACCATCAAAAGTGGTTTATGAAGGTATAATACGTTGTGAATGCAAGACTGGAAAAGTTTGTTTTGTATTACAAGTAGGCGTTTAATTCGGCTTATTGCTGAAAAAATCCTGAGAAGTGGGAAGGTAAGTTTATGAAAGAAAGGAATCGGTTGGACAATGCCGGATTGATACGGTCATGCCCAATAAATAAGCTACCATTGATGTACCTGTGGGCCTGTATTGACTAATCCGGCGAGAGATTTATGGACGGCGGCGCCATTACTGCGGTGGCAGTTCTGATTAAATCACCTGCTTGACAGGTTGTGCCGCTGGCAGAATTGTCATTATTATGTCAATAGCATCAATAATTGCCAAAATGGCAGATTGTGTGGACCATGTCAGGCAGTGGCCGACCGTTACTGATAAAGGTGTATGTTATAAATGAATGCATTGAGTATTAATGGTCACTTATTAGCTAAATGTTTGTGTTAATAATTAGCCTACAGCTATATAACTACATATATGTCGGCTTTGCTAACGTTGGCTAGCGGATAACTCTTATCCTTGCCAGATTCAAATAAATACTCTATTTTTACAGGATGCTGCCTCCAGATTATTTTATATTGACAGTCATATTAGTCATTCAAATGTTTGTGATAATAATGCAGCAGTGTGTTTTACCAAATTATTAGCACTAGCAGGTAGCGCAAACATTCACCTCAGCTGCTTAGGACCACTATCTGCTGGCAAACGTTTTCCTCCTTTGCAGGGAATCAGTGCAGTGAATATGGTGCTAAACAGGAGCAGTCACTATGTGCCAATGGTGTGTGGATTTTGTATATACTCTGATACCAAATTTGAAATTTCCCACTCATTTTTGAGCAGTTTCTTCTCGGCATTTGAGTTCGGAAAAAGAAAAACTTGTAAATAGAGAGGGCTAAAATGTAGAATGCCACCGGTGCTCTCCATAGACATCCGTTCATTTCCAATGAAGTTTGGCCTGCAGCAATGGCGGCAAACGCAACTTCCTGGTTTCGCCGGATTAGTCAATAGGAATGGTGCAGCAATGCTAGGAAATGGGAAACTCTGGCAGGTGGGAAGTTAGAAATTACATTGATGCCAATGATAAAAACACAACACTGTTACAATTGATCCAAAGTAAAAAATATTGCAAAACAAAAGTATATTTGCATCGCACTATAGCCGTTTTTGCATCCGGGACATTTTGGACCCTGATTTAAAGGAGAATTTTGGTGTGAATTTGACTTGGGGTGTATTGAAACTAGATAACGAGTACTAACTTTTGTCAAATACTCCACCTCCATATGCACGCAACATATCGAAGTACATGGCTTTTTAGCCGAAGCTCCCAACAGGCTTACAATGGTAGTGAATTGGGCATAGCATTACCATGCAAAGAAATTGCTTTTTTCATCATTAACAAGACTCATAGTAGCTCCACACTTCATTGGTAGAATTCCAAGGGCCCTGGCATGTAAAATGAGGCACTGAGAACTTTGAAAATGCACAGGTAGTTTATTAAAAAAGACTATTAATGCAGACAGTACCTTGGGGCAGTTTTCAGTCGCCTCCATCTTGAAAGTCACAATAAGTCGATTGACGAGCAAGAACGAATAGGAAGGATAGGGGAACAAATTGCAATCTATTCCTTCGTGCTCATCAATCGGCTTATCGTGATTTTCAAGATGGAGGCGACTGGAAACTACCTCAAGGTACTGTCTGCACAAATAGTCTTTTTGTACATATGTGTACAACCATATATGACCATATATGTAAATGGTTGTATATGGTTTAAACTATTTAGCTAAGTTGCTAACATAGCTCGCAACTATGCTTTGGGAAATGTAACTACCCCTGTTCAAATAACTGATAACAGTGTACCTGGCGACAGCTTTTGGGCTGTAGTAGTACAAAACATTGTTGTAATAAACATTAATACTCTTATGGCCCCAATTTGTTATTACATTTACAACAGCAAGGGATGACAGACACAACTTTAAAAACTTCAACAGATTTAAATAAACAAAAGCAACTAACAACGAACTACTCTACTGACCAAGATTGTTAAATACAAGAACAAAAATATTTACAGTCCCTTTGGTTGGGTTGCTTGGTGACGTCCTGGGTGAGGAAAATGCTCCAACACAGGCAAAAATCCACTAAAAACTTCACAGGTCTTGAACAGAATGACAGGTCTGGTCACATGTATCCTTCTCCTTGCAATTTCTCCTACTACTCCACTCCCTCAATTTTCCTCCTTATATACTCTTTTGCAGACCCCTCCCACATTTAGACCTCTTTTTTTTTTTAATTCTCTGGGACTTGTCCCAGACATGCCCAAGACATGCCCAAACCTAGCTCCAGTCTGGGCTTAACATGAGAAAGGTCAATACTGCCATCTAGTGGCTTCTATTCGCATTACAATACTAACTAGCTAACTAACTTGTCAGCAAACCTAGAGTCCCCAAACAGCGAACATAAAGCAAACCTAAACAGTTGCTAATTGATTTGAGACACCATTGCTGCTAATGGTGTAAGTCTCGGTTTTCTCTTGATTTTGATTTGTTGGTGAGAGAGAAGTGACATTGATGAGCCCAGCCAGCAGTGTTATGAAAGTTGAACTATCTTCAAGTGTCGTGAACGCTGAGAGTGATGTGAACGCTGCAGGAAAAAAGCTGGGGGCATTTTTTGCGCTGAGGGCATTGAGCGTTGTCAGTGCTGAATTTCATAGAATTTGCATTGAAAATTAAAGCTGCCTGTAGACATAGGCCCTAACACTGAACGGAATTAATTACTTTAATTGTACTTTTGGGCAAGTAATATTTCTTTTTTGGCATTTTTTTTATCGCCCAACGAAGGCTTTTGTCATCGTTGGCAACTGGGTGACCAGCTGCGTCGAGCACTGCTCTGACCATCGGATGTTTTTGCAGAACTATACAGGCTTTTTAGATGCTTAAATGAAAAGTTATTGTTTTTGAGCCTGACCATTTGTTTAAATCTTGAGATAAACCCCCCTACTTTCTCTGGTGAAGTTTTCTCTTGATTGCTGACTTTGGCACTGATATGCCTATCTCCCAGAGAGTGTTCTCGTCCTGGCCAACGGTTGTGAAGGGTTTTTCAGGAAAATAATTTTTCAAACGTCCACCACAGCTCCGTGGTCTTCTGGCCTTTTTGTATTCCTACGCATATCAGTGATTTATTTCTTTTTTAAATATTCCAAATTGTTCAATTGGCCATGTTTAATTGTTTTTTTCTCCTCTGGTGGGTTTGTTTTGATTTCTCTGCCTCATAATGGCTTGCTTCACTTGCAGTGACAGCTCTTTGGATTTCATCTTGAGAGTCAAGAGTCATCTGCGACTGATGTCAAATGCAAGAGCAACTGAAGACTGTTTATTTTATGTTCACTTCTTACTGAAACTATTAGGGAATAACACTGCCCATGGAACAGCTGAGCAGCCAAACGACCAAATATTTTTGCGCCAATGAGAGGAAGAAGGGCCTCTTAAAAAGTGTAAAAATTCTTGCACCCGAGTTCAATGCATTGGCCTATGGCCTGAAATTTAAGCAGAATGTTTGCACTTTGAACCACTTTTAGTTATTTATTTTCAACTGCAGTATTCTGTGGGCAACAGCTAAGATAATAAAAATGTTTTCAGCGTCCAAAATTTTACGAACCTGTATTTCTATACAGTATGTCGCCGTAATTTTAATCCTGACAATGTTTCCTTATGATATTAAAAGTACATTTCAACTGTAAAAGGCATAATTCAGTGCTCCTCTGTGAAAAAAAATCCACATTTACTGAGGATTACCAGTATTGATCAATACAGATATTTCATGCATGCATCTTCATCAGCTACAAAGCTCCAACACAGAAGTATATTACTCAAGGTACAAAAATACAGTATGAAAGCCAAAGTCACCTACAACACAAATGAAAAAGCACAACATAAATAGCATTATCAGAGTACCGACAAGTCCTGAAGAGTACTGCGCTCCAATGTAAGTACTGTGTGGCATTCTGTATACAGAACTTTTGTTGCACCATCCTCCTAAATTCTGAGGCTAAAAGGGGAACTACTCAATCCTTTGATTTATCGTGCTTTGTAGTGCAGTTGGCAGAGAACCTGGCTACGGAGGCAATGATACAGTAATGTTTCAGCTGCCTACAAAGGAGGCGTTTGCTTTTGTGCAAGTTTACCGAAACAAATCACATCAGCGTAATGCGCTCTGGCGCTGCTTGTATGGAGACCTTCATGTCAATTGCTCTTAATCCCAACCCAGAGAGATTCCTGCTGACCAATTCACTACTGATGTCTTTCTACAACCGCCGTACAAAAAAAAACCCCTCAAGGCCCAAACTGCCACAATTACGCTGCTTGGCAATTTAAAGCAATTAGTCAGGCCACCAAAATGGGGGCTGACGTGACGCGGGCTTTCACAGTGTGAGGTTAGTTAATGTTCACCCATTGGCAGAAGGAGTTACAGGGATTGTGAAACCCAGAGGTTAGCGGTGATTCACTTTGCACGGACAGAAAACAAGACGCATGTAACGCAAATCAATGCGACCGCCAGAGTTTCTCACTGCCGCGGCACTACCTTCCAGGCACCTCTGCACATCACTTTAACGTGACACTAATGCAGTTTATTTCCTGTTTAACCCAGGCAGTGATGAATCTTTTGGCCGTGGCGAAGCTCAGGCGTTCGCTCGTTCAGAGACACTCTCGCTTTAATTTGTCTGGGCGGTCATCATGCCAACAAGCAGGGGCTGACAGGAACTGCCTGTTGTAGATGAGACGGCCGATCGGTCTTCATGCTCCAGGAGGGTCTTTTATCTAATGCTTGCCATGGCTGCCTCGGCGAGACGGCTCAGCAATTTACATCCTTCGCTCACTTATCGAGACGGCTGCAGATAGACCAGCCTTCTCGGCCTCCTTTCCCATGCCGTCTGAAGTAAATGATAATCATCACGATTCCCTCTCACACGGAGCGTGATCTCAAACGACCTCTTTAACCAACACTGAACCGACTCATCTGATTTCATTAATACTGACTTGTCAAATTGCACAATGGGAAAGCATTCTGGGCCAAAGCAAACACGTAGATACGCACACTGTTCTGTACTCCGCACTCGCACAACAAAATAAAAAGAAAAAAAAATCCGCTGGTACACATAACACAGTGCGCTAATGTGCAATTTGTTGGGCATCCTGCTGCTTTAGTGAGGAAAGGAGATAGAAAGCAACATGACTGACATGTGGTATTATCTTTGTTGTGAGTGGCTAATACAAAAGAGTGGGGTGGGGGGTGGGGATGGGGGGTGTAGTTCGGTGCCAGAATCCATTCCAGGAGCTGGGATCCAAATCACTGTGAGGCCTCTGAAACAAAAGCCTGTGACAGAGGTGGGAATTTGGGGCCGGTAAAGGCTGGGCAGGATGCCAGACTCTGGACCCTCCCATCGCCCCTGTACAAAGCCGAGTGTCCACAGGCTCTCCAATGGCCTCTGTGCGAGGCCCAGGAAATGAGTGCTTGTGCATTATGCAATTCAGTTCTGTGTGAATCCATTTTATGAGAAATGCCAAAGGTACGCTAACGGTATGCAGAGAGCAGAACAGAATTCTATTTACCTTTTGTCAAGTGGTTGAAAATCTGTTGAACTATCCTGCAGACTTTGGCTGCAGTACGGGAAGTTTCAGTAACCAATCCTCCACTGGCAGGAAAAAAAAAAGTTTCTAGAGCAATCACTCCTGGAAAAACACAATTACTTTCAAATGTTTCTCTCCTCTCATATCTCCATGTAAAACTGAGTGAAAAATGTGCTTCTAATTTTTAGTTGATCTCACTGCTCTTCCATTCTTGCCAAATTACAAAAAAGTGTCATAATCTCTGTGACAGAAAGCATTAATTACGGCCATTGCATTATAATTCTTTCTTCACAACATCACTGATTAAAATTTCACATGCTACAATTACACCCTCCAGTACTACCATTAAATGAACTCTCCAGTCAATGACTTAGTGGATTTTATTCTTGAGATTCACGGAGCATGAGAGAAATCTGACATGATGGACGACAGCTGAATCAAAATCGCAAGTGCTTGAGGAAATGCTGTAATTACATGCAAATCGCAATATATCTCAGAAACATACTCATTAGAATATTGTGTAAGTGGAGGAACAACTATGCTATATCTCATCTGATGATGCACTGGTTGTAATTTGCTTGCAAAGTTTAATTAAGCAATAGATTACAGTTGGAAGGGAGCGTTCAATTTTATGAATCTCTGGAGTGGACGGATAAACACTTAAAGAGAATCAAAGCATTTATCTCTTTAATGGATGCAAGAATTATGTATGTAAAGGCTACTGAGCCCATCTTATCAAATGCTCTGGGGACCACTTTCAAGATAGAATTGACATTTATGCAGTGTGTGTTGTACATTTCTCTGTAAATGTACCACTGTTGTGTAATATATCTTGGTAACATTTAGGACATCAAACAAAAAGCTAATGCAAACAACATCAATGTCATATACTATACATTACTGAAAGTGTATTTTTTCCCAAGTGATGCTGATGAAGTGATGTGCACTAGTATGTCTAGGCTTGCTCCTGGGTTTTTTTTTCCTTTACTGATGATGCCGTTGTTGGAGCCGTAATGAACCAGTCTGGACTGCACTGTAGTCTCTGAAGCTGGGGGTGCAGGTAAGTGCGCAGATGCATTAGGAGTACATTCAGGCATATTTACAATAACCCACAGATTACAAAGGTGTATTCAGCCTCTGAGACATTCCATCTGACGGAGCCCACCTGTGCTTAACTGTTAAAATTACACGTGAATACCTGGTGGCTGCAAGTCAGTGAAGGTCCCATTTGGCACCGCACCCCCGCTGTCCGGCATGATAATTTTTGTTTTCCTAGAATGTCGAAGTCCTAATTACCTCACTCTGCCTCTGATTGGCTTGTATTCATTGTCTTTATTGTTTTTCGGTTTAGATTCGGGAATGAGGAGTGAGGATTGGTATAAGATTACGGGGGTAAACCAATCAGAAGTAGAGTAGTAGTATTCTGGCACCATTCTAGGGAAAAAAAAAAAACTCATGTACTGTCCTGTCTCCTATTTCCTTCCATAGCAATCATTCATAATCCCTTATATTTACCAATGCTTGATAAAATGTCTAAATTTAGTTTTCCCGAAGAGGTCGAAGGTGGGACTGGCACAGATTAGGTTAATGATTTTCTTTTATTGATCCCAGCCAGTAAACCATCATTGATTGCGCTGTGAGTCCCGTTCTTGTTTCAACCAAATTCAGCGCGGGGCGATATTGCAGTGGTCACACTCACACAGAGCTGACCGTATTGCCTGATGGAGGTGCTCTGTGGGCCTCACGCATGCCTCTGCGTGTTTGGCTGTGCTTTTTCCTCACAATCTCCACTTACGCACTGGGTTTAGGGGGACCTGCTGTGCTCTCCAGCCAGGACTTGCAGGAAGCGCTCCTTTCAATCACCATGGATGATGACAAACAAAGAATATATTTTGCTGGTGGATACATGTCCACACACACTATGGATTGAGTCCATATTTCTCTGACCTCTGGTCATTGATCACCTGTCTGACTCTCGGCAAACGCTTTGTGTTGGAATCAGTGGTGATTTTCTGCCGCTTTGGCAGAGCGACTCATAGACAAAAATGCCTTTTCTGTAGAGCAGGATTTTTAAAAATTGGTTAGCTTATTTTGTGGTCTGGAACCGCATTTATTTCAGTTACCGGTGGAAAGTTGTTACAACAGCATAAGAGTGTTCAGTAATAAAACTTCCATTGTGCGTAAAAGGGGTTAACGTGCTCCATATGGGGGGTTAACTTTGTTTCTAAGACACATTATGCGAATGAGAGTTCTTAGTGCCTTTTCAGAGAAAGGGAGTATGATGCAGGGCTGCATACGGATGGCAGCAGAAAAAAGAAAAAGTTTGAGAGGCTCAAGTTCTGGTCCTGCTGTGACCGCGGGAAATTGAGAAAACATATCGATTGCTTCTTCTCCATACTAGTGAGACCCACAGGGGTGAGTTTATGTTGTATGGAGTAAACAATGCTCCTCTCTGTAAACTTCCCCACCGCATTTCTCATGCTGCGGTGGCCTTTACGCTGGTGCTGCTGACCCGCTGATAGATGTAATTTCTCAGAACGGATTCGAATCAGAGTTGGCCAATGATCAGTCTCATTAGGGTCAATGCGTGAGCCGCTCCGTCTCTGCGGTCTTCACCTCCTTGTCATTTGAATTTCTCGCCGATTGCGGCTTGTGGTTCGAAATGGATTAAGACGTGGAAATGTGAGCGAGACGAGACTGTGTGACTTACAGATTTGCTCAAAATGTTCAATAACATGCTTAGCCATGCCATTTCAATTTGGGATACTTTGACATTGATTCCATTTAACGCTCCCTTTCCCTCCTTATCCCATTCTCTGTCCCCCTTTTTCTATCTCTGTTTATAGACACACACACACACACACACACACACACACACATATGCTCACATACACTGATGGGCCAAAACATTAAAACCTCTCACAGATGCAGCGAATAATATTGATTTTTATCTTATAACAGCTGCTCATATCCTTGTCTGCAGACGGATCGTAGACAGCAAGTGAACAGTCATTTCTCATATTCACCATGTTTGATATGTGAGCAATAGGAACTGAATGACTTTGACGAGGGTAAAATTGTTATGGCCTGACAAATAGGATGTGGTGCTTTTACACTGGTGCAGTACATAAGCTGACGCTCAAGCCTCCCATTCATTTTCTATGGAGAGCAGGGAGAGTGTCCGAAGCAATGGTGCAATGCATGATGGGAGCAGCATGTCAGATTTTGAGCTCGTGGCTCAATGGTGTTTTGAGCCCCCACCAATGTCTGCAAGGCAGCGGCTGCCTGGAAAGCACCTCCCTCCCCTAGACCGCCCCTAGACCTCTGTCCAATCACAAGCAATCACATGATATGCTTTCTGATCCAATCATAACGATCAGCGGAACATCGAAAAAACACCGTACTGCTAGGAATAACAGACATCGGCACGGGCTCAAAACACCATTGAGCGCGTAGGAAACGCCTAATGTAACTATGACCGGAACGGAAAAAGACATAGCCTTCGGTAAAGGCTTAATCATAGTTTGAAATATAATTTTAAAACCCAAATGCAATATTAAATGTTTAAAACGACTGTTATTTAGCAGGGAAATAATACTATTGATTTCAACACAAACATAACATAAAATAACATAACATAACATGAATGGCAAGAACAGGCCTTTCAGCCCAACTAAACTCGCCAGTTTCTTTATACTATTGTGAATATATCCCTTCAGATACTAAATGACTCAATGGTATCTAGCTTTAGGTCAAGCCTGCTCTTGAAAACCCCCAAGGTCTCTGCCTCAACAATATGGTCAGGTAAGCTATTCCACATTGAAATTACTCTTTGGGTGAAGAAATATTTCCGAATATCAGTGCTAAATTTACCTTTGGTCAACTTCCATTTGTGACGCCGACTTCTACTTGCAACACTTGGTCGAAGGAATCCTACATGATTCACTTTGTTAATCCCTTTAACATATTTAAAAACCCCAATCAAATCACCCCTCAGTCGCCTTTTCCTAAGACTAAAGAGATTAAGGATCTTCAGCCTCTTCCCGTTGCTTTCATCTTTTATACCTGGAATAAGCTTGGTGGCTCTTCTCTGAACTTTCTCCAGAGCCTCTATGTCTCTCTTAAAGTATGGTCCCCAGAACTGTACACAATACTCCAGGTGTGGTCAAACGAATGTGTTGTACAAAAGAAGCATCACCTCCTTAGATTTGTACTCAATACTTTTGGCAATGTATCCTAGCATCCGATTAGCTTTTTTAACTGCTACGGCACAATGGCTAGAACCTGTGAGGGTTTGGTTAACAATAACTCCCAGATCCTTCTCTTGTGCAGCACATTCCAGTTTTAAACCTCCCATGAAGTAATGCTTTTATTACCTACATGTACAACTTTGCATTTTGCTAGATTAAATTTCATTTGCCACATTTCTGCCCAATTCTGGATTCTATCCAAATCGTCCTGAATCACTTTAGTCGACCCTAGACTAGTTGCCAAACCCCCCAATTTAGTATCATCTGCAAATTTAACCAATCTGCTCTCAATATTCCTATCAAGGTCATTAATGTAAATGAGGAACAGCAAGCGTCCCAACACCGAACATGTCGGCACAATAGTTGACTTGCTGTTGTGTAACATGACATTGCTCAGGCTCGTGTCCTCTTTAGTTCAACGATGAATAACTACATTCGTAGAGTCAAATGATTCTTTCTTGTCCACTTGTGAACTCTATCGCAATGTGAACTTGATCTTTTCCGGATTCAAGACGATAAACCGAACACACAACTCACTGCACGTGCCTTATAAACCGATATGTTTTAAAGAGGCTTAAACTTTTGCCATTTCTGGCAAGCTAATATAGTTTTAGCTAACGTAACTTGGCTTCGCGCTAGACTCATAACCATTCTGTGGAGTATAATAAAATGTGGGTCTACCCTGAAATGTCACGCACATTGTATTGTTATTTTTACCTTTGTTTTAACGCTCTTTTTTTCTGTCATTCCCCAGAGATATCCAAGCCTCTTGGGGTGCATTGAACAGTTCATCCATGACGTTCTGCATGTCAGCGAACTGGTGGCCGTGAATTTCTATTGTTTCCCCCCACAATTCCCTTTCCAATAAAGTTTGTCTTGATTATAATTTGAATACTGTCTCATTACATTTCTCAGTGCGAGTTAACATCGATCGTAGAGGTGGTACTCAATTTTATGATAATGGCCGGCTCTGCGTAATTTAGGCTAAGCATTAATTTAACAATGAAGAATGGTTAATAAATGGTTTGCTAAGTATTCGATCTGAATTTATGTAGAGCTAAAAATTCACTCATATGGACATAACGTTAGATGCTACTCAGCTGACACATTATGCATAATGCATCAAAATAGAGTATTGTGAATTGGTGCTATTCAAAGTAATGGAGACATACAACTCAGTTTACGGATATAATTTTAATATGAAAATGTTGGCTGCGTACACAGTTCTAGGATGTCACAACAGTGGTCTTAGCTGACTGTACTTTTTGCCGCGCAACATAATGAAGTGTGGCAATCGAGTTGCTACATATTATGGCCATTAATCAATTAACATAAAATGGCTGCATATTTTCTCAATGGTGTTTTGAGCCCCCACTGATGTCTGTTATTCCACGCGGTTTAGCAGAGTTTTTCAGTGTTCTGCTAATTGTTATGATTGGATCAGAGGGCGTATAATGTGATTGATTGTGATTGGACAGAGGTCTAGGGGCGGTCTAAGGGAGGGAGGTGCTTTCCAGGCAGCCGCTGCTTTGCAGACATCGATGGGGGCTCAAAAAACCACTGAGCGTGCTTGTGGCTCACTGAAGAGGTTGGGGGAGCTTGGGTTTATGGTAATATATCCTGCAAAAAAATGCAGGCGAATATCCAATCAAGGGATTGCAAACAGTGTGTAAGTTGTCCTCCAGGCCACGGAGCTTACGAAATTGGTTCCGCATGTTGAAAGTTTCCCGTAAAAATATGGAAAAGAAGTTGTTATTGTTATTGTTTCGTCTTTTCCGATTTTATTAGAGGGTTCCTTGCCAAATTACAGGGCCAATGACAAAACAAACAGTGTGAGGAGGGAGTTGGCAGAGATTGTGGATGTCTCTGATAGGTTTACCGTTTTACCTAAAAATTAAATAAAATTCTGTAATATGCTGCTCAATGCTGCCTGGGGAGGGCCACATAATTGCGTTTCTATACGGTGAGATATGCACTGCGTAGGAAGACTACATATAGTTCGGAACAGTGATTTACCGTCGGAGGTCAGTTAGGGGAGGCAGAAACCTCACCATTTAACAAACGATAACTCTATTAATTTGCTTGATTAGCAATCTGAGGATTGATTGACTAATTTACAAGACTAAATGGCAGAATGGCGTGCCAGTTCCATCCGTGACATTATTGCTCACTGCATCGAACTTAAAATGCTCTCGAGACGGTAAGTTCACATTTGCTTAGAGGAAGCTAAAACTATACCATAAACAAATATTAAAACCTTTCTTATGTGGCGTTCAATGTGTGGTCAATGTCTTTACGATTGTGTCTCCCCCTTAAACACATACTTTTTAATGCCATTTTTAAAAAATAGGAAGTTTATTTCAGTCTTCTTTCCTAATCCTATTAACAAGAGATTAAAACAATTTACGGAATTATCGAGAGAGTTGAGATTTTTTTTCCTAATTAATTATTAAAATTTATGTCCTTGCAGTCTCGAATCAAAGCATAAAGGTAAATTAATTTTTTTGTCACTATCACCTTTTAATCATTAGAGGCTTAATTGATCCATGAAAAAGGTCAAATTGATTGATTGACAACCAGACATAGTATGTGGAAACAGGTTGTCAAAATCTAGCGATTAAAAAGAGGTCACTGCCTACCCTGACCGCACGTCCCTGGTTCAGAAGTATTAAAATTCAATATTCTACCTGCGTCAGCTTTTTTACACTACTGCAGTCCCTCCCATCGTCACAGTCCAGGCGGGAAAAAAATAACAATTGGATGAATTGATAAGGCTATTGATGTAAGCTGACTTTTGCCAACATTACATTGGCCAACACTTAATTGTAGCCTGGGGAGGAAGTCGGGGCTATTATGGATTTGGCCTGATCATGCGTCCGCCACCGGCGCTGTAGAGATTTCTGTGTGGATGCTCTACAGATCACAAATTTCAAGCTGTTTCTTTCATATTTGGTATGGATATGGACAGAGGTAAGGATACGGCGCCAGTCTATTTTGGTTGCCATGGAAACTTAATTTTACGAAATAATAGACAATTTTGTGTCAAAAATAAGCCAAAGTGAAAGATTTGGGTGATCAGGTACTATTCCCATTGGTCGCGGGCGACCGACATGTCTAGTTGTTAGCAGTATTTCACATACAGCGACATCACTGGGAATGCTGAACCGCCCATAAGCGGCTGAACCGAGGGGAGCTTGGCATCTGCAGGCGTTGACACGCCCTGCAAGTGTAAATATACCTTAAAATGGATGGGCCTGCAAAAAGGCTTGGATAATTTCATTGGTCAACATGAAACCTGGCATTTTATTGGTTGGAGATTTCTGAAATGAATGTATCACAAAAAAAAAAAAAAAAAATCCAAGCAAAAATCCAAAATCCGAGCAGAAATGCTCCAAGTGTCAGCAGAAATGTTCCAAGCACACAGAGGCAGTTTTGAGCGCAAGCAGAAAAGGTTGAAGTTCGCGCACAAAAAATCTGTCCAAGCAGCAGCAGATCCAAGCGCAAGTTTGGGGAAAAACTTCGCAAAATCTGAACTTGAAATCAATATGTCTGCCCTGAAGTGGAAATACCAGGCTATTGAATAAAGATAGGAATTTACCTCCATATTTAAGTTCAGATTCGACACATAAGCCGCATGGGAACATGTGGAGTACACAGCCAGATCAAGAAAATAATGTGTATATTGTCCCAAGAATAATGGTGCATACTGAAATAGAGGAGTACCAAATAATAAGTACCAAAACCTTGTATACATGATGCAGTATGCACAATACTGATGATGTCTGGTGTCATGTATCAATGATATTTGGACATTGGGTATTTTCTCTCTCTTCATCTCTCTCTCTCTCACACGCACACGCGCGCACACACACACACGCGCGCACACACACACACTCACACACACACACACACACACACACACACACAAACACACACATGCACACAGGAATATACTGTCAATGGTGCACTGTACACAAGGGTGCATAGGATTAATACTCCTGTTCCTCCACCATTACTGCACAGTGCAGACCACTGCAACAACCATACAATTATGGGATAACAGGAAGAAAAATAGTGCAGGCTCTAATTTTCTTTTTTTTCCCCCTGAATACTGAAGCAAAGGTTCTCATAGTCTCAGTACACGGAGCAGATGCTATTGAATTGTGCAAATCCACAAGGGAGGAGGTAGGAGAAAAATTAAATTTTTATGATAGTTAGCATTGGGCCCTGGTGAGTCTAGGACTGGATATTGTGGTGTGATTCCAGCAGCTAAGAGGCAGGAGGGAAGCTGCAGGAACAAAGCTGGAAAAATTATCCAATTTAAAACACAAATAACTGACAGACATGAAGGTATGGTTTAGCCACTGGACAACTTAATGTTGAGCATACAACGGCATTTGGTCAGTAATAGCAAGACTGCAGCAGCTACGTGCATGACCTTCATAGCTTATCAAAGAAAGTGAATGCTTAATACTACAACGGTGGTTCACATTCAAAGGCCAAGGTTAGCTCCAAGGGAAATACAAAGTTTATCCCCTGATATCAAGTACCCTTCTATTGAATGACTACATTCAAGTTTGCTATTCATGTGCAGCATTATTGTGTGACTGAAAACCTAAAATTAATTTCACAAGCTTTTCATCTTGACGGCATTTAAATTAAATTCTGACTGTAATCAAGGTTGAGTCTTGATTTCTTTATTGATTCACAAAGATGCCGATACAACATGTTTTTATATATATTATTATTACTTTGTTCATGTCCAAGCACTTCAAAATTGTCCTTCAGCAACAACAGAAAAAAACTTAATTCCTCATCTTTCTAACCAAATTCAAACCAAACCAGAAAAATAAATCATTGTACCAATGCCAGTGCTTGTATCCTGTTCGACTCTTTTTTTAAAAAAAAATCAAATCAAAAGTTGGACTTGAATTAGGGTAATTTTTTTTTTCCTGGGAAGACATTTGTATGCTTGTGTGGACTTGGCACTCTAGATAGTTAGAAATACAAATAACTTCCTTTTCTTGCCCATACTTTTTATTTTGGCTTTTGTGACATCCTTCCATCACCGCCTGCATTTTTACTTCTTCCTGTTTGGATGTTGAAGTTGTGCTTCATGTCTTTAAGAACCATTGGTGAAAACTACTCTGCAAAATGCAAAAAATAAGGAAGCAGGTAATGGTAAAGGACTGCCACAGCACCAGAGAAGGGGTGCTGATGGGAGGGATCTCCTTCTAGGACAGCACACCCTGAGGCCTGGAGAGCAGGCCCATATAGACACTCATCAGAAATGCTCAAAGAATTGCTGCATCTGTGCTTTAGACAACTGAATCAATCCCATCGTTCTGTGGAGAAACAATGGATCAAGTCATTGTGACATCAGCTTTTGATTTTCTTCGAGCTTGCCAGACAGCATTTTTGCAAACATACATGCTGTTTTTGGGTGCCGCTATGTTGTGCAGTTTGGAGCTATAGTCCAATGGCCGGTTCAAAAACCTCCGCAGAGTGTTGTATTAGATCTAGTGATTGACCCTGCGCCTGACTCGTCAGCAAAATCCATCTGCTTTTCTCTGTTGTCCAGATAGCACATTAGCTTAACGTATTGGCATGCAAAGAGGTAATTGGACTCAATAAATAAAAAGTGCATACACTAAGCGCACATTTGCTTGTTGGAAAGTTCTTATTTTTACATTTAGGTTACCATGGATAGAGTATGGGACCTACACTTGGGCTAGGCCCAGACTTACAATAGGACATCCCGGGCCCCCTAGGCACTGGAGCTGCCTGGTGTCACGTACGAGATTGTTCCTGTTCTGAATTTGTATTTTCAGAATGTGTGTGTATATGAAAATTCGAAAGTCAATTCCATATGTGACCAGCATGGTCTGTGACTCAATAAAACTGTAAAAACATTACTTCAGCAAACGTACATAAAATATTGCAATATTCCAAAATATTCCGATTGTAAAAACATGGTTAACTACTGCCACAATTTTTTGGAAGCTTATGTTAGCTTGCTAGCTGACATTGCTAAAAATCACTAAAGTTTCGAATGCAAAATGAAACCATTAATGACTAGCTAGCTACATGACACAACACAGTGTGCTAATGATAATATTTCACAGTGAATAAGAAGTTGTTTGCTGGGTGACCATGCTCTCATCAATGTCATGGCCCATTCTGTAGTTTCTTGGGCTGTGTCCGTGTGTTTGTGCGTGCATTCGTCCGTCCATCAATTTCGCTTTATCTCATCAACAATTTCAGTTACAGGCTCCTAATTTTTACTGGACACGCATCTCATAAAGGCCTACAAATGACGTGCCTAAAGGTGACCTTGGCCTATTTTCTCAAGGTCACTGACCCCAAAATATCACCAAAAAATTCGACATTTTGATTTATCTCATTAACTATTTAAGTTACAGGCTCTTAATTTTTCATGGACATGCATTTCATAAAGTCCTACACATGACGTGCCTAAAGGTGACCTTGACCTATTTTTTCAAGGTCACTGGCCTAAAAATGTCACCAAAAACTTCAACATTTTGCTGTATCTCATCAACTATTTCAGTTACAGGGTCCTAATTTTTACTGGACATGCATTTCATTAAGGCCTTCAAATTATGTGCCTAAAGGTGACCTTGGCCTATTTTTTCAAGGTCACTGGCCTCAAAATATCAACAAAAACTTCGACATTTTGCTTTATGTCATCAACTATTTCAGTAACAGGGTCCTAATTTTAACTGGTCATGCATCTCATAAAGCCCTTCAAATGACATGCCTATTGGTGACCTTAGTCTATTTTTTCAAGGTCACTGGCCTCAAAATATAAAAAAAAACTTTGACATTTTTCTTTATCTTATCAACTATTTCAGTTACAGGCTCCTAATTTTTACTGGACATGCATCTCATTAAGACCTATAAATGACATGCCTAAAGGTGACCTTGGCCTATTTTTTCAAGGTCACTGGCCTCAAAATATCAACAAAAATGTCAACATTTTGCTTTATTTCATCAAGTATTTCAGTTACAGGCTCCTAATTCTTACTGGACATGCATCTCATAAAGTCCTACAAATGACATGCCTAATGGCGACCTTGGCCTATTTTTTTCAAGGTCACTGGCTTCAAAATATCACAAAAAACTTTGACATTTTCCTGTATCTCATTAACTATTGCAGCTGCAAGCTCCTAATTTTTACTGGACATGCAACTCATTAAGACATACAAATAACATGCCTAAAGGTGACTTTGGCCTATTCTTTCAAGGTCACTGGTCTCAAAATATCACCAAAACCATTGACATTTTGCTTTATCTCATCAACTATTTCAGTTACAGGCTCCTAATTCTTAGAAGACATGCATCTCATAAAGGCCTACAAATGACATGCCCAAAGGTGACCTTGGCCTATTTTTCCAAGGTCACTGGCCTCAAAATATCACCAAAAACTTTGACATTTTGCTTTATCTCATCAACTATTTCAGTTAAAGGCTCCTAATTCTTACTGGACGTGCATCTCATAAAAGCCTACAAATGACATGCCTAAAGGTGACCTTGACCTATTTTTTCAAGGTCACTGGGCTAAAAATATCATCGAAAACTTTGACATTTTGCTGTATCTCATCACCTATTTCAGTTACAGGGTCCTAATTTTTACTGGACATTCATCTCATTAAGGCCTCCAAATGACGTGCCTAAAGGTGACCTTGGCCTATTTTTTAAAGGTCACTGACCCCAAAATATCACCAAAATCTTTGACATTTTGCTGTATCTCATCAACTATTTCGTTTACAGGCTCCTAATTCTTATTGGAAATGCACCTTATAAAGGCCTGCAAATAACGTACCTAAAAGTGACCTTGACCTATTTTTTCAAGGTCACTGACCCCAAGATATCGCCAAAAACTTTGACATTTTGCTGTATCTCATCAACTATTTCAGTTACAGGCTCCTAATTTTTACTGGTCATGCATCTCATAAAGGCCTTCAAATTACGTGCCTAAAGGTGACCTTGGCCTATTTTTTCAAGGTCACTGGCCTCAAAATATCACCAAAATCTTTGACATTTTGCTGTATCTCATCAACCATTTCGTTTACAGGCTCCTAATTCTTATTGGAAATGCACCTTATAAAGGCCTGCAAATAACGTACCTAAAAGTGACCTTGACCTATTTTTTCAAGGTCACTGACCCCAAGATATCGCCAAAAACTTTGACATTTTGCTGTATCTCATCAACTATTTCAGTTACAGGCTCCTAATTTTTACTGGTCATCCATCTCATTAAGGCCTCCAAATGACGTGCCTAAAGGTGACCTTGGCCTATTTTTTAAAGGTCACTGACCCCAAAATATCACCAAAATCTTTGACATTTTGCTGTATCTCATCAACTATTTCGTTTACAGGCTCCTAATTCTTATTGGAAATGCACCTTATAAAGGCCTGCAAATAACGTACCTAAAAGTGACCTTGACCTATTTTTTCAAGGTCACTGACCCCAAGATATCGCCAAAAACTTTGACATTTTGCTGTATCTCATCAACTATTTCAGTTACAGGCTCCTAATTTTTACTGGTCATGCATCTCATAAAGGCCTTCAAATTACGTGCCTAAAGGTGACCTTGGCCTATTTTTTCAAGGTCACTGGCCTCAAAATATCAACAAAAACTTCAACATTTTGCTTTATGTCATCAACTATTTCAGTAACAGGGTCCTAATTTTTCCTGGTCATGCATCTCATAAAGCCCTTCCAATGACATGCCTAATGGTGACCTTAGTCTATTTTTTCAAGGTCACTGGCCTCAAAATATAAAGAAAAACTTTGACATTTTGCTTTATCTTATCAACTATTTCAGTTACAGGCTCCTAATTTTTACTGGACATGCATCTCATTAAGACCTATAAATGACATGCCTAAAGGTGACCTTGACCTATTTTTTCAAGGTCACTGGCCTCAAAATATCAACAAAAATTTCAAAATTTTGCTGTATTTCATCAAATATTTCAGTTACAGGCTCCTAATTCTTACTGGACATGCATCTCATAAAGGCCTACAAATGACATGCCTAATGGTGACCTTAGTCTATTTTTTCAAGGTCACTGGCCTCAAAATATAAAGAAAAACTTTGACATTTTGCTTTATCTTATCAACTATTTCAGTTACAGGCTCCTAATTTTTACTGGACATGCATCTCATTAAGACCTATAAATGACATGCCTAAAGGTGACCTTGACCTATTTTTCCAAGGTCACTGGCCTCAAAATATCGACAAAAACGTTGACATTTTAATTTATCTCATCAAGTATTTAAGTTACAGGCTCCTAATGTTTCTTGGACATGCATTTCATAAAGTCCTAAACATGACGTGCCTAAAGGTGACCTTGACCTATTTTTTCAAGCTCACTGGCCTAAAAATATCACCAAAAACTTCAACAATTTGCTTTATCTTATCAATATTTTCATTTACAGGCTCCTAATTAGCTCCTGCCGCCAGAGTGGCATGGGAACTGTGGTATCGGGCTCCATCCGTGCTTGCATCCGTCCATGCGTGTGTCCATAAACAAAAACATCGACTTTTTTTTTTCATAACAGCGGGAGCTTATGGGGCCGCCAGTGCCCTATATTTTTTTAGCAGTTTTGGGTAGATGGCTTGCTGAGTTGTAAATTAACTTTCGCCTTATCTTTTACAAAGTGGTCACTGCATACTCAAGCACGGTCAGACTCAGCTCCTCCAGAGTTTACGTGGAGGTTTCACCTCCATTTCTGTCAGTGTTTCTCTATCAGATTTAATTCATTAATTTTTTGCATTTCTCTCATTTATCTCTTACCATTTTTGATAACCAAACCCCCTTTGGTTTCTTTCCGGTTTGACCAACTGGAGCGACCTGATACAGCGCGAAACTGTCATAAATCCGGAGACGAGATTAATGAACGGGATTTCTTGTGGAAGTCCACACTTCCAGTGAAAGGCCAGCTTCACCAAGCCAATGCAGGCATGTCGGAATGTGATGAGCTTCATGCAGCTTCACAATAGAAAACCATTGTGGAAAAACAGGTATGAACATGAGAAATACTGCAAAGCTCAAAAAAAACCCTAAACTCAAATCAACGCTGGAGTCCACAGCTTGGAACTAAATGCTATGAATCACAATTATATTCGCTAGCGTTCAACCGCGCGCGGGTATGGGTGGAAGTTCACTCGTCCACATTTTGAACTTTGACCTGTCATTATCGGTGATCATATACTCCTTGCGATGGGCTGTATTGGATATCGGGTTACTTCGATTCAAACAGCTGTAGACCATGCAAATCATGTGTATTTTTGTGGTGCTCTGTTGTAGATACCCTCAGTAATTTATTCTAACATTAACGTTAGATCCCTGGTTGTATGACATGTTTTTTCTTGGTTTTTATCAATATCCACCAATATCCATTCTCCTTAAATTTAGACGTGGTAGACTCTCTGCTGAGTGACCGCTTGCTGATTTTTGTGATGTTGTGATGTGTTAAGATTGCTCTCTTGAGGGGGGTCCCAGCCAATCACTGTAGCCCAGGAGCCCCCAGTCCCCAAAGTCCAGCCCTGACTGGAGCCATCTGCAGGCTCATCCTATTTCATGTAACTGACTGCAAAACAAAAGAAAGATTTATTGTGGACTGCCTTTACGAAGGCAAAGAAACAAAATGTTTTAGTTTTGTTTCTAAATTTCAATTTGTGCCAGCATTACTTTTTTGCTGACTAAGACAGAAGCAGTGCCAGGGGTTGAGGAATTTTCACTCATGTCATGATTTGCTGATGGGGTGAAAAATTTTTACTTTTCAATTGCATTGTACCTTAGATTAGTATTTTCTAGTGGAGGGGAAAAAATTGGAACAGGACTAAAACACTTAAGATGGAAGTTGTTTTTTGCGGAGTGATTTTCTCATCACTTTATAAAGTAGACGTGAGGTACAGAGACCTGCCGTCTCCCGTTGGGTCGTGTTCTCACTGCCAGGACCTAATGTTCAGCGATGGGCTCTTCTTCACCTGCTTGCTGAGCCGAGGGTGGCTGATGCGAATCTCTGCTTTAGAGCTGCGGTGCCCTTCAAAGAGGAGCACCAAAGCCGCAGTGAAAGGTGTCGGCAGTATTCAGCTGGGGGGTGGAGGGCGCTCTGAGGGGGAGGGAGAGAGCCAGCGGGGGTGCCGAGGGCTGATGAGGATTGACAGGGCCACCCGTGTAAAGGAGCAGTCGGGAGGTGGGGGAGGGCAGAGGGTGGAGGGAGGGGGAAGGGAGTGGAGTTGGGGGGGGGGCTCATCCACCAGCACCCCA
This sequence comes from Gymnothorax reevesii, assembly GCA_029721435.1. Taxonomy (NCBI): domain Eukaryota; kingdom Metazoa; phylum Chordata; class Actinopteri; order Anguilliformes; family Muraenidae; genus Gymnothorax; species Gymnothorax reevesii. The sequence continues at coordinate 26,028,258 of CM056587.1, read as the reverse complement.
ACTATTTGTCTCGTCTGTTGGGCTCCTGGTCTTTGCGGAAAGTGCCGGAGCCGGTGCCTTAGAGTGGATTTCTGCACCGTGCCAGAGCTGAAGCAGGTTTTCAGGGACTCTTGTCACACTAACCCCAAAACCACCTGGCCTGGAGGGGACACGGGTGTGCAACGATGACTGCTGACATCACTGTACAGATACAAGGCAATGACCAGTTAGATGTCTGTGTGTGTGTGTGTGTGTGTGTGTAAAACAGTGTAAGAACAGTGCTGATTGACAGTCAAATCCGCATATAGTTTCAAAGACAACAGTTAACATACTTTCGCCGATGATGTATGCACAATATACAATGCTGTCCGAAAGTATTAGGAAAATTAGGCCTTTTTTGTATTGTCTTACTACTGTGGTACTGTGTTTATGAAATGAATAAATAGAAGGTAAGAGTACAAGACTTTAGTCTCTCTTTTAGAATGTGTCAGCATCCATCTGTAAGCACTGACTGCATGATCTAAATCATGTGTATTTTTATGGTGCTCTATTGCAGATACCCTCAGTAATTTATTCTAACATTAAACTTAGACTACTGGTTGTATGACATGTTTTTTCTTGGTTTTTATCAATATCCGTCAGTATCCATTCTCCTTAAAGTTAGACGTAGCAGACTCTCTGCTGAGTGACCGCTTGCTGATTTTTATGATGTTGTGATGTGTTAAGATTCCTCTCTTTCTTTTCCCACATTCGCCTCTGTGTATTTGAGGATAAAAGGTTGGACAGTTGGTTGCTCAGCTGTGTCTCGGCATCATTTGTTGCATTATCAGTATATTTACAGCAAAGCTAACTAAAGGTTTTCAGTTAATTTCCAGGGAGTCAGGCACACAACCAGATGTGGGTTAGGAAGAACTAAGCATCAAACCATCCAGATACCTAAGAACTGGGGACAGCCTCAGCTAACGGGCTCCATGGTTTCCTATGGGAACTCCTCAGTATCACATGAACCACTTCAAGGAGGCTGCCATATTCAACTGAGGGGCCTTTTTTTGCACCAGAGCATGCATACATTAAGCTGATGGTATGAATAAGAATTTGAAAAATCTTATATCTTCTTCTGTCCTGCTCAGAAAAAAAGAAGAGAAGAAAAAAAATTGGCCCCTGGAGAATAATTAGACCTGTGAAAGGAAGTATTAAGATTTTAAAAGCACTGTCCAAAATCATACTGTTTCATCGCGGTAAATTCATAGTCTAGAATGAACCTCATTGGGGAAATTTGCTTTTTGGCATCAAATGTGCTTAATGACTGGGTGTTTCACTGGAGTAGCCACTTCTGGGGAATGTCAGTCCCTGTTCCCCTGCCTTAAACCCGGGTTGCTATGGTAACACAAATACAAATGCTTTGCCCTTGCCCTCTATGGCAGCCCACTGTGACAAACAAACCAGAATAAGGCTCATGTAATGACAGGCACTTGTAATCAAACCTCTGCAGCGGAGGAAGCTATTAATACACAATCACTTGCCCATATGTTTCAGCCACTCAAATAAAGCTGAGCAGCTTGTAAACAAAGTTGAAGACTGACATTCATTAGCTAGCTAGTTAGAAGTAGTAGTTGTAGTATGATTGCGACTTACCATAGCTACTGTTGTAGCCATCTATCGATAGCCTTGGATAAAGCCACCTTGTATCACATGCCTTGAAAAAGACAATGATAATCTGGCTACTAGGGAAAGCATAATATTCCCTGATCTCAAGGAGAAAACACCGTAGTAATCTACGACTGAATTATGAAAGTTAGTTTGAATGATTTTAAAATTTGTGAAGTGACATTGTGAGATTCTGCTCTCTGACATGTGTTCTATTCCTTGTCTACAATTTTAAACGGTGCATCATTCAACTGCGCGCAGACATTTGGCCAGGGGAAAAATGAAATCATATGGTTAAGGGAAAAAAAGACAAATAAATTACAGGGGCAAACTAATATGATCCATCTCATATCGGTAAATGTTTTAGGGTGAAAGGTTTATTGATCTGATTCATTTTCTGCTTGTTGTAAAGATTTATGATATCAGTATGGTTGCAGTATTGATGAAAAATCTGTTTTAAACCCTCTGTTTATTCTTCTTTGTTATAACTGTCTTTTCGCTGTGGCATCGCTCATCTAATTTGCTTTGCATCATGTGTTCATCTTTTGGGCATCTATCTATTCACCATTTAAAATCAAAGTAGTTGTAAATATTTGTATGAGAGCAGAATGTTGAACAATGTGAACAAACATACAGTTAAAAGCATAGGAGCATAAACATATAAATATGCAATACATTTTGAATGGAGGAAACACACCTGTGTCAGATTTGTCAAATTTCTTTAGGTTTTAATTGGTGTGGTTGATTAAGTTTTGTGACAAAGTGTTTTGGATCCTACGTTCAGTTGTATTTGTGCCAAAAATGAGATGAACTTTGTTTTAATTGAGGGAAATGTCACAAATGGCAGTCAGATTTTTTTATTGGGATGGCACAAGGGGTCGGAACCTTTCACAAGTGTGTATAGAGGCCTATGCAGTATAACCCTGTTTCCAAAAAAGCTAGGATGCCGCATACAATGTAAATAAAAATAGACTCTGCAATAGTCATTTAAAGTCTATAATAAAGTGAAAATAGTACTAAGACAACATATTGAATGTTGAAACTGAGAAATTATATTGTCTTTTGGAAAAATATCTGCACATTTTCAATTTGATTCCATCAACACATTTCTAAAAAGTTGGATGGGGGCCTGTGTACCATTGTGTTGCATCACCTATTTGTTTAACATCACTCTGTAAGAGCTTTGGAACTGAGGACACCAACTGCTGTAGTTATGAAAGCAAAATGTTTTAACGTTCTTACTTCATGTACCAGGTGTTCGAGAAAAAGCAGCAAAATACTATTTCTGATTTTATGTTGATGATTCCATCATTTTTTTCTGCAGCACTCAGTGATTTGATCATTTTTTCCTCTATTTGATAATGAAAAAAATACCTTAAATTAAAATGATTTTAATTGTGCTTCATGAAGCCTGAATGTAAAGCTAATGAAAGAAATTGTTTTGTGCCATATCTATGAATTGTTTATTGGTATGACGTAATAAAGCTGGATAAACATCCTCTGAGTGTAGTGATTCCAGAATTATTGCTCGGGTTATAGCTTTACGCCAAATGTAATGAGACCCACATCTTCCAAAAAGGTCAAGTTTTGACTCATCAGTTCACAGAATATTATCCCAAAAGTCTTGAGCGTCATCAAGATGTTTCTCGGCAAATGCAAGATGAGACCTTGGGCCATATTTTAATGATCGAAGCGCACAGTCAGGAGTGTGTGCCGCAAGTGAATTTAGGGCACATCATTTCCCTAATTTAACGGCTGTTCTGAGTGCAAAGTAAGATGTATGGTTCAAATAGGTTGCAATTAATTGCTTAGCTAATCATGGAGGTTTTTTGGGTGTAACATGAAATAAACCAATCAGAGTATGATCTTCCATTCTGCTTAAAAGCCAGGTGGCCATGCTCCATGGCAAATTGCTATTATTAGGGCAGATTTGCCAAATAGCAGGAAAAAAAATTTCTACTCTGCTGGGGAAACGGGTCTGCTTGTGTTGCATGTGAAGGCATGCGAGCAAGCCATTGCTGAAAGTATGGAAACCCGATCACACTGATTTCCAAAAATGTACTAAAATATTTTTAAAAATATACTCAGCAACAAAAGTTTCTGTGACACCAATATTGTTAATTATTTTTCATAAAGCAATTATGAAATTGTCATACATGGTGATATCAGACTGAAACAGTACACGTAAACACAACATTGAAATGGAAATCATGAAAATGCGAGAAAATGACTTTGCACGTGAAAATGTGCGTAAATCATGCTTGTGGATGGCAATAAAAGAGGAGAATTTTTGGAATGTTCACATTGTGCCTGATGAACGACGGAAGCATCACTTATCGAAAACACAGCCATTTCGGATCAGGAACTCTACCCTCTAAATGCCAAGACTGTCTGAAAATGATCGGTGGAGGGCCATTGGGATGATTGAATCCGGAACCTCGCAGAGGGAAGTTGCTCATCGCCTGAATGTCCACCGAAACACCATTTGGAACTTATGGCAGCGTCATCAGCAGACAAGACATGTCAGAGACCGTCCTCGCAGCGGCTGTCCACGAGTAACCACTCCCAGACAGGACAACTGGATTCGAACAACCCATATCCGAAATCGATTCCAACCTGCAACCATAACTGCAAGAACGATACCTGGTTTGAGGCAACTGTCTGCACAGACAGTCCGTCGCCGTCTCCGTCATTTTGGCATTGTCCCACGTCGGCCAGCAAGACGTCCAATACTCACAGTACAACACCGACGACTGCGTCTACAGTGGGCACAACAACATCGACGGTGGATCCAACGTCAGTGGGATCTTGTACTCTTCACTGATGAATCAAGATTCATGCTTAACCGATGTGATGGTCGTTTACGTGTATACCGTCGACGTGGAGAACGTTATGCCAACAACTGTGTTCAGGAATTTGATCGTTTTGGAGGTGGTAGTGTCATGATTTGGGGAGGGATCACGGCTAGAAACAGAACAGATTTGCTTGTTATTGATGGAAATCTGACAGGTCAAAGATATCGCGATGAAGTGCTACGGCCATTGGTGGTACCGTTTTTGATGCAACATGGTCCCGGAATAACGCTGCAACATGATAACGCCAGACCACACGTTGCAAGGATTGTACAGCAGTATCTGATGCAACAACATGTCAATGTCCTGCCATGGCCAGCCAGATCCCCAGACATGTCCCCAATCGAGCATCTTTGGGACGAGATGGATCGACGTTTGCGGCGGTTGGATAACCCGCCAGCTACACTCCAGGAATTGCGACAACGTCTACGTCAGATTTGGAATGACATCCCACAGCAATTTCTGGCACATCTGATTCGGTCCATGCGCCGGAGATGCGTTGCTTGCATCATGGCACGAGGAAGTCACACCCGGTATTGAAGTGTGAAGGTCACAATTGGTTAGACGTCAGACAAGTGCTTCATGACGCATGAAAATGACATTTTTCGTTTTGAGTGACGTTGGCACTGAAAAGTCAGTGTTTCTCCTGTTAAATAAACATATTGATTGCATTGAGATCTTTGCGTGTCATTTATAACATACACATAAATGGTGTCACAGAAACTTTTGTTGCTGAGTATATTTTTCAAAATTGTTTTAATCATATCCAGATGTTAAAAGTCATCACAATGAATCACGGGGCCGCATTTGCACTTGACATTACATTTACAAATACCTAAGTAACCTCACATATTGTATCATAAATTACCTGATGGAATATGTTCTCTTTATAATTTAAGTAGCCTGCTTCAGAGCATTCTCTGATGGGGGAGGTTGACCGCATTGTCAATTATGACATGTATTTCTGAACCCCTCAGCACAGATTTAGACGCGAGCGGACAAGGGCCTGCTCTATTTATGTGCGTAGTTACAATATTCTACCATTAGATGGCACACCTGAACCAGTTATTACATATCTACTGGCAAGCCAAGCTCAAACACGATTTAGAATATGGACAAGTTCAGTTCCATCCCTGGTTCTGAGGAGTTGGATGAAATGACCTCCTCAGCTAAGGCTGATGTGCAAACTGCTCAATTTACTTGCCCATAGTGTCTAAATAGCAGTTAAAAAAAATTATCTCTTGTGACAGAAAAAATTGCTGTCCTTTGTAGCAACCACTTCATCTATAGGGAGCCAATGGTATCCCAATTAAGTAGTTAAGAAAAATCAGTTTACTGAAGCAAAAATTTGACATGGTATTGATGCTTTATCATTCTACTATCAATTATAGTCATCACAGATCAAAAGCACATATTTCCCTACCGTGGATTTATGCGTGAATTCCTCCAACAAATTCAGCGCTCCCTTATCTCCTACTACGCATTGTCATTGATTAGCCAGTCACTCAAATGCTTGCTTAGGCTCATCTGCATAGAGCACAGTTATAGTTCATGCCCACTTGAAAGTTACCCAGCAATTATCTATTGATTGTCATGTTTTTTATCCAATTCCAGAGGGTATAAACTTTCCGCAGTAACTGAAAGACATTGACTAGACCATCAGAAAAATATTTATACCTTTGCGTAACAGCAAAAAAGGTTGTATCCTCTTAATATTGCACAACTGAAAATAATGGGAAAACACTGAAAAAAAGACTTCCAAAACCGCCTGAGGTGCTCGCTTACATTTATGGGATTTAAATGAGATAAGGACTTGGTCAATGGGAATTATTCCAAATGAAACAGAACTGGAGGGTTCCTTCTACCGAATAGATCTATGTCTCCCGAGGAGGAATACAATGAAGAAAGCTTTTTGTTCATTTTATGATTGAATACAATTTTATAGTTTTTACTGACAGCGAGCTTACTAGCTGCTCTTTATTCTCGGCTTACCATAGCCATTATGATCACATTGCTTGTTTGCCACAATGGTTAGTAAGAGTATCCATTTGTCTTTGTGCTAATGATACTGCATGTGGTGGCATTTTCCTCAATGTGTCTCCTTGTTTTTGAATTTATGCCATATTCAACGAAGTCGAATGATGCTGAGGTTTTGGGTCGTTGTAAATGCTAACAGCTCAAGCACTTTGGTAGACCCCCTGCTAACGTTCATTGCACCATTCTGTTCAATCTATGGTAGCATATTGCTTGGTTTTTCCTAATTGTGGAATATCTGTTCTGTTATAATTAAGTATATTTCAGTTATTACTGAGGTCGTCAGTTATAACTGTTCCTTATATGGTGTGGAAAGTGTTTATAAAAGATTGCGAGCTCGGAAGTGGGAATTGCTAGCTTTACATTGCAGGTTGAATGTTTTGTCCATTACATAAGCAGTTACTTTAATGAGTTTGTGTACTGCTTGTGGGACTGGTCAAAATTTTAAACTTTATCATGGAGAAAAGGCATGTTTTGGATTTGGAGAGGTTACTGGTGACCATTGATGTCCAAATGCACCTATATTGATAAACATATGCCAAATTCAACTAGAAAATCATCAACTCACACCGAGTAAATGCGTCAAAAGTTGATTAGTGATACAAAAGAAAATGTATGATTATTTTATGATTTGACAGTGCGCCATTTTGAGGAATCTGAGATTTTGGGGAGCCATCTGGAGAGTTGTCTTATTTGGCTCCTAAAGAGTAAATCATTTAGAATTTCATACTCCGATGAAGAATATTTGTGGTCAAAGAGTTTACAATTTTAGGAATGTATAGTCTTCCAATTCTCAGTATTTTTAAAAAAAAATAATTTCAATGCTGAATTTTCGTGAAGATTTTTTATGTTTGCAACCCTTCTTCTCTATCAAAATCAAGAAAATAAACTGAAATACAATGGAATTCTAAATGCTACAAGTGTCCTGACTCAGTTAAGTCATTCCCTTCCTCTCTGTGAAGCCGCAAGGTTTAAAGCCTTAAATAAGGTAACATATAAATAGCCAGATTTGGCCTCTGCTCAAAGGGGTTAAATATTTTAATCGTTTGCATGTGTGGGTGCTGCTGCTGCTCATCCCTTTGTAGTATGCTTTAGGCAGGGTGTACACGAATTGTGCACTGACCTACAAAGGTGCATAATAGTTTCTTTTATAAAGGACCTTAAAAATAGCAGTCAAAAAACTGACCATTAACCTTTGACTCGGATTTTCTTGGTCAATTGCGTGATCACTTTCTGCTGCCTGAACGTGCTGTCCATGCGCCGGTCCACACCTCCCTTTATGACAACTGCGCCGGTCATAAACTAGCAAAGACATGTCACATTTGGTGCCACTATGTGCCAGGTGTAAGACAGAGTCCCTTGAGTTCTTTTTTGGTCAGCGGTGGTTTTCATCTTACAGCTCTCTGCCGAATGCCATTGTTTCCCAGTCTCTTCCTCATCGTGGGATCATGAACACTGACCTTAATCGAGTCAAGTGTTCATTAGATGTTAGTCTGAGCTCTTTTGTGACATCCTGGAAGAGTTGTCGATGTGCTTGTGGAGGAATTTTGGTCGGCTGGCTGCTACCAGGAAGGGGAAGATTCACCATAATTCCAAATTTTCATGATTTGTAGATTATGACTCTCACTGTGGTTCGCTGGAATCCCAGGGCCGTAGAAATGGCTTTCTAACACTTTCCAAAGTGAAAGATATCAGCATCTTTGTTTCTCATCTGTTTTTTAATTTATTTAGATTGGTGCATCATATGCTGCTTCTTGCTCGCTTTAAATTGCCTGAGAAGTTCTATTTAAGTGGTGTTTAGATTCACAAGGGCTAACAGTAATCAAGCCGAAACTGATAATCTACTGATAATCAGTAATCTACCTAAACTGAATGTAACCATACATTAAATTTGTTTAATTGGTTGATATAGCGAATAATGGGCAGTTACTTTTTCGCAAACGGCCAGGTAGGGTTGGATTGCTTTTTCCCTTCAAATCTTCATTTAAAAACTGCATTTTGTGTTTGTTGTGGTCATCTTTGTATAACATTTAAATTATAATTATTATTATGTATCACAAATATGCAAAACTATAAGAAATTTGAAGGGGACAAATACTTTTTCAGAGTTCTGCACGCTGCATATATTCTTTTTTAATTTCTTTACTCATAATACACCTGAAATCTCTCACAGTGTTTAGTGAAGGCTGCTTTTAACTGAGCTTTAAAAATACTTACTCTGTAAGAATTTGAGCTGTATAATGCTGAGGCTCTGACCCTTTCAGCTGTCAAAATCAGTGGTGGAGTCAACTTCTCTGCCAGTTATTATGCTTCTGTTGAAAAAGTCAAAAACAGACACGCCTTATGTCTGAACTTACTCTCAATTAACAAGTAGACAAAAGAATCTTCGGTAATTAACTAAATTAACAACCTTAATTTGTGTCGATTGCAACTCAAAACAGACAGGGGTCATGAATCAGCATTTGAGCTGATCAGGTTACGCGTTTCTAAAATCACGTTAAGTAATGGGCTGTTTCGCAATCAGGATACTAAGTCAATGTTTTATATATCAGACAAATTTTTTGCTTTAATCGTGGGGTAAGTTAAGAATATTTAGGCAACATGAAGCAATGTGGCCACCATCTACAGACACCGTGATCCTGATGACAAAACATTAATTGCTTCCTTAATAAGGCAAATGGCTGCTTTTTTGACATTTTCCATGTTTTATCTGTTAAATGATCATTTTCTTATTGTGTTTGTGATGAAAATTAAGGGCATAATGGCACTACTTAGGGTTTTTGGATGATATTATTTGTTTTTTAAGAATACAAAAGGCTATGACTCTCTCTTTACACTGAAAAAAATGTTTTGTTGAATGACCATAATTTTTTTAAGGTAAGTGGTTGCAAAAAATATTTTTATCTGAAGCTAGATATTTTTATTATGTTGACTATTTGAAATTACTTATATTTTTTAAGTGGAGTTAAATAACATACCTATTTCTATTAAAATATGCTTAATTAATATACGGAACATTTACTTGGGGTCAAAATCACTTTTTCCAGTGTACTTGTCTGAAAATTATCATAGAAAAAATAAGCTGATATATTGTCCATCAATAACTGTCCTTTTTGGTAATGGAATTTTGTTCTACTATAAATTGAGATGCTATTTATTGTCTTAACATGTCTTCATGTCTCACTCTGAGACAATTCACTGTACTTAATATGTCATAATGAAATACAGCAGTGTTTGTATATGTTAAGGTATCTATGTTGTGACTGTACTTGTCTGTCAAAAGTTTGTTCTCTCCGGAAACAAACAAAACAGATGTTGATGTAAATTCAAGTAGAAATGCAAAACACTAAATATCAAGGTACCTAGGTATTATGGGAATGGTCTTTTAGGGACATAATATATCATTGATTGCTAGCATATTATGATAGGCATATGTTAATTTTTATTGCCTTCAAAAAATGTTCTCGCTGGAAATTAAATTGCTCAGTTGAGGTGTGTGAACTCAAAATCATCAACATGTGCAGGTCTTATATACTGGAGTTATGTCCTTCCACATGCTAAAACATGGATGACAAAGCACTTGACAAATGATGCCCAGATTTTAATTTAGGGTGTCTGTGATCCAACATGTGGTTCCCTGACTTTGAAACAGCCCCTATAAGACCACATGCCTCTGCTTTACGTTGTACGATGTTGTGAAAATAAAATCATTTTCTGCTTTGACGTTCAGAAATGTTGTACCCCATTTGGCTTTAACTTTTATCTTCCTCTAAACAGTGCTGTCTTGTAGGTCTTATCTATCGCTGAAAAGGATTTATTACATTTTTTTCCCCCTTTTTTGGTGGGGGAGGGGGGATTTTACTAATTTACTATTTAATGCATATGTGTGTGTGTGTGTGTGTGTGAGTGAATAAAAGTTACAAAAAACCTGAAGTAACTTGATTTTTTTTCAAATAAAATGTATTAGCAAGCAGTATATAGTAGTGTACATAAAACAAGCCAAGTGAATAGTGCCAAAATGCTTCTTTTTTCTTGTGCAAAAAAGAGTTATTATATAGACATAAAAGTCTTAAAACTTACTGTATCTTCAGGCTGACTCATATAATTGGAACCTTATCGAGAAAAATACAGCATCTGTTCAATAGATGGTTTTCATATAACCTTGACTGTGTTTTACAATGCGAATGTGAGCGCATGGTACCTATATCCTGATTATCATCCTATAATGCAGTGTGTGCTCAGTGATGGGATTGAATCAATCATCGCTGTAATCCGATTGCTAATTCCCAAAGACAACAAGATTGGTAACTTTTTGTGGTACATAGATTTAAAAAAAAAAATAAAAATTTACAGCTTGAGGATGTGCTTTTCCATACTTATTTATCTTTTACTGTCCCGTTTTGATATTAAACCATTTAATCTCACAGGGTAAACATGGAAAAATAGATGCAGCTTCAGGTGAATGTATGAAATCTAATTATTTCATGAAGGGGTGAGTTTTCCTTGTCCTCCACACTATATGCTCTGGAGATGATCAGAACTTGTGGAGTGGGTCGTCTTAGCTGTTCCTGTGGGAGTCTTCCACGTGACCCCGGGATAGCTGACGCAAATTAGAAAGCTCAAATGTGCTCACACTGGTCACATTGTAATACCGTTTTAACTGTTATGGAAGCTAATATATGAGCACTTTAGAATGCTAGTCATGCCAGGAATAGCAATGAAAAGGACAATGAGACAATAGCCCTGAACTGGACTGTGACAGGCTAATTATTGTGCCTTCATTGTAAAATCTCTTTACATAGGTCACCTGGAAGGTGTAATTAAAAATGCATTATATATTTCTTTTTATTGAGGCAATTAAACTTAAGATCGCAAAAACGCAATCAAGTGCAGAGGTAATAATGATGTTGGTCAACATCCTTTATTCAAAGGTGTTTGCGCTGCATTTGCAATGCTGCTCACATCCGTAGGAATGGCAGGCGGTTTGACGCATGTGTCATGCTCAATTTTTTAATGAAAACCAATTAAGCTTATAATGTCAAGTTTTAAAAAAGAAATTAGATTGTTATTATGTGCAGGGATAATTGCTACCAAAAGCTAAAATGATTTACATCATTTGGTTATTTAAACATATTAAGTATTGAGAAATATTTGCAGTCTGTGCCATTATGTGTATAATTGCATCAAATGAGTTGAAGCCATCCTCAAGGGGAATCATTCTTCTGTGGAATATAAAAAAAACACAAGCTGTATTTTATACAGATTTTTTTGTGACTCATAAACAAAGAGGAGGCCAGATAGTAATATATCAAATTCAAGCTCTTCAATCACTGCTGAAAATGTTTTGAAAGGATTATAGCTATTCCAACAGCTGAAAGTGCTCCAGCTTTAAATCGGCGAACTGGAATTAGGAAGGCTTTGGAGATAACTTAATATGGCTACTGGATGCGCTTCTCATGTGGAGGCAAAACAGACAGAAGAGTGGTCAGCATCGACCACCCAATCATGGCTGATAACAGAATTCAGAGGATATGTTAATGAGTGGGGGAAATTGTGTTTCCCTATTTAGCATACATTGCTTGCACAACCCTTAGCTTGCACATTTCAAGCATTGCAATGATAATGTGATTGTTCTAAAAGTGAATTGTAATTGTTCCGCAAGGTCAAAATTACTCTGCAACAGCAACAGCTAAATTAATAGAAGTTAGTAAGCTAAATACAAGATTGAGAACGTAAAATATGCATGTAATATATTTTCACCGAATGAATGGGTACAAATGTAAAATACTAAATAAGTTTGTATCGTCATTTTATTTAATATGGATAATTGTAGTATTAATTCATTTGAATGTCAGCACTTAAACATCTCTTTAATATGGCAGTGAAGACCGTGTGCACGCACTATTTTCTCTATTCTGTGCAACTCGCAATCTGTTGAGAGAATTCTGATTTAAAATGAGGACCCTGCAGTCGTGGTATATGCCAGCAATTTTCAGTCTGCAAGAGCAAGTAAAAAAGACCATTATCCACAGGTTTATAATCAACAATATAAGTAACTGGTCCATTATCCCGGAGTCTGTAGTTTGAGAGGAGCAGGCCAGGCTCAGTGCTTTATTGCGAATTACAGAGAGAGAGAGCTACAACACCTTTGAGAATCCCTTTAATCTAGTATTTTCCTTTGGTGTGGGTCATAAATACCATGAAAGGAGTCTTGTATATTGGGAATGGTTGTAATTTTTGTTGATGTATGTATGATAGTAAGTATATCTGGGTGCCTATTCTTGTCTATTCATTACACTTCAGTCTTCCTGTATGTAGAAGCCTATTTTCTTAATTTATCTGCAATGTTTTGTCTTCCATTTTCTTGCCTCAGTATTGAATATCAACCTGAGAAAAGATGGGAAAAAGTTGTATTATTTAAAAAAAATTCTAGTTATGCGAGTGTCAAAAAAATATTCCAGTTAAAATATTTCCAAAATGATATATATTCGTATTGAATGTCCCATGTTGTGCTAGTTGCAGCATAGTAGAATATAATATAGATTATATGTTGACATTAAGACTCCCTGCAGGGGACAAAAATGAATTGCTAGATATTAGGAGGATATAGAGTGTTCAGACTATGGCCACCAAGAGACTCCCAACCTCCTTAAATGAGCTGTATTTTTGAAATGAAAGGCGCTATATAAAACACAATCCATTATAAACTTGCTGGATAAAACAGTCAACTACAGCAGTGCTGAGAATGTTGTTTCAAGTCTTCCTTCATTATCACACACAGGCACACATGCTTACACACAGACACACATGCTCACCCATGCACACGCACATGCACACACGGTCATTTGTATAGCTATAGTCTACTTGTGAGGACATTGTATTAACTTGCATTCATACTGAACACCCTTTCCTGCATTCTAGCAGTAACCAAATTAAGCCTAAACTTAGGCCAAACCTTAACCTAACTCTAACAAAAACCCTAGAATTAATAACCAGTTAGCTGTAAGCCATCATAATCTTTTGTGTGAACCACCCAGAATGTCCCCACAGCTATAAATGTCCTCACAACATTGTGATTTCTCAAAAGTTAGCTCTCATAACTATAGTTACACTCTCCCTCTCTCTCTCTCACACACACCATACACGCACACACGCAAACGCACACATACACAAACATCAGCGACTAAAGGCTGTCCATATTCAAATAAAATTAATACAGGAAGTGCACGGGGCACACAGGTTCGCTTCCCCTTGTTCCAAACCAGTTGATTGGACTTTTTTTCTGGATTACTTAAGCCAACCGATGTCAATCAGATTTCAGAGATAAATGCTCACGTCGCCTCTGATACTTTCCCTTCAGAGGACTTTTCTATCGGTTTTTCATCCTCCTTCATATGATTCCATTGGAAAAGAAAAACAAACTCCTTAACTGTAGACTTATTCCATTTCCGTATTTACCTTGAGTAAGTAAGTGGTAAACCTTGAGTCTAACAATAGTAATCATCTAAATTGTGTTTGAATACAGCTCTGAAAACAGATGAATTTCAGAGGACCTTATGTTCCAAGTTGTGAGCACATTTAATTCAGGTGGCTAGCTTAGAGGCAGCAAAGAGTTCCTCAGGCCCAAATTTTCCCAGAAAATAAAAAGGTGGTTTATTAGAAGGAATGCAGCAGATGAGGGATGGAGACAAAATAGGCCAGAACCTACAAGATACGACCCTGATCTCACATAAACAGCACATCTTCCTTCCAACCAAAACTGCGTAGGGTGAAGTCTCAAGGAGGCTTCCGACTCAGACCTAAAAACTAAAAAAGGTATCAAAAAGAGAGAAACAAGCTACACATATACCAAACCAAAGACACAAAGGAATGGAAGCAAAAGAAAGAGTTAAACAGACTCACGTATGTATGACAGTGCTTGGGGTCAAGCCACTCCCCAGCACAGTCCTCTTCAGAGGTCTCTCATTTCCCTTCCCTTCAGCAGGGCTTCAGGGGCATTGTGCAGACAATCAAGCAATTACGAGCTCCATAGTGCTGCTCAAGGTTTCAGGTAATGGAACAGGAAGGAGCTTCAGTGCCATAGGAGAGCCGGCATTGGGCAGGTTGGGGTGGTAGTTAAGTCCAGTGTGTCATAATACCGACTTTTAGATGTCTTGCACTCACTACATCGACTGCCCCAGTCAACTCTAAGAGTACACACTGCACATCCATCCATTTTTGCCCTCGCCCACATACATGGACTGTTGAATTCGAAGGCACAGCAACAACCAAATTTTTCAGACATGAATTTCATGTATATAGGGTACTCCCAGTTGCAGAATTCGGGGTTGGTTTCCCTGTTTTTGCCATACAGTTGCATTAAATCTCAGTCGCTGAAGGTCTAATGCATAAGCAATAGCAGTGCTCTCAGTAACTCCATGAAGGTTTGTCATTGCCATTGTTGTTGTTGTTGTTGTTCTTGTTGCAATGTTACTTACTGGCACTTGTCACATGACAAATCCAAATGACATTGGTCATGTGATAGATTGCAATGACAGAGGTGTTCAGTGAAATCTAAATTGCTGCTAGATAACAGTAGTTATCAACTTCATCATTAGCCACATACCACCCAAACAAGTGAAAGTCAACCACATCCAAGTCATCACAAATCTAAAACCCCCAAGTGTCCTGCTAGAAGAACTTATGAGGTTACCACTGGTCCTCACAATGTCCACATATAACTTGGTTCTCAAAAAGATGTTCCAGAAAAAAAAAAAACAAAAATAAAACTTTGTATACACTGCATGGACAAATTTGGACCTGCTCATGCAACAACTTATTGCAAAATCATGCTCACGAACCCTGTATGTCGCTAGTCCTCCGTTTACTGCTCTAATGCCGATGTTGGCAAACCTTTTGCGGACCTCACTTTGTACACGGGGGCATTGTCATGGTGAAACAGGGAAGGGTCTTGTCCATATTAAATCAGATTCATCTAGAAATGTCATTCTATACAATAGTGTCAAGATATACCTTCATCCTACCGTGGAAGTAGGAGGCTTAGCCTGTATCAATGAAAAAAGCCCCAGACTAAGGAGTGTCCTCATACATTTAGCCATGCATTGTTAGTAGTAGATCAGCGAAAACCTAGAAATGGGTTAAAATCCCATCTTATCTGAGTCTCTACTGCCAACTCTCACTGTGGAGCCCTGCAGCACGTTACACATCAGTTCAAGAGGGAAATAACAGCCTTTAATAGACCTAGCATGCGCAGTGCTGCGCTACATTGCTTCGCCATTATTCCATCCCCCTTGTCGTTGAGCCTGTGGACAGCAGAGGGCAGCTTGAATACGTGCGCACAGAGACACTCACCTCTCCCGGGGAAAACAAGGCCTGGCACCGCGGGAGAGACTGGCAGCAGACAATGAGCAGCGCGAGGAGAGCTCGCTTTGTGGAGAATCAAGGCCTCCATTCGGCTTTGTTGTGTAACAGCAGCGTATAACCACAGAGGACCATTTGTATCTGCAAGTGTTTGCTGCATGCATTTTCTCTCGGCACCGAGAGATTTGAAGCCTTTTGTGATGATGTGTCTTAATAAGCTTCTTGTGCATCCTTTTGAAATGATCATGACGAAGATGGGAGTCATTAACAACTCAATCATACAAGGTCAGGCAGAATCAGTCATATTGATTATATACGAATAAACTTGCTCTTTATTATCTTCATCATAAAATGCTTTTCATATATAGTCGGCCCATAGATAAGCAATAAATAGCAATAAGTAGATAAATGCACAAACAGAAAAACAGCTAAGGAGACATAAACAGGCAGACACAAGTACGCATGTATACAGACGGCCTCTCGTCAGGACTACACAATCACGTAAATCAGGGGTACAACACTGCTCCAGCACATCTCATTCAACAGCAAGAGATCACATGGAAATGCAGATTAATAGAATCTGATGGGCCAAATAAGGTTTGTGTGAAACATTATGAGTCAATGAACCTAAACAGGGTTGGCCTGGCCTGCTCTTGCCGTTGAATGACCTTTGCTTTGTTAGGAGTGGCTTGAAAACCTACTGGAGAGCAACACTGCAGCAACATGGTTGGGTTGCCCCACTCAAGTTGCTGAATGAGATTTGCTTTGTTAGGGTTCGAGTGAAAGCCGACAGGACAGCAGAGCTCCAGAAGCGGGGTTGGGCAGGCTGATGGGAAATGATGGCTATTGCAATGAAGCCTCGTTCGTGCCCTCTTCCGGCTATACATCAGGACCCTAAACCGATGTCCCTCTCCTCCCGTTGAGCTGTCCTTAACAAATAACAGCGTGTTCCTCCTCTCCCTCTCATCCCACGGCCCAAGAGCGATCACACTTCCCCATCCCCCTCTCCACCGCCCCCCCTCCCCCCTCCCATGGGCACGCTGAGCTCGGGGACCTGAGATGAATCTGTACGAGGGCCTGTGTGCTTCATCACTGTCAGCCGCTTAGCGGTGGTCCTTCGTTTCTCCCGACGCCGCGTGCCAACCGCTGGCCCGCATTATTTTTCACCAAATTCCCTCCACTTTAAATAAACAGGGGCTGACGATGACTGGGAAGTGGCCTTCATTCGTCTTCTGTCTGTGAGCCATTTATAAACGAGCGACCCTCCTCATTCTTCCCGCTCGCGCCGTGTTGGCGATGCGCCGGGCTCCTTTAACTTCATCCATTATCCCTCAGATCTTTTTATACGTTCTCATGGTGGGTTGTGAGAAAAAAAAATGTGAACTAAGAAATTTGGAACCAAGAAAATAATATCCTGAGCAAATTTGTATTTGCTCATTATATATTCCAAATATTTTCCTAAATATTTGCTTGTAGAAAAGTAACTTATTACCCTTTTAAGCACACTTTCACACACATTTCTGCTAATCAACATCAGTTCTTTTTTTTTTTTTTCAACATCAACTCCTAAAAACAGGCACGTTTGACCTCAGAACAGCTCTGACTGGTCAGCATTACTTGGAAAATTGATAAGCCAGGTCAGCACACAAACAATATTAACAAACTACTGGCACGAAATTAAGTTTAATTGAGGGGAGACCAATACGGTAATTTTATGCTTATTATTATTATTATTATTATTATTATTGTATTTATGATTCTCCACTATTTACCACAAATCCACTTATACTAAATGAGTCGATTGGAACTAAATTTACAAACTCATTTTGTAACATTTTTCGTAACATTTTGTGAGTTTTACAACATATCTCTGGTATTCCTATATTATAATTTCAGTACTAATTCCACCAGAAAAAAAGTGCAAAGCCATTGCATCAAACGCCAAAGCCTATAATAAAGAGTAAGCGGTCCTTCTATTAACTATTCGCCGGAATATTCCAAATTGGTTAACCTTTGTGATTTTTAATCAGCAGCTATGACTAGGCCTTTCTATTTCAATAGGGGGGCATCTCGTCAGAGGAGATCGGTCAATTGAATTTTGACTCTGAACCAGCGGGCCTGTCAGAAAGGTAGAAGGCTGTTTTTTGTTTAATTGGACTTGGAAATAATTGCTGATATTAAAATCTTAACAGAGGCACAATTGATTCATTCATTACTCGAGTGGGGTGAGGTGCGTGCCACACAGATTACGGCACGTTCACCAGAGAAGGCGGACCTTCGTCAAGGGGTGTCTGCATCACACTCGAGAAAACGCGTTTCAGTGTGTGCTGATCTGTCAGGGATGCAAGCTAAACAGAGGATGGGATATATCTTAATTATCAACACTGTCAGTTCCAGACAGAGACGATTCTATACAAATCAGTACTCATTAGCATTCCATTGAAATCACGATAGACCTGGACATATCTCTCAGCATTGAGCTGAGTGGCTCTATGGGCACGCAGTCGTTCATGCGTGCCGTGCGTGTGTGCGCGTGCGTGTGTGTATGTGTGTGTGTGTGGGAGACAGAGAGCGAGACAGAAGAGACATATTGGATTAAAAATCTAGGACTCCCTCTGCCCGTCATTCATGAGCTCAGTCTTTTATTTCCCCATGCAGAACCACAGCACATATTCTGCTTGGCTCAATATACATATATCCGCAATTTAACTGAAAGACACAAACACAAGTAACTACAAATTTATTTTTGTTCATATATATGTATATATATATATATATATATATATATATATAGTATAATATTTATCGTATAATTACCCATTCAAATCAATCCCCGTTGTCATATATATATATATATATATGTATATATGTATATGCATATATATATATCAGCTGGGACTGATTTGAATTGGTAATTATACAATAAAACCTGGAATATTTCTTCGTACACCTAATCAGTGGGCATTAACAGTAATGTGCAACAGCTAGTGTTTGAGCAAGTTAGCATTTCCAGAATTTAGAAAATGCTGCATTACAGAGGAAATTACTTTGTATACTTCTGGAATAAAATGCACATTTGAAATTCTGCGTGTGTGCGTTAGGATGTGTGTAGGAGTGTGTATTTGCATGGACATATATGTGTCTGCGTGTGCTTAGTGGAGCAAATTGCAAATTACTGTGCAAGGTGGTTAATGATGTCTGTTAAGCAAACATTCTGACTTCTTTGGTGTACACGGGACATTACCTTCTTATACTTTACTAATATAATTCTACAGTTTAGTACCACACACGTTTTAAATACACATATTCTTTCCACATCACGGATTACTTGTCTCCTTGGTGAGCTGCTCTGCAGATCCGACTTTGATTGCACCTCCGCGATACCCCTGTGCCATTGCGATGCGTACACGAAGAAAAAAATAGAACAATTACACCTTTTTAACCTCTTTTTACTGGGATGAGCAATTAGATTACTGGCTAGAAGCATAGAAATGTCTGGTAATTGCCTTTGGTTTGAAATGTACCTTAAAATAACAGAGGTCCCCTAAATGAGCGCATGTGAAAACCTGTCTCAGTGGACCCCCCGCAACCTTACCATAACTTTTGATGCAACCTCTAATTCAATTCATAAAACAGCCCTTAATACACTTTCTCTTTTATGGGAAAATATAATGCGACAGTGGAAGCGTTGGCATTAATTTAAATTAAACCAACACACGGGCGCACGGCATTAAAATTAACATGTAATATAAAAGGTATGAATCCAGGAAAGAGAGGGCCCTCCTGGAATAGGAGATGATTAGAAATTAAATAAAATGACCTAAAATTGTGGACCTCAAGTCAAGCCCAGGAGTGAAGCACCGGTATCAACACTTCTCTGCTTCGTTCCTGGGCTAAGGAAATCCTTCCAGTCCAGCATGCACTCACTGAGTTTTCTGAGTTTAATTTGAAAGGATTTTGTAATTAACAAGTCAGCCGAAGCTTTAATATGTTAAATTTATTGTAATTTTATATCTCTGAAATTCAGCGCTAAAACAGAATGATGTGTGATTTATGGCAGAGGCGATAAGAGGCTTACAGACTCAGAATCTCAGTATAGATCATTCGGCAAACGTCTTCGCTGGCCACTCAAAAATTGGTTTCAACCTCACATTTAAAAGATATCTTTGAATGAGGGAAGCAGTTTAACATTTTTCAAAAGAGGAGGCTAATGCAAATGAACTTAATTTCCTTCTGTTTGGTGAATGTTTAACATTGTGTGTTCTTAAGGCTCCCTTTATTTCCTACTGATAGAGACAAATGCAGCACCAGTATTGAAGATTCACATATAATCTGTTTGAATACTCCGTTTAATTCTCCTCTGCCTATCAAGGCAGAGAAACAATTAAAATAAACGTTTCATATCAAAAGATAATTTTTCATATTAATTCCATTAATAAAGCAAATACAAAGGGTTCTTTACCAATGATTAATCATAGTTTAAGCTCTTTTCTCTGATAAAACCTTCAAACCTTGGATCTATATCTTCGTTCCATTACTCAATCTTGAGTCACAGAAGAGTGTATTCTGGGCATTGTATTTCCTTAAAGCTACAAACCAGTACTCACGCCCTTGGAGGGGATGCCGGTGAGCTTTACATTATTAATCAGCAGTTCACTCATTATTACAAAAACCATTGGTGGGACCATTTTTTCCCTCAGTCTTAAGATTTTTACTCAGTATTGTTCCCCGGCTCATTGTAATCGTCAGCCATAAATTTACCTTGCTGTTTTGGGTGTACCTGCGAGTACCTTGCGCAGTATTAAGAAGGGCCCTGCACTCCGCTCATTAGTTTTGTGTATACACAAACACAACCTGCCTATCCAAGGCTCAGTGATTTGCTAAGCATGAAGAAGTGATTATGTAGGTAAGAGTGAGCTTGGGGGTGTTAGCAGGGGGAAAATCCTCTCACCGTGCATTAATGCTGATACTGGTTTAATATAAGTCTGAGAGACTGTTACCCTAAACTCCGTACTATGCACAAACATACACTATCCATCCACCGTCATGATCTTCTCTGTCTGAATTTCAGTACACAACAGCATTACCACCAGTGACAAAAGATTATAGGAGTCGGACCACCCAGCTGCAGTCTGACACTCTGATATGTTACAATTTTAGCATCATATTTGCTTTTGTAAATTGTGACCATGAGGCACAATATTTGATTAACAAAATCACAATGGAATGACAGTTGAAACATCACTGTGTGCGATGCAAGGGGCATTAATGGCTCTGAACATGCAGCTTTTAGATTGTTCTGTGATAATTGGTGCCAGGATTCATTGGCAGACAATGACTTCCGACTGCCATTTAATAAGTTCAAAGTGAAGACGGAGGCACACAATGGTGAGCTCCTTCGACCACTGCTTCCCAAACAGTGTGCCATAGCATTCAGGTGTGCTATTTGAGCAGGTAAAATGAGTATCACTTTAAGGGGTATTATCACGACATGCGGATGCGCAAATCTTTATTTCAAAAATTTTAAAGTATATATACACGGCAGTATGGTTCCATGTTTCAATAGGAAAAAGCTATCGAAACTTTTATGGTCATCAGAATTGGGATCACACTCCTAAACTTCTCCATCTTGCCATTGGACAGTGTGCACTCCATCTGGCAGTCATCCCAGAAAGCCACTGACCGGGCATGGACTGCACCCACACTGCTTCGCCTGTGCCATCTGAACTGAACTGTGCTATTCTCCACGGGACTCCGTCCCAGTCTACCACATTACTATCAATAAACCCTACTACCGGATTGTACTCTGCCTCGGCACTTGATTCCTGATCTGGATCATAACGGCTCTCGACAATTGTTCCGCTGTTTTGTCATTTAGATGTATTATTGCTTCATATTTCTGAGATGTTATTTTTGTTTCACATGTTCAGGAGCTCTAATGCTTTGTATACAATTTTGCATTCTTGTAAGCTCAACTATTGGATGGAGAGCCATTTCAAACAAGACTCAGCTAGTTTGAGTTTTTATTTTTGCAAGTGGTATCACAACAGCAAAGAGAGCAACATTTGATATTTTCTCTTAACATGGGCATCCTCGATGTCTTCTTCCTTTTCTTTTTGTTGACCAAGTGCTCCACACTTGCTTGAGATCCCCAGGAAATAATATCCTTGTTAGTTTTAGTATTTCAAGGAAGTAAGCAAAAACCCCTGATTTTTCAGCAATAAAAAGAACTTTACCTGAGTTTTTACTTGAGTTGTCCCCTACTTCACAGTAAATCTGCATGCTTGTATTATTATTATTATTAGTGAAAGCTGGACAGCAAAACACTTTCAAAATCCTTTCAAACACTAAGTTCAAAATATCCATGAGATTCTCTCAATTATTTTATTTAGTTTATGACCTTTGCAAGTCTTTGTCATATTATTAAATTTCACTCATGTTCGTGTTGTGCAGTGCCCCTTTATATAATCCCCCCCTCCAAAATAAATAAATAAAATAAATAAAATTTAAAAAAAAAAAGAAAAATTTTGGGCAGTTGTTGCTAAGCCACATTGACCCCTGAATATTTCTCACTTTTGAGACAGGTGTGCCATGAAATTCTGTTCATTTGGAAAGGTAAATGTTGACAAACATTTCCTTGAATAGCACTTGCATTAGCCACTCCCACTGAAACAGCCCTTTCCCCTAAACAAAGCTTAGCTCAGCTCAGCTGGAAAACTTTTTGGTCTGAAGGGGGTTAAACAGTTACATCTCTTCTGTGAAAATGATTGGCATGACTCCAAAATGTAAACTCAGAAAAGGAAAAAATACTTTGAATTGGTAATTTCTTATTATGAAATATAATCTGGGCTGGTGGGTTGGCTGACTTGGTAAGAGCACCCCTTACAGTGAAAGAGTTAACACCAAGGCATCGGGTCGAATCCAGCCATGCCAGTGCCGACTGTCGCCAGCAGCCTCGTGAGAGAAGCACATAATTGTTTCCATGCTGCTGAAGGATGTGGGAGGAACACAGACAGTTTGAGTCAGCATTATTTGTAGCTCAAGCACCACCTACAGGCCATCCGGGCCTCGTCAGTTACATTCAAAGCAAGCATTTTTGAGTTTCCTCTGTTCTGCATCTGAGCTTGCCAGGTTTGAATCTGTGAGTGAATGGAAGCAGATGTGTGTTCTGGAGAAGAACCATGAACTTTATATGCCTTTCCTTGATAGCAGCACAAGCATGCTTGTACACCATATTGCATAGTGCTACCATATTGCTGTAATCAATCCAGAACTTGGTACACAGGTCGACCATGGTCCAGAGTACGTGCCATTTAATTCTGTGGACAGAAGGATGAGGTTTCAAGAAGATATAGGCCAACACTCAGAGATAGTATCTGCCATACCTACTGTTGATATGATCAGATCAAGTTCAAATCAAACTCAAAATGCACAGCTTTCAATTCTACATCAAATTTTATACAGATATGCAATACTGTGTCATAAGGACTACACCTTAACTACTACCCTTAACAGTTGAGCAGTAAATGTCAAGGGGCTGGGGGGGAGGGGTGTGTCAAGTAAAAAAATTCAAATGTCCACAACATTGTCAAATTTCATGTGATTATGTTGAAATTTGATGTAACACTGGCTGGGATGAGATATGTTGTGCCTGGCACCATTTGATGGTAACCAACATGCCCACAATTCAGGCATCAAAAATATTTGACCCCACTGGAGCTTTGTTTAGTGCCTTCATCTTGCTTGGATACTTACCTGGCAAAATGCTGCTGGTTATACCTCTTTTCAGCAGATAAATACTGCTAATTGTTGTTGAAAGTACAGTTATAACCTCAGTCAAATGCTTTTTTAATTGATGTCTACAGCCTTCAAAGTAAAAGCCCGTTTTCAGGAGTGCTTCTGATTTTTTGTTCTCCCCTTTGGCTTTCTATGTGGGAGTCTTTCAAATTATAACTGTTTTTAAAATTTTTTATCAAATAACAATTTACAAATATCACAAAGAAAACCTGTGGTTTGATCGTCATCGGTCAGTTATCTACAAAACGGACCTCTCATCATGGTGTCAGTTTGACCAGGGCCTCGACTGGCCTACCTCACAATTTGACAGATATTTCATCACCTATTAAACACGAATCTGAGCTTTATTCAATTCTGGACACATGTACTTTAAGGAGCAAGAAGGATCATCAAATTGATTTGATGATTGCTAAAGTATGAGACAAGGCATGCCCATGCCTATCCATATAAATGAGTCCGATTTAGCATCTTGTATTCAGCCGGAAACCGTCGCTAAATGATCAGGCTAGCTAGTCACAGACATTAAAATGAATTCTTTCTAATCTGAATTTTAGTCATGCCACATTAACTAATAGAAAGTTATTAACATTTCAAGTGAGAAAAAAAGAGAGAGCTTTTGCCTGCGAAATTAACAGCGGCTAAGCTGACCTGGAAGCCAGGCAGTCCGGTCAGTGTAATGACAGCGTAATGGCATATTTACATTAAAATCTCTGCCACTAATATGGAATTCAGAACTGGACGGTAAGTCAAGGATTATTTGGTCTGGCCTTCTGGCCTCTCCCAGAGATTTTTTTTTACTTCAATACAAATCAGAAACTTCTCATTTCACGACTATTTATGTGGGCAGTCGTATGGCCCACAATCCTTTCACACATTCTAATGCGCTGTTTCGGACAGTCCTATTATCTTTCCGTTCCTCCACTTTTTCCTGTCCTCAGTCTTCTAAAGTAATTATCCTCTCACACTGACCATGTCAGAATTCGGCATATTGGTTTCAGAACTGGAAGCCTGAGGTCTGTTGTTCGGCAGAAATGATGGCTCCTTTTCTCCTCTCACTGTTTCATTTTGGGATTTTCCCATTTTCTTATATTTTAAATATCCGGCTTTTTTCAGGAAAATTGGGTCAGTTGGTCCAATAAACAATAAAAAAGAAATCTGCTTGAATATCGGGTGCAAGTACAGCCAGAATCACAATGCTCCCCGCTAAGTTTGGCACCCTTAGCAGTGATGAATTAATGCTTTTATTGCTTATCCTCTTGATATTTATAATCTAACCCCCCCCCCCCCCCCAAAAAAAACACCATTATCCTGAAACAAAATATTTTCCTCAAAAACATAAGTGCCACAATATTGGTTCTTCTTCATTCAGTATTGTGGCCTCTCTTGCCAAGACAACAGCTCTGAGTATTCTCGAAGTGTTTAATGAAGTTGGAGGAATCAAGGGATCGAAGACTATTCCTCCATGCAGCATCCCCTCACATTGTTCTCATTCCTGGTCCATGTTTATGTGCTTTCCTCTTCAGCTTGCACAGGCCTTACATCTGGAGAATTAGATGGCCATGGCTACATCTCGATGTTCTGGTTAGTGAACCATTTTTTTAATCTTGATTTTGATGCATTCTTTGGATCATCAACCTGTAAGAAGATTCAACCACAACCAAGTTAAAGAGGAGGCTTTCATTCAGTATTTGCTGGTGATTGATTGAATCCATGATATCATGAATCGTGCAAGTTGTTCAGGACCTTTCAAGGAAAAAAAATCCCAGCATCAAAGATCTGCAGCCATATTTCATGGAGGGGAAAAGGTTCTTCACACAATGGCTTTCTTTGTTTTTATGCCAAAGACAAAGGACACAATGAATGTCTGTAATTTTCCAACAGTGATCCTCGGAGTTTCTCTACCACCATTCTATTGTTAGCTGATTTTTAACACTGTTGAATGCCTTGAAGTTATGATTGACCATTTTAGTTTTGCCGATCATTACGGTGAACTTATAAAGTAAAATATGAACGGGCATATCCTTCAACTAGATTTTTTATTGGATTATTATTTCCAGAGGCAAAAATGATTTCAGCACAGATAGGTTTTTTTTTCTTATCTTAGCTTAAGAATGTTTTTGTGTAAACATTTTCATTTAATTTAATGATAGAGAAATAATAGATTTAGGAGGATTATCAGCAATTACATTCTTCCATAGCCTTTTTAGCCAACATTAACCAAGGGTGCCAACATTAGTGGTGGGCACAGTACACTTTAAGCACTTGAAAAGGTACTTTCAGATCAGTTTTATTATGGACCGAAATGAAGGGCTAGAATGAAAGAGCACACATTTTTAAAATGAAGTGAATTAGAAGCACAAGAGCACATGCCTTGATCCATAGTATTCAACAGCGAAAGCACAGCAGGCCTTGAGGCACCTGCCAGACCGCAGATAAAATGCTTCAGAATCAGATTCCATGCACTGCGTGTGCACACCTCTGACATCACGAACATAACCGTGGGATTTGAGTTGGTCAGCAGAGCAAGCTGAACTATGGTCTCACACATACTCTCTAATGAAAATGTATTCTTAAAATGTATTCTCCTGCATGGAAATACTACAAAATGCATTCTTTTGTGGGAGCTTGTGTGTGCGCACATGCACGTGTGTGCTTCTTGTTGTTGTCCAATCTGCTGCAGTTGCAGAGGAGCGAGATTTGCGATACAATTTGCGAGATGCATTGGATGAATTGGTGTTTGTGATTGCTACAAAAAGAGCAGGTGACCTTGTGCACGGCCCTGGAGGCGATCCGGCTCTTTCCGTTGTGTATTTCCACTCGATACATATAGTTGCACAGCACATCAGTGCCACGTAATAAAAATTTTACAGAGG
Source organism: Gymnothorax reevesii (assembly GCA_029721435.1). Lineage (NCBI taxonomy): Eukaryota > Metazoa > Chordata > Actinopteri > Anguilliformes > Muraenidae > Gymnothorax > Gymnothorax reevesii. The sequence goes on along the minus strand of CM056587.1, from coordinate 26,001,716 downwards.
ACACTGCTCCTTTTTATTATTAAACACTGGAGCAAGACAAGATTCCTGCAACAAATCATGCTAAATAAATTAAAAATTACAAGTGGAAAAAAAAAAAATGAAATGAAATGCCAGCACTGTAACACATGGTATTAAACTTTTCATGCAGAAATAGATGAGGAGGTGGTGGTGGTAAGTGGAATGTAATTTGAGTTCATGTTTGGTATCTCAGCACTAAATATTATCAGTACTCATAAGAGTGGAAAAAAAAAAGTGTCTTAAATGTTCCAACACGTTTTGTTTAAACTGGCTGATTTGCAGTAAAGTGACACTGTAGAGTTCAAATACGGTTTTCTCTCTTTCTACAGTGCAGTTAAAGAAAACTACGTGGTACATTGGTAAAGGTTTCATCTCAGAATAATGCTAAATGAAAAGTGCACATGAAGCTTGCCACTGGGTGGAGACCTTTATGTACATAAAACTATACCCATAGCCATTGGTTAAATGGTTAATTTGAGTCCTTTCCTGCTTATTTATTGTCGAACAATCCTACTGTCCATTCCAGGGTACGTTTAGGAAACTGTTTCATACAAGTACCTTTGCTGTATTTATATTTCTCTGCATACATTGCGGGTTTTGCAGATGGAAAAAACTGAACTGTGATTTTTAGGGCAAAATGGACACAGTCTGCGCCACTAATATCTGACAATATTATATAGGCTAAAGGATACACTGATGAGGCAAAACATTAAAACCAATTAGAGAAAAAAAAAAAAAGAATAGGCTTGATTATCTCATTTCAGTGGCGCATTTCAAGGATTGCAGGCAGGCCATAGATGGTAAGCGAACTGCCGGTTTTGTCGTCGAAGTGTTGGGTGTTGGAGAAATGGGATCTGAGTCACTTTGACGAGGGCCAAATTGTTCTGGCCAGATGAGGGGGTCAGGGCTTCTCCAAAGTTGCAAGTCTGGGTCGCTCCCAGTCAGCAATGGAGGGTATCTACAGACAGTAGTTCAAGGAGGGACAAACTATGAGCCGGCAACAGGTTGGGTGCCCAAGGCTCATTGACACAAGAACAAGAAAGGTTATCCCATCTGGTCAAAATCGACAGGAAGACTATTGTGGCACAAGTAAGTCGCAGAGAATTTTAATGGTACTTAGGTGTGGAATGAGTCACAACACGCAGTGCACTGCACCCTGCTGCACTTAGTGCTTTGTAGCTGCCGACCAGTTGGAGTGGGCAATCCATCTCCGGTCCGCCCCTGAAAGCACCTACAAAGTACACGTGAGCGTCAGAACCGGACCTTGGAACAACTGAAGAAGGTTGCTAGGTCCAGCGAGCCCCATTTTCTTTTACAGTGTGCATTGGCCAGGCATGTGTGCACAATTTACCTTGGAAGAGAAGACTGTGGGATGCACTGTGGGAAGAGGACAAGCTGGTGGAGGGATGTGATGCTCTCTGGGTCAGGGAATTCAAATAGAAGTCAGTTTGATAGAGGTTTATTTTTTTTTTTTGCGGTATGAAGGGAAACTACTCAATATTAGGCGGGTGGTTTTAATGTTGTGGCTGATCCATGTATGGACTATTCATGACTTTGTTATAAGCTGAGGCATCAATATATACAAAGGAAGCCCAGGCACTGACTCTTTGAAAAGTCGCAGTTATTTTATGGAAAAGAAGCAAGAAGGTATTTTGTTGATTTTTAAGTAGAAAGTAAACATTGAATAAAAAATGCACTTTAATGGAGTAGTCGTGTCCTCTTGAATAACAATATGCTGACCCACCACATTTTCATTTTTTCTTCGCATTTAAAGTTATGACAATAAATTAGGAACACAAGAACAAATTTAGAGTCTGATGAAGGTTGATCTCATTGGGTTATGCATCCTATTTACTCAATCAAATACAGCCAACTTCTGTTTAAGTGCTATTTGTCACAGTGTGCATGTCCAAACAAATCTGCAGCCTTACACAAGAGCAATACACAAGATGTAAACCAAAGTCTGCTGTGGAGAGAAACCTATAGAATTTTGGTGCTGTAATTTCCTTTGTCCAAACTCAATAGACAATAAACATAATATAGTTCTTCAAAAAAAAAAAAAAAATAGCCTAAAAAAATGACACCCTGAATTATATGCTGTAGCACCATACACAATTCATTCTTCAACATTCATGAAACATGAATAATTGAGCCATAAATGAATACAGTCCACCAGCAGTGGAAGTGAATGGACTGGGCATTCACACAGGTCGACTACTTGTTTGATTTCACATTGACATCATTAATGATTGGTTTCATCCTGCAGAATTAAAAAAAAAAAAAGAATTCCACGATCACAGCAAAGTCCCAGGGCGATCGGCTAACCGAGTGCGTTATATGACAGTATACAGGTGCGCTCCGCGATGTGTATTTAAGAATGCAAAGCGACATTTAATGTTTGTGTTCCCGCTCATTTCACAGACCCTGTCAGTAATGCGCCATCTGCTCCTGGTTTAGATGCACCATGTTGGCTGTACTTAGAGCTGTTAAGCTGCCTGGTTTCTCAAAGGAGACCTGATGTTATCAAATTCCTGCTCCCCAAAAAGCAGCAAAGTGTAAGAATCACAGCAAGAAAAGGAAGAGGCGGGGGTGCGCACTGTGTGTGTGTGTGTGTGTGTGTGTGTCTGTTTTTTTGCATGCGTGTGCTTGCCTGAGTGTGCGTGTGTGTGTGTGTGTGTGTGTGTGTGCGTGTGCGCGTGTGTGTGTGCTTAAGGGGGATGGGTTAAAATGGTTTGTCTCCCCTAGAAGCAAGGCTTTGTCACTTTACAAATGAAATCACTTCAGAAATGTGCAGAATTAATATCATAATGAAGCTGAAAGTGGCCATTAGGTCGGCTTAATGTTGCTCCAGAGAGATATGATAGATGTCCAGTTGCTTTAAGCCCCTATTTGCACACAGTCACCTCTGCAGTAGCTGTTATGAGGAGGGCATGTTGGGGAGAGAGAGGGGAAAACAGGGGAGGAGGGCATTTTTATTACACCAGTTTCCAGGGAGTCCACAGAATGAGGTTTGGCTCTACCTGTCATTGCAACACAAAAGATCTCCTTTTTTTACCTATTGCTGCCTTGTTTTTATTTTGGTAAGTAAGAGATCTCATCAATAATGTTAAAAATTCCTGCGCAGCACAAGTAGATTTAACTTCACCCAAAGGGATGCAGATGTTTAAACAACATGATCAGATAAGTTTAGGAATCTACAAGTACCATCTCGTCTGTTTACAGTTCCAGCTGCTAATTTCCTCCATTTCTAACCATTGTTTGAAAAATAGTATGCACATTTATTGTATAGGAATTACATGGGCTAACTTTTGCCTTCTCTCTCTCTCTCTCTCTCTCTCTCCCCCCCCACATTTCAAGAGAATGATTTGCTCTGGACTGTCACTGGGCTCTAGCCAAGAATTCATTTTTGTGGGTCAAGTGTTTCAGAATGTCATCTTTGACAGGAACCATCTCATACAATGAATACAGGGACAGACATTGACTGTAAGTTTTCTTTTTTTTTTAAAAAACCCCTCTTCATGACTCCCCACACATTCGTATAGCCACCATTGTGGGAATATCATGTCACAATGAAAGACGTGTAAAAGAAAATCAATATCAAATTAAAACACCACGTGAATAGAGAGAAAAAAAAGGCAAAAAAAAATGTGGGTGGGGAGAAAACGTGGGAAAACCCAGGCAAGCTAGAAGCCAGTGATGAAGGCAATGTGGCATGGCGGAACTCAGCAATTACGCAGGAGAAATGAAGCAGCAAGCTGGACGCGGCTAATGAAAACAATCACATTTAACACGGCTCTTCGCCGCTAGCCGCTCGGTGAGCGAGCAGCGGTACGGCTGGCTGGCTGGCTGCCTGCCTGACAGCAAATAGGAGGCAGGGGGTATGCGAGGAACAGGGCTTTAATGCGATCGGACTATAACAGACAATCTATTTACAGCGTGCTCAAGGGAGCTTATAAACAAATGTTGAGTAATTTCAGCCGGCGGTAATTACCCTTGCAGCTGACAAGGAGAGTGTGATACTTTCTCCTTCACCTCCCGCCCAATCCGGAAGACGTGCGCGTGCTCTGCACGGGAGCAGCCGTTCAGATCTGCGAGCGCATACATGAGGCTGAGAGCCAGCCGCTCATGTTACTTTTTTACTGGATACTCTTTAATCCACAGTCTGGTAATTTGTGAGTACGCCACCCTCATGTAGGAGACTTCCGGCTTATGCTATAATGACGCATAAGGTTATCTTACCTAATTACAGATAAAAAACTCTTAGCTCCAACTGTTAATCTACTTAATTTAACCTTTTCTATTTTGGCATAAAAATAGTGTAACAATACATTGTAAAAGAATTGCACAGTTCTGTCTCAAGCATCAGTCCCCCCTTTCCACTCATTCTCATTCTGTGAAAGGACAATTGCTGGGTGTGTGGGGCACCTCCTAACGCTCAGACAAATGTAACACCTACCATTTGTTACACAGGGTTGAGCAGAGTGTCCCTCTGGCCAGTTTGTCTCATATTCATGGAGATGCTATGCTGGCCTGCTAAGGCTAAGTGCAGTAACTACAAGATAATTTAATCAGAAAAAAAGGCTTCTGTTTTTTTTTTTTTTAAAATACTGTCCTTACCAATGAATAGTTAGCACATCTATGATAGATTATGGTTACATTACTTGCCATATTATTTTCAACCAAATAAATCCTCACTTCCACACAATTAATTACAAGACCGTAAAATTGACATTTCACCCGATATGTAGTACTACATTTAGACTTTGTAGCGCAGAATGGCAGAGTGTTTCTGCGGCATGTAAGTAAACTTCTTTGTTGTACTTCTTTCTTGATTAATGAGCTGTGTGTGCAACTCCCCAAATTCATCCTTACTCCATCTTAATTATCATTCTGTAGCCTAAAACATAACACTGTTTTGAAATATGTAACCCACATAGCAAGTGCCAACTAGACTGGAGAAAAACTCCACGCAGCAGGGTTAGTTGTGACCCAGTGTTACAACTAAATACCCCATGGTGTACAATGACGATGAAATAAAAACTAGTTGTTAAAACTTTTTTCACAGGATAAGACATTCCAAAGCAAAAATACAAAAAGATGGGGAAGTGAACAGAAAGGTTCTGTGTCCTGTTGTCAGGGATGTGGATAGTGGCAGGTGAACGTGACAAAGCAGTGGCAAAGTCAGTTATGGTGTCTGCCTATGCTGTGGTTAATTGCTTCCTATCTTGGAGACAAAAATAAATTTGTAAAAGCTTGATACATTATCACTTGTCAATAGTGATACATATTTAGAAGTGTAGATCTGGAATCAATTGATGTGGACATACCCCATCAATCCACACCCATTGGATAGATGGATAAATAGATGCGTGAAAGTCTATCCATCCATCCAAGATATAAATGGAAAATCAGATAGATATCCGTATATGCCCATTTATCCATCCATCTATCACGGATGAAAAAAAGAAGATAGAAACTTAATATCAGCACACATCTGTCCATCAATGCATTTATCTCTTTACCTTTGATATACAGATTTTTGATGTGGGGTGGATAGATGGAAGTGTACATCTATTATAAATGGATCCACACACAGTACCCACATATGGTATGAAGATAGAATTGCGATAAATTAACTGAATTCAAACAGACTTTTATTCCATTACTGTGAGTTAAAATTAACCCCACCCGTGGGGTAAGTTTTAACATTTTGTTCTAGCCCCTTTTGTATCTAATGTATAAGAATGGTAAGTCCTGGATACAAACTTGAACAAAGGTTTATTTGTAGCAGAGATGTGTACGTTGCTCATATCAAAACATGTTATCCATCTCAAATACTTCTTAGTTATTTAGGCAAAACCAAAAAGGGTTAGGTTGTGGCCTGCTCTCCCCTAATGACTCAATACTTGAGTTAATTGTATGAAGGACTATTTTATGTCTGTATTAAAAATATTAAGTATGTTCACGTTCAAATAATGGGCTATGTAAGTGTATTTGCAGATCCTAGATGGGGTCACGCTGGTTTACTTAAGATAAAACAATCAGTTAAACGTGTTTACTTTTTTATTATGGAAAGCATGTCCTGATTATAAAATTATATGCAAGAAGCAAACAAATTAATGCTCACCTTAAACAAGCAGAATGGCCAAAGACACCTTTATCCCGAAAGATCAATCTCAATCCGGCGGACGGCTGTGAAATAGATTTCTATGCAAATACGGCTCAATCGGTTGTACTGCCGTTTTGTCGATTAATTGATTTGCGAAGAGCACTCGTGAAATTAAATCATGTAGAGATCGTTGCGGGTGGACAGAGGGGAGGATAAGCAGACGCTGCGCGGTAACAGGCGAGCAAATAAAATGTAAATACAATGAAAGCAATATGAGAGGAATTGCAGGCCCCGCGGATACGGCGTGAAGACAGGCAAACAGACAGGCAGGCGCGCTCCTATATCACCCACCCACCCCAACAGATGTCCCCTCTCGCGCAGCGAGCGGGCTACCAGGGGAGGGCTACGGCTGCCGAGATGAGGAGGCAGAAATTGGAGAGCTCCAGGGGGGTTTCGCTGGTCATTTGATGTCCGGCGCGAGGGCAAGGAGCGAAGCTGACCGAGCTCGGGGAGGGAAACGGGCTCTGCAGTCTGTCAGAAGATGGTGCCGGCTGCCGGAAAAACCATTCTGCGCTGAGACGTGGTCCTCTCGGATTTCCCGGCCAAGGCCCTGACTACTGCAGCTAACAATGTGAGAATGTGCGCACAGCACACCACAGCAGCATTACAAGCGACACAGTGTAGTGGAATTACAGCGAGGGGCAAATCGTGCTGAACATACGCACGTGAACGAAAGCTTCTTGAATATACAAAGCATGTTTAGTCAACAAAAGGAGTGAAATTGAGTATATAGTTACTTTTGATATAAATTAGTGGGGAGCGTATTTATAAGTGGGTGTCAGTACATGTCTTTGGACACATGATAAAAATGCATTTTGTACACTATGTTTTATATTTTCACATGCGAAAACAGGTAGGCCTAAATAGAAGTTGAAATACAGAAACATTTAGGAATATATAATTGATTTATTTCTTCCAGGTTTGGCTAAATAAATTATGGTACAATTCAGAGCTTGACCTTGCACTTGGGAAGTTAGCTTAGTGGACACATTGTTGACATTTTAATAAGCAGGTCCTCAGGAGATCAGAGAAGTAAGAGTCTCTTTAAGGTCAATATAAATTGCCTTTCCTTTGCCTCAAACAACCACTAGTATGTGTGTGTGTTTGTGTGTGCACATGAGTAAGTATTTAACATACTATTCTCAACCAAACTGGAGTCCTGACAACAGCCTTGAACACATTTGGGATTCCTGTAAATTCTGTAAACGCATATTTGCTGTAAGTACAGTTCACATTCAAAAAGGTGCATCTGTTAATGTCACAGCAGCACCATCCTCATTCCCTGTTTACCTCCACTTTGTTTCCAAAGACTTTGATTACCAGAGAGAGGCAAAGATGAGAGGGAGGGTTGCAGTCCCAGCAGGGGTAATTAATTGTCAGTCGTGGGGGGGGGGGTTCACTGGTTTGTAGAATGTTTCCATCACAGGTTAAGCCCATGGTCCGGCTGTGGTTAAGTCTGACGCATGCTTGATACAGTTGACTGCATTTGGAGGGGCCAGACAGTGTTTCCGCAGATTCCTGTGCTTACAGGGCCTGTACTGAACAATTAGGGAAGCTTGTAACAGTACAATGTGCTCAAAATCTATCTTTCTGCCATGATATTGTCTCTATAGCGTGGGCTACAGTCTTGAATGGTTGGAACCGTAAAGGCACCCAACCTACAGAGTCATTGCTGTACGGCTCCTTTGTACAGAGGCCTAAGGCAACATTAGCTGGCTGTACATTTGCTCAGTTATGTGAAGGGGGGAGGTGTTGGGCCGCTGGCCCCAGAAGATTGGTGCGGGGGGGAGCTACGGCCGGCTGACAGTGGCGTGGGACAGGAGACATCTCTGTGTACCTTTCATCTTAGCCCAGATTTAGCGAGGGCTGAGAGCGAGCGGGCTCCTTAATTCTCACTAATTCATTTGCGCTGCGGTTTCACTTGGCTCGGGATAACCAGGGAATGATAATGAACTCTCCAGCAGAAGCGCGTAGTCTCTACCCTTTGAATGTGCTCAGAATGGATTGAGGGCTTTACAGCCAATCTTTCAAGAGGAGACGTATCTTATTAGCCCTGATTGCCATTCATGGAGTGTCCTCTAACCGGAGTTCACATAGTTTAACTCTCTAGTGAACACCAACAGTCTCCAGGGTCTATATAGCACTGAAAATGTATACAAGCACTATTACATACATTTAAAAACTTGCCAGTTAAGATGCGCATCTACAGTATTACCCTACATTTAAACAAGAAAATACAGTTCGGGAAGTTCTGTCTTGCAATCAATATATTTTCCCTTCAGCTTAAGAAGCAGAATGTCATCCTCTGATGCAGGTCCAAACCCACTCGCATCAAAAAAATGCGCTATTGCTCTGGGACAAGCAGCATTTACATTTATGGATTGACATGTCCTGGAATTTTTGCCTTTCCGGGAAAATAAAATTCAAAGGCATACCCTCCCCCACATCTTCAAGACCAAAGGAGCAACGGAATGCCAGAATTTATTGCAAAAATTCTTTGGAATTGGAAGCTTTCTACACCCTATCGTGCCTTGAATTTACGTGCATTCATGCAAAGAGTTGTTAATTTTTTGGTTTCCAGTGTTTGTCTTGTTCTTAGAAACTGTGTCTTATATAGAAGTTCATAAAGTGGTTAACATAACTCAGTGTGTTCAGAAGATTGTGGGATGACTCCACTAATAATATTAGACAAGGTTTAATCTGCACAATCGAGCATTGTGAGCGCTACCAAGCCTTTCATGTTTTCACCTTCGGGAAAATGCAGTTTGAAAACCTTCAAATGTATTGTTTTTTTTTTTTGGACCACAGCAAAGCACGGTGCAACTCAATTAATTCAAGAGTGAGTAAGTGAATGAGTGATGGCATTAGACCATTGGTCAGTCATGAGTGTGGAAGTTCCACCATCGGTCAGTTGAATGTTGGAGCTTCCTCATTGGTTGTTGCTCATTCAAAACCAATAACTGCAAACAGCCATCAGTTATGTCATCAGGGGGCTTCTACACAAACTAGGGTTGTCACTTCTCCACAAAGTCAAATTTGAAGGAATTCTTATAAGCAGACATGTGCCGCCCATGTTGGCAGTGATAAGTCACGACTCACGACCCGTCTTAAAATTGCAGAATTGATATACTGAATAATAAATACCAATAGGATGCCAATAATGATTAAGATATGAGGACAACCAAGATGACAGAGGTAACAGGGCTACAATATAAGACTGTATGTACTTCAATTATCTGAAAAAATTAATAATAAACAAAAGCAATGCTTTTACTGAATTAAATCTACCGCAGTACCATTTTTTATATATTGGAGTAGAACTAAGCTTTTCCATGCAATTTCATTGTTGCAGTACTGTAAAATGGGGTAATAAGAGACACTTTTGAGATATTTTGTTTGATTCCTCCCAAAGCATGATAGCTTTGCAGGCCAGGTGTGTCACATTGTGACTTAGTGCCCAGGCTTTATACAATCCCAATTCTGTAATAGTTGGAACAAAGTGTAAATTGTGAATAAAATCAAAATGCAATGACTTTCAGATCACATGAGCCAATATGTTATTTGCAATAGAACATGGATAACATTTCAAATGTTGAAACTGAGACATTTTACATTTTTATCCTCAAACTGAGCTTATTTCAATTTTTCTGGCTACAACAAGTCTCAAAAAAGTTGGGACAAAGGCAAAAAAAAAAGGGCTGAAAAAGCAATTAATATACGAGAATCAGCTGAAAGAAAATTTAGCAAGTAAGAGCTTGCGCATACTGGTGGATTAACCATTATAGAAACATAAAAATTATTTTGGAAATTACCAACACTGTTAATTTAGGGCAACTGTGGCATAAACCTTACATTGGGTGGTGGTCTGATAAATTTATTAAGCACTGTGCCTCTACAGCCTTCAAAACATCCTTTTTGACATGTTTATTGCAAATCTTTGTGACTAACTTTGGGTTACATGTTTGTAGGATATTGTCCCCTGTTACCCCAGATTTCAGTCAAATATTACCTGAAAATATAAAATAAATTTGAGCAATGAATAATTATTTTATAATACTATCCAAAGTACTCATACCAGGGAGTGTTCTCTTGCCAAGGAAACTCTTATTCACGTGCAATAAACACTTTGGTTTAGCCTGAAAAGAAAGTTTTGCAAGTCAAAAATTTTTCAAGAATTTCATATCTAGCTGTTTTTTTGCTGTCAATCATAAATGAACAATAGAATCATACCCAAGTCATCTTGCAATTTTCAAATACCTACCAAAGTTTAATAAAAATAACATATCATCACGGGTAGTGTCAAAATAAAACTTGAATTAGCGTTTGAAAACTTTTGAGAAAACTGTCCCTTGTTACCTGGCTGTCCCTTATTACCCCATTATATGGTAACATAAATTGTAACATACACATAAATTACCCAGTCATCCCGTTGATCACTCAAAATTATTGAGCAAATTAATTGTTTGATTGCTAATAAAGCAAAGTAAATGGGAGCAGGTCGACAGTAATCTGTGTTAGGACGTTATCAAAATTGAAATTGCCATATATAAGAGAAATAGTTTTTAAAATAGTTTATTTTACTATATTCAATTCGATATAGGTGAGCGCAAATTTTGAAATGACTGTTTTCTGTTTTTATTAGAACATTACTCACTATCCCAACTAAACCCAGAGGGTACATTTTAGGGACATAGATTAACCCTTGTCCAACGGGGGGGGGTGGTTACCACCAACAGATTTCTTCCTCTCCCACAAAAACACTAACAGATATGATCTAATGCTTCTAGTTAATTGCGATGAGGCTCCCTTGTCCCCCGGGGGTAGGGTAGGCCGTCCAAGTCGAAGGATAGGGGGGGGGGGGGGGGGGGTTGCCACCAGCTTCAATTTTTGCCTGTTTTGGTTACAAAATATGCTTACAAATTAGTTGCAAATAGTATGCTATTATTGTATTTCATGCTCAATGAACTTTGTAGCCCCCCCCCCTTTGTTGGGGTTGCAGTAGAAAAACCCTTGGTTGGACGAGGGTTAAAGTGGCAATGAAAAACTTTTTCAACTCCCCTCCAGCTTTTCCAAATGGTATTATTGTTTGCACCTCCGTCAAAAAGGCATCCAGATTGCTTTCAATTTTCATCGGAGCCTAGCTACGAGGGGTACAGAAATTCAGTATCATATCTATCAATTAAAAACCAATAAAAGAATAAATTGCATTAAGTGAACTTCAAAGATCAAACTTAGCCATGTGAAAATTCAAATGATGTACAGCAGGGAATATAAGTATTGAACGCGACAACATTTTTCACAGTAACTATATTTCTAATAAGGCTATTGACATGAAATTTTCACCAGATGTCAGTAACAACCCAAATAATCCACACATACAAAGAAATCAAAACAAATAAGTCCATAAATTAAGTTACGCGAAATAAAGTGGAATGACACAGGGAATTAGTATTGAACACATTAAAGCTGCAGTTTGTTACTTTGAGGAGAGAGAGAGGACTTGGCATAAAAATTTGAAAAAAATGCAACTTTCAGATCCCTCCCCACTGCACTCCGCCCTAAGACCCTCCCCCAGAAGGCTGCTATGCACGCAAAGACACGCTAGCCGTTATGCATGCGACTGTGGAGAGCATTTGCACGTTCACATTATGACAATGGCCAAGTTGCCGAGGCTAGACATAACTGCTGTGAACGGTCAACTTTGCTGGCCAACAAACGAGCAGAAATAAATCATGTTGACATGAAAAGTAATCTACAGCAATATGTATTCAGTAAAAACCCAGCACCGGTTTATTTCAGTAAATTACCTGTTTTTTACCCGTTACCCGTTGAGTACAGAAACGGTCATGAATCCTGCTGAATGGCCAGTAAGCCATATATGACAGCATTTAGCTGTGAGAGCACAGAAACATTACACATATTTATGAGGACAACAACACAACCGATAAGACTGCCAGGTCACTTCATAAAGATATTTTCTGCCACTTTCTAATAAAACAACGCCGGCAACGTTAGCCCTAGCATTGGAAACAAGCTAACGTTAGCTCGACTGCAACATCACAGTAACATCACATGCACTACGGATTACTGTAACAATTACAAGACGCTGGCTATTTGAACGGTGACTGTGCTTGTAAGCGACACTCACTCGCTTATTTGCAGAGTGAAAATGAATTGATGCCGGTTAGGGCTGGGGCTAGTACCAGCTATGCATGTGAGCAATGCAAACTCGCTTATTTGCATAGCATTGCAGAGGAAAAATGAACCAATGAATAAAGCAGGGGTTTACCTGTCAAGCAGAAAAGTTTTTTTTTTCGGTTTTCAATCCTTCCAAATCGCAGAGTTTCCTCCAGCTCTGAAAAGACACCATTCTGGCTCTAATTGGTTCTTTTTGGTCGGTCCGAACGAAGGAGCCTTTTTTTATTACAGAGTACTAGTTTTATTTAATACTGTCTGTACACAGTGACAGTTTTAGCAAAAATGACAAAAAGTTACTTTTATAAGATTTATAAGGATGCTGAAGATGAAATGAGGGTGGACATTTCAGCAAGACAATGATCCCAAACTCACACAGCCAAGGAAACTCTCAATTGGTTTCAGAGAAAGAAAATAAAGTTGCTAGAATGGCCTAGTTAAACACCCAACTTGAATCCAATTGAAAATGTATGGAAAGAATTGAAGATCAGAGTTCATGAAAGAGGCCCCCGAAACCTTCAAGATTTGAAGACCGTTTGTGTGGAAGAATGGGCCAAAATCACACCTGAGCAATGCATACGACCAGTTCCAGCATAAAGGAGGTGTCTTGAAGCTGTCAATACCAACAAAGGCTTTCCTACTTAGTATTATATAAATTTCAGCAACCATGTTCAATATTTTTTCCCTGTGTCATTCCACTTTACTTCACATAATTTAATTTATGGTCTTTTTTGTTTTGATTTCTTTGTATGTGTGGATTACTTTGGTTGTTACCAACATCTGGTGAAAATTTCATGTCAATAGCACCATTAGCAATATATTTACTGAAAAAAAATGTTGACGCTTTCAATACTTATTTTCCCTGCTGTATACAGATGAAGCTATAAATGTGAACTTTGCAGACAAGTATACGGATCACAGGTGCCAAGGATAGACATAGTGCATGTAACATACTGATGAACAGAGGGCAACAAATGCTTTAGGACCGTCCCTACTCATGACTGAACTTAATTTGTGTCTGTGAAACTGGCTAATGATGAACAATTTCAATTCAAAAAAGCATTATTATTCAGCAAATATCAAATATCCGCATTTTGTAATGATCCTCTGAAGATTTGTGCTTTTGGGTGTGTGTGTGTGTGCTCTCCAATACCTTTCTGATTTAAATTCATATTCTGAACAATTCAGTATATGGATATCAGCACACTTGGGCAAATTTATGGCCTGATTTTTGTCTTGACGGCCTGCTTGCCTAGTTTCCTTCTCCCAGCCTCTCTGCCACAGAATCAGTCTAGTTTCACAGCTGCGCTGGGTCCTTCCTCTCGTTTTAAATGGGATTCTTTTCTGGGACTACCCAGGCATGCAGGGAATTGAGACGTGACACAATCAAGACGCGATGCTTTCGCACTGCATGCAGAAGAAGTCTGTTAAACCATCCATCAAGTTAAATGAAGCTGCATATTGGCAATCATTTCATTTACTTGGATTAAGACAAAGACCATTTTTAGTGTTATTTGAGAGGAAATAAAGTTTTTACAAGTGCATACAAGTGACAGGTGCATATTCTGTGCTAGTCCACAGCTGAAGTGTTTAGTAATTGATTGAACGGGAATTCATTCAGATGGTTCTGGATGATGTCATTTACAGTAGTAAATGCCACAACTTGACAGTTAAAGTACCTAATAAAGTATTTACCGTACAGACCACTCTAGTGAAAAAATCACCGCAGTTTAAGAAGTAAAGACATCAAAAAATACAGCCACTTTCATTCCCGTGATTTAATTCTCATCTTGCTTTAAACGTTGACCTTTGCATGACCAATACACTTTTAAAATGTCTATAAGATGAATAACCAACAAAGGACCTCATACCATGAGGCTCAGCGATTGTATGCATGACACTTATACCAATATGATTTACCCTGTTACAAAAGGCTCGTGACACTTAACTTGAAATTACAAAAGTAATGCATACTCCTCCGATGAAAAAAGGAATTAAAGATTCAATAACATCCATAGGTCACGTACTCAGATCTACAAAGTGCTGACATCAGTTTTTAGAGTCGAGTTCTGGAACAAATAGAGTCACTGGCAGGTTAGCAGTCATGTCCAAGGCTGTTTTTCAAAAATGGTTCTCTGCGTGAAGCTACATGGTGGACAGTCGCCTCTATGACAGCAAGGTCATCCGTTTCAGCGCCGTCTACATGGGGAGTTAGAATTCAAAGAAGAAATATATATACTTGAATAAGTCATTCAATATTTTTCTAACATAAGTATCCAGTGAGAAATACAAGTATACTTAAGACCATCAATAGCATACTTGAGATAAATAAAGGAGCATAAAAAGCAAAGAATAATACTTTTTTTAACCTAATATATTTTACTACAACTCTCTAAAGATATATTTTGTTTTCAAAAAGTTCATTTTATATTATTCAACATAAATTTATGCTTTTGTGGGCATCCAGGAAAAAAGAAACGATCTTCTGAATATAATTGGGAACACTTGCAAATGTGTACTTGACTGTTTTGTCAACTTCAATGTGTTTGAAAATGAATGTCTGAAAGTACCTATACTTAAGCTAAGAAAATCTATTTGATATGCCAATTTATGTATAGCATGAAATCCCTCTGAATTAACCCATCTGAAATAGTGCATTAGTATTCGCCAACAGTATATACCACACTTTTTTAATTGCAAATGTGGGTATACTTGGCACTGTTGCCTAAAAATGGCAGGCTGCCACATGAAACAGGTTAGATGTGCTCCTGCTCTGGCCCACTGGCATTTTAAAGGTCTGCAAGTATGTAAATGACAATTATTTTAGGACACCCATATATAACGTTAGTGTATCATTTAAGTGGTATTTCATTGTGAACATCCGTACTCCTAAAGTGCACTCAGCTGTATTCCTTGCAAGTATACTGAAATATGGCCATGAGAAAGATCTAAACCCTATATCAAATGTTAAACAACTTCTGTTTTGGATATAAACAGCACTTCTGTGCTGTGTAAATGTTTCCATCGTGGCATTGAAATAATACTTACTGCATAACATGTTACTACATTCAAGATTCATCTCAACATTACTCATATTCAATTCAACCACATTTAAGTGGTTAAAACATTCAAGAATGGCAAGTTAAAATTTTGAACATAAATGTACTCGGCACGCAGGAATGTACTGTGTGTGCCCTAAAATGCATCTGTAACTTCGGATTATAATGTATATTCATTTCCGATACAATTTCCTTTTTAATGTGTTACATTTATGTACAAATGATAATGTATAGTACCATGAATATTGAACTATTAATACTGAAACAAGGTGAAAACTTCACCATGTTAAAAACCGCTTCCATAAACAGACTCAGCCTCGATCTTCTGTGCATGAAAATGTCCCTCAGAAGCCATCTCCCTCTGGCTACTAATCTCACCGGCGGTGGCGAATGCATGTGCGAAATCTATTAAGGGAACGCTACTTAGCAAGATAAAAAGCATGTGGGAGGAACCGCGATCTGAGAGTTTAACCTGATCTGCCACAAACCTGTTAGCATTGCTTGCGCATCACCACAATAAACACTAGCGCCTGGAAACCCCGAGTCTGCTTGCAGTTTGACATTTACTTGTGATTTTCATATCTGGGACTGAAACAACAGACAATGTGTCATGTAGTGCTTTTAAAAATGTCACTTCAGATACAAAATCAATTTGCATTTTCTTTTGTGCCTGGATAGCGGTCCGTTGTCAAAAGGCTCACTATAAACAACATGTGGAGATAGCAGTGTGTGAAAGCTTGTGGTAAATAAAACTGAGTGAGGAGGGTAACAGTGCTTCACGTTTAACCGAGGCGCTGGCAGTCCTGCTTATTTCATATACTATTCTGTGCCACTACCCTGTTCGCTCTTCTTATTTTCAGTTATTAGTTCAGGCATAGCAAAAGCTCCTTAGGTTAAAAGGTTACACATGGTAAGCAAAACATATCAAAGGAAAAACAGTAGTGCTGAAAAACCTAGTGTCTGGCATCTGTGAAGTTCAATATTTATAATGCCAGCAAATACAATGCAAGTCATGAAATGTCACAGCCATACCTTTTTAATTGTTGAGAAATCAACCAAGTACGCTTGTTGAGAGCTTGTATTCTTTTTCCTATGCTATATTTAATATATTACAATATTTTACAATAAGTGTTGCAAAGAAAACTTGCAAAATAGATGCATAATGCAGATATGTTTGCATTGTATTCCTATTCTTCAGCAAAAAAAAAGGCTGTAACATAATAGCAATATCAGGCTTTCAATCGCTAACACTAATGAGAGTATTTACACTGTTAGACCAGCTGTGTGTGTCTTTTCTGATCACCACGGCATCATTAAATCTCTCCTCGCTGCCGAATGTCACCTCGGGAAAGGGCGGTGCGGTGACACCATGGCACCGCGTGGAAGTGGTACCAGTGAGCGATGATAGGATGACCGCTCCATCACCTTGGGGATGGGAAAAGAGGGGGAATGCAGAAGCTGGGGTAAATTTAGAGAGAGAAAAATTATCCCAGATTTGATTTTTAAAAAGTGCTCAGCTAGTTTTAGGGCATATGTTTTCTTTAGCCGAGCCATACTTGGGTTATTTCAGATTCTGTCAAATAAAATGAGGACTAAAATATTGAACAGAAATGGCTTTTATGCTCTGTACAGCACGTCAATTTTTTTTTTTTTAAAGCTTTAATGTAGTAGATTAAAGGGAATAATGTTGTAAAGACAAAGTAAGTTGTTGAGTGTGTATTATTTCAGCCGCTAATGGTGGAATTAACCTTTCAAATTCTATTGGGTAACAGTATTCCATAACCATTGAATAAATTAACTTGGCAGGTATTTGCAGGCATTTTCTGATATGCGCTGAAAAAATGATTTACTTTCCAGCACACATCAAAGATACCGTATTTCAAAGACTAGTGTTATCATAGCTGTTTGTGTCAATCACTTCATGAAGTCATTTTAATTGGTAGAATCTTTTACTTCCGGTTACTGCATGAAGATTGTACTCTGCTGGCTAAGTAGTATGTTCTTTAGATAAGGCCCTACTTTAATCTGGAGGATAAGACTCAATTTTATACACCCTTAAATACTTAAGACTGCATCTGACTGAATCGGAACTGTTGCTGGGGCCAGAATTTGAAAAAGCACATTTGGAAAATCTGCTCAGTTCTCTGGTAATGGGACCTGACCTTATGGTATCCAGGGATGCAAGCTGCTGCTAACTGCCATTTGCTTGTTCGTGATGAAACAGAGAAACAGAAATCATCCACTGCCCTCACAAATAAAACCGAATAGGTGAATAAACATTTTATAATAGGCTTGTTTTTACCCCCATCCACATGAATGCCTATTCGGGGCCTGAAGATGGAATTATTACCTTCCGTTTGCACATTCCGGATTCTCGTTCGCGGAACAGAACTCTCTCCCCCAATAGACAGATGGGGTGGGGGCTGCTAGTTGTTGTGGAAGCTACCCGCGGCACAGCTGCCTGCTAATTGGGAGTGGGCATTTGCAGGCACAGTACAGCGCAGAGTCACCCTCGTCTCTCCCTCCCTCCCTCCCTCCCTCTAGCCTGCAGTCAAAACCGTACGCCAGGAACTCCAGGATCACGCCGGACGGCTCAGTAGCAGCTGTGTCGTATTGATTATTTTTGAGGAACATTTTAAAAGCGCATAACTGTTCTCCAAAGTGGCGTCACAAAGCAAACAAAGGTTTATGTACCACCAGATCGTTCATCTTTGAATACCCTCTGGTTCCATTCAATCACTGACACAATCTTGCTTTCCAAAGTTTTTATTGCTACCGTACCAAAAGTACTTTATTGTGAATACATTTGGTGGCACATCTAAATTAATGTCACATTCTATTTATAATGGAAGCCACTATTATCTCATGACAGCACCTATTATTTTATGACTGCACCTTTTTTTTTTTAAAAAGAACCATTCTAGAACAGCAAAATATCAGCGTACATATTTCTCTCATAGTAAGTCCCATTTTAAACGGTCATGTGAGAGAAAGAGAGAGAGAGATGTTATGCTGTGAGCTGAAACCGAGGCTTCGCTCGCCCAATTACTCCTGGTGTAAGTGGACGAGGAGATGTTGACACCTCCCTCATGGTTTCACACCTTCTCTTAGAGGCACTCCAGGTGTGACTGGACGAGAGGCACGGACCAGAGGAGCCCCTGCCCTAATTAGCCTGTGTGGATCCTGGAGGAAGACCGAGACGAGAGAGCTTGGTGTGTTCCAGCTCTGTTCTCACATGCGGTGCTAAAGTATTTGGACAGCAAATCTTTTTTTTTTTTTCTTTTCTTTTTTTTTGCGCTTTTTGACTCTGTCATGCGGCTCGATGGTTTTGGGAACAATGAATACCTGAGAGCTTAAAGAGAGATTCACCTTTGACACGATGTAAAGAATATTAAAGTCCAAATGCTTACGAACTGATCATCTATATTCTGAGGGAGAAACTGAACAAACCCAAAGCTATTGTTAACAAAAATGCTAATGATTAATATTGAAAAAATAGTCCATAACAGTGGTCTGTATGACAAATTAATCACATGGACCAAAAAAAACAAAAAAAAACAAAAGAAAAACAGAGATTTCCTAAATAACAAGCCATATTGTTTAATGTGATACAACTTTCCAGTTCAGTAAATTTGTTGGACAGAATTAGCCATTTGGAAGGAACCAATTTTTTTTTTTTTTTTTTTTTTTACAGAATTTGCCAAAAGCTTTAGACAACATTCTGCATGTATTTTAAGGTAAAATAGATTCTAAAAAAAAAAAAAAACAGACCAAAATGTTGATTTAGGTTCCAACAGATCTAAGTCCCGCTTTATTTTTTTGATTTGTTTGAAGAAGCGCCTTAAAAGAAATGGCACAATAGGGCAGTGATAAGCAGTCTTCATCAGGAGGCATATTGATATTCGTCATCTCCTCAAGATCAAAAGCATACACACACTACCATTCTACTCTGAGGACAACATATTGCGTCTAAGTACAGTATATGTAAAGATGACTTCCTTTACGCTCATTTGCACGACATTTTCTGAATTGTATCTTTCATCTTGTAGCTCAGTGACGCTTATTTTCAGCTCATTTACATTATAACTTCATTCTGTCAATCCCTGTGTGCTTTTACAGACTGAAAACACTGTCACATTTAACTATAGTATAGATCTTTTTTTAAATAGAATGCTTGGTAAAAACCTGGTCCAGTGACTGACTGAACAATAAAACTCCATCCTAATTGCTTGTACCAGTAAGAAATCAGACTGAAACCATCCAGAATCCCATGCTAACCATGAGTCTGTGGTAGACCAAAGGGGCTTAAGAAATGCACAAAAAAGATTTTCTATAGCAATTTCTGGACTGTAATCTAGAGTCTGACAGAGTGCCTTTGTCATCTTACGGTCGACTGGTGTAAAAATCGCAAGATATACATTAAAACATTTTAGGGGAGGGGTGTGGCATGATTTAATACGCTATTAATATCACATAATCATACATTAAAGATAATGTGCACTTTACATATATTAGCATAATATATCGCCCCCACTTGGTCATTTGCATTGAATGATAGGTGTCTTAACAAAACAGAATTTCAATAAAGGAATAACTTTACATAGTGATCACCTTTTGGGAAATGCTTGTGATTTAATACACAGATAATAGAGGATCCTTGAAAAACTTTAAATTCTTAAATGAAAAATTCTGGAACTTGTATGAAAATGTCACAATATCTAATATATATAATTTACGAGTGGAAACCTTTCCTATTCCAACAATATTTGCAGGAATTGAAACCTTAGAACTACATCACTTACAAAGTGCATATGATGTGCTACTTAAAATGGGTGTGGTTCATAAGTAGAGCGCAACGAAAACAAAATCGTTAATGTATTACAATATAATTCACTCTCCAGCATCTGTGACGAGTCACAAAACGAATGTAAACATCCTTCAAATCTCACATACAAAATGCATGCAAAAGAATGTAGTCAAAGAATATCATTATATTTTTAATTTAGACTGATGAGCAATACCAACGCAAGCCAAAAACCACACTGAAACTGATTTGTGGTGAATTCTATACAAATGTAAAACAATATCTAAAATTGATGTATTTGAAACTTGAATAAGGCATTTGAGTTTGAGTCAAATTTGAGTTTCAGATATCTAGGGACTATTTTTTTTGACTGATGCATTTTGACTGCAATTATCCATATAGTTTCAGAGACAAAGAACAAGCAGATCAGGATATATACGGGTAGAATTGAGGGTTTGTTTCTATTCATCTTATACTGCGAGCCTTTGGTTCTATGTTTTCATGTCCTGAAAACACATCATTGGTGGACTCCAAACAGTCCTCCCATTTGTTTTAATAATTCCCTGTGTATTATTTTAGCACTCAACAGAGACCGGTATAATAAAGAGTGTTGTGCTAATACATGGTTGGCACCATCTGATAATAGAGCACAGCAGCTATTATCAACCACATGCTTCTGAAAAGACGAGCACTAATAAATAGGTCCGCTGGACACACGGCCCCAACCACAAATTTCAATTAATGAACACAATAATTTGAGTCCCACGTCCCACATAGAGGGAGTATCCCTGGAGAAGCAAGCACGCCTGGAGGGAGTGAGGTGTCACGAACACACACGGTCATGCGTGCCCCTGTGAGCTCACACGCACAACTGCACACACGCAGACATACACACACGCGCAAGCACACACACACACACACACGGCTGCTTTTCCATTCCAGGCATTTTTTTTTTTTTTTTTACCCTTCCCTGAATTGTCGTGCCGTTATTTATGCAGTGGTTTTGTCACCGCTGAACATTATTAGCGCTTGAGAGATAAAACTTTAAGTGCTGCACCCAATTAGCACAACAGTGACCATGTAGTGTGTTCTCTGGCTATTGCTTGCTCCTGGAGTGGAGCTAGTTATGGAGGTCTCCGGGAGGGGGGGACCGAGGGAGAGGGAGAGCAGGCAAAATGGCTTAAGCATTCATTCTGAGGAGAGAGACAGGTCCTATTAACATTTAACAGCATTTGTGCAACTTGGTGCGGAGGTTATGATGCAAATGAGGAGGAATTAAAAGTGGCCAGGGGTTTGTCATTGATGGATTGCAGTCTGGCAGTGCTCACACTTCCCAGTGTCCATCAGAGGCGATTACTGTGTAATTAAACCTTATTTCTGGACTCTCCAGCGGATAATTACTTTGTGAATGTAACCATCATCTAAAAGCTACCAAAATGCTTTAGCATTTAGTCCAGCAGTCATTTTCCAGGCTTTGTGTCAGATATAGCCATCAGCCGGTGCAAAAGAACTGTCACTTTTAATAAGAGGCGAAAAAAAAAATTAAATGAAACAGTATGCTTATTACAGAAAAATTAAGCTTTCAAGTGGTAGTCTTTTCAGTTATTTGCATAATTTATTCTTTTTTTCCCCTGCCGCGGCGAGCTTTAGGCAATTTCCCTCGCATTTAAATAGATCGCACATTTAAGGCTACTTAAGGAAAATTATCACTTTGCATATTTTAATTGTTGTGAAGAAAGCGAATTGAGAGAAGGTCCTCGGCTCATCCTCTCGAGCTGCGCGGATGCGGCGGCGTCTGATTCGGCTGCGCGGCTCTGTTCCGCCGCAGATAACCCCCGAGTTCACTGCCATCCACTCCAATTTCATCAGAATGCAAATGGCGCTCGGAGCACGCGAACAAGTGGATCTTTGATATTTACAAAATAGCCACTAATGACGTGAATGTAATTTGTTTGACAGAACTTTCCCTACCTTTTGTCAGTACCATTTTGCTTTAAACATATTTTATTTTTTCGCCTGGCATTGAAACTAAGTATTGTTATTGTTATTATAATTATTATTGAGGAAAATTTATATAAATTATAACAATTTGTGTGTTTGTGTAAGAAGCCAAATTCATAAAGGATAAAAATGGTAACACTTCACATTAAGTTACAAGAAGAGTTTCAGGAAAAATGTTTAATGAAATTTCCATTTTAGATATAATTTACAGTTTCTTTTTGCCATAAAATAGTTCATAGTTGGCCTAAATTTAAATTTACAACAAGTATGCTTGCTATCTATTACTGAAAATGAAGAATAATGTAGTACCTACATCCTTACATATGCCCCGAGCAGACAACATGCAGAGAAATCGTGGCCTATCCCTCCTGGACTGGACACACACCATAAACCCCAAAGAGGAGCACTTTTCTTGGGAAATCTGTGAGAATGCTGACTAATAGGCACAGCATCACATTAGCTTTGATGACCTGGGAAAAGAGCACAGGAGAGAATGTGGCCCTCAGGGTAATACTTGGCAGTGAATGTTTGCCATCAAGAGTAGGGCGATTATGCATACTCTAGCTGATGTCCAATACCCTACACAGAAAATCTAAATGCCTGAAAACCGACATCATTCAAACATGAACAGCCATGTGCACGTTCAAGGGCAATTCATACTTTCATACCATTATTTCACGAGACCTCAAAATTGGTCCTTATTGAGAAAATTATTAACCCCCCCCATATATCTGCAATTATGACAGAAAGGAGATAAGCACACTTTAACCACTCAAGTCAGCCTTCTAAGCAATCTTGCTTATGTACATTACAAAAGCTCATTAGAATTCACATTCACCTTAAATTACTGAAAATACAATATTTTGCTGATAAATTATATGGCAATGACACATGAGGGAATATAAAAGAACCATAAATGAGATGGAAGTTTAACAAGAACGGAAGCAAATTGGTGCCGCGGGAGTTGTAAAAATCATCAGCACCATAGAGTGTGAAGATGTTTATTCTGTGCCTTCTTCAAAAATAATTGGGATTGCGTCTGGGGTTTGGATCCTGACAGTACGGACGCACGCCGTGGGGAGCCCGGCGTATCTGGCGAATAATGGGCGCATATTCTAGCCACACATGCACCGTCAGCATTCGCACAGCAGTCTCACCGTTGATTGTGGTGTTCAGATCTCTACAAGAGATACACCAGTTGCTCGGACCTCGGGGTGCAGCCGCAGAACCAGCTGTGTGCCTGGAAAGATGCGAAAGGTAAAGAATCGTCCGCTGGCTGCATTCATTTCAGAGGAAACGAGTCCACGTGGGAAACCTCCCAAATACATGGAAAACATGGCTGAGTTGGGGCAGAAGCACAGAGCTAATCAGGCAGAGGCATTCTGTTGTGCTCATCATTAGCAAGGAACTGCTTCAACCAATGATCAAACAAGCTGTAAATGGGGTCATCAGATTATTTTACTTGAATACACTTTTAAAAAGACGGCCATCAAAATAAACAAACCCACATACTGTATATCTCAGAACTGCAAGCAAAAGCGCTACAGCTCTTGCTCACGCGACATTACAAACCACGTTGTCGTCATAACGAATGCAGCTCGAGTCTCTGACACACTGAAAACTACTCGGCAAGAAACACCGGAAGGACACAAGAAACAAACGGCAATTTCAAGGAGAGCTTAAATTATTTAACAATAAGACAGAGAGGAAAATCCCACTGTTCTCCTACACCTCTTAGTGCTGACTACTAAAAAAAGAATCGTAAACAATTGGGAAACAGCGCTTTCAGGCGCTGCAGTCAAAATCTTAAGTGGTTGTTTTGATATCAGTTGAACTGCAATTAATCAGTGCACAAATTAACAGGACTCCACATTGAGCAGAGGGTTCATATCTTCACCAATTGTTCAAATTTAGAGTGTACACACTGCACATATACAAAGACGACGCTTGACTGACATAAGCTCTACCAGTTGTAATTACATTTACTGTCCACTTCTTCCTAGGTATTTGCTCAATCCAAACATAAGTACATTTTTCAACATGACTGGAGTTATGCCTGCTGCCTTGAGCGGTGCATTATAATTGATGTGGGGGCCAATTCTGCCACTGTACACCAAATTTTGGTTATTTTACACAATAACACTGGCTGTAATCACTGCAGAGGAGAGATCTGCTTGTAACTAGTAATTTATACAATTAAAGCAGGCTAAAGGATTATTGGTGCTCAAAAATGTTTTAGGGAGGAACCAGCCAGAGAGGCGATAAAATCAGTCGAGGAAAATTTCAAGCATGACTTCTGTTGTCTAGGGATAACCTAAAAGTAACCTCATGACAAAAGAGAAGCTACCGTACTTAAATTTTTCATTTGCAGTTGCCACTGCAATATTAAATGTGCTGTCCTTGATACAAGCATGAAATGAACTGCCTCATTGGGGTGTGAGAAACGCCGAACAACTTCGCCTAAGCTTCCCTTCATTGGAAAATAAAGATACTGAAAACTAACAATATTTATACCACATATACATATATAAAGCATTTTATAAATGCATATTATGGGTGAAAACACGTTTTGAAGTAAACCATGAAGGTACAAGTAAAACATTGTTAAGAGGATAAAAAATTTAAAAGCAGATTTACGAATGAACGTTTACTTGAGGTAAGCTTGTTATCTCTGCCCCCCATGTTTAAACAGCATGCCTATAGTTCACCATGTTAACGGGGGGGGGGAATCGCTCTTAATAAAATGATTTCTCACAATCCTCTTGAAAAGTTACCAGTTTTGACTTGTTTATTTCAGCAAAGCCAGTCCCTTGTGACAAGGGTTTCATGGGGGGGGGAAAGAAACTCCCAAAAAATATGTACATTTGGACAGATTCCTTGACATTACAGAGCAAACGCCGAAGATGCAACAAATTACAACCAAAATGCCCATGCGGACAAAATGCACTGGAATCCTCAGATCTGAAAGTTAATTGTACAGTGGCTTCCTGCACTCATACCATCAACCATATAATGATGCAGTCAAAAAGTCCAAAGCAGAAATGTCTAATTTACATTAATAATGTTCACAAATTATATGAATTCATTATACCAGTGATGGGCAATTTAAGCTTTCATTACTTTGATGCTAGTCATTTTCGAGAGAGAAATGGATTGTTACATTTTAATGAGTGAAGTAATAACACATTAAGTTCCTGCAGAAAGCAAAATCATGTTCAACAAAAAAAATATATATTCAGTAATTGCACACATTTCAGGAGAGAACAAGACAGCCAGAAAAGATGAAAAGCTTGAGTAGCATTGTGCATTGTATAGGTCTTTCAGATTGAACTGAACCTTTTCTATAAAGCTTTGCATTTTAATATTAAACCCCTCCGAAGACCAAAATCTTATACTGGTCTGGTTAGGTTTACTCTCACAACTGAAAGAACACTTGTGGAATCACATTTCTCACGCATCATCAACATAAGACATGCCATAAAACCACAACAGAAACTTAAGGCCTTTTAGTAGATAAGAGGCAATGCACAGAATGAGGTTTCCAAGAAAACATTTTAATAGGTTATGAGGAACCTGTTCAGCCTCAGAGTACATGAAAACACATTAAAACTGACTGTAGGTATGGCAATATATACAAACATATAAACATGTATGAGGTGCATTTCAATACATATGCACACATATGTATGCATATAGTATGTACACACGTATCCACACAGAATTATGTATGCACATACATACACGTTCACATGCGCACCACAAATATTCACAGAGTTAAAGCAGCTGTATGTATATTTATATATATTTATATAAATGCAAATATATCTCTGAA
This sequence comes from Gymnothorax reevesii, assembly GCA_029721435.1. Lineage (NCBI taxonomy): Eukaryota > Metazoa > Chordata > Actinopteri > Anguilliformes > Muraenidae > Gymnothorax > Gymnothorax reevesii. The sequence continues at coordinate 25,975,638 of CM056587.1, read as the reverse complement.
TTTAAGCTGCATTCAGAGTGACCTCAGCAAAGACCTATACAGTCCACAATTTCAGAACTTTTGAAATGAGATTGTTCATCAATATTCAGTGTGCACCATCTTCACTAGCATACACTAGTAATGCATCTTGTGAATTTCAGTTTATAATACCCTTCAGTGTACAGACAGTCTTTCTGAGGTAGACTGCACAAGATCAAGAACAATTAAATTTTATTTTTTATTCATCTTAAGATGTTTTTCTTTTCTTTTATTTTTGTAACAAATGCATAACATTCAAGACATAACATAAATACTACATGTACAATCTGTAGCAATGAGGTAGAAATGGTTATAAAGAACAATACTTGAATACAAAACAAAATAGACATGAAAACAACACATTTTACCATTTTTTGTACAAAACCTAGCCAAAGAGACAAAATAAAAATGAGATTCAAGTGATTTGGTTATGTCTGCAGAATGTGTAGGAATGGATGTGCTTTAAACTTCAGTGTACACTAAGATTTTTCCAGTCTCGTTCTTAAAAATAAATATTCACCATGGAAGGCTGCATCTCCCCATGATTAAGTCATATGGTCTCTGTGCAGTTTTCATAAACCATATGGTAATGGTCCAATCTTTTGATCTCTGATAATGCAGCAGTAAGATTGGACACTACTAAACGACATCAAAACAAATTTGTAAAATGAACTGCATAGTCTGGCTATGCAATCGAAGCATAAATTTCATTCAAACAAACATTCTTTCTAGAACGGCAATCATCATTTTCAGTTTGCCTTAATCTGAACAAACAGTCCCATTATGTCATTTCTCGAACACTATGGAAATCTGGACTATATCCATTGGCATGACGGGTAAAGTCATATGGTTTTACAGTAAACTGCCATTTTACTACTAGGTCTAGCTATTGGTGATTAAAAAAAGTTGTAATTTCTACTGAATTTGTAAGAAGTGAAAAAGGGAACTTAAAAAAAAATAATAAAAAAATACTGGTAGCCACAAAGGCCATCCTGAAAAATACGCTTACTTGTGCTACAGAATGGAGGAGAACCAAACAAATGATTTTCAGTGCATTACTAGTTCACAAGCTCAAGATGACTTAAAAATGGCCAAAATAAAAGCCAGCTGAGGTATAAATTCACTCTTTGAAATGATTATATTCGACAAGGCTTTTTTGTGCAATATTCCTTGGGGTTAACATTTGCAGGCAAATTGAAGACTCACTGGAAAAAATGGCCTTTCATTGCAATTCTAAAATTAAATGAAGTTCAGTTTGAGGGTAAACACAGGGCAACCGTTATCCAAGAGACCTTTCCATAGGAGAAATGTCACATTTAGTTTAGTGACTGTAAAACAGACCATCCACACGTCAACTAGTGCCTCCACAAGAGGTACATGATGAAAACCGCTCTATTCATTCAAAGAGAAATGATAAAATAAAGGAAATTAAGAAAACGATGAGGAATACAGCAGCCTCAGCTTTGATGTTTTTGGGATAAGAAAAAGTACAACCAAACTCAGAGTACATTGCCCTCAAAACTTTGTGACATTATGAAGTACTATTCAACCACTTAGTGCTTAGTAACAGTTTCACTTCAGATAAAACAAAAATAAAATATAAAAAAGTGAAATACATTCAAAAAAACTAGCCTTTCTTTTCTCATGCGGCTGAAGAAAAAGCTGCAGGACTTTACTAGCACCTCGCCTCAAACACAGCCATAACAGTTTAAAGTTAAACACAAACACAAGAACTTGAGTGACAGAAACATAAGCTAATTAAAAACCCCCTTCTGAGCAATGTCGTCATTGGTCATGTGCTTTGGGGGGCAATGTACAGTATTTACAGTACATGACAAAGATGCTTGGTACTGGGAGCATGTGACTGCCTTGATTTTGGAAATAAATTTTGTTTTGATGTTGAAAACAAAAATACTGTGGTAGTTAGCGAACCAAAAAGTTCCAGATATGAAGCCATCCTCAGATTTCAGGTTTTGGAGAGAGTGTTTGTGAGCTGAGGTAGAGCAGAAAGCAGGGTTCTCATTATCATAACGCATCATGAGTGTAACCAGGCTCCTACTTATATTCCACTATAAAATTCCATGTTCATTCCAGATCACCTTTTCCAGACTTTTATGCGGAGTCACCTTCATGAAGCATTGTCATGAGAATGCATACCAACTCTGATTAATGCATGTGGTAAGTTGAATCACAAGATTAACAATTTCTCCATGCTTTTTCCCCACAATCATTTTTTCCATTCTGTGCCAGTCCTGAAAACGATCTAAATCTAATTCCATACTCTTCCCATGCTTTCTATACCCTCGTCAGAAACTTGTAAAAAACCAACAGCAGCAGAAATTAGCAGAAAATCCAAAAAAAAAAAAAAATTAAATAAATAAAAAAAAACAAGAGTTTCCAGAGGTCACCTTTGTCCCCCCCCCCCCCCACCCCCCCGTAGCCCCCCAATATCTCTGGTTATCAACACTACCCCAATGTCCCTCCTCGGCCCTCTCATGTCCTACACTGATAGTGGACATCCTTATGACTCGTTTTGATAAGATTCAGTTCTGTGGACTGGCTTCCAGGCTTTAGACTGGCTGTGCATTTTTGCCCACCTGCAGCATTAGTCTGGACGGATGCAGCTCCACCTCAGTATTTAGTACTGAGAGGTAACTCCAAATTCCAGAAAAGACTTTGCCCTCACTTCAAGTTACAAATCAAATGGAACTGTAGTTCACATGTTAATCCCTTGGCAGGAAAGAATCTAAAAAAGGTCATCAAAAGGTAAAGATGAGTAAAAACCACTTCAGCTCAACTTTTCACCCACTGCTCCAGAGAAAATCTGGTACATTCATCGTCATTTCCTCGTCACTACTCCAAAAACTATAGAGGTAAACCTAAATGATTCACATAATTTAGAGTCCATCCCTAGCCCAAAACTCGCAGCAGTACATAGTGCTTTTGACACAACCCTTTGAGGTACTGTACAAATCACAATCACATTCCTGAGATTTTAGCAAAGAAAATCGCATTAAACAGAGTAAGTACATAAATTTGGGTCCACATTGCCATTTACCCTTTCATTTCCTCCAGTTCCCACGATACCACAGAGCAAACACAATGAACGAATACCAATATTCTCACAATGGCCAACATGAGACTCTCCCTACACAAGAGCTAATCCCCAATCCTCATCTAACATTTGAAGTTAAAGCTCTTTATATTAGCACATGCCACCAATGTAGATTGTGAGGCAAAGAAATAAAAATAAAATGATAAAGCACCGCTTTAGGCACTTGTTAGCAACTAAATGTAAAGAACAGCAGAATGATATATACACATGCAGAGGCTTATTTTCATCTGCTTTCAAGTCACCTGCGCTTGCACCAGAGCAAGCAGCACTGCCAAACGTCAAGCATCAAAATAAGATCTTTCCATTTCTCCCACGCAGATTTTTCCATCTCTCCCATAAAGCCACTACTTTCCTGCCACTCTGTAAGGTCAGCGTGTCTCCACCCCTCCAGTCGTTTTTAGACTGCCAGAGATGTGGTCTCATTTCTTCATCCTTCCCCAACAGGTCTGCCCTGTCTAACAGTCCGTCTCCACAGACTACCTCTCACTGACCACCACCGTACATTTTGTTCCATTCAGCGTAAGTGTCGAGCTCTTTCTGTGATATACTGGGTTGGGTTTTACAAAGAACGTTCTCAAAGTCCTGGTAAGTGACCGGCCTCAGCTGGCCTGGCAGGAGACCTGAAAGGTCTGGCCCCGGAAGGCTCCGGAGAGGACCCACCACCGCCTCTTGACACAACCGCGCAACGTCCAAGCCCGAGAAGCCCTCAGTCCTTTGTACGACTAGTGCCACCTCCTTATCAACAAGGCAGTAGTTGTGCTGCGAGAGGAGCTGGCTGATTATCTGGTGCCGAGCTGGGCTATCAGGGAGAGGAACAAGAAGCCGCTTGCAGAAGTATCTCCGCAGAGACTCGTCAAGTTGCTCGGGTTTGCTGGTGGAGCAGACTACCAGCACGTGATCCTCAGATGAGGCTAGCACACTATCTAGCTGGGCCAATAGCTCGCCCCTGATCCTGCTCACTGGGCTGTCCTCAGTCAACCTCGCCGACAGCAGCATGTCCACCTCGCTGAGAAAAACCACCGCCGGCTGCCGACATCGCGCCACCAGAAACGAGGCCCGGATGATATTCTCTCCATCCCCGAGCCACTTGGTCACCAGCATAGAGCCGCTGAGGCGAAGGAAGGTGGCCCCCAGCTGGCTGGCCACGCAGCGGCCCAGCAGAGTCCTGCCTGTTCCCTGAGGTCCGAACAAAAGGACTGTCCGAGGCAGTGCGTCAAGCCCACTAAACATATCCGGCCTCATCATGGGCCACAAAACCTCCTCCTTCAGCATGGCTTTGGCCGGCTCCAGGCCTGCGATGTCCCCCCAGTCCACTGGGAGGCACTGCTGGACGATCTCTGTGGAGATCATTTCCAGCAAGCGGGGGTCACTGCTCTTCAGCTGCTCCTCGGCGGGGTGGGTGGATGAGGTAGCCGTGCCAACTGTCGACCCGGGCACGGGGTGCGAGAGGTGCTGCCTGTGCTCGTCGCTGGGGGACGAAAACTTGCCGAAGGCCTCACCCGACTTTGAGCCGCCCAAGGAGCCTTTTGGAGAGCCGAAAGAGGGCGGGGTGAGTGCCCTTCCTGACTGACCGCTGAATTTCCTCTGCTGATCGGAGGGCAACAGCTGCTTCGTAGGCTTAAATGCTAAAGATGACGCCTCAGCACTTCTGTCAAAGCCATTCCCCCTGCTCGTGTTTGAGACGCCGCTGTCCGGCATTCTGTACATGGGGCTCTGACTCGACCGCTGCTGGCTGTAGTTGAAATTTCCATAACTGGAGTCTATTTCTCCTTGGTCCGTCATGTAGAAAGCTTTTCTTTTTAGCGAGTTGGTCGAACTGCCGTTCAAAGGCGTAGGTGCGATGGGCGCAAGGTTATGAGACTGGTAGGAGTAGCCAGGGAGGGTGGAGGGTGGCAAAGGGGTGGGTGCGGCGATTCCTGACGGCAAGTAGGCAGAGGACGGTGCCGCCCCACCAGGACTGTACACGGGGGTAATAGCAGTCTGGGGAGGATACCCCGCTGGAGGGTAATTGTAGCCAGAGAGATTTGGGGATCCGGTGTTGTAGCTGGGTACCAGAGTGGGAGGAGGTGGTGGGGCCTGGAGGAGCCCAGCGCTGTGCAGGGGAGATGGGTGGGGGGACGGGAGGGCAGGGGCAGGCTGACTGCCATAGGCGGAGTGCAGGTAGGAGCCGTTATACCCAGGCCCATATTCCTGAGACGGGAGGTCCGAGTGACTCCTACAGCTCCCGCCAGAGTAACTCGGCTCTGTCAGGGCGGGGGCCACACCAGGGGAGCCCCCAATGCTCGCCGAGACATCCGCTGGCGGGACCGCAGGAGCGGCTGCGCTTTTGCTGGAGGAAATGACATCAGGGACGCAGCTCATGGTGTAGATCCCATCCTGCCAGGCTTCGCCCTCGCACTTCCTCCCGTTCAGCAGGCCTGGGGCGGGGTCGGCATAGGAGCTGAGAAGGGTCCGCTCGCCTGGTCCCTCCAGGATCCCAGAGTACTTCTCAGCGTACTTCTTCAGGAGGTTGGAGGCGGTCAGCGCGGAGATGTCGTCGTTGGCCCAGGCGTAGTGGTAGCTGGGCTGCAGATGAGAGCGGTAGGCCTCGGCTTTATGCGCTGGGGAGCGCGTGGTAGAGGAGATGTCAAAGTGCTGCTCTGCCCACTGAGCATGCTCCGGGGTCCACTGCATCTTTACGCCTGAAACGAACACACACACACAAAAACTCAGACATTTAATCATACAGTTGATATCCAATATGCTTGAGGGGCTGTAAAAATGTAAATTACAATCCCTGAGGGGCTCTTCGAGAAGACAGTAATGCATTGGAGAGGAGTTCCAAATGCAAATTAGAAAAGATTAAAAACAACAATACAGGCTCACTGATACAGTCTCAGGAATGTTATATTTCATATTCATTTACCTTTTGAGGGAGCTTAGCAAAAATACCTTTCCTAAGAGTGCATTTCACACACACACTGACCACATAACCTTGAAACCGGACTGCTGTGGCCTGCCAAAATGCCTCCTCTCGCCTTCTCAGTTGTTTATTAAAAGAAAGAAAAGAAAAAAAAAAAGAGACAGTGGTGACAGGCAGTTCTGAGGACGCCTCTCTGATTCGGGACCCAACACCTAGTTAGCAGGGTATAATGCGCCCAGCACAGAACAATATGACATGGACATTGCAGGTCACTCCATAATCCGACTCATCTAAAGCGGTCCGAGGCAGTTTGGAATCTGCTGCGCAGCACACTGCAAAGCAATCTCGCCAGCAAGGCTCGGCCGCCTTTGCAAAAAGCCAAGAGCCCAGGCGCAAATTACAACGGATTCCACTTTGCCTCCCTCCTGCGGCACGTCACGTCTGTCCGTCTGCCCGTTTGTCCGTCCGTTTGTCGCACCACTCTTCTGTTCATCTACACGGCTCAGACGGCTTTACGCCATTTAATCCAGAATCTAGGTCTGCGGATTCCACCGCTAGCACACGCAGTCATTTCAGCCTCAGCGAACCACTGCCACAGGAAGCCTTGTGTGACAAAGTCGGCCAAACGGTAATGAATACCTTGTTTCGTGCAGCAGCTCGTTTCCTTTGTGACACTGAGCATGCTCAAGGGCAGGTTGGGAGCCTGTGAGGCAGAGCTGCGAGCAAAATGCACCATCGACAGACTCAACTCTCCGCCATCCTACGCCATCAAGACTCAACTCTCCACCATCACAGTGCTATCGACAGATTCAACTCTCCACCGACACTATGCTATCGATAGACTCAACTCTCCACCATCACAGCAATATCGACAGACTCAACCCTCAACCATTACAGAGAAAAGTGCGACACTCAAACAGTGCCTCCATCAGGAAATTAAGGCCTGCCTTGATGGCTGGTCAGACCCCACCTTTCCTAAATTTCCATCACACACTGCCACTAACACACACAAAAAAAAACACATAGCCACTAAGACGAATAAAAACACATAACCACAACACTCACACAAACACGCACTTCAACTAATACACAGAAATAAACAAAGCCACTACCACAAAAAAAAAAAACACAACAAAAAAAAAACCACACATAGCCACACAGGCACACATGAGCGTGCACGCCCGCGCATGCGCACACACGCAAACAGATACAGCCACAACCACATACAGTCAGCCACTAACACATCAACATCCAGCCTCACTAGCACAGAGACACACACACAGACAGTCAAACAAAGATGAACACGCAAACTAAAACACCAAAAAAAGGACAGAAGTACAAACACACAAACACTCAGACACACAGCCAAGTGTGCTCACATAGGCGCACAGACAAACACGCAGAAGCACAAACAAACAGACGGATAAAGGAGCACACACAAATGGACACGCACATATACACAGAGACAAGCATGAACTCACACAATCACACATCTATAGTCCCACAACATAGAACATACACAGATGCACAAAGAAATAGACATTTACAAAGACACAAAAGCACGCAGACTCAAGCACGGACACAAACATGAACACCCTGACAAGACCGCATATACACGAACACGCACACTTCTGAGGCGTAAGATCCCCACTAAAAAACTCCACAAGGACCTGGCTTAACATTTATCGAACCCAGATCAGTGAGTATCCTAGATGGAAATACTGATGCACACAGACACACAGACACACACACACACACACACAGTAACATACAGACATGCTACAACACCGTAACACAAACAGGCAAAGACGCACCAGCAGAAATGAGGAGTGACTTACAAATATCTGGATAATCCATCCCAACAGCGCAGCACTGGGATGTGCTCTGGCCTTCAGTGCAGCAAATTCAACTGCAGATTTTAGCAACAGAGCGGCGCCACACGGACTCCCGCTGCACATCCCTCCAGCATCTCACATCGCTGCCGCTCAGGCCGCTCTGAGCCAATTAGCGGGATGATGCTGCACTAATTGCGCTAATTTACGAGGTTTTAGTCAAAGAGAATGCTGCGGGTTGGCAAGGCTTTCGGCCTTCAAAGCCGGTGATTAGGAAACGGCAGTGACAGAGTAAGGGAGACAGAAACATGATAAGACGATTTAACTGATCTTGGAAACAGCCCATAAACAATGCATGCAGTGACTCCGGCAGTACAGACAAGCTTGTAATGTTACTCTGGACATTATCCGGGTGGCATGGTCATTTCCTTGAATACAGAAAATACACAGCCCCGGCTACAGTCAAATAAAGAGACCATGACGTAGCAGTAGCCAACAGACCATGTTTAACTCTCTTCAGGCTATCCGGGCATTTGAAATAAAGTGCTCCTCTGAACATCATCATCTTGTATTTCTTTCACAGTCTCACTTCGCAGTACATAATAAAACATACTAGCTGAGGGTTATCGCTGCACATAAATCAGATCAATTTGTGTACATAAATAATAGCGCAGGTCATAGCCTCTGTATCGGTAGATTACATCCACCCTCCCCAGAATAAAATACAAATTATAAAAGTTAAATCAGAATTCCATAAATTAAAAAAACCCAAAAAAGAATAACAACTCCATTCTATTCAGAAAAATTAAATAATGCATACGTGCACAAGATCATTACAAGGCTGCTCGAGCGGGCATTAATACGTCACACTTGCAGAACTTCGAAAGGCAGGATGTAATACTGACTTTGACAGAGGAATCTCAAGCCAATTAACTTATTTGCGGCTTTTAGCATGTGAAGCTAACCTAAGCATTGCAACATCCAGCATAGCTCATCCCAGCACTTGCTAAGCGAGAGGAAGTGGCCATATAATCCTGCTGGCTACATACTGGTCCACCCAGCATTTCTGCGGTCCTCTGCACCTCATTTCGCTAATGACCATCGCACGATCGCTGGATAAGATCTAGCCACAGATAGCCAAGCAAGTACTTCAGTATGCGTGTTGCCAACGAGCGTTATCATAATGACCACTGCTTTGAAAGAATTCAAACACGAAATCATTCAAGACTAAGAGTTTAGCAGTTAACAGAAATTTGTTTTAAGGTACATTGGAGTGGGGGGGTGGTGGCGGGGGAAAACAGTTTCTCCTTCAGTCTGTCATCTGCTTAAAATGCTCCTCTGCTCATGTTTTCAAAAACTGTCATGTTGTGGTGGTCAAGGAATCAAGGTTCACTTTCGGGGGGGGTGCGCAACTCAAGACATGTCAGCGGAGGCCGAGGGGAGGGATGGGGGGGGATGGGGAAACAAAGGAATGGTAAGAAAAGTCAGAAGACGAGTGGGGGTTGGGGAGAGGGAAAAAGCTATTCTGAGAGGCAGTGGCTTCCTTATGCGCTGGTCAGGCCTCGGTGAAACACACAACACGTCCATAATAATACGGACAAAAAAAAATCCGCATCAGGTTTTTCGTACAGCACCATACTTCGGAGGACATGCGCAAGAGAACTGGCTCTCCCGAGGTTGATGAGGATTCGCTTAAATGGTCACAATGAAGACTGGGGGGGAATAAAGGTTACAACTCTGTGGGATGCACTTTAAAACGCTTTTAAACGCTTACACACTTGACGTGCGGCTAATTCAAGGGAACCACTGAAGTGAAAACGATGTGCACATACCTTCCGCCATCTCCTAGTAAGTGGAGTTATTAGCGCCTGATACATGAGTGACATTTTTTACAGACTATTGATAAGCGACTCAGCGTACGGGCCAAATTTTAAACACAGCACTCGCAGAACCTCATTACACCTTAAAATAAATCATTAAGAGCTGAACTATCAAAGCTGATAGGCAAACTGCCTTGCTATCAAAGACCTGACATCTCATCAAATGCATACATAGCCACATATTGCTAATATACTACATACATTACAGGCAGCGAGGATGTGTAATGACATGCATTCATTCACAGCACGATGAAAGGCAGGCATGTTCATAAAAGAACATGCATTTACGGCTTAAAATATAGCTAATTGAGCATGGCCTCTTGAAAGGAGCACTCATTAGGAGAAAACAGATTTACATTAACCATGGTTAATGATTTCAGTGTATTCTGAAACAGCAAAGCCAGAAAATGCCTCGAACATGCCATCATATAATTTGTTTACAGCAGTAGGGCTTAATTTACGCTACAGAATAGCATTAAACTGATGATATATGCATGGTAAAACTTAAGAATAGTAACAGAATAGTCCAGTAAATTTAATATTTCAAAGGTAGGCCAACATATTGCATATTTCTGGAATAAACCGATAGACAATTCATGGTCTGATTTGGCAAATTAAATGCATACAACAAATGAAAATGAACATTCAATGTGGCCTAAATCAAACCAGAACTGAGCGTTTCCAAAAATAAACAATCATTACTTTGGCAGCTGCTCTACATTTGGTTTGCTGTGCATTTTATTTCCAAGGAGTGAGGTCATTACGGAAGGCGCCTGACTGGAACGCTGACCTCCTCTGGAAACTGAGAGTCTCACCGGCGCTGCCATTTTTAAGCAAACATGACTACGCCTCTGCCCTGTCCAGCCAATTTCCCGGCACCTAAATTGGGTCCGCCGTCCGCACAGTCCTGTGTTCATCACTGCGCCGCTGAAAAGAAACCCAGACGCAGAGCTGCCATCGTGCGACACCTTCAAACACATTTCAGAGCTACAAGCGAAACATTCGTCAAAATGAATCGTCTTAACATGCTGAAATGCATATTGCATATATGCCCATTTTATGCATTCATTTCATAAAATGCATGTTTACTTCCTCTTTTCTAGGGCGAGAGGGTTCAGCCATCATTGCAATGACCCCTAATCAACAGCGGTGCCGTTTCCAGCTATTTACTCCAGAGTTGCTTATTAGGCAAGTGTGTATAATAAAGCGCTAAAAAAAACGAGAGCCGAATTCACTCAAGTGTAATTCCGCACTGATAGTGCTTGCAGTGCCGGCAGACTATTACGTTTCGTAATGACGGTATTAAGCAGCCTCACAAACTGGGCTTTCTGAGCAACCTGACAGAGAGGAAAAACATATCAGATTAAAAATGGTCATAATTGCTGGTAATCACAGCATATTTTCAGCAACGACTAAACAATTCGAGTGCGCCACATTTTCAACTACGCTTGTAACCATCTTTTCCCTCAAAATGGCCATGCAGACACAAACATAAACAAACACACAATGCCAAAAACCTACGACGTGCTCATTTGATAATTAACTTGAGAATTTCAGAGTGATAAAAATAAATAATCTGATTTCAATAATCTTCAATCTGATTTGGTAATCGGAAGGAAATTGAACCCAACTCATCTTGTATATCAAGTTAAATGCATTGAAAATCATTTTGGTAATCAGGGTTCCACCCATTCCCATTAATCATAAAGACCAGGGGCACCATTTAACCCCTAATTTAGCAGAATAAGGGAGTTAGTGTCACTGTAATTTCCTTGGTGCCGCTCGGCAAATTTGAAAGACTGAACGCACAGCGTGACGGTCTGTGACACCAAAGACGGATTGGTATAGTGCTAATCTCTGTCAGGAGTTCAAGAAATGATCCACAAATGCGGAAGGAAACACTCTCACCATCTCTTGAGGTGCACAACACACCAACCACTGACGTAGGGGCATAGACAAGCATAATGGCATGTTGCCTGCAAGGCACACAGATTAAATTAAGTACTCTAAATAGTACTAATTAACTTCCTACCCCTAAGTGAGCGACAAAGACCACAATCTAGATCATTTCACCATTTTGCTTAATTGACTGAACTTCTAGATATCTTCAATTGAAAAAAAAAAAAAAAAGAAGAAAAACTTAAATTTGATAAAACCTGTGGCTATACACGCTGAAAGCGAAGAAAGCGATGAATTATTTTTAATTGGATTCCATATAAAAGGAAGCACCTCAAACAACCAAGCAACCCACAGTATGCGGAGAGTGAGGTGTTGTGCATCACAATACTGAATTCTTAAATTTAAAAAAAGACGTCAAATATGAATATCCTGCAATGTGCACAAATAACATTTAAACAATCATTTAAATTTTTATTTCATTAGTTTTTCCAAGCGTGAAAAAAGAGAATCTTCAGAAAGGAAAAAAATGTGCAATTTAAATTAATCAACTGTGTGTGTAATGGCTTACATAAAACAAACTAAAAAAAAAAAATGCAGCAGATTTTCAACACAAAATCGTGCGAAAGTGAGCACATCAAGTTTTAAGTACGAAGACTTTTCATCCCCCTGGCACGGAGGCAGTCGAAGAAGGAAAACAGCAGGTTGAGCGCATGGTAATCTTCGAATGCAGTAAACACGTGTAACTCAATCATAATGCGTGGTGATGACAGCTCTCAGAGGAAAACAATTCAGCGGGATAATTGTGTACAGTCGGCTCATGACATGTGCCCTCAACCCCATTAACAGCCAGTCTTGCTGCATTTTCTCTACAACTGAAACTGCACTTGTGTTCAGGCTGGGAAAAAATATAAATATCATGTCAAACGTCAAAATTCCCAGTGTGGTAAGGACCAGCATATAGCTGCTCTGAGGGATGAATGCAGGCATCCAGCCCAGGGAAATAAAAGCGTCACACTGAACGTCATATACAATTTACTCTAGGATTGTGTCAGACGCTGTGAAGAATATGCACAATTTTTAACTTGCGGCCTGATGCCATGTCAGTGTGAGGTCCCAGGACCCATCCTGCTGTACACCACTGATTGCATGAAAGGCATCAGTACAGAGTGCCTTTGTTCCAACTTTAGCACATAATACGCATTTCCTCCTAAGGGAAAAGCTGTTTGGATGCATAACTAAGCCTCCAGTAACTTCTAATAAAGGAACTGAGTAATATTCAGCAACTCCTGACACAAAAAATATGCACATCTTTTTCCCACCTACGGATTCCTTAACAATACCCTCAGCAGAACGAAGTGGACCAGAACCGTAGAGTGATTCCTGAGAGCAGAGGCCAACTCCAATCAATAGGTATGAGGAGCCGTCACTAAGTAACAACTAGAGTGGCGAAACTGGGGAAACAATGAAATGTTGAACATTCTTAATGACAATGATCTGAAACCACATCCTCCGAGTACTATAGTGGACACATCTTTACACATGGGAAACTGGATAGCACTTACATCAAAAAAATTCAACTTGATGGGATGAAGGTTGAGAAACAGAGCGAGACAGAGAGAAAGAACAAGACAGATCGAGAGCAAGGTAGAGTGAGACGGAGGGCAAAAGTAAAACAGAAAAAGCAAGAGCTACAGCAATGAGGCGAGAGAGCTAAAGCAAGGCGGCGAGAGAGAGAGAGAGAGAGAGAGAGAGAGAGAGAGAGAGAGTGAGTGAGAGCAAAAGGTGAGAGAGCAAAGGAGACCGTGAGAGACAGCAAGATTGAGAGCAGGAGTAAAACGGGGATAGCGAGATAGAGGAAAAGCGAAACAGAGAGTGAGACAGCGAGAGTGATAGTGAGACAGAGTGAGAATGAGACAGCCAGAGCAATCCTGAGAGAGTGTGGGAGTGATGGCGAGACTGAATAAGACAGCGAGCGAGACTGAGAATGAGACAGCGGGAGTAATAGTGAGACTGAGAGTGAGAATGAGACAGCAGGAGCAATCCTGAGAGAGTGTGGGAGTGATGGCGAGACTGAATAAGACAGCGAGCGAGACTGAGAATGAGACAGCGGGAGTAATAGTGAGACTGAGAGTGAGAATGAGACAGCAGGAGCAATCCTGAGAGAGTGTGGGAGTGATGGCGAGACTGAATAAGACAGCGAGCGAGACTGAGAATGAGACAGCGGGAGTAATAGTGAGACTGAGAGTGAGAATGAGACAGCAGGAGCAATCCTGAGAGAGTGTGGGAGTGATGGCGAGACTGAATAAGACAGCGAGCGAGACTGAGAATGAGACAGCGGGAGTAATAGTGAGACTGAGAGTGAGAATGAGACAGCAGGAGCAATCCTGAGAGAGTGTGAGAGATAGCGAGACGAGTAAGACAGCGAGCGAGACAGAGAATGAGACAGCGAGCGAGACAGAGAATGAGACAGCAAGAGTAATAGCAGGACAGAGTGAGACAACAAGCGAGACAGAATGAGACGGCAAGAGTAATAGCGAGACAGAGTGAGACAGCGAGCCTGAGGGAGAGTGACACAGTGAGAGTGATGGTGAGACAGAGTGAGAATGAGACAGAGAGCGAAAGTCAGAGAGAGGCTCAGGCTTGGCGACACAGAAGAAATCGCAAGGACAACAGACAGAGCCGTATGACGCCACTGCCGTCCTGATTAAAGGAGTGCTCGCGTCAGTCAGACACTCAATTTCCTGTGACAAGATCCTGCTTTTCAAATCACAGTAATGCTCACTATCCCATTCCCAGAGAAGACAACGAGCCCGTCTCTCGCCGCAACAGAGCGGCGATTGTCTCAATCTTGTAAACACCCATTACGGCTTCAGAACCACCGGCTGTTTCCACACATACAGCAGTCCTATTCTCTCCCCTCGGCCCACTCTGACAGTGCCGAAGTATAGCGGTCATATTATTACACACTTGTGGAAAAGGCAGAGACAACCCCTCCTGTATTTTCAAAAATGTTCTTGAATTAGGCAGGATATATTTAATACAAAATGGCACAAAAACCTCCGGAACTTCGTACGATATGAAATCTTTCAGTACGTATTGTGCCCACACCTTTGCCTTCATTACAGCAACCATTCATTTCCTCCCTCGAGTTCCTCACAGAGATCTACAAGGAAATTCATCAAACAAGGACAGACACCTCTGTAATTTGGTTCCAAACGTACATTTCCAGTATAATTTCTGGAGAATTATAAAAGCCAATCTGAAAAATTTATAAAACACAGGACGAGTAGTCCAAATTTTTCAGTTATATCTGCAAGCTGCAAAAAAAATGAAGGTCGAGTCCGTTTAGCAGGTCAGACAGTTCTTTAAAACTGTTCTCTGCACACACAAATAAATGCTCATAACGGAGACCAATAATAATTTATAGCTCTGCTGAGGATCAGATGCAACATATAAAACTAGAGGTTCAGGCAAAACAGAAACACAACAGGTCCACCTCTCAGCCACACTCATTTAGGATTGGGTTACAAAGCTGAAACTCTTTCATGCCCAAATGATGTTATATGCAAAGGCTTATCAAATGTAATCAATATTTATAAATGCAAGAGATTGCAGGTCATTCAAAGAGTTGTCCATCGGTGAGAAAATGCCAAAGATCACAAAACGACCATTTTTCAGATTTCGACCAAACTCATAAATTATATGCTGAAACGTTGCATACCACTCGCATACCAAATTTCGGTTCATTGTCATTTTTATAAAGGTCTAAAAATTTTTCAATACGATCACCTGGCTATGCCCACCTTTGGAGGCGCAAGGCTGAAATGCAATCCCAAAGTAGTTTAACACGCTGAATATCAAGTTTGACCAATATTTTGAACAGCTAGAAGTTACAGGTGAATTGTTTACAAGAGACAAAGTTTACAGCATCTTCATACAGACTAAGATTTCACACCTTTTATGTGGACTGCCCCAGTCAACACAGGTTGTACGCTGTGCATGCATTCAATTTTTGCATCCGCCCACACATGGAATCAAAGATGCCGTGGGTACCATACTGGTGTTTTAGGACACGTCGACCACAAGGCCGCAGTATATAGGGCATTCCCCGAGGTAGAATTCAGTGTCTGTCAATTTCAAAATAATTTTTTTTTGCATCATACAAGTAATTTAGGATGTCCAGTGAATATGCAGATGCTCCATAACTTCTGAAGGTTGATGTATTGACAAAAACCTTAATTTATTAATTTCTAGATGGAATAAGAATGGTACATTAAATTACATTCTCTTTAAAAAAAATAAATAAATAAAAAAACCCTAGACCTAAAACATATGTGCAACTTAATGTCTCCAAATAAATACGCATTCCTTTTCTTCAGTTTTTTTTTTTTTAATACTACAGGCTCAGTTTCAATTGGTTAATAGTTTTGTGCAATATTTACCTCTGCCAAAAAAGTTGGGGCGGAGGTTATGTTTTCGCCCGTTTGTGTGTCTGTTTGTGAACAACATAACTCAAAAAGTAATGCACTGATTGGTCTGAAATTTTGTGAGTAGATTGCCAAAACATCAAGGATGGACCCTCTTGATTTTCACCAGGATCACTGAAACAATATGACCGCCACGGCAGCAATGTTGAAATCCTATCACATGCGATAACTCAAATTAATGCACAGATGTGTCTGAAATTTTGCGGGTGGATTGCTAATACATCAACAATTCGCCCTATCGATTTTGACTGCCACAGCAGCCATCTTGAAATCCTATCACACGCGATAACTCAACTTTGCTCCCACTCATACACATTTGGATTATGCTGCCTTGGCGGAGGTTGGCACTCTACGAGTGCCTCTTGTTGCTGAATATTTTGAGTGCACGTTTGTGTCTTAGTCAATACAAAAACGAGAAGTCATAAATGGTAATTTTCACATAAAGAATTGAAACAACATTGATCATGTGATAGACTGCATTGACAGACATACTGGGAGACGCATCTAAAAATCCTGCCAATTAGTTCGTAAGCAACACCCTCCCAGAGAGATGACAACGTCCGTACCCACACAAATCTAAAACTCTATTCAAACTCAGCTTGCCAGTGATAGCTTATGTTACAATGCAAACAATATTCTTCCATACAAATGAAAACTTGGGTAAGTAGTTAGACTCTGAGAGCAAGCCTCCAAACATTCAATATAATTTAAGAATGAATGTTGATCTCCGCTTCCTTGCAACAAGATTGGGCAAGAACCTGTACAATGACTCTCAAAGTGATGGAAAACGAAGTGCTTTAAGGAATGGGTGGGGGGTGAGGGGGGATAAAAATAAAAATCAGAACTATTTAAATTCCAAACACATCATTTCAATATCTTGTGGAGGCTACAGAACTATTTGAATCCGCTTGATAGAAAATGGCCTTGGACATAGCTGACATCTCTCACTCATTCAAATCCATAGGCACTGGGCCCCACTGTTGTTTCTCCTATAATTAAAATGGATTTCATTGTAGAGCCTCGGTCATTCCAGGAGCACATTAACCCTATTGATTCTCTTATTATTAAAGGTCTGTGCCATTTAACCAACTTTCCTTTTAATTGTTATTGCCATTTAAATTGCCCATTATTTATTTATCATGTAATTCTTGAGTACACACATTTTTCCAAGAGCATGCATTTTTCAAAATGCGTCTCTATTTACATCATGCGTCATCCTTCTACTCAGTTTTATTTGGCTATCAACTTTTTCCTTTTTTTTGATAATTTGGTAATGGGTCAGTGTTATGAATTAGAACCGAAAGCTCTATGACCTGGGAGCAAAAAAAAAAAAAAAAAGGAAGTTTGACAGGTATTCCAAAGAAATGTAATTGATGAAATGCGTATTAAAATTACAAGCAAACCATTATCAAAAATCAAAGCAAATGAGTTATTCATGTCAAAAATTCTTTGAAAGACCTGTGAGGATAGTCCAATACCCATGTTACAGAGGCAATTATAAATCATCACTAACAGCACTTTCTAAAGCAAACACTAAATATAGCTATAAATGCATCTTCTTTCAACAACAGGCAATGAGACGGCACACAGACAGCTGGAAGAGTAATGACAACCAATTATCTTATATTGCCAGCAATAATAATTTTCAAGCCTCTCATTCCTTATGTATCATCAACTGGATGCATTCTTTTTCAAAGCTGGTTCATTTTTCCGTGAACAAATAATACAAAATTAACGCTTTATGAATCACAACACGAGAGCACGGGAAGATACGGATGATTATCTCCTGCAAAATCACAACATTTTCAGCCAAGTGGCTGAAAAATGATGATGCACAAATCACGATCCGTAATGAAATACATGCTCAACATATTACATCCTACAGTAAATGGCACATTATACCCCGGCTGAATGTTTTGTTTAATGTGATCTTAACAATCTGGATTAAATAACTTATGTAGGCAGGACGTTGAACATTTTGCTGATGATGGAATAAACCAGAAGACAGGAAATGTGCAAGGACCTGGAAACACAAAAAAAACCTGCTGTTCATAAACTCGGTTTTCAATGCATTGTCCATCCTTTTAAAACATCATTAATCAAATATGTCATATTCAAAAACTACTGATCAAAAAGCAGGTCATTCACTACAGAATCACACTATTCAGTACATTTTATAAACACACAAAAATGTAGAAATTAATGTAATTCACACTTGGAGAACATATGTATAGAATTGTTCTGATATACATGTAGAGAGGATGGTAAGCAAACCACAATGGGAACGTATCCAGAAAATTCCGTTATTTTTGGAAGAAAAACCATTGATGCAATGGTGCAAATTTCAATCAGGTTTTTTTTCTTTGTAAATGATTACCATTATACAGTATTTTAAAACTGAAAATGAAATGTCTGCACACTTAAATCAGCTCACCTGAATGCCACATCGGCCGAAACTGTTGTACAATAAATTTTTGTGAGGAGATTCTACAGTGTGCAGACATTTCATTTTCAGTTTTAATGTACATGTTCGTCCTGCACCTGTTGTAGTTCTTGGATGTGCGTGTAACAACTTGGAACTGCATTATACAGTATTTACCATCAGGCTGCAAAAACCATCATTTCGGTATTTGCAAGACAAGATAGCCCAGCACAAATTCTTTATCCTTAGACAGCACGTTATCAAGCTGCCAGTCAATTCACGGCAAATTATATACACTACAGTCAAGACAAAATTTAAGTTCATGCTTTCCAAGTAAGACATTTGTTTTGAAACTCTTCAACATACAAATTTACAAATTATCGTGGCTAATTACAGAGTATAGAACCGAGTTGTAAAAAGTAATTAGTAGGCATTATGCTACAGGGATCTTGCTCAAAAATAGCCATGTATGACAATAATCAAGGTCATCACACTAAAACCATCACCACTTGAGATTTATACATTAAGCATTACAATAAGATACTTCTGATTATCATGGCTTAATACACTCAGTTTTATAAATATTTGGACAGTGACAAAGTTAGTTATTTTAGCCGCCTACCATGGCACACTGGGGCCAAAATTAAATAATTAATACGAGCTCAAAGCACAGAAGGGAAGGAATGGCTCATGATCATCCAAACCTGTTCCTGGAGATTCTCGGTCACACCTGAACAGCGCACACATCATTCAACAGCAAGAGATCATCTCATGATGCTAATTAGCGCAACTGCGTGTATCTTGTTATGATTGAAATGAACCCCCCCCCCCCAGAACAATAGACATTCAGTATTGGGGTAAAGCAGCCCTTACCAAATGCACACCATCTCACCTGTGAATCATGAGGAACTGCTTTCCCTGTCATTATTCACGTCACTGTTGACAAAAGCAGCAGGCTGAGCTGTGAATTGTAAATGGTTACGGGGTCATTCCAGGCCAAGTGAACCAGTTTTTGAAAGGTTTGCACTGCACTGTTTCAGGAAAATTAAGAAAAAAATTCATGGGTGTTTGCCATCATATCAAATGGTCAAATCCCAAATCTCAAGTTCCAACTCCAATTTTTCATGGAGTAATTGCTAATTTAAAGAGGTGGTGTCTAGTCACTTGCGAATGTAGCAATGACTTAAGTGTTTTTGAAGGGATACAAATGCACTTTTCAGTGCTCGTAAATTAATGTCAATGAGTGTACATATGTAAAATTACCTGAAGTCTATGAATCTGCAATCAGATTTGGCATATCTCATTCAATTTTTCCTGTAACATGCTGTTGAAAATGACCATTTTTACCACACCATACATTTTTATTTGATGTTTATTTGGTCCCCTTGACTGAAGTATGCATAATCAGGGGTCCATATTGCAGCCTCATCCTCAGCAGATACAGCACACTGGTCCCTTAAACCCAATCCAATCTCCTTTCTCTAATTTAGGGGTAACTTGCATCTGAAAATGCTTATGATTTAAAAAAAAAAAAAAAAAAAAAAAAACCCAAAAGTGCCTAAATTCAGTATCATGGCAATAAACAGTACAACTCCTTCTCGGAAAATTCTGGCATTTTCATTGAACATGCTGTATGGAATGTAAACCAGCATGCCTACCGCTGGAAGTATAAACATGGTTTCAATTCCATCATAGTTCATATAATTTTTGCAAAATCCTTGGGAAAGCAAAAAAAAAAAAAGTTTCCCCTTCAGGCACATCTTGATTGACTGAAATAAAGTCCATCATAATTATGTAGAGCCCAAATGATGAAAATTGTGTCACTGTCCAAGTACTTATGGATTGTACACTGCTAAATCCATGCTTTACCATTCTGAGAGGAATTATCTGCATGAAGAGGAATCATATATGAAGGACACTTGTGCTGTATGTTTCCATACACATTAAGTGGGGAAAAAAAGACTAACATCACTAAAGGCAGACATTGACATCCTGAATACACTCCTGAACAAAATCTTAAGACCGGGGAAAAAATTACAAGAATTCATATTTTGCACTGGTGAATCATAACCAGGTTGTAAGTTGTGCTTCAAAGTGCAAAAAGAATAAACTGGAGCAAGAGACAAAGAATAGAAAGTAGGCAATTTATTCAAAACAGAATTTAAACTGAAACAAGCCTGTTCATCAGCTGATCAAAAGTTTAAGACCATAGCCTTAAAAAATCAAAATCTGCGCTAAAATCTGGCCTCCATGTCATTTTCTTTCATACATTTGCACTATCATGACCTCCTGATGGCAAAGGCAAAAAAGCTTTCTGACTTTGAACGTGGCAGGATTGTTGAGCTGCACAAGCAAGGCCTCTCACAACGTGCCATCGCTGCCGAGGTTGGACGCAGTAAAACAGTGATTTAAAATTTCCTAAAAGATCTTGAGGGTTATGGGACAAAAAAGTCAAGCGGTAGACCCAAAAAAAAATTTCACCTGCACTGAGCCGGAGGATCCTACGGGCTGTCCGTGAAGACCCAGGCCAATCTTCAACCCAGATTAAGGCCCTTACTGATGCTGACTGCAGCCCAATAACCATAAGACGGCATCTGCGAGAGAAGGGCTTTAAGAACAAAAAACGGCTCCACAGGCCATACCTCCTCCCGCGCCACAAACTTGCGCGTTTGGACTTTGCAAGGGAGCACCAAACATGGGACATTGAGAGGTGGAAGAAGATTTTATTCTCTGATGAGAAAAAATTTAACCTGGATGGTCCTGATGAATTACAACGTTACTGGCATGACAAGGAGATCCCACCGGAGATGTTCTCTACACGGCACAGTGGAGGAGGTTCCATCATGATCTGGGGGTGCTTTTTCCTTTAGTGGAACAATGGAGCTTCAGGTTGTGCAGGGGCGTCAAACAGCGGCTGGCTATGTGGAAATGTTGCAGCGGGCATCCCTCTTGACTGAGGGCCCACGTCTGTGTGGTAATGATTGGGTCTTTCAACAGGACAACGCTACAGTTCACAACGCCCGCCTGACAAAGAACTTCCTCCAGGAGAATAACATCTCTCCCCTGATCTAAATCCCATTGAGAATGTTTGGGGATGGATGGCAAGGGAAGTTTACAAAAATGGGCGTCAGTTCCAGACCATGGATGCACTTCGTGAAGCCATCTTCACCACATGGAGCAATGTTCCCACCAGCCTCCTGGAAACACTTGCATTAAGCATGCCCAAACGAATTTTTGAAGTAATCAACAAGAATGGTGGGGCTAATCAGTACTGAATCCTTTTTTTGCTCTTTAGTTCTGTTTTTTTGTTTTTTGGGGCCTTGGTCTTAAACTTTTGATCAGCTGATGAACAGGCCGTTTCAGTTTAAATACAGTTTTCAATAAATTGCCTACTTTCTGTTCTTTGTCTCTTGCTCCAGTTTCTTCTTTTTGCACTTTATAGCACAGCTTACAACCTGGTTATGATTCACAAGTGCAAAATATGAATTCTTGTAATTTTTTTTCCCGGTCTTAAGATTTTGTTCAGGAGTGTATAATCCTGCAACAGAAAGAAACCAATAAGAGTGCACCAGGATGGTTAGTCTGCAAAATATTCATCCTTGTTTGGGCTTTCTTAATTTGAATACGCCAGGAAAAACGTGTGCTCAACTAAAAGATGTGTTGGTTTGTGAGAGGAGTCAGGCAGCAACAGATGTATATGCAAAATTTGTTTGAAATAATTTTTCAACCTTGCACACGTCAAACCAAGAATCCCTGCATGTTCTAGGCTGTATTCTTTGAGTGTTTTGATCCAGTAATCTCACATCAAATAGCTTTTCATACCTCGGTCTGGAGGTGAGATTTGAACTTTACATGTGCACTGTATCACACGTCTCACCCGACTTAACCTGCAGCTTTAAACATCTCCATTCAGCTAAATCTCCAACCTTTCTCCAAGAAGGCTGAAGTTCAGTAGACATGACTGCGCTCACGCAAAGAGTGATGCAAGACATTCAAAGAGAATATTTACTACATGACCTTTCGCTGCTCATTGTTTTTACGGTTGTGTAATTCAGCAACTTAAGTGGAGCATCAACCCAGAGATTACTGCAGCATGACACCAGCCAGATAACCAGCACAAAACCATCTCTTACAAAGGCAGTACCGAGTTGTGGTTAGAGCCCATGGGCCACCACAGGTTCAGAGAGTGGCATTAAGCTACACAAGTGCCGACAAGCAGCAGGAGTTGGCGTCAGGATCTGCATGTTCAAAATAAAGATCATCCCTAAAGTGATCAGTACTGCAAACGCTGCTGATTTGTTAGGGCCAGTAATTTGGGTCAATAACATGCCCTTCAAATAAAAGTTGCCTGAAACTTTAAATGCATGAAAAGAAAGCACACATAGCTGAACCAACCAAAGTTGAAGAATTACTCATGTCATTGACAGAGAAGAGACAAAAAAAAGAAAAAAGGGCTGATTTCAAAGATCTATAAAGCACTACAATATGAATCTAATGACAATAATATGGATGTTAGAGAAAGATGGGAATTGGAAGCTAATGTAACAAGTGTTGCGACTGAACGTGGCCATGTCCCCCGCCAGGTCACGGAAACCGAATGGGGTCGGCGTATCGCACTAATATACAATGAAGCTAAAGATGAATAAAATCGGTCAAACCTTTCTTGAGATATCGCGGTCACAACAAATGGGACGTGACAGATGGACGGAGCTGAATACCATGTCCCCCGCTCCGCTCGCTACCGCGGCGGCGGGGGAGAATAATAACATATGATGATTGGGAGGAAACATTCAGATTGGGACAAGAATTAACTCAAAGTCCAATATGGAGGGAGTTTGATTGGGAGGTAAAGACGCGCTATTTTAACACCCCATTTACCACTTCAAAATATAGTAAAATACTGGATTCATGGGAGGAATTGTGGAATGGTGGGCGATTTCACTCAAATGTTTTGGGACTTCCCAAAGTTAATAGATTTTTGTAAATATGTGCAAAAAGAAATCAAGAGCATTTTCGGTATTGAACTTCGTGACCCAACCATATACATACTGGGGATATTACCTGAGGATCTGACAGACAGAGAATGTAGCTACTTCTTAACAGTCCTGCTCCTCATAGCAAGGAAAATGATTACAATCTCTTGGTTGAAGCCAAAACCCCCAAAATAATGCAATGGAGAGACAGGGCTTAATAAAAAAAAAAGAAAAGTCTTTATTATGGAAAAAACTACTGCAAGACTACAACTGAAACTAGAGAAATTTGAGAGAAGAAAGAAACCAATAACAAGCAATATCGGAGCTCTAAACTCCTCTTTTTTTGTTTTTAAAATTGTAGTTCTCAATAGGTTATTTTAGGTTGTTAATTATTTTGTTTTATATGCACTCTCACCCCCCCACTAACGTCTGTTCCAGATGTGGGAGTACATCTGTACTATTGGACTACCTAGGAAAAGTCTGAGAATTTGAATGAAATGTTGACATCTGTGTAAAATATGTTAAGATGTGAAGGACGGCAGCACTGTATGTACAGGGATGGGCAATATGATGTAGATTTGAGTGGATGTAACGGAGGCAGGTATGATTTTACATGCATCTTTATGTATTTTCATCTGTGTGGAATAAATAAAAAGTTCTTAAAAAAAAAAACAAGAAGAAAGGACACGTTGCTGCCTGCCGGGTCGAATGGGAGTCTAATGGGACAGAGACACTTTAAAAAATGCTGGAGAGAAGAAGAAGAAAAAAAGAAAAGTTTTCACACACATCTCTTGCAAGATGAAAATTAAGGCAATTTCTATAGGTGGTCTATATGTATATTGTAAATACTCGCAAATTGTTCCGAATTCCAAAACGAAGAAAATAATCCTATGCTCAATTTTCATTTTTATAGATTTTGAGAAGAGAGATGCATTTTTTGGACAGAATACAAGTCAATCTTGAAAACATATTTTTGGAAATGAATGCTTATAAATTCCACTATGCTACAACACAGGCTTTAAAGCAGTCTACTTGCGGACAGATTGAGTTCTCAGAGACAGCAACAACGCAGATAGTAAAAAGTAAACTGATGCGACAGAGAGTAGAAAAAAGATCAATATTAAGCTAAAATAAAAGAACGTTCAGTAATTACATTCATGAGATTTGCCAAAACATATTAAATAAAGTCTGGGCATGTGAAGGATGCATCAGAGCTCCTGCACTGCACTGGGAAGCATTCATGAACTTAAGCGGTGCGCGATCATCCAATTTCCTTCACCACGTGTTTAAATATCAGCATGTTCACACGGCACGGTCGATTCCCCGATGAATTCATCAGAAGGTGGCATCGAGAGGCAGCAACTGTGGCACTTACAGCGAGACAGGATTCAATATTCACTCCTACTTGACACCAGTGTCACATTCTCATGTTAGCCTTTCCTAAGCCATCCACCAAAACTTAGCCTTAAAAAACAGAAGCAAAGATCCTGAAACAAAGAATCTGCATTTACACAGAGTTGAATCAGAAAAATCCAATAAGACTGCCTGCAGGTCAGTAGGAACCATTTCTCCAGCAGTTGGCAGTTATGGCATGAATGTTCATGTTTGGCAAAAAGATAAACAAGAAAAATACTGTTTTTGAACAACAGGGTAAATCCCCAAAACTGTAGCATTGTCCGCACAGGTAGAGAGCACAGTCTGACCAAGTGGTGGCATTACAGGAATTTTATACGGTTTGCATTCACGCATGTTACAGATTTATTTGTATTTTCCCACAATGCACAGCGCGCCACCATTTTTCTTCCTTATGACCCCATAACACTGCATGTCAGTACCCTATCCGTACCTCCTGTACGATCAGTTCTGTGCATGCCCAATACCAGTACTGCGCAAGTGCATGGAATTCCTGCTCAATTTATACCCCACATGCGTTAACATTTTACAGGACGGCAGCTAGCGACTTCTTTAAACTTTAACAACATAATAATATACAAATTAACAACACCACAAGGATATGTTTAGAAAGATTACATTTTATTTCATGGTCCTTCAAGTAGCCAGCGACTTTTTCACTTTTAACAACATTGGAGTATACAAATTCACTACAACAAGGACATTTTAGAGAGATTGTATGTTATTTCATGGTCTTTCACGTATAGATTTTTACTTGAATAGGCGTATTTTGCCACATTTTGCACAAAATCACCCATGTTCATCAATTCCAGCGCGAGTCATGGCAAAAGAAGGAAACTATCTTGCGATATCTTAAGGAAGTGCTTGACAATATGGATAGCTTGACAGGAATTTGGGTATTTATAGCTGCATAATTCATTTGTCCTATCCAAAATGTAAACCATGTGGGCCAATAACGCATATTAACGTAACGACTCCTTTGTCAATATGAATATATGATCATACGTGTCCCTTAGACATTCAGCACATTGACATTCAGCATATTTTCCACAAAGTCTTCCGCTCTCTTGCTCGTTAGGCATCCAGCAGAGGTTTTATTTTTTTTCCACTGCGATCTGAAAAGCAACGTCAAGTTATCCCTTTAGCTTACAATGGATAAGAAACAGATTTGTGGATTCGTAGGAAAATAAATGGATTTTATATAGGGGGAAGGTGATTTATTCTTTTTTTTTTTTTTTTTCAGATGAGGGCAGGGGAGACTGGGGTCCGATGAGCCATGGGGACCAATGAGCCATATCAATATTTTGCGATCAATCGATGCCAAAGGTGTTTAAAATAGGCAAAATAGTGATATGGTTCATTTATCCCCATGACTCAGTCAATGGTCAAATATATTGCCTATTTTAAGCAGCTCTGTCATCCATTGATTGCAAAATAGTGATATGGCTCATTGGTCCCCACGGCTCATCAGACCCCAGTCTCCCCTACAGATATCCGGAAGGCCCGAGTTTAAAATTGGCAATTAATTTATATACGTCATATTATCAATTGGGTTGCGCACAACCCAACAAAATTTTAGGGGAAGTCAATAACTGGGGAACTTAAATGTTAGGAAAAAATTTTAATCACACTTTTAAAAACTACCACAATTAAAATTTAGGCTCCCCTCTGCCGTTTTTAGTGGTATATAGCATGCGGCAGCTGAACTGTATTTCACTCTTTGATGATTTAATTTTGCGATTAATTCACAGTTTACATGCGCGCCAATTCCCGCGGATCATATTAAAACAGATCCGGCGGAGGCAGTCATCAGAAACGAGCTTTGCTTCATATAACACAACTGAGGAAAGAACATCTCATTTCGCTTAAAACATGTCCTCCTTTCATCTGTTCTCTCTCCCATTTCCTCCATGCATCCTCGGGGAACTAGGGTGCTATTTGAGACTCCGCCAGTTTCGATTGCTTAACCAGCACTTGAATCGCCAATCCAACCAGTAGAGGGTTTAACTTCTACACATGCGTAGAACACATGGGGCAGTGTCGTATATGAGTTAAACAATGCAAATGCACAGAACGTTTGCGTGTGCGCAGAACCAATCGGGCAGGAGGTACGGATAGGGCACCCACACTGCAATAACAATGTATCTTCCAGGATACAGTCACCTGGCAGAGAAAACACTATAGTTTTGAATAAGGACAAGCCCATTTCATTTTTTGCAACACTATGCAAAAAAAAAAAAAAAAAAAGATCTCACAAGGTGCAAGATAGCAGCTTAGCTAGCTAGATAGCTGCCCACTTATACGGTATTGATATTCATCGCTCTCTGGAACCAGGATCCCGACTTCCGACAGAGAAAGACCACCCTGCATTGTGAATACGGACTAGCTTAGTAAGATTTTAACGTCAACACTAAAAAAAAAAAATAATGTACCCCACGATGTGCAACAGATAGCCCTTTTGAGGGACAAGCCCCAACTCACTCAGTTTCTCGATTCATCTCCCTATGGAACCAGAGTCCCAACTCCTGACAGAAAAAGGTAGGCTATGCTGATTGTTGTTGTTTATAAACGTTCTCCTTGCCAACTATCAATCTAATGTACTTTTTTTTTTTTTTTGGCCGAGAGGCTGATGACATGACCTGTGTCTATTATTAAACAGGCCAATCTAGAAAGTGTGATTCCCCTTCAGATAATATCTCCATTATACCATGTTTTCACAAGAGTTGTCTTATTTTTCCCCCTGCTAAGCTCGTAAGTTTCCTCACCCTGGTTTGAAATGATAATCGGGTTTTATGAAAAAGAGCACAGATGACCCATGTCATAGTGAAAACTATACATTTTGACAATGAATGAAGAATGACAAGTTGGGGAATAAAAATGGCTAAATATAGTAAATAAAGTGGATTAGCCAATGAAATCACACGAATACAACCCACAGGATCTGGGGTGAGATCAATGGAACTACGCTAGGCTCCAAGAATGTTCACAGCAATCCCATGAGAAATGTCTGACTAATTGAATTTTGGAATACTTAAGTCAGGTCTAATGGCGGTGCAACAGCAACAGTCAATGTCCCCGCAAAAATAGGATTTCTCTTTTACTGAGAACCTCTAGGTGCACAAAGTTGATCTGATTTCCCCAAGAACAGTATGACTTGCTGTATTTTGGGAATGAATTTTCACTTAATAGTAACGCTCTAGTAAAAGTAACAGCCATCAAAATGAATAAGCTTCCATCTCTATACACAAAAATGTTGACAGCAGATTTGACATGATAACAACTATGTGAGCTATTGCATTTTTATTATCCCCTTGGAATATAATGATGGGGGGGACGCAGTCATAAGTATGTCCATCCATCTGCGCGTGTCCATCCGTCTGTAATAATTTCCTTTCCAGAACAAAACTCGAATACCGTTCAATATTTTTGACGAAAACTCGCTGTGCATATTAATGAGGTCCTACACTTTTGCCTTTTCGGGGCCTGGGGGATGTGTCATGTTCTGATAACTCCTGTTTGAAATTTTGCCTTGATGGTGGTGCTACAGCAAAGGTCATATGATGACCAACATTAATAACAACCCTAATGTAAATGATCATAAGTCTGACATGATTCCCCTCAAAACTGTCTGAGTTTTTAACATTTGGAAATGTGACATTTGAGCAAGTTATGACATGAAATATTACGGAGATGCCACAATCAACAACTCCCTCCTCTATATACCAGACATGTTGAAAGCAGATATGACATGATTCACATTTAAGCTGTTCAAGTTAAAACCGTTCAAGTTTGGCTTGGTGGCGTGCTACAGCAAGGATCGTACAGTGAGCAACATCAGTAAAATCTTTTTTTTTTTGCATTAGAAGCAATGACAAGAATTATATGGCATGATTCCCATCATAATCATTGAAGTTATTCAATTTGAAAATATGAAGTTTGAAGGATGTGCAGCAGCGACAGCAAAGGTGCACACATAATATCCCTGAACACTCCATTTCAAGAATGACAGATAAAAAAAATTATATAATAAAAACTAAAATCTAACTAAGTACAGCAAAAGCACTCATCTGCAGTTTGATCTTTATTGCTCATGCCGAGCCATTGCATGAGGAAAGGACTTGATCAACACAATGAAATGCAAAATGCATTGATGCAAACATCAGGGCCATTCTGTGTTAATTCACAAAATTTCAGAAAAATCCCATGTGACCGACTCAGCTTTCGCTGAAGAAATGACTAAAAATACTTTGATGAATATAATGAGAAAATCCAAAGTCTAAGCTCCAAACTCCCGAGGGTTTTTTCTAAAAAAAATCATTTTTCATGGAAGGGATTGAGACACCAAGATGAAATTTGTTAAAAAGGTTGATAAGGAGTTAATCCTAGGGTGGCCAAAGTCTCAATACCCTGAGTAGGTGTCCACAGGGGTAACCAGCCACTTCAGCATAGGGTACTTTTGACACTTTTTGCCCTATGACGATATTTACTGCTCAATAACTCCTCAATTAAGACAATGACGAACCTGAAACTCTTTTGACCCATTATACATTTCCCAAATATATTATCTGTATATTGTTTTGGCACCTAAGGTTAATTACTGTAATTTGGTAGACGTTCAAAAACTGGAAAAAAATGTTTTAGTCATAAAAGAAATTATGATTTCAGCTGCTAATATCTCAGGCAATGGAAGAGATACAATAGTTCTGATTGCCCAGGCCTTCAGAATCTGCAAAGGTTAGTAAAAGTAGCCATTTTCAGGTGTCTTACCTCCGTTTGGTGAAAAGATATTAGCAAATACGCAAAAACTTATGGTGGGTTTTAGAAAGGGGTGTGGCCCTCAAAATTAAATGGGCCGTATCTCAGAAAGCCTTGGGAGTTAGGGGCTAAAACTTTGGAGTTGTTTATTACATTCAAAGCATTTGTACTAATTTTTTCAGCAAAATCTGAGTTTGTCACCATGGGAGTGCGTGTGAATTGACACGGAATGACCCATAAATGCAATAAATGTGCATGCTTTTTGCATTTTTAACTATTTAAAGGTAGGGCCAGCAATAAAATCCTGTACACTTCTACACGTTTGGCTATTCGCCCCTCTGTCTCACAGAACTGCCGCCGTATAACATTACAGGAGAAATCCCAGAATCATATTCAAGAATTCGAATGCCATTCGAATTTTGTGAACATCATAAGTCTGCATCTTGGAGACTGTAAAACTTGTTAAACATCGTGTCTTTTTGCAGAGCTAGTGATTGAAGTAGCTAGCTTATGAAGTTTCCTCCTTTTCATCTCAAAGTTGCACATACTGGAGAAACACCCAAATCACACTGATCGGGCAGGGTATGCACCTTTGTTGTTTTAAAGCTGTGTGACAAGCATAGGCTGTGTTCAAAATGGCCACCTCATTCTCTATAGTGTTAGCCATACAGTAAACTACAAAGGAAACAAGTACATGACAAACAAAGGAAGTTTCATTACTTCATTTAGGTGCTCCAAATTTGTGTGACGTTCCCAGTTTCTCTCACACAAACAAGCAGCAGTTAATCAGGTATTGTCCATCCTGCTAAGATGTAAAAGCATTAAATTACCTATAAACCGTTTGAATTGTATTCACAGGTCTGTGTAGTTTTGTTAACAAAGGTGCCAGTCCCCATGAGTCTAATTTGGCTTGGTAAATATCAGGCCTACCAAAGAAAACGACCAAGATGCAAGTTTTTCAGATGTCTACCTTTTTCAAACTAGGCTTATGCCGTCGGAGGCGACGGCTGGGGGTATATCCCCGAACGCCCCCAATCCTCCAATTCCCCAATCCTTGAATAGAACTTGAATATAATTTCCTTCGAACTTAATGTCAGGTCAAATGGTTCTGAAGATATGGCCAAAATGGTAATTTTTCCATCACAAAGCGCCACCAGGTGGCAAAATATTGAACCATACAGGTATGATGCAATCGTGACACATTGTGAGGTCATGACCTGGCAGTTGCACATAGTTTCATGTTAATTGGACAAATAGTTCCAAAGATATGGCAAAAATGGTGAATTTTATGTGACAAAGCTCCACTTAGCGTCAAAATTTCGAACCAAACGGGTATAATGTCATCGTCGGACAAATCCTCAGGTCACGACCTTTCATTTGCACTTGATTTGAGGCGAATCGGACAAATATTTCCAGAGATATGATAAAAAGTGATTTTTTCCATTTTTGGCCCCTGGTGGCCAATCTAGAAATTGTAAATTGTCCAAAATCGAATCAGTTCTTCCTCTTTATGACATTTACTCATATGCAAAACTTGGAATTTCTAATAGAAATATTACTAAAGTTATCGCGTTAACAAGTAAATCAGTTTTTGGCCCCTGGTGGCCAATCTAGAAATCGTAAATTGTCCAAAGTCGAATCAGTTCTTCCTCTTTATGATACATACTTATATGCAAAACTTGAAATTTCTAATTGAAATATTACTGAAGTTATCACGTTAACATAGGGCGGCAGCGGCGGCGGACCAAAAACATAATATACCCGGAAAGCCATTCGGGGATATAATAACCAGCGACACGAAAAGGAAAACATACTACATTCCCGCAAAACTTTGCACCACAACACTGAAGTCGATGCATTTTCACCAGATCCAAATTGGTATGAATCACACAGCCTGTAACAAACCCAGAGATGAAACAACTGCACATGCGCATTCACCGTATTCTTTGGTAGGCCTGAATATGTATGTTAATTTCATAGACGGGGGAACTCAAAAGGTAGTAAGCGTATCTCCTGGCATATCCAGTATGGCAGAGGATCAGGGTCACAATTGAGACTACCGTGCATTGGCGAGGGCATTAACATCCATAATTTGCGTTTGTTAGGTACACACGTAAAACATTTATTGGCTTTTACAACATTTATTGACGTACATTTTGGCCACTCTCATTGAGAGGAGGTCGCCAAGGCCATGTGGTCACGCCCTGAGCCATGGTCACGGTGAGCTACGCCCCCTCCCTCTCCTCTGGACCCCATAATATTAAACATGCAAACTGTTAGCCCAGAAGGCAAGCGCACCTGAGCAGTCGCAGCATCGCAGGCCCCCGCCTTTAGCCGGCAAAACCTCCTATCCTGCTCGGATAACGGCCATTACCCTATTATTGTAATCACACAAGTATGGGGAAAAGAGTTAAATGTACTGGAAAGAGTGGTTGGTTTATAGCAACTGATGCAGTCTGTCAAAGCGAAGCCCACTGCAAAATTTGGAGCACCAAGCTAGCCAATTACCTAAGCCCCTTTCCAACTGCAAAAACGTTACAGTGCCAGTGACCGGATCAAGGACATCACCGACGACCATCTGAAACGTTGAGAACTCTGTGGTACTTATGTTGCATTACTTGAGTTAATAAATGCTATAATTATTTATCGGACATGTCTGGCTATGAAACAGCAGCACTAAAGATACTGGCTACTGTCCCAAGTGCAGGATATATATACAAAAAAAAATATCTGCTTCGGCGCCATATTTCAGGAGAGCGCGGAGCGAGGATATTGGTGAGTCCCCATATTTCTAAATCGCACATTCCCTTGGGTATAATCGGTTGACATGTCTTAATAACTTTGTGGTTATGTAGCTACGCTACTCATTTCACACAGGAGCGTGGCTTCGCTGCAAAGACAGCCCACAAGCTAGAGGAGTTCTGGCTTTCAGACACTTTTTTAGTGCCAAATGCGGCAACATTTCAGATAAAATTCAAACGGCACATGAGCAGTTCCTGGATTTATGCCAGGTATGTACGTAGAGAAAAAAGTTATCCGTAGCCTAAAGGTTTGAGATGACCTGACAGGAGACTCCGTTTTCCCTCTCGAAAATGTCAAAGTTTTCTTGAAACGGCAGAGCAGGAGTTATAACAAGCTTGCTTCCCTGTCTGACCACTGAACATTAATACCAGCAGAAAGACCAGAATGTACCGATTATCAGTATTATGCACGATGCGGAGGCAAATAACCACCCGACGAGAAGCGCATTAAAACCGTGGAATGCTCACCTTCGAGTTGATTATCCCGCTTATACCGTGGTCATTTGCCTGCAATATCAAATCGCAGCATTCAGAAATTTTTGGTGAAAGTTTTGCACAAAAAAAGAAGAAGAAAAAAAAAAAAAAAAAAAACTTTATGCAAGATAATGCAGATTGTAGCTAGCTTGCTACCCACAATTACAATGAACTAATGACAGTTTCCGCAGTCAGAGAGCTGAAATCAATCTGCTGGCATAGCACGTAGCTAGCGAACTGTCAGCAGTAGCTGATACATGAGGTGGACACGTTACCTTCATTTGTAACCGTACACAATTACGATCGTTTAATGAATAAAGCTTGATTACTTCGCTGCTGTAATATTTCCAGCCATTATCGCTTGAGTACGAGTCAGCGAGCTGATCAGTCTACTGGCATAGCACGTGGCTGGCGAACTGTCAGCAGTCGCTGATACATGAAGTGGACACGTTAGCTTCATTTGTAACCGTACACAGTTATAATCGTTTAATGCAGTGGTTCTCAAATTCGGTCCTGGCGCCCCCCTGTGTATGCTGGTTTTTGGTCCAGCCGCAACTGCAATTCTAGGATTTTAACAAGCTGTTGATTTGTTTTAATTAGGTGCATTTATGCAAATATCCACAGGTTCCTCATTGGTGAAACTCTTAACACATGGAGGTAAAACCTGACAATTTACTTGGCAAACAATGGAGTCACACCTGTTGTGTTTTCTGTTGATTTTATTTGGTTCAGGCAGGTTATTTGGGAAAAACTCAGAACACTTGCATTCAGAAACCTAATTGGGAGCTTATTGATTTTCTCAGTCTAATTTGATCTGTTTAAAAAAAGTTTTCACCTGAAAATCCCAGCAATATTGAAAATTAAGCGCAAGATGTTCAAGGGTTTTTATTCTCCATAGCAGAATGGATGTGTCCATCCAAATGTGACTTAAGATGGTAAATAACTACTCTAAACATGGAATGCAGCTAATTAACCCCTTTGTGCAGAAGCCAAATTTGGCTATTTTTGGGTTACCCACTTTAATGCTGTATAATTCAAGATTAAAGCTTCATAAAGAGGAAAAATGTGGCTCAATTCTGAAAAGACACTTACAGCATTTAGAATTACATAGTATTTCAGTTAATTTTCATGATTATGGTAGAGAAAATGAGCTGCAAACATAAAAAATCTTCATGAGAATTCACCATTGAAATTGCAAAAAAAATAATTCTGAGGATTGAAAAACTGCTGGGGCTTAAAACTATACATTTCTGGGATCATAAACTCCTTGACCACAAGTACAATTCATCTTCAACATTACATTCTAGATTACCTACATGCTTTTAGCCAAATTATACAGCTATCCAAGTGTCTCCCCGAAGTCTTAAAATGAAGTCCAGTCAAATCATAAAAAAATCATGTATATAACACAAATAAAGTTTTAAGGCATGAAATTTAATATGAACAAATGATTTTCTGGTTGAGTTTAGTATGAATTTATCAATCTCAGTGCAGTTGAATATCAATGGTCACCAGTAACCACTCCAAAACACAAAACATGCCTTTTCTCCATAATAAAGTTTAGAGTTTTGCCCATTTTACTTTAAAGTGCCAGCACAAACACGCATTAAATAAACTTCTTATTAAACGGTTAGAACATTCACCCTGTAATGGAAGCTACCAGTCCCCTCTTCTAAGCTCACAAACTCATTTCAACACTTATAAGGAACAAGTGCAACTCACTAACTCAGTAATATCTGAATTCTGAAATATACCTTATTTTAACAGAACAGACACTCCACTTTCAGGGAACAATCCATTGCCTCCCTGGATTCAAAAGAAACGTGCAATGAACGTACCAGGGGGTCCACCCAAATGCACGGGCCGTTCGCGTTTTAAACAGGAAAAAAAACCTCGACATTCGACTTTGTTGAGTACGTATACATTCCAAAAACAAAACAACAACAACAACAAAAAAAAATAACAAAGTATCAGCCTCACCTTTTTCATGAATCCCTGCTCCAGAGGCCGATGTATCCAGTAACAGGGATCCTCCGGTCCTGTTTCATTCTACATAATTCCAATTGACCATATCCTTATCTCATTTAGATCCTATAAATGTAACTGAACACTTCAAGGCCAGTTTTGCGAACGTGTTTTCTATAAATCGCGTCTATTTTAACCGCGTAATGTGCATAACGTAGACAGGATACAACCGAACATGCTGATACGCATAGGTTTGTATGCTCTGTGTTTGTCCAATCAATGTGTTTCACTTACTCTAAAATGTTTAAACACTCGGGATTTGGATAAGAAACGAGCCAATCAATACATTTTTACCGGGTTAGCTATGCGAGGGCATGAAGTGCAACTATACAATTACGCAGAAAACCCTGAGTGTATGGTTGAGTGATTGGCTATCAACGCCAGTACTCGGGTGGATATAAAGAAGCGCTGGATTTGTCAACGAATGGATCTGCGCGTAAATCCACGGTAGGAAACTACGATTTTTTTTTGTACGTGACGACAGTAATTAAAAGTAGAATGTGAGAGAATCAATACCATGTCGATTTTTTTGCCTCAGAAAACTGATTTTTCTGAACCATTACTTGGAATACTGTTGGCTCACTATGGCTTATCTGGTTGCTACAGAGGATAGCGATTTTTTCTGTGTCAAGATATCGTTTTTTTAAACTGCTGGATCGATACTATAGGCAAGGATACTGACCAGTTTGCACATCAGGCTTAGCTGAGGAGTTTAATTCATGCAGCTCATGAAAAACAGGGCGTGGAGTGAACTTCCCCATATTCAGAACCGCGTTCGAGGTCTGCTTGCTTGTGAACATTCAATAACTGATCCGGGGGTGCCATTTAGTGATCGAGTACAGTAACAGCGTGCTTCCAGTTTGCAGGTCTATAGATGCGGGCGTCTACATCTGCAGAAAGGGGTTAAGACAAAGTAACAGCTTATTAAGATTTTAGAATTGCAGTTGTGGCTGGAACAAAAACCAGCATACACAGGGGGGCGCCAGGACCGAATTTGAGAACCACTGGTTTAATGGATAAAGCCTGATTACTTCGCTGCTACAATATTTACGGTCATTATCCCTTGAGTACCTATTGTTAACCGCTCCGCAGGACGCAACTTATATGACGCCTTTAAATTTACTGGAGATAAATGAGCAGCTTGTTTTCTGTTGTAGGCCTGCCCTGCCCAATACTAGGTCTAATATCGCTAGGGTTACAAATTGGCTAGTGGATGAATTTCGAATGGTGAAACGACCATAGCCGAACTACCTGTGCGGTTCCACGGTTTTAATGCATACCTGCCAGCCAATCAGAAAAAAGTATTCTCCCAGACCATGGTATAAACATCATTATACCATGGTCTGGGTGAATACTTTTTTCTGATTGGCTGGCAGGTATGCATTAAAACCCTGGAACCACACAGGTAGTTCGGCTACGGTCGTTTCACCATTCGAAATTCATCCACGAGCCAACTTGTAACCCTATCAACGTTAAACGTGGTATTCGGCTGGATACAACGGAAACCTAGCTGCAAATTTATCTCCCATAAATTTAGCGGCGTCATACAAGTTGCGTGCAGCGGGGCGGTTAACTATAGGTACTCGAGCGATAATGACCGGAAATATTAAGGCAGCGAAATAATAATTAAACGATTGAAATTGTGTATGGTTACAAAGGAAGCTAACGTGTCCACTTCATGTATCAGCAACTGCTGACAGTTCGCTAGCTAAGTGCTATACCAGCAGACTTCTGCTCGCTGAATGCGGAAACCGTCATAAGTTCATTGTAATTGTGGGTAGCAAGTTAGCTACAGTCTGAATAATCGCACAATGTTGCGTTATGAATAATCTCCATTTCAGCTGGAATCCGTTATCAAATCAGCTGGTAAGATGAACCAAGATAGCTGGTTCAATTTAACTTGGCCTATAGTAGGCTTTTGGGTATGAGAAGGTGCGGCACCTGTTTAATGATTACCAGCTCGTTTTTTTTTTTTTTCAGATGCAAAACTTTCACCAAAAATTTCTGAATGCTGCGAGTTGATATTGCTGGCAATTGACCATGGTATAAGCGGGATAATCAACTTGAAGGTGAGCATTCCACGGTTTTAATGCTCTTCGCGGAGGCAACCACCCTCCGCTTCGCGTCGGGTGGTTATTTGCCTCCGCGTCGTGCGTTAAAACCGTGGAATGCACACCTACTCGTTAATTATCCCTTACATACTCGTCAGTCAGTTTGTCCAAACCATGGAAAAAAGAATTGAGCGGAGGAAATAGAGCAATTAGCCTTATGGAGGACATTAGTTTCACTGACATTAAAATTGCACCCTCTAAAGACAAATATGTTGAAAAAAAAAAAGTGGACTAGATCGTGGGTCTTATCGTGGGATAATTGACATTTCAACCCAAAAAGATGCGCAGCTACTGTATTCAGACCTGTGGAACTTCAGGGCAATTTTTATATTTAGCTGTTTGAGATCCCAAGGTTTCCAATGATTCCAATTTTTCTTGTAGACTTACAGGGAAATGTGATTAAAATGATATGCTAGATATTCCATTTGATGTAATGCCGTGGCCGTAAAATCATGGCATCCTGGATATGAATTTTTCCCTCAATCTTAGTGTGATGTGGCCAAACTGAAACATTGCCATCAGCGGATACATAATACATGTGACATTTTCCTACGGTTTAAAAATAACTATTTTTCTGACTTTGAACCTGTTTATGGGAACTTGGGAAGTTAGAGTAAAGAACTCTGAACTCTGAAATTTTCTTGAGCTAGCCAATTATATTTGCACTTGCAGTCGTGGGAGCCTGGAAGGGATGCGAACCACATAAGACATCTGCAACGGAGGCTAGCTAGTTACCCCAGTTAAAGTAAATGGGAACCTACGTAATCACAATGTACCTCGCTACAGCAGTTGGGCTGTAAACTTCATTTTAGAAAACAATACTACCCAACTAACTTTCAGCAAACCTCGAGATCCCAAAACAGAGAATATTTAGCAAACCTAATAGTTGTTAAATGATTTGAAACACTATAGCTGTTGATATTGTAAGGCCCACCCTCTTCTTGATTTTGCTTCGTTGGTAAGAGAGAAGCGACACTGAAAAGTTCAGCGCCATTCCAAAAACGCCGCGAGCGAAGCGGAAAATAAGCTAAAAGTTCGGTTTTTGCGTCGAGAACACGTATTTAAAAAAACAGCCTGCAATGAGAGTGCAAATATATATCTGCGTAAATTTGGAAATAAATATTCAATCTTTCAAAACAAGTTTTAAGATTTCAGCACCTTTGGCCGACACAGACAGCAATTTTTGGATTATTCAGAAGGTTTTAAAACTGGAAAACAGACTAAATGCACCGGGACAACTACGGCAAATTTGAAACTGGAAAAAAGAAAAAAACCTGAAAATTTGTTGGCAAAACACTGAAGAGTGCTGCAGTTGCAAGGAAAGAAAACTCAAATACAATCTAACGTTTGCAGGGTTTCAATTTTTGTCAGCCTATCAAAACAATATGCAAGCCTTTAAAACTTAGTTTTGATCTCGCAAACCCCCCCCTTTTTTTTTAAATAAAAAAATTTGGCATCTCCAATCCCACCCGAATATGGAATGCGCAATTGAGGAACTATGTACAAGTCTTGCTCGTATGCAACCCCTTGTTGCCAATTCAGGAGAGAGAGATGGTTCATGGCTCTCCTCTGAAGCACACACCCATCAATACTGCTTCTTTACATTCAATGGTTGAATCCTCGCAAGATCAGAACAAGGGCAGAGGATACCCGAATATGAACAAGTTTAGAATCTTATTGAGTGCCCGGCTGGCTAACAGGAAGCAATTGAGCAGCGAACAAAGCACCCTTTTTTCTTTTTTTATAAAATAATTCCCTTCCCGGCAGCCCCTTCGCAATTTGCATCCATGTAGCGCAATGGCCAATTGTGCGCAACGGCCAATTGTGCGCTACTTCTGAAAAAGCTGTCAAACATTGCCGGTTGGCACAACCGGGGCTTGAACCCAAGCCGTGATAGTCACTTCTGCTCCACAATGCGGTGCTTTAACCGAGTGAGCTATCCAGCAGCTTCTGCAAAACCCTTTTTATTACATTTCAAGTATTTAAATGCTGAGTTTTTCAACCTTTCAGAACTTTTCTCACATTTTAGATTTTTTTACATTTATTTTATTTTATTTTTTATTTTGCAGTTATGAAATATTGCAAGATATTCATTCCATACACTATGCTTACATTGTGTTGAAGCCTTGATCTGAAAGCATGGCTGGGCCAAAGATATAAAATCCATTGGATGAGACTGCTCTGACCTTTATCCTTGGATGAAAAATAATACTAATAAAAGCAGATGATCAGCTGCTTAATTCTTTATAATAAAAAAGCTCACCAAGCATTAAGAACTAAAATTACGAATGCCACTGCCCCAGTTCACTTTGCCATAAACTCAGTAGCAGGGACAAGCAGAGAATTTTGACTGAAGCTCCATGGCTAAATGACAGAGTGAAAGTGTATAGAATTGCCAGACCGATATTGCTGGCTTGTTTGAATGTGACCTTGAGTAATAGAGCTTAATTTTCCCACCCCGCCAAAATCTGAAATCCAAAACATGGCAAATATTTGAAGCCACCGAAAAGCATGTGAATCATATCTGTAGCCCATGTCATAAATTAAGCATCTCAGTTTAGCTATGCAGAAAACAACTGGGAAGTCGCACAAAAGCCACTCCTGTTATTTACAACCCTCAGTTGCTGCTGGGTATGAAGTTAATACTTGAAAAAATGGCAACATATGCAGTGGACAATTCATGCCCAAAAATATCACTCATTATTAGATTGGTGTCCTACAGCCAAGCAGCTACCACATTCGACAGGCTCAGAACATTGCTGCTTCAAGCTCCACGGAAGCAACGAGATCAGAGTCGCCTTCGGGCCCTTGAGCAAGGCCCTTGGCCCCATACTGTTCCAGAGAAGGATTTGCTTCCAATAAATTTAATCAACTGGAAGTCTGATGTACAAAGTCCTTAGCTAAATAATGTAATCGGAAATGATTTGTGAGGGTAGCAGGTGTGGCCCATACGGGGCAGATCTATGATGACTTTACATAACTCATTTTACACATTTACAATTAATGACACAATAAAATACAAATACTACAATGCGAGGAAAGTATTAAGCCAGAGTGTGTAATAACCTGGGACAAGATGCTGGAAGAATCTGTGAGGCATTAGTGCTCGGCACAACATGCTGATCATTAAAGCCAGACTCCAGAGACGAGTAGAAACAAGAGCCAATCTCCTTGTTAAGAGTGGTTATACTCTCCGCTCTGTCACTTCTCCATTTCCTTCGTCAGGTGACCCAGAGTCAAACAAGAAAATGCACCCACTACAGCCAGCAGCTCTCCTGTCCAGAGGTATGTTCACCTCAAACGTCTTTACCACATCCAGTTGTGCAAAGCTAAATTACAATGTTAAATAATTATGAATACAGAGTAATTTATCATGAAATTGAAATTAATTGGATAATACTGATGTGCGCAATTCATCTGAACTAATAAACGCAACATTTCATAGTCGTCCAATTTTTTTTATATACATGTAAAACTAACGTGTAACACCTCCTCTCATAGCCACATTACTCCCTTCTTAAATATGCACAGCAATGTGCCTTTTAATTGTGGCTTGTGGTTTGTTTTAAGCAACCGTTAAGATTAGAGATATAGGCATAGGCCCAATTTAATTGCTCATTTCTATATAACCTTGAAACAGAATGTTTAATGAAAAAAGCTTGCAGCATTTCTTTTTCAGTCAGACTATCGAATAAAACTGGAATTATTTTGCAAGCAAAGTTTCGCTTACCTACTTAAACAACGAACATGACAGGCAAAAACTGAAAACGGCAGACCAGCGAGTTAACTGAATATTCCTTCTGCGCATTAATGCGTTTTAAGTACTTGATCAGATCAGTGAACATTAAGACGGAGTAGTTATATGTTAGGTATAGTAATTGCGAACCACATTATTTATATGCCATTTCATGTGAAACTGTATTTATAGGTGTATGCATCTCCATTATATTGCCAGCAGTCCAAATG
The DNA here is from genome assembly GCA_029721435.1 of Gymnothorax reevesii. Classification (NCBI taxonomy): domain Eukaryota; kingdom Metazoa; phylum Chordata; class Actinopteri; order Anguilliformes; family Muraenidae; genus Gymnothorax; species Gymnothorax reevesii. The sequence continues at coordinate 25,934,565 of CM056587.1, read as the reverse complement.
CACCTTGAAGTTAACAACAGTCATAAAAATAGCTACTGTCTTAACGCGAACTTGGAGCTGAAGCCCGCTGGAGTTATGCCGAATTCAGTCTTCAAAGCACGGTTACAGATGCTGGTCACTGCAGTCTGACTAGCTGAATCCATACAAATATAGAGCCAATTAACAAAATAAAATTGCATCTTTCGCATGGAGGCTATGACAACATTTAAAACTTCACGTAGCGGAACATTCATCGGGCAGGCATAGCATTTTTAGCGCAATTGAATTGTTTATTGATGTGGCGCCGCTTTCCAATGGTAGGTGGCCATTTTAGGGTACGTTTTTATGATAGGGACCCATTTATGTTCACTCAGGATTACAATTAATTCGCCATTTGAGGAATTATGCATGAATTTCCTTTGTCCTACTTATTTCTTTGGCAATTGCTTTGTAATTAAATATATTGCGTCATTCCATATAAAATCTACAAGTGCTTCCCACCTGACCCACTCAGAATCAGCTGATTATTCTAATAACTTAACCCCTTTCTGCAGATGTAGACGCTCGCGTCTATAGATATGCAAATGTAAGCACTTAAGTTATAGTACTCGACCACAAGATGGCACCCCCGGATCAGCTATTGGATATTCACAAGCAGGCAGAGCTGAAACGCGATTTATGCTAAGGAGAAGTTCCCTCCAATCCCTGTTTTTCAGGAGTAGCATGGATTAAACTCCTCAGCTAAGCCTGATGTGCAAACTGGTCAATATCCTTGCCCATAGTATCGATCCAGTAGTTTTAAAAAATTATCACTTGCGACAGAAAAAAAACGTACTACTCTGTAGCAACCATTTTAGCTACAGTGAGCCAACAGTATTCCAATTAGTGGTTAAAAAAATACGTTTTGTGAAGAAAAAAATCCGACATAGTATTGCTTCTCTCACATTCTACTGTCAGTTACAATCATCACACACAAAATATGCATAGTTCCCTCCCATGGATTAACGCTTAGATTCCTCCATCGACAAATTCAGCGCTCCCTTCTATCCACCGAAGTACTGGTGTCGATAGCCAGTCACTCAATTATATACTCAGATTCATCTGCGTAACTCTACAGTTATAGTTCACGTCCTCGTGAAGCTTCCCCGGTAACGATGTATTGACAGACTCGTTTCTTATCCCATTCCCCAGTGTCTTAACTTTCCTCTATAACTGAAATACATTGATCGGACAATAAGAATGGGATACAAAGCTAAGCGTAAAAGTAAGGTCGGTTGTATTCTTCGAATGTTGGCCGCGGTTGCGCAGCTGAAAATGATGCGATATCAAAGAAATAAAGACACTCGAGACCGTTCTGAAGTGTTCAGTTTCATTTACGAGATTTAAATGTTGTATGGACGCGGTCAACGGGAATTATTCCGAATGAAACAGAACTGGAACGTTCCTTCTACCCGATACATCTGTCTCTGGAGGTGGGCATCAATGAAGAAAACAGGTTATACTTCTACTCTGTTTGCATTTTGCTTAATTTGGCTTTTTGCTGTAGAATCTATACCGCGTTTAAAGACATTGAATGCCGAGGTTTTCGTTTCTCCAAATGCATACATCCCACGCAGGTCGGTAGATCCCTCGGTACGTTCATTACACCACTCTGATGAATATGGAGGCATATGTCGTTGTATTTTTTTCCTGAAAGTGAAATTTCTGTTCTGTTAAAATAAGGTGTATTTCAGAATTCAGATATTACTGAGTTAGTGAGTTTTCACCCTTATAAGATGTAAGGTTATGAGCTCGGATGTGAGAGCGGTTAGCTTTTTATTCATATCATGTTTGGTCTTGCGTGAATGTTATAGCTGTTAAATCTGCACTTCATTTAATGCTTGGGGTACTTCGAAGAGAAATGGACAATATTGTTAACTTTATTATGGAGAAAAGGCATGTTTTGAGAGGTTACTGGTGACCAATGATGTTCCACTGCACTGATATTGATTAATTCATGCAAAACTCAACCAGAAAATCATTTGTTCATATTAAATTTCATGCCTTAAAACTTTATTTGTGTTATATACATGATTTTTTTATGATTTGACTGGACTTCATTTTGAGACTTCGGGGAGACACTTGGATAGCTGTATAATTTGGCTAAAAGCATGTAGGTAATCTAGAATGTAATGTTGAAGATGAATTGTACTTGTGGTCAAGGAGTTTATGATCCCAGAAATGTATAGTTTTAAGCCCCAGCAGTTTTTAAATCCTCAGAATTATTTTTTTTGCAATTTCAATGGTGAATTCTCATGAAGATTTTTTATGTTTGCAGCTCATTTTCTCTACCATAATCATGAAAATTAACTGAAATACTATGTAATTCTAAATGCTGTAAGTGTCTTTTCAGAATTGAGCCACATTTTTCCTCTTTATGAAGCTTTAATTTTGAATTATACAGCATTAAAGTGGGTAACCCAAAAATAGCCAAATTTGGCTTCTGCACAAAGGGGTTAAATATATTTAATGAGTTCTCACCAAATATTACCTTGATCTTGAAGATTTTTTGAGCTACAGTCTCTAAAAGTACATGGGAGTAGGTCGAAATTTTGTGCTTTCTAACGCGCATCTTTTTTTCTAGCATTTTCGAGCTCTCATAACTTCATTTCTATTAAAGATGGCTAAATTTTCAGTGCTGAAAGACATATTGGAGCCCTGTTAAAAACGGCAATTATATCAATTGTATGCCAATTCTAGGTGTCAAAATCTTAAGCCGAAATCTGTATTTTCTTCAGCAAGATTTGTTCTGAAACAACTTCAAGCTTCAATATCATGGGAAGTATGGAAGTTTTAATAGCAATACTGCACCAATTTAATAACAATGATATACAAATAAGTACTGGAACCATGAATGTGTCGTTTGTTTTCTGGTAATTCACCAGAGAAAACTTGAAAAACGTGTGTGTTTGGAAAACTTCACGGGGTTGTATCACCATGTGGGACAGGCTCATCCTCTAACCGTGATTACTTTGTGTCAAAGAAATTCACACATGAAGAGCTGCAGCCAGTGCTGCTTCAAGATTTTAGTGAACTGTGAGGATAAAGTAAAAAACTATAAACTTAGAGTTACTTACTAGTGTATCGGCAGACTAATGTCACAGCCAGTATTTTACGGAACGATTGAATCCGGAACGGCCGATTTCCCTCGTGTATTTGAGTGCACAATCTTGTCTTATGAATTAAGTAATTTTCTGTTTTAAGCATTATTCTAATGCTGAACATCAAAAGCAAAATGTATGTATCCGTATGTTTTTAGCATTAAAACACACAAAGCAAAAATCTATGGATGTATGCATGTATGTATATGCAGTATACATTTTGTTTAAAAGTATGTTATGGTTAAAATTATTGGCGCATTGAATTTTGGGAATGCCCCATACATTTTGAAAATCGCCCATTGATTTTCCATGACATGGGCCATTGGCCCATGAGCCTTGCTGTCCTTCTCAACCCCTGTTTGACCATCTCAAAGTGTCAGCTGGTCTTAAGTTTTCTGTACGTGTGTATACAAGAAGAGAGGTGATATTGGAGTCTGACATGCACAACCAGAAAAAATATATTGAAAGGGCACAGAGAGAACCCTCAGGTTTTCCAGGCTGAACTCAGGATATCTGCAGTTCTTTCAGCCCATTTATTCGCACTGACGGAGCAGGACAGGAGATGGACAGACACCCTGACAGATAGTCTCATTGATCCAAATATAATTCCTCATGCGGGGGAAAAAAAAAAAACAAACCACCACTTATCCAATTCAAATCTGCTCCTCAATAGACAAGTAGGCATTTGATTTGTAAACCAATACGACTGCCACTGCACACATTCCTCCATTACCCTGTTCAGTGGTCCAGTACAGGGCCGTGATTAAGGCACACTGGTGCCCATTACGGTTTATTACAGTTTACAATGTCTGGGGGGGGGGGGGGAAGGGGGTCAAATTAAAGTGTCAAAAGCAGCTGATATTTCAATCTCGCCGCCAATGTCATGATAACAAAAACAGTTCATTGCAGCAAAACATGTGCAAGGAGCGCCTGCGTCACTTTGGCCATCTGTAAAGAACAAAGAGGCCCCTGCTTTCTAGAAATGGCCCAAGGCTCACTGCTTACAAAGAGAAAATACATGACAAAATGAGATTTGTGTAATGCGCGTGGGTTTCACTAAATACGTGCGTGCGTGCGTTCGAGCACCTGTGCTCTAGGCCAGGACGATAAATCGGCAGAAGATCGTGATCTCGATTCAACCGTACACGCGATCTAATTTCTAAATGTTGGCGATTTCCCGGCATTATTTCACAAGCCGCAGAGAAAAACTGGTTGTTTTCAAAGACAGTAGTGAGTAGCAGGCGGTCTCTCGGGGGTTCTTGAGACCGCCCCGCAAACGCAGCGCTGACATTGCTTCCCGCTCATCCTGTGGCAAAGCAGCTCTACATCACGTGAGTTCATGTAGAAGCCAGAGGACCTAAACAGTTACTGGCACTGGTCTTTCGAATCGAACGGAGTTGGTAAGCAGTGTAGATTCAGAAGCAGTGAGGGAGAGAAGAAATGTTAAGAGCAGAGTGCAGGAAAGTTTCACCTTGGTCCCATGTTCAATTGACTATCAAGCATTTGATTCGCACAATTACAAATTTGAATCAGAAGACGGTGCAATTTATTTATATATTGTTCTTTTGGCAGTGGCATTTTGAGATTCAAATGACCTGGAAACAGTACAGATTCACCTTCGTGTGTTTGCCAGATTATTTTTATAGGCTTACGTTTGACGATATGAAGCGAACACGGAAATAAATCACACCTCGCGGTGGATACGCTTAATGAAATGTTTTCCACATTGCGTCAGCCTATATTGTTATATTTCTGAAAACTAGGGCCATATTTAAATGGTTTTATTATTATTGGCACACTTACACGAAAGCCTTGCTTGGTCCACTTCTTATCACTTTTTAATCATTTTAGGCTTCATGCCAGTTGTACTTGTTGGCTCGATAAATTGCTTGATTTTCAAGCTGCTTTTCCAACGAATGCGAAATGAAATTATTTGCACGACAGATTAGTGCATTCAAAATCAATGCGAAAACGCAAATACAGGTGATGTATTCGCGTCTTTGCATTGACTTTGAATGTTATCTGTAGTGCGAAAAATCGTTTCAAGTTCAGTGGAAAAGCAGCTTTAGTTCAGCAAAGTAGCTACTGAGGAATAGTTTTAAGGTATGCTAATTATGTCAAGGTGATGGAGCTCACTTCAAAGCGCCAGAAGCATTTTAAACGGCCACTAAAGTGTGATAGCCATTTTTTCAAGACTGCAGGTGGATGATACGTGGTTTGGCTTTAAAGGGTTGCCCCAAAACTAACCTTGGTCTATGTCGGAATGCAGTCGGCGTGCCGCTTTCTTTCCGTGCAGGCTTTAGTTTGTGTTCAAATGTGCCTTGGATGGACTTACATCGGTCCCTGCCTGTTTAATATGACATTATAATTGAGCACTATCATCTCCTGGGTTGCAGTTTGACATTGTCGGGTCCCTAGTTCAGGGCCATCTGGAGTCAAAGAGCACTTAAGGTGCACTTTATTTAGTCTTTTTATTTTTTTAACTTTTTAAACTGCACTTTAATGACTTTTTTTTTTTTTTTTTAAATAAATGATGACAGACATTTCAGTTTATGGGGGAAAAAATGCTGAAGAATCGTGATCTCAATTCTAAAATAGTGATTCACATTTTTTCCAGGATCGTGCAACCCTACTGTACACATAACTAGCACATTTCCAATGCTTTGTGAAATATGAGACACTGAGCTCAAAAATACACACGAAAGTAACGGCCCTTTTTTGTTCCCCGTATGGTTTGTGCTTATGGTCCAGGAATAGTCCACAAAGCAGCCAAAATAACACAGCATCTTAAATGTATTGTAATTGTTTGCTTGGTGTCACCACATTGCTGAGTTTCATTTCATTAAGCGACCTAATTCAATTGTGCCAGGCAGTAAATGATTCAAACTCAATAAATCCATTCCAATGTCACCATGCCATGTATTTTTGCCCATTCAGATCAAAAAAAAAAAAAAAAAACCTGAAGGAGGGAGGCTGTCATTTATCATTTTATACACAGCAATACTTCAAAATGCACAATAAAACGTGGTTTTTTTCAAACCTGATGCAATATGGCCAGAACACAACATTTCTGCAGCCAGAATAACAAGCATCGCTAGTAAGTGAACGGTAACTAATGTACTGCACAACAGACAGAGCCTTGACTTTTAACTGACCATTGTGACTGGTCGAGTTTATGTTTGAATGCCTACATGCCACACAAGAGGATTTCTTTTTTGGCCAAATTACTTTACCCTACAGCAGTAATTCAGCTCATTCAACAACAAGTATATGTTGGATTACAATCATTTTGCAGCTACTGCCAGTTGAAACATGCGTCAGAAAAGCATTGGTTTATGTTCTTTACAAGCATCATCTTGAGCAAAGAAAGGCCAGATAAAGCCACATTGACACATGGGGGAAGGGCAGTGTGTTCTGTGAAATTTCTGTCATCAGGAGTGGAGCTCTGCCTGTGCAGTTTTGACAGAAGTTCTAATAATAATCAAAAACAGGGCCATGTTTAAACAATAAGACTTCTCCAGCATTTTCACACAAAGAGCTTCAACGAACCTAATTAACATGAATATAATTCAGAAATAAAATCAACCAAGAGGAAATATTTTTATAAGCAATTAAGCATGCAATGTCCTTACTCTCTTGGGTAAATGGACACATGCGCCAACACACACACCTACACACACACACAAAAAGCGAGCCTACTTCAAACTTAAATCCACACTGCCACGTTTTTAATTGAAAATGGCAAGCTTAAAAGCAAAATAAAGGTGTGACATTCTAATGGATTCAGAGCAATTAAAGCGCTTTACAACACAGTGGATATAACACGTATTCTTTCGATTAAATTTTTAGACATTAATCTTATGACCCCAGGATCCATGACTGCAGTGGACTTTAAACAACCAAGTGTTATCCAGGCTAGTGTATTTATTAAAAGCAAGGCTCAAATGAATGCCTTTTGTACAGAACCAACCCTGCCCATTGTTTTAATTGCCCAGTATTAAATAGTAATTGAGAGTCTTAACATGAAAGATTAATTAAAAAGAAATGAAGTGGAGACTCATTAAATAAAGGAAGTTTATCTACAGTAGTGAGTAACAGGCTCTTTTGAGGGGCCCAGCACGCAGCAATGCACTATTGATGGGAGTCTGGCAGCAAGGTCACTGGCTGGACAATGCAGGAGCTAGGCAGCCTACACACGCCGTTGTCAATACGGCGCAGAAATCCCACAGATGTGCAGAAATACAGCGACTGAACTGAGGAGGCACAACGATAAAGGGAACTTAAACAAGGAGAGTGCGGTCTGGAAAATTGGTCCGCCCACAAATATTCCCCCCTCCGCAACATTCATCTAAGCAAGAGTACACGTTCTGCACAGAGAATGTCACAGCAGAGCTTTAGAGCTGATATACATGTATTAATTATCAATAAAGAGGACTCCCACTTGCACAGAGAAGCATGGATGATTTGCGATAAGAAATACACAGCACTTATTCAAATACATCCATACCATTTGTATTTCTTTTTTTTTTTTGCAGGCGGACAAATTTCTCAGTATATTCCCTAAATATTACAACATATCAGCACAGATGCAAATAAATACAATGAAATAGCCAGCGAGCAGATGTCCAGTAAGCAGCTTAGTCATTAGCGGTGTGCCTCTCTGGTCTGTCAGAGAAAGAAAAACATCTTTTTCCATAGACTCTGAAGAGGGCGATATGGAGCTACAGCTTAACGGTTTATAGCAGCCTTCAGGTTCGATGGTTTCCACGACGCCCATCCAGCCTTTCAAACATAACGAAGCACAAACAGACCTGGCCAGTACTGCCTTATAACGGGTCACGCTGGACCACTGGCCATTGGCAGGACTAATGAGCAGGAATGGGAACTGTTTGCAATAAACTGCTGATTGGGGCAGCGGCTGCAGCCTGGGCAAGGAGTGGGGGAAGCCAGCGTGGGCTGAGCTGACGAGGAGGCCTGCCAAGCGGCCAGCAGAAATGAGACAGGGGGGTCAGAGGAATGAAAGGGTTGCTAGCAGAAGCCTTCACACCAGGGCCAAGACGGCCACGGCAGGGCCTTTTATTCCCAAGCGAAGGTTTGCACGGATGCTCCTGGTGGTCCTGAACCGTGGGCCGACTCTTCGCCAAATGAATCCGAAAAGAAATGCAAGGCGAGGGTCCAAACTGTCCCTCAGCCAGCTCATAACAAGTGCATGGCAGAGCTAAAGGCCAGTCAGACTGATCGGCTGCAGTCAAGATGGAAATAATGGTCCACTCACTTTTTTGATGGCCAAAGAAATGCAGAGACCTCATTATTCTGGTTAGAGAAAGTCCTGAGTGTGTGATGCAGGGACAAGTTGCGAGAAAAGCACAAACAATCAGGTTCCAATTCATAAAGCAAGGGGAGAAAACGAAGTCGCATTGCATCAAGTGTACGCAATCAAAATCATTCATGCAGTCGAGTAATGACTGAATCTCAACATGCTGCATTTGCACGTTCTGGGTTAGCCCAATTAAAAGCTAATTAATTAGATACAATTCTATTAAGGATCCAAATCCCACTCATCGATAGACATAACCTTAGGTCACCAATTGCTCAAGTGCAAATTGGCTTTTGGAATCAAAACAACCTCAAAGCAACAACAATGCGACTCCAGATTTAAACATGACACTGAGTGCAGTTCTCAGGTGGGAAGAAAGATGGACAGAGATTCCATCAGTAAGCAGTCACGGGCATCAGAGATGAGATCTCAAGGCTTCACCTCTGGGAAAACCTCGAGCAGGATATGAAAAGAATGATTTACTCCAAGATCCTACACTTCTGATCTTGGCAGCCAGCATCAGTCACATAAAATGACCATTTTAGTTGTTACCTGCAATGCACCCCAAGGGCTTTGGAATCATGCCTGAAATGGCACATCAAGAACCCAGTAAACTTTGCTATGGGTCCGCATTGCTAAGCACTCCATGTAAATGACTGTCATAATGAACCAGCCTGCAGGATAGTCACAGAAAAACCAAGACTCTCACAAGCATGTACACAAGATCATTTCCTTGAGCTTAGAATAAAGAAAGCCGAGCATAGGGGCCCAGTATATATGTTCCGCATCCACTCCAGTACATATCAAGCAAATAACCAAATAAGGATTAACTATACATATTATACACTAGCTAAAAGCATGTAAATTGGACTATAGTTTGAGTGAGAAGCTTCCTTCGTGGCTTTTCCCAGAGTTAGGCCCCGCTGTATTTCCAGAATAGTCAGTGGTTAGGGATACACCAATCTGACTTTCTGATACTGATAACAGTCCTTTGGGCATCAGCCAATGCAGAGAACTGAACCAGTACCAGTGCTTGATAAATAAGCCGAGTCCCCCACCTCGTGGAACAAACTAGGATCATGCTCGTCTTTGCAAGACATCAGGCTTGACATAAACATTACTTTGCCAACTTTATAAAACAAAATCTAACGTGTGCATGTCCTGGGTAGTTATTTTTTAAAATAATGGTATCCGATACCAGATTGGCTGATTGCCACCAACGCCCGATCCAGCTGTCTGAGCCAGTATCAGACCGATAACCGATGTCAGTGTCGGCATCAGTGCATCTCTATCAGCGGTGAGGTGTGGTGTCACTGAACCACCCCCCTTGAAACCCACATTACACAACTGTTCCAAAAATCTCAACCACTCGTGTGCCCCACGCACAGACCACCAGTACTATACGGCTCAACCTGGTGACTCGGACAGGGACACACACACGGACACACAGCACCATTACATGCTTAGTGCCACAGATCCTGTATGTATTTATAAATAAACAGTTTTACCTGCCCGCCCTCACCAAAATTATACAGTGAAAATACACCAAGTCCTCAGCCTCCGGGAGGCTCACTGCTGAGGTGTTCGTGAGCCCTGTAGTCAGGCACTCGAATCCAAGCCACGCCATTACTGGCTATGGCTGGAGGTCTGCATGGGCGATTCAACGATAAGCTCAGCCTCGCTGGGGACAATGGGGGTTAAGCCTGTTAAAATTTGTTAGTTCATCTCTGTTGCGACCACTTCCGTTTGGTCAGGCGCACGTAGCTGTGACACGAGTCAGAGGAATCACATGCCATGGCATCTTCCTCTTGAGTTGATGGGAGCAGGCCGTTGGTGGTCTGCCAAAAAATACACTAAGCGTGCATCTCAAAGCGTAGGGCTGCAGCCTTCGATGGCTTCATTTTCAGGGGTCCTCACTTAATTCCATCCGCCAAAATGATATGACGTCATTTCACCTCTGTTAAACAGCTTTGGTTTATGCGAGTTGTCTCTGGTTTCCCCAACCCTAACCTTAACTCTAACCCCTAACCCTAAACCAAGCCCCAAACCTGATCCCAAGCCCTAAATTTAACCTTATCCCCAACCCTAAAAGTCAGTTTGACAGATGGAAATAAGTGACGACACATAAAAATGCAGCCTTTGGAGAAAGCATCCTATGCTTTGAGATGCACCCAAAGCCCTTGTGTGATCACTGCCAAAAAAATAAATAATCGTAGCCCATACACAATGTACAGATCATTGATACCACGTGGACCTACTCGCACTGAGGGATGTGCAAAATCCTCTTCTCAAACTATATCCTGTCAGCTGGGGGGAAAGCAGAGGTGCTTTAAATTTTGTTTGCAATAAGTAGCTAATTCAGTCTATTAGAAACGCAACTGCCTCGCACTGGTCATAGTTCACTGAACTCAGTCATAATTTCCTACAACACAAATCTCAGTCAAGAATGTCCGCCTAATCGGTTTAATGTAGAGCATAATATGAAAGGTTCAGAGCCCTGTGATGGATTAGCAAAATGTTATGAGTGTTTTCCTCCCTCCTGCCCACTGCATTGTGGGATAAACTCCCAACACATCCTGTGACCTTTACCAGGAATATGTGGGTTAAATGATGGACGAATGAAAAGAATGCAGTTTAATAAATACTTGATGACATGCCAGTTGTACCAAGTGTTTGCCACCAAAATCACAATATCCCCCGCCGCCTCAATTTAATGTGTCCGTACGTATGCTATATCCCCCCCGCTTCGCGCTAATCGTGCGGCAGGGGATAATAATGGATGAACGCAGTGAAAACAATTTTAGAAAACAAAATATATAATGAGCAGTAAAATGTGAAAATTCAGTTGTTTCTTCTACAGCAACACTGACCCACAGGGAAGTCTCCTGATGACTGTGCTCGAGTTTGAAGGCAAGAGTTTATCCATATTTGTCATCAGAATCTTACGTGGGGCACTCAATTCAAAACTGGGCAAAAAAGGACACAAGCAGGAATGGAGTGCAAGTAATTGAGCGTTGCAGAGCTAAGAAGTTACTCTGAGTCAAGCTGCACTTCGGGTAACTGAAGAAAATCGCCATGTCAGTCCCAGAATCTGAACCTACACCCCATTCTCCCCCTCACGCTCAATTTAAACTCTCTTAAATCTCCTCTTTTACTCATCTAGCACCTTGACCCCATTTTGAAGAGGAAGAGTTTCAACGCAGCTGTGGTGGGCCAGATCCGAAGTCTGTACGTGATCAAACGTTTTCAGGCATATAAACCTAAAGAGAGGAGGCAGATTTTCAATTCAAGGCTGGACATGCAAATGCCATAGAGAACAGAGCTGCATCAGAGATCATGATATGACGCAATAGTAATCATTGCAAGACATAAATGAGAGAATGAACATTTAATGATAGGTCAGACAAATAAAAACAATTACCAACTACTTATCAGGGGCGCCGTGTGTTGTCTACAGCAAGCAGGAATTTAAACTACTCTAAATATTCCATAAACCTGTCATGCTTATGAAAGCCATTGAGAGTTCCACGGTGATACTTCTGTCCAGACTGTGGGATTCTAAGTCTCTCCGTTCATGACATTCACCTCTCGGAAGACTGTTATGAATTACAATGGCCAGAAGACGGGGAGAAAAAATTTAAAAAAAAAATCTGTTTTTCTTGATTTTATTTAAGGCTGACATCAATTTTATTCTGTCATGTCATGATGAAGAGATTTCAAAATAAGGTTATTAATAATCACAAATAGGGTTGATAGGGTTGCTTAATTATCCTGTTGAAGACATATTCACAGTATAATCATTAAACCGTAACTTGCAAAAATGGTAACCCCATTTATTTTAATGAGCATATATTTTATTTAAATTTATTAACTTTTAATTGGAAACAAGTATAAGAAAATCCATACAACTTGCTTGACACTACCTGACACGGAATCTAATGGCTGGTAGCACTGATCAGGAGCAAGTGGGTGGGAGAGATTTGGGATGAACTTCCAACTGGCCCAGAGTTGGACTAATCTGACAGGGAGAAAGGGGAAAAAAAAAAAAAAAAAAAAAAATTCACCCAAGAATGGTCTTAGAATAAAATTTAAATTCAATATTTAGGTCCATGAAAGCTGGTCCAACCTCCTCACTTAAGCCCAGCGTGCCCAGAAATTGGTCCTAAAAAGTGATAGTGTGAAGCACTTTTTCAGTGAACAGTAAAACAGGCCACCACGACACGCTGAAGAAACCATCTGATGCCCGCAGTGCAGTTAATCATATCACATGATCAATTCTGCACAGATTAACCCCCTGCAGCTCACTGTTCAGAGCGCTGGGTACACTATGGCTTTAAAAGACATGACCATTCTCACTCAGAGCCAGGGAAGAGAGCCAACTTATGTATTAGCCAACTGCCAGGACACCGCCTTCTAACGTTAGACATCCTGAGTGAATACCACGATTAGCCAATTACTCCAGCATTGTACTGTCTGGCTGAAGAGAGAGAGAAAAAAAAAAACCCAACACCAACCTTTTTTTGAATTTGGATACAGTTTCATTTCAGAAGACCCGTAGAAAAAGGAAACCAACATGTCCATTGAGACTGTCATTTGCCTCCTTTCTGCTTTCATGGACAGAGCGCCAGAGAGGCGTGGAGCCAAAGGCAAAGCCCCTATACTTATGCAGTCAGAGCCATGGCGTACAGGTGTCCAGTCATCCAGTCATCTGTCAGTGGATAACGCGTGCGCACACAAACACACACACTCAGTGACACTGCTGTCCTGCGTGACAGCCCACGAGCTGCAGCGACGGATATGCAGTGGGCACAAACCCCCTCAGGTAACCCCCCCCCCCGGAACGCACATTAGGACCCTCCGTGACAAACTGACAGCCTCACACAGGCCTCCAAAGCCGCCAAGATTCACTCCCCATCAAGCCCCCCCTCCCTTCTTCCGACTGACACTCCCTCTCCAACCCCAGCCCAAGCCTCTTCCGTACAACATCACGGAGTCACACTCAGTCCATACGCATTTCAGCTGTCAGACACAAGGTAATCCTTCCCGTCTCAATATCAATTTCTACGCCAAACTCCGAGCCCAGACTGAAAGCTCTGCTTGTGGGAGAAGCTGAAACAGGGGGCAAAACTATTGCATGGATGTTGTTACATAAAGCTCCCTTATTTTTCTTTTAATCAGCAAACAGGGAAAGGACAAAGACCACATTTGAGGTGTAATTCTATCCACTCTGAATTAACGTGACTGCGAAACACAGCAAAGCCGGTTCGCTGGATAAACATGGCTCGCATCTTTTTTTGCTAACACCCATCTCGCCATTCACAAGACCGCACTCGACCAACGCACCGTCTTCTAATGATACTGAAATGACAAAAACATCTTTATGCTTGAAAATGATTTTAATAAAAGAGAATAAACAATTTCTACCATTACAAAGGTGAGCATTAAAAATATACAGCACCTTACAGATGGGACATCCATATGAATAATAAAATTTGGCCATCACAGTGTAGTGTTTCTTGTGTTGAATTAATTCCATATTGTGGGAACCAGGAAGCATTTAATTCCATCAGAACTTGATAGTATCATTTTATTCATCTAATTATAGAAGAGAGACTCTGAATGAATGTATGCATGCCTGTACGTTAATTTCCTCAGCGACCATTCGTCTAATCAACATCACACCAGGAGGGAATAATGGCGGGGGGGGGGGGGGTGGGGGGGGGGGAAATCAAGAAAGCTGTAAGTAGCAATACTGTATAACCAACAAGTATTGCTCCAGTTTAATTTAAATACTAAACTGCTAGAGTAACACATGCATGTTGCATTCATCACTCCAAATAATTTATATAATACCAGAAATACCACACCAGGCCAACAGACTAACAGAGCAGTCTACTACATTAGGTCAGCAACACCTAGGTGTCATCTTGCTTCTGAATAGCAGCACATGAAATCGTGATAAGAAGGCTGAGGTACTGACAGTCAGGCAACACTAAACCCAGTATTTGGATCCATATTCTCTGACCCGGGCAAAAATCGTAGCCCTTAACGTCGCCCTACCCTTTTTAGGATTGGGAAGGGGGGAGAAAAAAAAATAAAAAATTTGGACAATGTCAACAAATTACAGTTTTAATCATATTTCTGGCAGATGTGAGTCTATGGTTACACCTTTACAATTTCCTCTCAATACAGAGAGTTTATGCAGCACTATATGAAACAAACCAAATCTGGTTCACCAAATTGACAACCCACCTGAGGGAGCAAACCAAACATCTTCAGTTGCAGCATCTTAGCTACTAAAGTATTAACCGGCCTGCACCAACTATAGCAATCCACAAACATCGGCTGAATATTGTTTGTGGATTGCTGTAGTTGTAGAAGTTCTGACGAGTCCTCTGCAAGAGAAAAACATGATCACTGGATTTCACCACGAAGAAAAAAACCCCTCATCCTTCCATGATCCAATGTTACATCATTATTTAATGTGCAAGGAATTGACAACACTTAGCTTGACAAGCCCAATTATTCTTTGTCTCTCAATATGAAGGAACCAATTATATATAAAAGGTTAATTTTATGCAGTTCACCAAAAATAGAGTTAAATGATTGTGAATAAAAGCTGACAAGTCTGCACTTCAAATGTTCCGCAGGAAAGAGCCAAAAGAAAAATTGCTTTATCAACAAAATCCTTACTGACAGCACAGTAAACAATGTACACACACACACACGCACACGCACACGCACACGCACACCTCTCAAGGGTGACAGACATCAGTAAGCAATTTAAAGCATGTTTTACCAGTCATCAATCCCACCATTTACATTCAAATGACACCGTGCCATCCAAAATGGACAAATTATAGTTAATTTTTGGCACAAAATGCACCAAATCTATAATAAAATGCATTTTAGCATATTTTAAAATTTTGCATTTTATTTTAATTTTTTGAATTTGACATCTCTGTGAAGCACTCTGTGCATTCGTCCTAGGAAGTGTGCTACACAAATAAAATTTTACTTACTTATTTGAATAAGAACATAGCACAACCAGCTGTGTATATCTTACATTTATAGACAAGTCATCTTCTGATATTATCGCTCAGTCAGTCTTATATTGCAAACAGAATTATGCGCAAATCAATCTATCATGTTAGAAGATCACTGTACCAGTTCTTGAACACACAAGATTTTAGCTCCCATTGCAATAATCTAATGTTCAATTTCACCACGAAAACAAGTCAAACTTCAGCCGCAAGCAGAATTTTGAGGACAAAAGTTTATACTGCATTTCACACATTTAGCAAATGCAATCTGAGAACATCACATTCTTTATAAATACAAACTTCTTTCAAACTGGACATTTACAGTCAGGAAATAAGTTGGGAAACATACTTGCCTCACTAAACACACACATGCTGTATACGGTCAAGTCCATTTAGTCTATGCCAATGAGCCAAAAAATTAGAACCAAATAATAGATGGTTCAAACAACATTATCATGTAAAAATGGCGCATGTTGAGCTCTGCACATACTTTAGACAATAAGCAAACAGTCGGTTCTCGTACTCAGCAAAGACCATCATGTCTGGTCCAAACTGAGAGAAGCGATACAGCGGAACAAGTCGCAGAGATTTTTAATGATACTAGCGAGGAATTTCTCACAACTCGCAGTGCATCACACCCTATAGTGCATAGCGTTTAGTAGCTGAAATCCAGTCAGAGAGCCTATTCCATTCCGAATCCACTGCCAAAAGGGCATATAATGAGCATGCAAGACCTGGAGCGAAACCATGGAAGAACTAAAGACAGACAAGAAATTGCACCAGGATGCACTGTGTGAAGAGGACATGCTGGAGAAGGGATTGTGTTGCTCTGGGATTGTTCTGCTGGCAAACCCAGGGTGCAGGAATTCTAGTGGAAGTCAGTTTGACGGAGCCATATTGGGAGTACGAAAGGGCCCTACACAATATTAGGCAGGTGGTTTTAATGTGATCGCTGAAGGATGTATATAGATTGTTTATTCCGCATCGTTTTTATAAACATACATGCAAAATCCTTTAAAGATAATAAAATATTAAAGCTATACTGCTGAGAGATAAATATTTTGAAAAATTACAACCACAACTTCACATTGCGTGAGTATTAAATATCCAGTTATCACATGAAAGGGGGATTAAAGGATCTAATAGTTATTTGCAAATTTCTGAACAGTGTGCAAAGACTTTATTAGTCACTAGAGTGTCTAATGGAGACATTAATACCTGCCGTGATTTTATCATGAGAAGTCAATTATTTTCCTGTGGTGAAACAATTCTATTGTGGACAATGGAAAATTTCAGTCCCTCTCTGAAATGATTTAAATTCCATGCAGACCCCATGTCGCAAAGTACAAACAAGCAGTTTACAGTAGAAAAAAAGGAGCGTTCTCCGCGCTTATGCCAATTAAGTCAATCCAGATAATCCAGTGCAACCAGGACAGGACCAAAATAATATGAAGTAAAAAGAATGCCGGTGCAGCACTGATATCTGCTAAATTCTCACTTTTTATTGAAAAAGGTACATAACAATAGTGACTAACGTTTCGATGTAGACCCTACATCTTCATCAGAGTCCTAGCAGTTTACAGTTTTAGATCCAACACACAAAATGAATATCCTTCAGGTGATGAAACTTAGAAATTTGACTGCTGCAATCAAGCTTTGCTCTCAAAAGGTATTTAAGGTTCAACTGAAATTCAATTCCTTACAAAGTCACCAGCAATGGCACACAGAATTGACATCATTTACAAAACTATGGCGTGACAGGCATTAAGTGTTGACAAAATGCAAAGAAATAATACGGAGGTGCTCAGTTCTACACAATCAGAATATTTATGACCCAAAATGTTTAGAAACAGACAAGTCCTCATTTAGTGATAAAATGGACGGTACATAAAGATGCAAGCTGTGAAAATTGGGATTTGGCTCCTGTCCCGGTATGTAAAATGAATTCACAGCTTTCTACACCAAGGGCTTCTGACCTCCTCCAAAAAGAGCCGATGTGGAAGAAGGTTTCTCTAAGTGCGATGCTGAGGCTTCATTTACACTGAAGTTCTATCTCTCCACCTAAAGTGGGTTTTTAGCGGAAACTTTTCTTTCCAGCGTTTACATTACACGACCCACAGATGGCCGATGAATTTACATGTTAAAGCAGCCTGAATGTCGAAAATGCTCCAAAAGCAATGTAGAGAAGGTTGTCTCAGTGACTGGCAAATAACAGTAGGCAGCCCAAGTAATGTTACCATGATGCTGCATGGTACATGGTAAAATAACTGATGACAATTAAACAGGGAAGAGCACCACTTACAGGGCCAGAGAATTAGCCATAGAGGAGGTGAAGCATTAGGCTTGGAGGAGTCATGCTCTCATTTGCTCTCATTTGAAAACATGGGAGAAATTCTAAAATATTTCTGCCATCAACTTCCCCAGTTGCCTTTCAGGAGAGAGCTCTCTCTCTTTGCCAGCCAAATTCCAGTCAGGATGCCTGCAAAATCAAGGGGTTGTCACTAACCACATTGGAAGTCGCCCAATCTCACCAAAACTTGGCAAAGTATAGCCTAAACAAACTCTCAGCAGAGTATGGCACGATGACAACAACAGCAGAGGGGTATTGCGCAATCACACAAGCACTTAGAAGAGTATGGCACAATACAAAATATAACACAATGACACTGTTTAGCAGAGTGCAGCACAAACATAGTATTGTACAATCACTATAACGCAGTGGTCCTCAAACTTTGTCCTGGTGCCCCACTGTGTATGGTTGTTTTTGTTCTGGCCACAATTGCAATCTTAGGATTTTGACAAGCTGTTGATTTGTATTAATATGGTGCATTTATATTTTAGAGCAGTTATTTGTCCTCTTAAGGGGTCAAGCCTGGGTTCACTCAATTTAAGTACTTCTAAACACTAAAAACACATAGAAATTGTGTCAACTGAAAAAAAGCTCAGAACGGAATTTGATTTAATCAAATTTAATAAGTTTGTTACCGTGAAAACCATACATTATTGGCGATAAATGTGAAATCCTGTGGCAACAATGTCTCAGAAACTAGAGCATATTTTCCTGTAATTCTTTTTTGTTTTGAAGCTAATATCACCAGCAATACAATGACATACTCATTCTGGGTATTTTCATGGGAAAATATATTGAAAAATTATTTAGTCATAGAATTTTAGAAATGGGTGGCAGAACCTGCCTGGCAGATGGATCATAAACACACCATGCATCTACCTACCCAAAAATGGCTGTCATTGAATAGAACATAAACTGATGCTGTGGTCAAAATTTCAGAGCAATAGCTTGAAAAATGTGGATTTTATGCCCGCCACAAGCAAACTATGAAATTTTGCGATGCGAGAAAATCACGTTTTTGTCGCGAAACAAATGCACTGGAGGCGTTTCATGATAAAATCCACTTAAGATAGTTTTTCAGACTTAAAATCAGCTTTTATAAATGTTTTGAAAGATTTTTAACAAAATGAAAAAAAAGTTTTTCAAGTCTGAACCTAGTCTTGACCCCTTAAGCCACATTTGACAAATCTGCACATGCCATGAAGATTTAAAATTTCATCTCCACAATGATATATGTTAGAGACCAGTATAAACAACTGCAGAGGGAAACCATATCACCAAACCACGAATCAACGTAAACAATCAAAAGGTCTCTCATTGGTGAAACTGTCAACACATGGTTACAAAAACCATATACTTGAGGCAAACAAACACTCGTAGCACCTCAAAACCAAGAAAGTGCACCTTCTTCCAAGAAATTCCTTCCTTGGAATTCACCAAGGTTTACAGAAGATTTGAGGCCAACTTGGAAAACCTCAAAAAAATTTTACAGAGGTATCCCAAAGTTTGTCCGGTTTACTTAAGTTTACTTGAACCTCAGTTAAATTTTCCCGAGACACACCGAGGACTGTCTGGCCCACTGAAGTTCAGAGACCACATCGGTATTCCTCGGGAAAATTTCAGAGGTAGACCTGAAGTTTGCAATTTCCTGTGTGCAGCACAAACAGAGCAGGCTGAATTAAGCCTAGACTGCATCTAGGGCCTGGCTTAATTACACAGCACCTCGTTGAACAGGCAGTGCTGGTAATTTGCATAATTAATTGGTGTTTGGATTGCAGTACTGGAGGGAGGTCTTTAATGAGGCATGTGTTTTGACTGTCTTCACACCTCCCCATTGTTCTGGTGTGAGCATAGGCCTAGCAGACGAATTTCGGTCTACCTCGGTGAAATTTTCCAGAGGAATACCGATGTGGTCTCTGAGCTTCAGTGGGCCACAAAATCCTGTGTGTTTGGGAAAAATTGAACTGATGTTTACTGAGGTGTTGTCCAAACTTAAGCTGGACAGGCTTCGGGATCCTTTGGTAAAATTTTTCCGAGGTTAACAGAGTTGACCTCAAATGCTCAGTAAACCTCAGTGTATTCTAAGTTTTTATAGAAATGACTCTCTCGGTTTTTGGGTGCAACTAGTTTAATTCACATTTGTTCTATTTCAGTTCAAGCAAATTATTCTGAAAGAATTCAAAAACACCTGTGTTCTGCAACCCAATTTGGAGCATACTGATTTTTTCAGAGTCAAATTTGATCCGTTTAGAAATGTTTTTACCTGATAATCCTCACAATATGGAAAAATAAGCAGAACATAGAGGGTTTTTATTCTTCATGGCACAGTGAATATGTCCAAAAAAATGCAGCTTAAGTACTGCTCTAAAAACAGAATGCAGCTAATTAAGACAAATCGACACCATGTCAAAAGTTGTGGTTGGAAAAAAAACCAGCATACTCAGTGGGGCACCAGGAACGAGTTTGAAAACCAATGCTGGAATGCATAGCGGAGTATGGCGCAATCACACTTGCGCTCATCAGAGTATCACATAATTACAGTGACAAATTGTGTAGTATTCCACAGTAACTGAAAGGATTTTGGCGCCAAAGAATGCAGCTGTGTTCAGAATGTACACTTATTCACTCACTCATTAGTGTTTTCTACACAAATCATTGATTATATCGTGCTCTGTGTAAGTAAATGAAGGGTTCACTAGCAAAAAAACAGTTATGTGCATTTCGATTTATTTTCCAAAATCAAATTTAAATTGTGCACGCCAGGTAATATCAAAGTAATGTTGGGTTATTTTAAGTTCAAAATTTTTTACTTTTCATAAATGGTGCTTTTTGATTGTGTAGTCAAAGGAATATTCATCAAACTGCAATAGTTTATTCATTTTAAGAATGGCCTTTATCCGCTTTCACAAATGAACTCTTCAAGTGTTTATTCCAAAAATAGCCATATGAGTTACAGCTCTGTTGCAGGGGCATTTGCAATGCAGAGGAAATAGAATCACTATGACTCAAACAGCTCACACTTCAATCCTCATACAGATACCAACATTCAGGGTGATGTCATGTCAGTGGCAATTTATACTAAAAAAAGGTGGAAACTGAGAAAACCCAGTCATTTAGAATTTGATGCCAGCAAAATGTTTCAAAAAAGTTGAGACGGGGGAACAAAAGACTAGGAAAAAATGTTCAAAATCAGATGAGTAGGTTATGAGATCTAGGTCCGGACGCACAGACGCACACACACAGACACATGCACAGACACACGCATGCACGCACACACGGACGGACAAAGCAAATCCAGTAGACACCCCTAAACTTCGTTGTGGGGGGTATAAAAACTTTGTTGCGGGGGGTATAACTAAACTTCGTTGCGGGGGGTATAATAATAATAAACTTCGTTGCGGGGGGTATAATAAACTTCGTTGTGGGGGGCATAATAATAATAAACTTCGTTGCGGGGGGTATAATTATAAACTTCGTTGCAGGGGGTATAATAATAATAAACTTCGTTGCGGGGGGTATAATAATTAAAAAATGAAAAGCGTGCAAAATGTGCACAGCCGTCCCTAAGGGTTACACAAAAATTAATGTAAGAATGGAAAATGTATTTATTATCCGTTTTGACTTCAATTCCCCAAATGCTTTGCGTTTGTGGTTATGTTTGGGGAGAGGAGAACAGTATTTTGTAAGAAAGGGCATTGCATTCACAGGATTAAAAAATATACACCTTATCTTGCAATTACAAGATGTAATTAGGCGCAGATGGTGAAGTAGGCTGGCTTCTTTGAATAAAGTACCCTGATATTTTGACTGCTTTTTCCCCATCCATTACTGTACACTAGAGAAAACCACGTGCAATTGTCAAAAATAGCAGAAAGCCAGGCGTTAACACATTGGTAGCCTTGATAAGAAACTAAACGAACTGCATACAGCCCATCTTAATGTAACTGAATATGTGGGCAGGCAGTTGATAGGAGACACTATTCAAATATTCAGTTTAGATGAATAATTATCTTAGCGCCACATGTCCTTCCCACGATGAGGACAGGTTATTGTACTTCCAGAAAATTCTCTCTTTCCGGGGGAAAGTAGTCAAGGAGGGGGGCATTTATTGTCAAGGCGGCTGCCCTATCTATAAAGTGCAGTGGGAAACCCTGTATCATTAAAAATTCAGGAATCTGGCTGACTCTGTGCGTAAGGAACATGGTTGAAAATAGGGCTGCACGATTCTGGAAAAATTGTGAATCACGATTTTTTTTTTTGATTTAGAATTGACATCACAATTCTTTGGCATGATTTTTTTTATCCCCACAATCTAGTTAGTTTGCTCTGCAGCTCCTGAAATAATGCTGGAAAATCGTTTACATTTAGAAATTAGATCGCGTGTAGGAGTGAATCAAGATCACAATCTTCTGGCGATGTATCGTGCAGGCCTAGTAGAAAACAAATGGCTGTGAACTTCAGGCACCTCAGGAGATTAAAAACAGGATTAAGGAGAGGCAATCAATACGTGGTCTCAAGAACACCTCTGTCAAAGTCAGTGAACACAGCTTGTCGCCGCATCCACACATGAAAGTTAAAACTTCACCATATAAAGATAAAACCACTTATTTAAAAAATCCAGAAATGCTGCTGCCTTCTCTGAGCCCAAGTTCTTTTAAGATGGACTATGGCAAAGTGGAAAACTGTCTGTGGTCTGACCAATTAAAATGTAAAATTCTTTTTGCAAATCATGCATGTTGTGTCTTTCGGGCTGAAGAGGAGGGGAACCCTCAGGTTTGTCGTCAGCCCATAGTTCAAACGCCAGCATCCATGAATGGTACGGGGATGAATTAGTGTTCACAGCATGGGTAACTTGCATATTTGAGAAGCTACCATTAATTCTGAATGGTACATACAGGTTTTGGAGCAAAATACGCAGACATCCACTGTAACACCCAAGCAAAGGGCGTAGATTCGTAGTGTTGAATTTTGTGTCTCAAAAAAAAAAAAAAAAAATGGCGCTGCTGCAAATAGCACTTTTGTGCAAGGATGTTTAACTTATTGAAGACTAGAGACAATCAACCACCAACTAAAAAAACTGATGAAAATAAAAAAACCATACAAACTCATTAGGAAATTCCAGAGCGCTACCACCTTCATTATAGCATGTCTTACCCCCAATTTCATCAAAATCACAGCCGTTTAACTGGATCCTCCTGGAATTCCTGGATGGGCATTTTCGCATGTCATTAAACCTTCTATATTCAACAGCTTGATTAAAATAGTTTTCTTCAGAGCACCACCTTCATATTTGGTACATATATCAATGAGACATTGCTCTTCTCACTGATATAATTTGTTTTCTGGTAGTCCTTGTCAGATTTTTACTATAAGCATTCAAAATACAGATGCGACAAGCTTTTTTCCATTTTTAGGGGCCTATATATGAGAAAGTATAATTTTTGTTACAGATATAACATGTTTTCCTGATATAGTACAATAACATGTCTCATATTAAAGAGAATCAGACATCTGGTGTCATAAAATCTAGAGAAATAGAAAGCCAAAAGTGCTACCATGGATGAACGCGCAGTCCAGGAAGCCATATTTGGCATGCCATAATTCTGCAAATATGTAACATACAAAGGCCTTATTCTGAGTACAGTGCCTTATATCAAAGAATCATGTGCGAAAATTTTTACCATTTAGTGTGAACAGATCAAAAGTTATTAGCCATCGAACTATGGATGTTTGATTGTAATACTTGTTATGCTAAATATGGGGCCATGCCCCCCCTTTTTTGGCTTAATATCTCCAAAACTAGAGGTGATATTGGCCTAAAATTTTGCACAGTAATTATTAGTAACAAGGGCATCAAAACAAAAAGTTATGAAGCAAACCTGAGATGGTCAGTTGGGAGCCTTCTG
The DNA here is from genome assembly GCA_029721435.1 of Gymnothorax reevesii. Classification (NCBI taxonomy): domain Eukaryota; kingdom Metazoa; phylum Chordata; class Actinopteri; order Anguilliformes; family Muraenidae; genus Gymnothorax; species Gymnothorax reevesii. Next base: position 25,910,830 of record CM056587.1, on the reverse strand, counting down.
GTGATTTGGCACGAAATCACCCACTTTTCAAGATCTTGAAAGATCCTTTAAGATTTTAGGATCCCATTTCTGACAAACAAGAGCAAGATCTTTCTAAAATCTTAGTAACTCTTAGAAAATCTTAAAGCAAAGATCTTGGAAAATCCTACTCAAGAAATTTCAGATACCATCATAAAGATCATAGCAAGAACTTGTAAGATCTTTTAAAGAATTTAAGATATCTTTTAAAGATCTTGGGGTTTCTTGATGACATCTTTATGAACAATATCACAAGATCTTGTAAAGATCTTGCCACGATTCTTGATACATCTTGCTGGGATCTTGCAAAGATTCATGAAAGATAGTACCGGGATCTCGGCAAGATTCTTAAAATATCTTGTTACGATCTTGCCAAGATTTCTGAAATATCTTGCTAGGACAAGGACACTCACTTTTCCAGAATGACCCTGTGTGGATGCAGGCTTTAATTCTAACCATGCAGTTTCACACCTGACTCTACCAATCAAGGGTCTATGGCAAAATCTTTAAGGGTTGATTAATAGAATCAGGTGTGTGACTGGCTGGTTAGAATGAGAGCCAGCACCCACATCAGCTCATTGTGGAAAAGAGTGAGTATCTCTGTGCTAGGATCTTGCCAAGATTCTTGGAAGATATTGCTAGGACCTTTAAGATCTTTCCAAGATCTTTGAAGATCAACCCAAGACCTTTCCAAGAGCTTTCCTAGATAAAGCTAGATCTTATCCAGGAACTTGAAGGAACTAGCAAATAATCTTTACAGATCTTATGAAAGATCTTGCTAAAACCTTTAAGATCTTTCCAAGATCTTTGAAGATTAACCCAAAAACTTGCAAGATCTTTCCAAGACCAAGCCAGATCGTATCCAAGATCTTATCCAAGAACTTGAAAGAACTTGCATGATCTTGCAAGAACCTTCCAAAGATCTTTAAAGATCATATGAAAGATCATGCTTGGATCTTTCAAAGATTCCTGAAAGATCTTTCGGGAATATTGTCAAGATATTCAACCTGGGCATATTGCATTTTTTCAGGTGTGGTTTTCAGCAGGCAATCCCTCCAATTCTTTCCCCTCACAAAAAAAATCGAGTGCCAAGGGCCCAAAAGGTTGCCGGCAATTACAGCTCCAACAGGAGATAAGTAACTAGCATCAGTCCGCGGATTCAAAAGCAAGACAACACGAATTGCAGAAGGAACATGTTGTCTACATGATAATGGCAATAAAAAGCTCCAGCTTGGACATCCGTGCAAAAATTAAAATTTTTTCGCGAATTTCGGCAGTGATGGCGAATGGTCCCGTACCACTGCGAATCAATCCACGGTTCTTCGAATCAAATTCTTCTCTGCTAAAGAAGAAAACTTTCATCCGCACACTTCCGCGGGCCAACGCAGCTCAGTGAGAAAGGAGTTTTAGTTACCATTATCGGGCAACTCAAATGAGCAGTCACACTTTTTCATGAGTGACACACAGCAACATTTCCAGCATTTTGCAAAAATATAATCCTTAAGAAGTCTAAATCATGAAATTCAATTAGATTTTTTTCTAACCTGAACTGTCACTGTCGTCTGCTGTCAATTTGTGAAGTGAATTTCACTTCTGGTTCTTGCTCTGCTTTCAGACAATGATTTTTTAAAACTTTTTAACCACAACACTGTTTAGTGTTGTCTAATTAGGGCCCGAGCACCCTATTGTTTTTGATGGGATTCTTCTTCTTCCTTTTTCTGCTGCGAGAACGCATTTTTGAGGGCTTTGCCAAGCATGAAAACTCACAAAAATTTGCACACACGTCAGTCGTGGTGAAAATTACAAAGTATTTTTATTTTTGTGCTTGGACATGCCCCGGTGGCTCTATAGTACCACAAAACACTTGGCCATTTTGGAACGCAATTGCTCAGATTCTCATGAAATTCGATACGGCCATTGTATTCATCATGACTTTTTTTTGTCAATTTTTTTGAAATTTTTTTGCCTCACAGGAAGTGAGCTATGAGCCATTTCCTGCGTTTTTTCAGATTTTACAAACACATTTTTGAAGTGATCGTACTCAAAAACTCACCAAACTTGGCTCATAGACTAAAAATATGAAATTATTTAATTCGATATCTCATTTGGCACGGGGTGTGACACGGTGGATCTATAGCGCCCCCTAATGCATAATTGCAATTTTGAGGGCCTCAGCATGCTCAAAAACTCACAAAATTTTGCAAACGTATTAAGCGTACCTTTTACCAGGATGTAGGGTTTACTGATGGGTGCGGCAAAATTGCTTTACAGGGCCACCTAGAAAATTTCAATAAAGCAGCCCTCGCAGCATGTTTAACCTACATGTACAAAATTCAGTGGACATCTCCTAGAGAATCAAATTTGGCATGTCATATCTAAAGATCTTGCTGATGTTAAATTGCAAAGCTTTTTTGGGTTCATCGAACTATGTATCCATGGCGTTGCGGCGAATTTCGATGTTCCGCCATGAAACAGGAAGTTCGTTTAATTCCCACATACTTTGTGAGATTTGCCTGAAACTTTCCAGGGTCTCCTTCCAAGTATAAATATCTGCATATCTCAGATTGGGTGTGGTCAGGTGGGTCCACAGCGCCCTCTAGACACCACCATGTTTAGATAAAAGTGCTTGAATGTTCATGAAATTTGGTCTGATCATTACATTTGAGATGCAGGGTTATGGTAATTTTTTTGAAATTTTTTGGCCAAACAGGAAGGGAGCTATGAGCCATTTCCTGCGTTATTCCAAATTTTATGAACACACGTTTGAAGGCTTTAGAATACTCAAAAACTAAAAATTTTGTACGAGTATAAAGCCTATCATTCATATTACTCTGATAAAAAGCTTACATATAGGCGTGGCAAAAATGCCATTATAGCACCCCCTGGAAAATTTCAAATAAGCAGCCCTTGCAGCCCGGTAAACCTAATAAAGACCGAAAAAAAAAAAGTCTCTTGGTGCCATGACCTAGACTCAACAGGAAGTCAGCTATTTTTAATTGAGTTTTCAACTTTTCAAAAAATTTTTCGCCATGAACAGGCGTCGTACTTTAACGAACTCCTCCTCGAGATTTTATCGGATCAACCTCAAATTTGGCATATGACATCTTAAGACCTTGCCAATGTTAAATTGCAATGCTTTTTTGGATTCATTGAACAATGTATCTGTGGCATCGCGGCAAATTTCGTTGTTCCGCCATGAAACAAGAAGTTGCTTTTGCTCACACATACATTGTGAGATTTGCCCGAAACTTTACAAGCTTGATAAGAGTCCCCTCCCAAGTATACATACATGCTGATATTAGATTGGGTGTGGCCAGTAGGCCCCACAGCGCCCTCTAGCCGCAGCCATGTTAAGATAAAAGTTCTTAAATATTCATGAAATTAAGTGTGAAAGATAACTTTATTTTTCTTTTTGGTAATTTTTTAGGCATTTTTTTCGCCAAACAGGAAGTGAGGTAAAAGCCATTTCCTGCGTTTTTGCTAATTTTACGAATACACGTTTAAATGCCTGTGAAATTTCAACAGACGAGAATGTTTGGCATACATGATTCCCTAGAGGTGCCTCATACATACCTAAGCACTAAATGCTATATTAAGAGAGTTATTGCACATTTTTGCCACTTCACCTTGACCTGGGGGCTCAAGGTCAAAAGTGACTGATTCACAATGTTCAGCATACCTCATTACATATAGGTGCCTCATACATACCTAAGCTCTAAATGCTATATTAAGAGAGTTATAGCACAAAACACCCCGAAAAATGATGAAGTCCAGACACGTTGCCTAGGTGGCGCTATGAAGGAGCGATTCAATCAAAACGTCGTTTACACCGTTGAAGCAGGTCATGATACTGATTCCATTGCTGAGATAATAATTAAAAAAAAAATAAAAATTGACAGTTTTTGAGAAAAATTCCACCTAAGAGCCAAAAATGGCTATTTGACATAAGAATGGCCGTCATTAAAAATTTGTGCATTAACTTTATGACCGATTTGATCACATCCCCAAATTTAAAAAAATTAAAAAATTAAAAAAACCAGACCGTTTTTGAGATACGGCTTTAAACGGATGACGGACCCAAATGACAATAGGTTACTGGCCAACGGACGGCAACCAAAAAGAAAAAGAAAATTTCCTGATGCACTTCATTCATGCATAAATTTGTTCCCATGCATTTCCTGAATTTTATCACATTTTCTTTTAGCAATCACCCCCAACTTATGGAAGCTCCCCAATGTGGAGCAAAGGCGGGTCCTTATGCTGAGGAACACACAGACGATTAACACATAAGACATGGAAAAGATCACAGATAAACAAGAATTATTCAAGATAACACTTCAGACTGTTGTTTTGAAGTTTACAATGACTTTTACACACGCGCACACACACACACACACACACCTGTGCATGTATATTGATACACATGTATACATAATGATACGTTAATACATAATTATGTCATACATTAGCATGCAGCTAGATGCGCAAAACTAGTGAAACTAGGCAGGTCATGAACCCGGGATAGCCTTAGCGAATGTGTGCACACATTCACGAAAATGAAACCACTACAGACAGAGATAAACTGTAAGAATAAGTTTAACCAAAAGTGTAATTCCAATCACACATAGCCCATCACTCAACACACACAGTCATAGACACAGACAGACACTGGTGCGATACCTATGAATGTATTCATGGGAGTAGGAGAGCGCTGCGAGTGGATTATGCATGCATGAGAGTGCTACTGACAACCAGGGACTGAGCCCTCAATCGCATCACCCCTTCCGCTCTCCAGATTGACCACGTTCGGCAATCATGACGGAGAGTAGGGCACAGTGTTCTTCTGTCCTGGCTTACGGTGGATCTTGAATTTTAAAGGCTGAAGCGCCTTTAAGGGTAACCAACTGACTGTGGCATTATGGTCCTTTATGGACTGAATACATGCAAGTGGCCGATGGGCAACACCAATGTCAACGTCTTTTTCAGGGAACGCCAGGCTGCTCATTTTAGCAAGACAATGACAAACATTCTGCATACACCAACATGCCTTCATAGTAAGAGTCCAGGTGCTCTTGACTGCCTGCCTGCTGTCCAGACCTGTCACTAACTGAAAACATTTGATGCATTGTAAAACGAAAAATTAGACAAAGGAGGCGGCAAAGCACTGAGCAGCTGAAATCCAACATCAAGCAAGAATGCAAAGACAATTTGCTAGATATTGGGTAGATTTTTTTTCTACCTGGTTAAATAAAGGTTAAATAAAATAAAATAAATAAAAATATTGGGTAGATTGTCTCATCAATTCAAAAAAGCTAACAGAGTTGTAACGAGTGACCTGTTCAACTTTTGAAATGCACAGCTGACATTGAATTGAAGATGAGTAGATTTTTCAAAAGCAATATAATTCCTGTTTCCTCATATGATAAGTTGTCTTTATAGTATTTTCAATGACATACAGGGTTTAAATGATTTGCAAATCATTGCTCTGTGAAAAAAGTAAATAAAAACAGTGTCCCAACTTTTCTAAAACGGGGTCATGAGCTTAATAAAAATGCTGACAGAGAGCAGAATGAAGATAAAACTTCATGCGCATAAGAATTATTCACCCTCCCAAAATATTCTCATATTAGCCTGAATGTAAGAACTTTATTGACAACATTTGGACTTTAACAGCAATTACAATGAAGTGAAATCAATTTTGCAATTAAATTCCAAAAATGCAGCTACACAAAAAATTCAAATTAATAGTAATATCACTCCAAGATATTCACAAGAATTTTGTCAGGTATTTCTGGATTGTGCGTTTTGCTTCAAGTAAATGTGTTAATATTTCAAGAATTCCAGCAAGATTAATCGATATGCGTCGGCAGACGGATCAAAAAAAATAAAATGTTCCTGAATGGACGTGTACATGCCAATGACAGGTTTTGCAACTGGCCAGGGTTCGAAGCTTAGCCAAGACTGCTGTCAACCAGGTCAAACAGAGGTATCGTTCATAACAATGCATTGTGTTTCCATTCCAAACCGTTTCACTGAGTAATTTCTCTCATCAATACTGAGAGCAAACTCACAGCAGTGAAGGATATCTTCATAAATCAGACTTGATTAGAATCCAGAGGAGTCGGTGAATTCATTAAAAAGGCTATAACAAGTATTATTGTCTTGTTCCAAATGTTGGAAGCAAATAGCTTTAAAATGTCCTCGTTAATTAAAAAGCTTTGTTCGCAGTACAGCAAGGATTTAAAGAAACATCCTTGATTTCATCCTTGGAACAAAATTTTGATTCATCGCCAATTGCATTTATATATTCACAATTACAAATCTAAACCTTCATTATTGCTCACGAATAAAAACACTTTCCCACATTCCACAGGACAAATCAATTGCATATTTAAAGCAGGTTATTCTGCGCAGTAGACTTTGCAAAATTATTTGGATCCTTTTCAAGTATATAAAAGAAGAGAAATCTTTTCATAATGAAGAGCTGCCAGAAAAATAAAGTGCTCTTTGCTGCTGATGTGCCCTAATGTATGCACAGCTTGCATCCTGGGTCCCTTTGAACCCAAAAGGAAAAATATCATAATAGCCATTATGAATCAAAAGTTTAGAACACCTAATTAAAATGGATAGAATATAATAAAGACATCAGTATTTTCCGCAAATGTCTCTCCACCTGCCACATGGGGTATGGTAATTACAGACACAAATCCATGAATGCTCATGAATCTTCTACAAATCCAGATTAAAAGCCTAGCTGCTAAACCTAATTTTGTACACCAGGAGATTGTCTTTTCCAACCGATCCCCAATAGACATCAGGCTGTCTCTTCTCTTTCATAGCACAGACAGCGCCACAGTGAAAGGGGACAGGGGGAAGGCGGGGCGGGGGGTGAAGAACAAAACCTGTAGCTCACTGAGATTGCAAACATAAGAAAAGGAAAGCAGACATAAAGCTTTACTCTATACAGATCATTTAAATTACTTTTATGGCACTCATAGGCCAAATTTAACAGCCCGCAATCAAGTGTTCAGTTCACAAGGATGCAAAGCTACACCGCACTGAACTGAATGAGGAAGCGCCACACATGCAAAAATACAAGTAAAGCATTAAAGCAGCAATACATAGAGCGTGTTGTAATATCACAAGGCGCTACACATTTGTCAGTATTACAACACAGACACCGCACCGTTCCTATACCCCATTGTGAAAATCAACAAAGCAATGAAACCAATGGTCCATTAAAGAGGTTGATAAAAGCTAAAATACACCATTTCTCCTTACCTTAAGAGTTCATACTGCATGCTGAAAAATAAGGTGCAGGTTTCACCATGGAGGAACCTCCATTTCCATCCACAGGGACACCTTGCTCTGACGTGCATGACATCAGTCTCAATGCTTCAGTGACTAGATTTCGAACTCACTTTCTAATTTCTAACTGAATACTTCTTTTCTGGGTACATACAGAATAAATTCATGTCATTTTTCTGACAAGGCAAAGCATTCAGAACTACTTTTGGTATCATCTTAGCAGCGTTAGTACCAAAATACATCATTTCGGGCAAGTCAAGCATATACTAGGCTTGCTTGATCGGGCAAGCAAAGAAATTGTGTCATACTGGATGTTTAATTGGCCCTTTGTAGGACTAAATCATGTGCTTCAATACCACTAGCCAAGCAACTGCTGGTGAGGAAGTGAACCAATACAACGCCATCTTTTGTTAGCAACTCAAGCAAAGCGAACAGTGACCTTGTACCAAAAACAACGCAGAGCACCATTCGGGAATACTGTCACTTTTTAATTATTCGGCATCATTTTCGTCTGGTTACATTTGTTCAAGCAGGGAAATCTCAAAAATGGCAGCTACACCTGAATGGAGTGAATGCGAGTTACGTTGTTTACATTTCTATTGTGCCCGTATTTTGATCATATAAACGTAAATTTGAAAATGGAAAATAACTTCTAATGTTAGAAATTATCGTTGGTCAAAACCATTTCCAAAGTTTTATACAGTTTTTTTTTTTTTTTTAAACATTCAATGAACGCAGCTGTTTTTGTTTACATTTTGGCATAAAATCAGTGAAGAAATGCTTTCTGGAATTGTTAATAGTGCAAGGTCACCGCTCACTTCGAGAGCGTGGCGCTAGCTCAACAGCTGTGGGTTGCTATGTAGTATTAAAGCACGTGATCAAATCCTGCAAAGAGGCTTTTTTCTATAAAGTGGTGCATTTGTGCACAGATCTATCGAGAAACTGTAAAACATGCCCATACGACAGAATAAATGGAGAGATAGATCAGTCAATCATTTTGCGTAAAGTCCCTCATTTCCGCCCACCTCTTCAAAGACTGCAAATGCGAACTTAAATGTAAAATAATTGAAAACACATTGCTCGCCAAATATTTCATTTTTCAGGAGTGATTTAAACCTTGCTTGTGCCAATGAGTCGTGTGGTTTTCACAAAGTGTTTTTTTTTTTTGTTATCAAAGGCATCATTTTGTTTCTTTTTTTAACTTTAACTCAGCTGTCATTGTGAATCCTCATCATTGGGAGGGGGCCCCCTAACTCCCATGCCACTTCCCTAACTCCACCCATGCCACTTCCAGGTTTTTCCCCCCATCCTCTCTCACTGCTTCGGATGCGTTTAAATTGTGGAAAAAAAAAATAAATTAAAAAAAAAAAATAATAATAAATAAATAAATAAATAAATAAATAAATATATATATATAAATATAAATATATAAATATATATATATAAATATAAATATATATATATATATATATATATATATATATATATATATATATATATATATATATATATATATATATATATATAATATTCTGTCTCGTTAGATTGTTAAACATATATATTCAGTCCTGTAATTTTCATCTTACATTTACAACCCCAATTCTGAAACAGCTGGTACAAAGTGCAAATTCTGAATAAAATCAAAAAGCAATACTTTCAAATCACACCAGTCAGGATTTTATTCAAAACAGAACAGAGATAACATAGCCAATGTTGAAACTGAGAAATTTTACAATTTTATCCACAAAAAGAGCTCATTTTGAATTTGATGGCTGCTACAGGTCTCAAAAAAAGTTGGGACAGGGGCCTGTTGACCATGGTTTAGCATCCCCTCTTCTTTTTAACACAGGGTGGAGGCATCTGGGCAATGAGGAAACAGGTTCCTTGAGTTTAGCCATTGGAATTTGATCCCACTCTTGTTTAATACAGGCTTCCAGCTGCTGCAGAGTTTTGGGTCTCCTTTGACTGACTTTTCATTCAATTATGCACCAAATGTTCACAATCAGTGCAGGATCAGGACTGCAGGTAGGCCAGTTCAGCACACAGGCTCTTCTACTACGAAGCCATGCTGTTGTAATAGCTGCAGTGTGTGATTTTGCATTGTCCTGCTGAAAGACACAAGGCCTTCCCTGGAATAGATGTCATCTGGAGGGGAGCATGTGTTGTTCTAAAACCTTTATATACCTTTCAGCATTCATGGTGCTTTTTAAAACATGCAAGTTTCCCACACCGTATGCACTAATGCATCCCCATACCATTAGAGATGCTGGCTTTTGAACTGAATGTTGACAACAGGAGGGGTAGCCTTTCTCCTCTTTAGCCAGGAAGACGACACGACGCCCATGATTTCCAACAAGAATGTCAAATTTGGACTCGTCTGACCACAGGACACTTTGCTACAGTCCATTTTAAATGAGCCTTGGCCCACAGAACACAACGGCGCTTCTGGATCATGCTCAACAACAGCTTCCTTTTTGCATGATAGAGTTTTAGGTGGCATCTGTGGATCGCAAGGCAGATTGTGTTTAAAGACAGTGGTTTCTTGAAGTATTCCTGGGCCCATTTTGTAATGTCAATGACAGAATCATGCCGATGAATGATGCAGTGGCGTCTGAGGGCCTATCACGCGCATCCAGTAAAGATCATCGGCCTTGTCCCTTATACGCAGAGATTATTCCAGTTTCTCTGAATCTTTTGATGTTATGCACTGTCGATGAGACCTTCAAAGCCTTTGCAATTTGACGTTGAGGAACATTGTTTTTAAAGTACAGCGCCCTCCATAATTATTGGCACCCCTGGTTAAGATGTGTTCTTTAGCTTCTAATAAATTCAGTTTTTTTCTAAATAAGAGGAACACAATGGAAAAAAAGAGGAAAATCCAACCTTTATTTCGAGTGCATTTATTCAGTGGGAAAAAAATCCCACATTAAGAAATAATTCTTTTACATCAAATAATGAGTGCTACAATTATTAGCACCTTTGATGTTAACCCCTTTGCGCGGAAGCCAAATCTGGCTATTTAGGTGTTACCCGATTTAAGGCTTAATAATTCAAGTTTGCAGCTTCACAGACAGAAAAACTTTGGCTCAATTGAGTCTAGACACTTGAAGCATTTAGAATCCCATCGTATTTCAGTTTATTTTTATGATTTTGGTGAGTAAAAGGGGCTGCAAACACAAAAAATCATGAAAATTCAACTTTGAAATTACAAAAAAAATAATACTGACAACTGAAAAACTGCTGGGGCCTAAAACTATACATTTCTGGGATCATAAACTTCTTTACCACAAGTACAATTAATCTTGAACATTACATTCTAGATTACCCGCTTGCTATGAGCTTAATTAGACAGCTATCCAGGTGTCTCCCCAAAGTCTGAGATTCATCAAAATGGTTCACTGTCAAATCATACATTAATCATATATTTAACACAATTAACTTTTGGGGCATGAAATTCAGCATGAAGTAATGATTTTCTGGTTCAGTTTAGCATGAATTTATCAATATCAGTGCAGTTGAACATCAGTGGTGACCAGTAACCTCTCCAAACACAAAGCATGCCATTTCTCCATAATAAAGTTTACAATTTTGTCCATTTTTCTTCAAAGTCCCCCAAACACAGCCATAACATTCTCCTTGCAATGAAAAGCTAACCGCTCTCACATTCGAGCTCATAACCTTTCACCTTATAAGGGTAAAACTCAGCAATATCTGAATTCTGAAATATCTTATTTTAACAGAACAGAAATTTCACTATCAGGAAAAATTAAACATATGGCACCATATTCAACAGAATGGTGCAATGAACGTACCAAGGGATCTACCAACGGGCATGGGCTGCATGCATTTGGAGAAACGAAAACCTCGGCATTCGATGTCGTTAAAACGAGGTATAAATTCTACAGCAAAAAGCCATATTGAGCAAAATGCAAACAGAGTAGAAGTATAACCTTTTTCTGTATTGATGCCCTCCTCCAGAGACCGATGTATGGGGTAACAGGAACCCTCCAGTACGGTTTCATTTGAAATAAGATGGACATGCTCAATGGGAATTTTTTAAATCCTCTAAATATAACTGAACACTTCACGGCCAGTTTTGCGAGTCTTTTTTTCTGTAAATCGCGTCTTTTTCAGCTGCGTAATGCGCGCAACTTCACAGGATACAACCGAGCCTGCTGATACGCATAGGCTTGTTTGCTCTGTGTTTGTCCAATCAATGTGTTTCGCTTACTGTAGAACATTTAAACACTTGGGAATTGGATAAGAAATGAGCCAATCAATGCATTGTTACCGCGGAAGTTTCACGAGGGCGTGAGGTCTAACTGTGCAGTGAGGCAGAGGAGCCTGAATGTATGATTGAGTGATTGGCTATCAACACCAGCACTTGAGTGGATATAAGGAAGTACTGAATTTGTCAATGAAGGAATCTACACGAAAATCCACGGTAGGGAACTACGCATTTTTTGCATGTGATGACTAATTGACAGTAGAATGTGAGAGAATCAATACCATGTCGAATTTTTTGTTTCAGAAAACAGATTTTTCTGAACCACTAACTGAAATACCGTTGGCTCACTGAAGCTAAAGTGGTTGCTACATAGGACAGAAAAAAATCGTTGTCACAAAAGATCATATTTTTAAACGGCTGGATCGATACTATGGGCAAGGATATTTACCAGTTTGCACATCAGGCTTAGCTGAGGAGTTTAATTCATGCAACTCTTGAAAAACGGAGTGGAGCAAGCTTCCCCATATCCAAAACCGTGTTCGAGGTCTGCTTGCTTGTGAATATTCAGTAACTGATCCGGGGGTGCCATCTAGTGATCGAGTACAGTAACAGCATGCTCAAATTTCCAGTTCTATAGGCGCAAGCGTCTACATCGGCAGAAAGGGGTTAATACTTTGTACAACCCCCTTTTGCCAACAAAACAGCACCTAATTTTCTCCTATAATGTTTCACAAGATGGGAGAATACAGAAAGAGGGATCTTCGACCATTCCTCTTTGCACAATCTCTCTAAATCATCCAGCGTCCTGGGTCCTCTCCTCTTCAGCTCACTCCGCAGGTTTTCAATGGGGTTGAGGTCTGGGGACTGAGACGGCCATGGGAGGAGCTTGATTCTGTGTCTGGTGAACCATTTCTGTGTAGATTTGGCCACATGTTTAGGGTCATTATCTCGCTAAAAGACCTAGTGACGACCCATCTTCAGCTTTGGGGCAGAGGCCACCAGATTTTGATTTAAAATGTCCTGGTATTTCAAAGTGTTAATGATGCCATGCACCCTAACCAGGTTTCCAGGGCCTCTGGAAGAGAAACAGGCCCACAACATCATCGATCCTCCCCCATACTTCACAGTGGGCATGAGGTGCTTTTCTACATACTCATCTTTCGTGTTCTGCGAGACCCACTTAGAGAGTTTGTTGCCAAAAAGCTCTATCTTGATTTCATCTAACCAAAGCACACAGTCCCAGTTGAAGTCCCAGAACTGCTTAGCGGACTCCAGACGTTTGCGTTTATGATTGAGAGTGAGAAAAGGTTTTTTTCGTGCTTGCCTCCCAAACAGCTTGTTGGCATGCAGATAGTGCCTGATGGTTGTTTTGGAGACTTTGTGACCCCAAGATGCTGCTATTTGTTGCAATTCTTTAACAGTGAGCTTTGGAGAACCTTTTATTTCTCTTACCATCCTCTTCACTGTGTGTGGTGGAAAAAATAACCTTGCTTCCTCGTCCAGGCTTGTTTACCACTGTTCCAGTTGTTTTCAACTTCTAGATGATCCCCCGGAGAGTAGACATGGGCAGGTGCAGGCGAGTGGCTATTTTCTTGTAGCCATTGCCTGACTTGTGAAGGTGGACACACATCTGCCTAACTTGAATGGTGTGTTCTTTTGTCTTTCTCATATGGAAGAGTGGATAAGAGAAATGGCCTCTGTCACGTCATATTTATGCCCCAGGGAAACAGGCAGTGATTAATTACTAATTAAATGTTCCTAGATATTCTGATCAACTTTGTAAACTACTGTAGAAATTACAGAAATACTTCGATTACATTTATTTCCTAGGAATTGTTAGGGGTGCCAATAATTGTGGAACAAGTGATTTTATGAAAAATAATTATTTCTTAGTCAGGGATCCCCCCCCCCTTCAAATTCACTTGAGTTGAAGGTTACATTTTTCTACAAATTTCAGTGTGAGTATGCTTCTGCAATAAAAATTGAATTGATTTTAAGGCTTTTAACACATCTTAACCAGGGGTGCCAATAATTATGGAGGGCGCTGTATTCCACAATTTGTTTACGCAAGCCTTCACAGGTTGGAGAGCCTCTGGCCGTCTTTACTTCTGAGAGACTCAGCCTCTCTAAGACATCTCTTTTATAGCCAGTCATGTTACACTCCTTATGCCGGTTAACTTAATTACCTGCTAAATGTTCTTTCTTATTGCTTTTTCAGCCTTTTTTTTGCCTGTGTCAAGTTTTTTGAGACCATTTGCGGCCAGGAAATTTTAAATAAGCTCATTTTGTGGATAAAAATGTAAAATGTCTGTTTCAACATTTGAAATATTATCTATGTTCTACTGTAAATAACATATTGGCTCGTAATCTGAAAGTCATTTTGATTTTATTCACAATTTACACTTTTTTCAAACGATTTCGGAATTGGGGTTGTATATTTGAGTCATTTTATTTGACATTTTTTTCTTTTTAACAAGTCATTAGTACATTTTTTGTTTAAAACTTTGCAGCTTAGGTTATGTTCAGTATTCCTGAAATACCACATTTTTGTCTGTTCACAGCAAGTGATCGGAAACCAGTGAAGATTAATCCTACTTGCCCAAATGAGCGAATAAAAAATGTCAAGCCCTGCATTGGTCTGCTGAACTTAAGCTATAATCCTGTAATATGTAGTAATGTTCCATTGCCACCAATGTACCCTCAGAAACATGAACAGGTTAACAGAAATTCACCAGCAAGTCAGATAAAACTGCAAGGTTAATCAGCCATTTAACTATGCAACAGTTGTAACAGCCATTGATACAGGCTTCTCATGCTCCAGGATGACAGACAGCTCAGACTGAACCATGACAGTATGGAATGAAACCAGCTGCTCCACAAAGTGACACCACCATTTGCCCATTCTTTTTTGAAGTGCCCATGTATTAAATAAATAAATAAATAAATTGGTCCCCTTTAAAAATGTTTCATGCCAGAATGTCAGTGCGACAACGCGCACCAGTAACCACCACCATTAAAATCAGACAAGATCATGAACACCTGTTGAGCTGCAGACAAAAGGCCTTAGTCTGACTCAAAGCTTGCAAGGGCCGAACGTAAACTGCAGCGTGATAAGGAGGCAGGAGACGTGGCACGCTCCAGAAGAGAACATGTACGCACTCTTGCAACAGAGAATTGATAGCTGGGGTTGCAGCAGCAAATAGTCATGAAATAACAGGGATCAACAGTGCCCCCATTTTAGCCGCATTTGCTAATGTGTGCCATTGGGGGAGTGGGGGCGGAGACTCGAGTGGTATTCAGAGGGGTTCTCCCCAGAAGTTCTACTAACCGCTGGAGCATATAAAACGCTGAATATGAATGATAACTCCACAAGGATACTTTTTTGATTAAAAAAAAAAAAAAAAAAAAAAAACACTTTTCAAGCAACATGATTTAAAAACTCAACTAAAGGCTGCGTAGACATGCCGGTAAATGAGAACTTTTGGATTTCTGACTAAATTAAGTCATAAATTCTGAAAGCCTTCACAAATGATCATCACCACCACCAGGTTGCAACTGATATGCATTTTCTGAAGTTAAATTATCTGCAATTATTTGAAAACTTACTAAGCAGGGGATTCCCGAAACTGCAGGGTTTGGTATAAAATGGTGCAATTATGTTTAAAAAAAAAAAATCTGTGATGCATGATGTCCAAAATTCTCAAAAAGGACCTAGTTCTGAAACCCATTTCTCGATGCTCACACAAAGGTGAGGGAGATTATGGGTGCAACTTGCAGATCCTTTGATGTAACACACATTTTTCTGCAATGTTGCATTCCTTCCACAATTTGTCATCTTAAGCCGCTTGAATCCACTAACGTCAAAAAAAAAAAAAAAAAAAAACCTGTTGTGACCGAAATTCTGCAAATAATACAAAATATATGTAATCACCACGTTAAAACTAAAGGGCCAAAAAGTGTCATCCTTGGGTGTGTTTCATAAAGTTGTGGTGTGCAATTAATATTTATATGGAGCCTTTTTTGGTAAATCATTCAAAACCATAAGGAGACCAGACCATAACAGTCCAGATGTCCGATAAAAGCCATCCAGGGTCAATGTTTCATTTCCGTATTGAACATGCTTTTTTTAACTTTGTATAAGGCATAATTCTGGATGCAAATCATTTCTAATTTTTCACCACAAAATAAATAAATACAGCATCTTTTGTCATTTCAGAAATTTTTTACATTATCATTTTATTTGCCCGTTATGTTTTATTAAGCAGCAGCCAAATATTGGCAGTACCGTGGAGATCAGGAAAGCAAGACGGCGAGAGACCAAAACATATAGAATGTTAACACACACACACACACACACACACACCAGGCAGAGGTAATGGACATGTATGCATTTTTAAAAATGCCTATGCCATATGCTGTCAGTCAAAACACAAGCCGTCTGAGAAGACAATCGATGCGTCTAAATGAGATGGTAGAGGGTTGTGGTGGTGGTGGTGGTGGGGGGGGGGGGGGGGGGTGTGAAGGATTCACGGTTCTTCATCTCAGCAGTAGAGCGAACGCGCCCCCCAGTATAGCAACAGACGGCTGCTTCCACTTTCTAATGCGCCTTAACTTGGATCAGCGAAAGAACTGTCAGCACGCGGAGGAACACACAAAGATAACACGGCCACCTGCCACCAGGGACGACAGACCGAGGAGAGAGAGAAAGTGCATGAGAGGTGGGAGCAAGAAAAAAAAAAAAAAAAGAAAGAAAAACAGCTCTTAGAAGAAACAGGGCTAGCTCCATTAGCATGACACTCTCTCCCTCTGGGTCTCTCTGGCTTTTCAAAGGGGTAATAAAACCAACAAATAAATAAATAAATAAAATCATAAAAGCCAACATTTAGCATATTTGTTTAAAGAAAAGACTCTCTTAGGTTTGATTTCATTTGATCCCCACTCTTTTTTTTTTCCCCAGACAGGAGAATGCATCAGACTCGTAACCGAGAGCGACAGACGTTACCAAGCTTCACCTCTCACTATGAGTGTTCCCCTGCAGGTAACTCCAGTCAATCAGGCAGCTTCTGGGAAACTCAGAATGGTGAATAGCATCTAATACTGTCAGCCTGACATATTTGCTCAAAGCGCCCGAAGTGACGCAGGGCATACCCGTTCCTCCAACTTGGTCTTTCCTAATGCCACAGGGAAACCGCAACATAAACATAGTGAACCATGCTGACATAGTTTCAAATGGTGAATTTGTCTGGACAAACAACATAATCAAAGCCTAACCCTGTTACATCCCAGAGTCAGTGTATGGAAGTTGGCAAAGTCCAAATAAAGACATCAACTAAAATGAAAAAGTAGTCAGTTAGTATTTATGAATGTCCGTCCTTCCATTTTCTTGAAAACTGTTTATCCGATCGACTTCACACTAGACAGGTGAATTTCTGACGGCCCAAGGAAGAGCAGAATCAACTGTCAATTAGAAGTTGTTTAGCGGAGCAGTTCGAGAAAGCTGCAAGCATCAATACCTGAGGCCAAGTAATCGGTCCTTCCTAAACAGACACGTTTTGAATGGGCAATGCACTACTTAAGGATAAATTGGGTATGGTTGCATTCCCTAGTTATTTATATGAACATCTCAGACAGTGAGCATATAGCATAGATACTCATGAACTCTTACAACACAATTACGATGAATCAACATTCGTCAGAGCTCGCGGCACTTGTTTTTCTTAACATCTAGAAAAGAGTAAAAGCTGCTTTGCATGAAGCAATAAAAGTTACTAACATACATTAACGGCAAAGCCATTGATGAATTCTCTGCTACCGATAGGACTGAAGTGGATAATTAAGACTTCATGTGTTCTATTCAGGTTGTGTGAAAAGGATGGATCGCTTTGTGGATGTACAGCGCATGTCTTAAAGGAATCAAAAAATTAAGGGTTTTGAAATGTGCTTGTGCACATAATGCTGTAAAAAAAGTTGATCAAATGTCAACTCAAGATCAACTGAGGCATTTAAATAATGGAGCAACATTTAACCATAATTGCAGTATTAGCGTATATTATTAATTGACCCAGACATTTTTTCAGAGCAAATTCAGGTTTTATTGCACACTTACTGACCATCTTACACATAAAAAGTGGGGTCAAACTGCGAATATGCAATATACAAAACACAGAAATTTTAAAAAGTGCAAAGAATTCTACCTTCAAAGATTTATTTGTAAAACCAAATGTCAAATTTGATTATTGTTGCATCAGTGTTCACCACTCAGAATGACACCATCACATCCTGAAAACACCGCAAGAAAGCACATTCTAACACACCACAGCATAAATGACTGAACTGAACGTTCAGCTATCAAAGATTCATGGTCATGTTGAACTGAAAAGATTTTTCTTCATTGCACAAAACCAGTCAAAACCATTAAACTCGAAACCATATTCACCGATACACACCATACTGGCACCGCAGGGGCAAGTCGACGATATACTGACCAAAGAAAAATAACACTGAACCTAAACAGTGACTCACGGATAAGCCTGAATAAAAAGGAGAGAAGACAAAACACTGAGTATAAAACCCCAAAGTGCGCCGCTTAGCATTTTAACAACTGGCAAAAGCATTTTAAAACATGAGGGAGAAACTGACCGTTTAGGATATTCAAATTGGTTTGATAATTGAACTGTGCTTTGCAGCACTTGTCCGATTCCATCTAATGTATTATTTAGCAGTTTCAGATTCCCAGCAACTTTCCAGACAAGGGCATTTCAGAATACAGCGAGGAAAATTAATCAGATCTCGGACTTTTAAATGTCTCTATCCTCTCAATGTATACACTAATCTCCCTCCCCACAGAAACAAAGGCCTGTACAAGAGAGGACACAAATTAACTAATCTGTAATTTAGCATGGCTTCTAAATCTAAGCTCCAGCTAAGGAACATATTGCACCCCAGACAATACCACAATGCATTTGCAGCAGCATCACTGCGTGTGCACCTTCAACAGGACGGCCAATCCAGCAGAGCTTACTAAACATTGTTACAGATAAGTTGTTACAGAAGTATTGTTTATTACAATAAGGCAACCCAATTTTGGAAATGTTGAGCATTACATTGTACATTGCGATTCAAACCTACAAGGGGAATCATCTATGCAAACACACAGGCACCAGAGTAGGCACCTGTGCATAGGGAGAGCCACACGCAACTGCTGCATGTAGCATCTGGAAAATATGACAAACGAGGACCACATCTGTTGAGCTGTTATTGATTTGCAACAGAACTGGGAGATATGACTGTGATAATGGATTGTGTAAAATATTCTCATCCATTTTAGCACCCCATTTAGGGTGCAAGAGGAAATTTTCTGCAGCTGAGTATCTTCTCTGCCTATAGGACTAAAATGCTCCACTTGTATATCAACATGTGTAAAATCAAGCTGAGAGGTGGGGTTCACATCTGTCATCAAGCACAGCACACCGGAGCGAACTCCAAATCTGCGTTAAGTGCCAACATGGCCTGAGACTGCACACACAGCAATTGGAAATGAAGACGTCATGGCATTGAGCATGCATACCGGGAGGGATGCATGAATGTAGGTTAAACACAGACTAGCACCAATTTCACCCCTGTTGTATGGGATTGTGAAGTAAAATTTCCACAGCCATAGACGAGGAAGAGGATGAGTGCATGCATATGAACTTGGCACATTTTCTTATGCCATTTAAAAAGATGCACTTTTAAAACACAGCCAACAATAAAATACCACAGGTAATACAATTACATTATTTGAGGCAAGTAGATAAATAAATAAATGGGGGGAAAAGCATGCCTTGAAAATGTTTAGGGCCGTCTTTGAGTGGAAAGTTTAAGATGAATATGCATTACCTTGCGCATAAGATCCTACAATTTGCGTATTTAGATCACTGAAGCCCAATTAAGAAACAACACTGAAATGAGCATGCCAAAGTATGTACTGAAAATAAGAGACCACAGTTCAAAGTTTGAAGCGTAATACAAGCTGTACGACAGCTGTCTCAGTAGTGCAGTGAACCACCAAACAATCACTTCATGTAAAAACAGGGTCTATTCATACTGCTAAAACCTGCTAGATATTTCTCTAAATAAGCGACAGTATATGGGGATGCGTTAGGAGTCATTCAGGCATAAACCCCTTTAAGTCACAAAATACAAGCTCAACACACCTGAATTAAGGCCTGATGAGATTCAAAAACAAAAACCCTCAATACAGAATGCAGTGCAGACTTACGGGAAAAAGACAAACAAAATACATCAAAATATTCGAGTTGAAAATGCTGTAACAGACAAAAGATAGCAAATTTCCATAATGAATGCATTTCTGGAGTTCAGCGGTGTCATATCTGTAGAGGGAAAAAACTTCCGCCAACAGGAGCTGAAATGAATGTCTGTTTTAAATAACATGCAAATTGAAGCTATATACAAGTACATTAAGCACAAATCATTGCTGCATATATAATGATACCCAAGAAATGTGAAAACCTCTAAAATAAAAGCGGAATAAGAAAATCGCGTTTAATTTCGTCTCCTATGTAGACTGTAGTCAACTGTACGCAAGGAAATAAAAATATGAATTGCCCTGGATAGCGCAATACTTGGCTACGGATTATTTCAAGGAAGTTTTCCACCCAATCAATAAATCTAGTGATGCAACTAGTTGTGGCGTTAGGTGGCCATCACATTTGAACATTGTACTAATACATAATAATTAAAATATTTCATTAGATTCTCATATCAATCGAGCAAACTAGTCCGTCCAGTCTGGGGTGATATAGACCTATTTTTTACAATATAACCTGACCATATATTCTAAATTTGAAAAATTAAAATAAACATCAATCTATTTTGTAGCAACAGCATTTGTACACAACGGAATGCGATTTACTCCGAACATGAAGGAAAATATGCAGGCCTCGGCCTAAATTCTGTGCAACAATCAATTATCTGTAGCCTACTTGTCACATTGGCAGTAATGTCGTTTCTCATCATCAACAACAGTATAACGTTACTGCAGATTAACGCGGACGAAACAAACACTCGCTAGTGACTTTAACTTTGGCTTTGCTTATTGGGTCATAAACAGGCGCACAAATACATGCATGAGTGCAGTTTTATTAAGCGTCAAAGTCGATCGTGCGTAGGTCGATGGGGCGCCATTATAATTCATAATCAAAACTTGAAACAATTGTATTATGGGACTCACACATTGCGTTAGGTTGCCGTTTTGAGTACTTTCTAATGTCAATCGCTCATGCTAGCCGAGATACATGGTGTAGCCTCGAGTCATTCTCAAAATCGCAAGGGGAAAAGACATTTCTCACCGCGATAACTAGATCTTAGCATTCCTTTCGGCCCCCGACATAATCTGTAGGCTATAAATGCGATATCCTGTTCATCATCAGAAGCAACCTGACCAATCTGCCCTGAATATATATTACAGTTTTACCATGCAAACGGGGGGCTTCTCGGGTAATCGCATCTCAGCATAGTGTAGCTGAAGGATTACGGTCTCGTACACATCGCATTTCTGACATCTAATGTTCATTTAGGACATAGACGCAGAAAAAAAAAACACAGGCAGAGGCACACACAAGCGCATTTTTAGACGAGTCCTAAACGTATCTTTGTTTGGTCAATAGCGTGTGACCCAGTGTAGTTTGTGTTACAACCTGAGAACAAAACAGGTGATTAACGCACCAGTCAAATCAAACAAAAATGCCACTGTGCTCCTATATAGCTGCATCAAAAAACTGACAAAAGAATGTGAGCAAAAGCATATCAAACAGATCAACAGATTTGAATTCAGAGAAATTCATGCTTTGAAGGTATTAGCTTAAAAAGTCGCCCACGAATTAAGTCAACAACAACAACGTTTACAAAATTTTGTATCTAGTTTCAATTTATAATTTAGTGCAATGCTCAAATAAGCATAGTGCCACCGTTGCGATTTACAATGTATAAAGTAAACACTAAATGAATCCATGACACTCCAGGCATACCAAGTTTTTTTGGTTTTTTTTTTAAATAAATTGTTAATCACAAGTGATTAGTGGATAAGAAGGAAAAATTACATACCATAAACAGTGGTACAACCGATCATTGCTTGCTGCGAGATCAAGGGAAAACACAGAGAAAAGGGAAAAAGCTGAATCGGAATTTCACAAGGAGGAATTCCAAAGGTTGCTTTTCATTAGTCATTTTCCGCTGTGCACTCGGCTCTCGGATTTCACAGCCTTGCAACGTGGGCCCTTTTCGTCAGGTACTCTTTTAGCCGACATGCATGTAATTAAGTGAAAACAACACCAACAAAAGATAACTTGGATAACAAATGCAGGCAGAGGAGAGACTTTTTTAAAAAATAAAGTACTACACTGAAGCCCCTGTTAATGTTAATCGTTCCAGTCGACACCACCGATGAGGTGGACAAATGTGAAGATTACAGGGTTTTCGGTGGCATTAAAACTTGCATTTTTCGCTTGGACGCATTCCGAGGAAACGATACACCCACCACGTCGTCCCCCACTACTTTAAAAATAGATGATACGCCAGCAGTTGCCCCCGCGACGAAGCGAATGGCTCTGTATCCATTTCCCAGCTTTATGTCTGTTGTGATCTTCAGAACTTTTCAAAATGATGATACATGCATGAACTTCTCATCGCCGAAAAGTTAGTTTGAAACATTTCAAACCCCACCCCATTCACGCACGCTCTCATTAAACGCAAAACACTGGTATCCAGGAGGAAAACGCGTAGATCTTTAACACCCCACCTCCGAAACCAAACGCATTCCCGCAAGGATTTGTGATGTAAAAGCAATACTATTTATACTCAATAATATGTGGAAACATACATGTCTGCGAAGCTTTACCCCACTGATCCACGCGTACAAAGGTTCGATGTGGGCATGTTAAGTCATAAAGCTGTCGCTCAAACGCGGCACAGCTTCGGTATTTCTTAATTGCACATATCTCGGGTGTAGCCTTACCTGTAAGTGTGGCAGCCTTGGAGGTTAGAGTTTCATCGATCCGTTGTATGTGCTGATGAATGTGGGTGCGGGTTAAGCGGGGATGCTTGCGATTTGAAACCATCCCAAGTTAGTGAAGGGAAGACTGACCACAGCCTCTGCCATGTTGGAATTTCAAACCCAAAACAGCTGCTCTACAGAAACCAGCATGCGTCAAACTGCGCATGCGCAGCCACAATGGAGCCGAATTCAAATATCGGGTTAATAGCCTATTACATATTCAAGAAGTTGATCGTCATTGAAATAGAGCTAAGAGTAAGCAGATGGATGATGATGATGATAATAATAATAATAATAATAATAATAATAATAATAGAAGAAGAAGCAGAAAAACTACAGATGGAGCTTTGTTTTATCAATCAGATGCCAGGAGTAAGTAGCCTAGTCTGATTTTTGATAGGCTTACTCCTTTTTGATTGAATAAATAAGTTTATTATTTAACTGTTTTTCCTTTCAATTTAGTCGCAGAGCTCCAAAATTATAAATAAATTCAACAACCACAACAGGTTGAAATGGGTTTAGAGTGCACGCCTTAATATAGTACAAACGTGTGTGAATGCCTTCGATTTTGCAAGATATTCACACAGCAGTTGTTAAACTGAGTAACGCAATATTTTGAACGATTTTTGTGCTACGTTTGAGCAGGGAGTGGAAGAGGCAGCCGCTTTCGGAAATGTTAACTGGCAGGACAAAGAAATCATGCGGTGCAGCAAAAACTTATGACGAGATAGTTCAATCCATGGTTTCAGTCCACGCTAAGGAATATAAATCCGTCGTATTTTTCAATCAGATACTGGAATTGGCTGTGTTGTAAAGGTGAACAACACTAATTCAAGAACTGTTCTTCTTTCTAGCTCAAGCGAGGGAAAGAAAATACCAGAGAGGAACTCATAGACAATCCTCTAATTTTGGAGGCAGCTCATACTACATTTTGATTGATGAAAGAAATCGTGCACAGTTAAGCGTGTTTGTGCATGCGTGCATTTACTAATTTTGTTATCATGTTTATGTGTCACGCAACCACACATTCTGTTTGATGACAGAGTGCAGTATATTTCAATAATAATGATGGAATAAACATAGAATTCATCATTAGAGTCCTTATCAATGCAGAAGAGCATTATTGTCCACTCAGTGTGGAGCTATAATTTAAT
Organism: Gymnothorax reevesii; assembly: GCA_029721435.1. Lineage (NCBI taxonomy): Eukaryota > Metazoa > Chordata > Actinopteri > Anguilliformes > Muraenidae > Gymnothorax > Gymnothorax reevesii. The sequence goes on along the minus strand of CM056587.1, from coordinate 25,887,069 downwards.
TAATAATTTAATTCAGAGGTGACAAGGATGCGAAAGAAACAATGCAGTCGTACGACATAATGCAATAAACTTAATGAAAGGGAGACAATTGAGTTACTAAAAAGTTGCAATTACTTTGTGTGTTGTTTTCATTTATTTAAACACACACACACACACGGCAAAACAACACATTGTTCTGCCTGTCGTTTTTCTTTTAATAAATTCTGTCACATTTTTCTTTTGTTTGTTTAGAGTCTACAGGGGCAGTAGACTGAGCCTATTTCTGACGTGTGATCTGTAAGTTGGCACCCGTGGTCTCAAAATGCCTCCACAAATTCATGAGCTAGGACCAAGGGATGATGCATTGATTTGGCCCAGAGCACTCCCCATGGAGCCGAGCACCGCTTCCTGCTGGCCTGTGGTTCTGAGGAGAATTTCTACCTAAGGCGGTCTTTCACTCGGCAGCCAATCAGGTGACAGGTAAGTATTATTTAGTGGACCCAGCCATTCACAAGTGATATCAAGGATATCTTGAGATAAATATTTAATCTCTTGACCATTTAATTAGTTATTTTTGCTCCATTAAAACAAAATTACAGAGTAAATTGAGGATATGCAAAACAGCCAGATCTCTTAATCTCTCAGCCGTGATGTGGACAACCAGTCATTTGGCTGATTAATCAATGAATCAGTTAAAGACGGAGTTGCCATTGTTTAGGTTGCTCTGCCCTTATGCAGTGGCACAGTGGAGCACTTATCTCTGGTTCTACACCAGATCCTGGGTCTCTCTGGCTTTCACAGGAAATATCCACCATAGATGTAGAGACATCCACTCCAATTGTCTGCAGGTGTGGAGACTTTTTTCTTTTAATCCGTTTGTTATCAGTGAGGACATTCTGAATCACCCTCTACAGCCAGAACTCAAACTCTCTTACTACAGTACGTCAACACATCGTCCTGGTCCACTCAAATCTCAGCACCATGTCTGCATTTCTTTTAACATGCAGTGTACATACTATGTGCTACATATTTTTTGGGGCAAATACATTTTGGGCCCTGTATTTCACAAATTTTCTTGTGACCATATAGTGCACACGTGCTGAAAGCACACTTTCTCTGCTTTTATTCAAATGTATTTACCTGTAAATATTAAAGCTCATTTTTTGCACGCTTCCCTATTTCTGGGCACCAAATATATGAGACTCATGGCTCACTTGTTTATGATTAGGATGGTATATTTAGTTACCTCTTTGCTGCTGGTATAAGAGAGCTCTCAAGACCTAGTCATGACGGGGAGCTACTGGTTGGTTTCAGAGTCTATAATCGGTATCTGTCAACTGGAGGAACGCTTTTGTTCCTCAGGAAGTCAAGGAGGCCATTATAAGGCTGAGGCTTAAGAAAACAGCAGGAGACAGAGGTCAGACCTCAGGATGATCAAAATCAACTTTCTGAAACATCATTAAGAGGTGAGCACTGGTAAGCTCTTACATTTTGGGGAGCCTCATAGGCTAGGGGAAGATCCATACAGGTGATGACCAAATTCTCAACATAATAAAAATAAATAAATAAATAAAATAGAAAAAAAAACACTCCCAAGCACCTGCCAAAGAGATCAGGTACACATCTCTTCAGAGATGCCTTTGAGCAGGAACTTTCAAATAGAATTACAAATGACACTAAATACCGTGAGCTCCTCTTGTTCTTTGATGAGTGATTTGGTCAGAAGCATTGCATTTATGAGGTGTATCTCTTGTTGCAGCAATAGTACCTTGTTTTTGAGCGAGACCATAGAAATACATTTCATCTCACTGCAAAATAACAGCACAAAATAACTGATCAGTATGAATTCTGAATAGTTTTCAATAACTACTTTTGAATGTAATAATGCATTAAAAACATTAAACAGTAAACATATTTGACTTCACAGATTATTGGACAGATGACTGCTCTCATTTGAGAGACCAGTCTAGTGGCATTTCAAACAGCGTAGCTTTGATTTAACTGCTACATTAATCTAAATAGACTTGAACTCATTAACCATTTCAAAGGTAATGATCTGGACCGGAACATAACAAGTTCTATCTCTTAATTGAAAAACACACTGTTGCCAAGATATGCGCAGAAACACTCTTCCTCTGCAAAATCTCGATGAATGTTCTGACAATGTAGGAGAAGTGCTTTGTCAGTGTTGCACGCGCAACGTTTTGCAGCAGCATTGTGAGGATGTCTGGTGCTGGAACAGTCACGTGGCGAGCTATATTCTGGCCTTTGCCTGCAGACTCTGATGTCACCTCCGATCACGTCAGGATTAGATGAGTGGGTGATTTCTTTCTCACTGTAAAACAGGAGCTTCAAAGAAAGACTCAACATCACAAAAGCTGCACTGAACAATTTCCTGATTTAAAATCAACATTTACAGTATGGGCTACATATGCCTCAGCTCATACTAGATACTCTGAAGGAGCTGAAATAACAGTGGACATTTTATGATGTATTTTCTTTTAAATTTGTAGTAGGTGTTATCTATCAAATGTATAGATATTGCTATAATCAAAACAGCTCTCTTCAAATATTTTGTGTGCAAAAATTTTTCATATCCAACTACCCAAAGCACCTGCATGCAGTAAATTTAATTTTCCCCTTTGCATGATTTTTCTTATCTGGCACATTAAAAAACATTGCATTCTTACACTCAGTATTTGTGTCTTTAAATTCAACCTAAGCTGTGTTTAGTCAGAGGCCATATTATATCTGTGACATCTGTGCTTAACAGTGACACAAGACAATATATCAAATACTACATACAAGTACGGTCAATAGATTAATACATCATATGGCTCCTATTCCTTCATAGATTACACAATATGGAAGCCAGCAACCGTAAATTAAAGCTGACAGTCTCTCCTTTAACCTCTTTTTTTCATGTCTAATGCGTTCCAGTATAGGGCCGAAAAGAAAAAAATTTTTTCTGCATCCAAAAACTAAAAGGCCTCATTTCTTCAGAGTATACGGTATCCAGGGTGTATGCCGATACAATTTGACATATAAATAAAAAACGTAAGACCACATTTCATTCAATAAACGTAGTAATCTAAGTGAAGAAGTCTATGGGCAGCGGGGGACGTGGGCAGTGATGGGGGAGATATAAATAAATGTAGATTATAGCTTCCGCAATGAAACTCAATACGCCGAAGAGTGTGGAGCTGTCGGAAAAGAAAGGGAGAAAAAAAATGAAAAATGAAAGGTTTGGGGTTCTTTCCACATTGTTTGATGATGGGTAGCTGAGTCCCTTTATGGACTGAGGCTAACATCCTAATGGGGACAAGCTTGAAGTGAATGGGGCCCGCGGAGGATAAGCTACTAAATCTCGCAATAAAAGCAATGTGATTTACAGTAAATTCCACGGGGCTGGCAGAGCCACAGCTGAGGGCATAAACAGTCCTTTCAGCACTGCTCCTTCGCTCAGCCAGAGCAAACTACAATCGCGTGCTGAGGCACACTGCTTACCAACCATGACTTTGATAAATAACTCGGAAGGCCCACTGTTGGCTTAAAACTAGAAGTTATTCAGTTGCAATTCTGCATTTGTCCCACTTTAATGGATCTGGAACTGGCTTTAGCAGTAATCTGTCAGTGATTGATTAGGCCTCACCAAATCCCCACTCTGATCCTGTTTTTTTTTTTTTTTTTCCAAGCAACACGGATCGCTGCTGCTATGCCTTATAATCTGAATGGCTGTATTAGGAGAGCATGGCATAGTTCTTACATATAACACACAGTCACTTTTATTACACATGGGCAAACACATGCAGGGAATGCTAAAGCAAAGAAAGTAGAAGATACATAAATTTATATATGCACAAAACTAACTTGAGAAGAGGTTTAGATAAGACATTTGGGAGCTTTGGGAAGCTCATGCAGGCTTCTGCCATGCACTTCGATTATTACACACATACACTACCAATATTATATACCAGCTGATACAAAGGCATTGGTCATGAGGTATTGTAAGTGCAGAGATTTAAATCGTATTGTACATGTACAGTATGCTTAGTCAGGCCTGCCCGTCAGCATTCAGTGCAATATTAAAAACATGTACAACTCATTGTTTAAAATGTATTCAAATGTAATTTTCTAAAAATATAATATGCAAAAATGGGCACCTTGCACAATTCAAATTTTTATGAATTCAGTACATCTTGCATCATTTGCGCACATTTAAATGTTGCTCATGAACAACATCAGAAATGTAATTTTGCTCATATACTGCCTTTTACCACTCTTACACAAAAAGTTTATTATATATTGTATGTTGTGCTATGTAATTAAATTTCAATCAAGTAAATGCACAACCTCACTTTTCGCCAGGAAATTCAGAGGCTTCACCTGCCCATTATAGATGTTCTGCAGGTGGCTTAAAAGACAATTCAGGCTTGAACACTTGAAAAAAATATGATTTAAAAAAAGCAAGCCAGTTGATTTTTTAATCAGAAATGGTTTTAGTAGATACCCGAGTGAAGTGTCTGAACTTCTGTTTTTTAGCATTTTATCTCTTGAGGTGGGGCTGCACAATTTTCACATTGCTTGACCCTGTCTTAATCAGGCATTCAACATAAAGCAATCTATTTCACATTCAAAGCATATTTGGTGTTTTTTTTTTTTTTTTTTTAACAAGAGGCATGTGCATGAATTTTAATGGAGACACTTGCATTGTGATTACTCCACACTGCTCAAACACAGGTAAGAAATGGAATTCAATCAGAGATTGTGCATAATGACCATCATTAGCGGAGAAATAATAATGACATCCTATCCACAATGATCTTAAGCCTATTATTGATCTCCATGGAGATGAGCAATTGTCAGATTTTCAGCACTTGCGCAAGAGTCAAATGCATAGTTTTTTTTTTTTTTTCACGGCAAACTGTTTCGGCGAGTGCAGGTATTCATTAGATGACCCATTTTAAGCATGCCAGCTTGTTGTACATAATTGAAAACAGTGTACTGGAAGCATCATTGTCCACTCCAGTCTTCACTCCCCGGCCTTTCGTAGTTGGTGCTGATCCATACGAGAGCAAAGTAGCTGGCTGTTTTGTTTCCAGATATTCATACATGTTTCAATTGATTTCCACACTTGTAATGTGTAAGTGGAATAATGTTGAGGAATAGAAAGTAGAGCAGGAAAACGGCGTGTGCTTCAGATTGAAGTAGGCCGTCTGTGTACTGCCATTGGACTCCCCAAAAAATAAAAATGCACACATTATTCATAAATGCTGCCATTTGCATAAGGTAAATGTTTGTGCCTAAATGCTTTTTAACGCATGCTTTTGATTTGTTGCCTATAATTCAGGTAATCATGCAGATGTTAGGCTGAGACCGGGAAAAACGCGGGCGTTATTTCCTCTCAATCAATGATCATGCTCATTTACAGCTCAAGGAAACAAGAATTTAAACTTGTGACTCTGGCAACAGATATATCATGAGGATGTATTTACATGCTGTGCCTTCTCTGGAAGTAAAGTTTTGGTGTCAAATATGGAGTAGTTTTATATACTTTTGAATTTAAAAAGCTTGAAGCCACTAACCATATTTCACTGGTTTTTGCAAAGCAGAAGGCACTTCTTTGCAATTGGAGGTATTTGACACTAGCCATTACCATGTAAATTCTTGGAGGACAGGAAATATATATTGGAAGATTTAGAGGTAATATCAATAGATTTGTTTTTACATGATGTGTCATGTAATACATGATGTGAATAGAAGTAGGGTCCATTGTATGCTCTACAGGGATATTTTTCAGTGATGCAACCATGAAAATTCCATTCCAGGGTAGAAGAGAACCTGCCACAGGGTTGAAGGGAACATTACTAGGCTGGACAAAATCCCTGTGGTTTACTTTTTAGATTCAAAAGCTTTCAGTCAGATGGACCAGATCCAATGTAAAACCTCAGTCAAGTATTCCATACAGAAGGTCTGAAAAATACTGCAGTTTAATAAAACATAGTGCCCAGCTCTTGTGCAGTTATTCCACGGCCATTTGCAGTTCAAGAAAAGATGTACATGACATACATATTGAATCTGTAATAAATAGCCCATGAATGCAAAAAGGAAACTATTCGGTCAATATTTCGTTATTTTACAGAAAGTTCTGCATTAACATCAGGATAAAAATAGTCAATCAAGTACTACTTTGATTACAAGGGCCTTGCAATGGCATTTTCGAACGTTTATTGAGAATTTTGACCGATATTCAAAGAAAACACAAACATTTTGGTGGAAAATTTGTTTGGGTACTATATTTACAATACATTTTTCCAAAGTCATCTAATATGACAACATCAAAAAGTGAAGTAACTTCTTGGGTCAGTCAGGACTAAAAGCTATGCATTTGTGTATATAAGCTACCAAACAACAACGACTGACTGTATTGTATTATACACTATCAACATGATGCACCGTGCTTATTGGAGCATTCATCATTTCTCTGAGGTTAACTGTAGAAAAATTATGATTAAAGACTAAAATTATGAAAAAAATTAAAATTAAAAGCATACTTGTAACTTCGATGCAGAAAATGTACTATTTATCAAGAAGGCATTAATGAAACCAACATTTCGGCAGGACAACTGCCTTCAATGATGAATTTCAATATTTTTCACGCTTATAGTGCGAGTGTTTGTAGTGGATTGGGATTTCGGAATGAGTTGGGCCGCGGAGGGATGGTCAGGAGTGGTAAACATTCCTCCACGGCCCAACTCGTTCCGAAATTCCCCAGACGCTTCACACACGAGCACGGTAAACTATGTATTATATGTCCCATTTCCAATCTACTACAAAACTCCCAACGTAACCCATATTTAATGATCTCACCTTCAATTTCCAGCCATTTCTGGAATTTGTGAATGCTCCTATCGGTTAAGATGGCTGTATTTCTGTTTTCTTTGCTCTTAAGGAAAGACTGAAGTTCCTTGGCGCTGATGACAGACGCCGCCATCTAGGCTGTTTATTCATTTTTTTTACAGGAATATAGTTTTTTTACACAGTTATACTATTTTTTATGTATTCTCAGCTTCGAAACTGTCCGAGGTGCCACAGAAACTTCCGACTTGAGAGTAGTTCCGACCATTTCGCCATACGGCGAACATTATGGCACGGGTGCACTGGTACTGTCAGCGAGACACGCATATAATACATACCAAGACAGTATTCTGTTTACGCACCATTAAAAAAAACAAATGCAGGACAAGCTCTATCCTCAACTCATTCCAATTTATGATCACTTGATAACTCTATTTAGTTGATAGCAAGAGTGAAACACACAGCAAGACCTACTCAAACTACGCTCAGATATAATTAATCAAATAGAAAAGCTCCCTCGGCTTACCCTGAGAGTAAGTTATTGGCTTTGCATTATATAACACTTATCATCTGAGAGACGGCTGCCATGAAGTGCCCTCTGTCTTGATGAATTCTCTCTTTATTTGGGCACCATGAATCAAAATCCATGATTCAGAATTTTAACAAAGAATTGTTTAGTAAATTTTGAAAATGCCAAATTGACAGAGCTTTAACTTGAATAATCTTTTTTAATCCTGTGATTCTTGACAGTTATCCATCCCTCACTCACCAGTAATGACATATTGTAATCAAGTCCATAAAAGGCTCTGTTATTCTATTTTCTATAGTAATATTCAGGGTTTGAGGTAATGTTTTGGTCTTCATTACACAATCATTTTAACCCTAGAACACTGCCGTTGGGGGATTTCCATCCCAGCTCATGGTTGTCGGGTGTGTTACACAGACAGAACATTAGTGTTCTACGGCTAATTATTTTATATTTCTATCAAAATAAACACATTTTACGTTTTTTTTATTCCAAATAAACCATGGGCAATTTCTTTGTTTTTGAGAATAAAAGTCTCACAATTTTGGTCCCCGTTGATACATATACTCCAATAAATAAAATGAGACGACTGTTGATCTCAATAAATCACATTTGGCACAGCATGTAAAAGTCAATTGAATTGCAGTGAACTGCAGGAAAAATGTACAAAGACACGAACTAAGATTTGTAAGTCTGTATGATTGGTGTTTATTGAGTGGTCTGTCTGTGGTTTCCTATTCAGAATAAAATGGCGTAAAATAAAAGTGAACTTTCAGCAGTGGCTTTGGCTTGTCATCGATAGCATACAGCCAGATTTATTGTATTCCCTCCAAAAAGCACAAGAAAGAAGTAACAAAGAACTGAGAAATAGAACTTGAGCACAGGGGCACCTCAATTTATTGGTTTCCGTCAATAAATGGACAGCACTTTGTCTATATAATAAAGTCCACTTTATATAAAATAAAATCCATTCTTTTCGCAAATTTTCCACAGATTCATGGGGCTTTGTTTGACAGATAGCGGTTGTTCAGTTTTGCCCCATATTTATAATTTTCCTCTTCTACAACGACTCAAATATTTTACTCCTCTGGCCCCTTATGCCCCAACATTCTGGCTCTAAAGGAAAAAAATAATGGAAACTTCAAAAATAACAAAGACCTCTGTGAAATTGGCATAGTTGTACAAATGAGTTGGAGATGTTAGCTTAAAAGCAATTTCTACATGTATATCCTTGCAGTAGATAATGGAACAGAGCGTGACAGCTGAGAAACACAATCCTGAGGAGCAATTGTCCATTTAAAAATTCAGTCATGGTTCTTTGTGTGAGAAATTACTTGCATGAGGCAGTATTCCACTTACAAGATATTTTTATCAGTTTACATGAACCCACAAGCTTATCAATTTTAATCTTAATTTGATATTTGATCATGAGAAACACCCACTGGTATCTGTCAAGAGCGCACACAGAATGAGCGCCCTGTCACAAAGGCATCATCTTGCTTTTTTCATGCAAAGAACATTATGGTTAACCAATACCGTATTTCTTAATGTGCGGTACTGCAGCGTAGTGCCTACTGACATACAATCCTGTCACTATCTCCTGAAAAACAAGACTGGACGTGGCTAAGAAATCGCTAACATTTTGCTTGAACCCCTCTACACAAGGCTCAGATAACACTGTGATATACATAAGAGCTGACACAAGATGGCATGACAAATGAAGTCCGTTCATGTCAAATTTCAGAAACCAGTCATCACATTTATTTCTTGGTAAATATAACATCTGTCTTAATCCTTACTGATAAAACTATAACTATACTATTTTATTTGACACACACTGTTATTTTGTTATGCATCTTGGCAGCTCTTATGTGTACTATTGTTGTGTCATCCTTACGAGAGGGTATATTGTAAATAAATAATTTAAGAAAAGTAACTTGCACCAAACAGACCCACCAAAGTTCATTGAAAGTAGAGTCCTGAAGAGTGCATTAAAGGAGACTTCCAGTGATCTTCTGCACTGTTTTTGTTGACAGTTACGCAGCAAAATTCTTTGCTGAATCTCATTCAGTTCAGTGCCATGTTTGACATTGACTGAAATGTAAATGTTCCCCTCATTATTGTGAAGAGACGATTCATCTTGTTTTGTGCCACGCAACTGCAGTCAATCATCAACACTGATTCCATTTTATAATGTGTACAGATGAACATCTGCATTAAATACCAAATCACTTTCATGACCAACAAGTTTCATGCACATTTTTTTCCACACTTATTTTGACCTAATAACATCCTTACAACAGCGATATGTCAACAACAGATGTTGCTCTGTTGTCTGCAATTAAAAATGCCTTCATTAAATTAAATATTTGTGCCTTCCAGCAAGTGGCTCTGGACTGATCAACTCCATCATTAGCGTACATCAAGCACTGCTCCACGGAAAGGAATGACTGGCCATTCAAGAAAGAAAAATACAGACAGAAGATAAACAAAGATGTTGCCTTCATGTGGGTCGGTTTGTCAGATCTCAAATCTAAATTAATAGCCAAGAGAGGCTGCTGCTTGGAGTGGTTATTGAATGTGAGTCCCAGCTGAATGATCTGTGATTTGCATAACTTCTACAGCAGACTGGCTCCATCTGTTAGGGTTATGGAATACTGGCAGAGTCCAAACACTTGTGGATGAAACGGTAACAAAACAAAATGCTCCCTCTGTACTGTACAGAATAAACAGTGCTCTAATGGCTTGAAAAGCAGCAGCATGCTCTCATTGAAAGAACTATTTGTCTTTTAAATTCTGAATGGAAACTAATTATAATATCATGAGTAGTTACCATGTAGTTTTAGACATGGAAAATTTTCAGCAACAAGTCACAATTCAAAACAAAAAAGCCTCTTACTTTTTTTTTCCTGTCACCCCCGGATCTTTGTTTATTAATTTATTTATACATTTATTTATTTATTTTTGTATTTTAGTCCATACAGAAGTTGCTGAGCGGCAGTGCGTCACAATGAGAGACTAGGAGAGCAGAATAGTCTGACCTAAAGGCTAAGTTTGGAGGTATCCTGAAGGACAGCTGTAGTCCGAGGGTTTTTTGGCTGCGCGCCAGGACTGATGCAGGAGCCCATCCTCACCTCTCAGCAGACGCCCGTCTCAGAACTGATCTGAGAACGCCTTTCAGGACCCACACCTGTGCTCGTGCAGGCAAACACCCCACCAGCCACTTTGACAGATCAATCATATTAGTCAGTGCATGCTGAAAAGAGTACATGCATTCACATTTTTTTTTTCTTGGAAAGCACATGCTGCTCAGATATATTGGGCATAATTCCATTTTAAACTATTTCTGTCTGTTACAAAGCTGACCCAAATCAGGTACCAAAATCTTGAAATGAATGTCATGTTTTCCGCAGTTGAGTATTTACTGAGGCATTTCCGCACATCAATATAACAGGCCATTTTATTCTGAATATTCTGGCACTGACACAGTTGTCTTGCTTTGACATTACGTTTCTACTTGTTCAGTGATGAGGATTTAGACCGAAACCAAAATAATAAGATAATATTATTTATATTATAAATAATGTCAAATATGCAAATGATCCTGGGAGTGATGCAGTAAGACAATTTTATTTGATAAAATTAAAAAAGTACATAAAGTTGAACAAAAAACAGAAACATATCAGAGCATTTCATTACAATCAATTCTAGTGTTTGCTCACCCCAGTCAGAAATTCTGTCATTCTGTTGTCTATTTGATTTGTTATCTGTGACAAATTCTGTATATTTTCCCGCTCAAATGTTAGCAATCCCAGTAGCCATACCACTACTGAATCTGCTCCGGCTGCGTGGCTGCAGGTAAGCAGCTGTGGGCTTGGTTAGTACTTGGATGGGAGGCCACCTTGGAAAACCAAGTTGCTGCTGAAAGAGGTGGTGGTGGGCCAGTAGGTTGCGATCTTCCCGCTGGTGGAATAAACCCCAATGCCCCAGTGCAGTGATGGGGACACTGTACTGAAGGAGACACTGTCTTTCGGATGAGATGTTAAATCGAGGTCCTGACTCACTGTGGTCATTAAAGGTCCTTTGACACTGTTAGATAAGAGTAGATGGTTCCTCGGTGTCATTGCTAAATTCCCAACCTGGCTCTTTCAACCCGCCACCTAATCATCTCCTGATCTAATTGGCTGTGCGATTTGCCCTCTCCCTCTCCACCTCAACCCCCAGGGCTCCCTTGAAAAAGAGATTTCAATCTCAATGGGACTTCCCTGGTTAAATAACGATTAAATAAAAATAAAAAGCAATGACACTCACACCACAACATATTTCCAGAGGAATGGCCTACTTCCTTTTTATTCTAGTTTTTTGTTATTCTTCATCCTAGTGTAATCCTTTGCCACTACTGCGCAACAGAATGAAACAGAAAAGGGTAAAGGTTATGCAACATTTGGATGGATTGGACAACTGTTGACTTTGGAAGCCGTCAATTATTTTACAGATGAAATGAATGCAATCCCCGTGCTAAACTGAAATGCTAATACTTCACTTCCTGATTCTGACTCTCAGAGTGATAACTTTTTATTTTCGACCTCACAGAAGGTCACCAAAGTTAGTGCATGATGTCATTCATGCCAATAGTCATTGTCTGGTGAGTGCATTGAACTGAATTTTTCATTGAACTTTAAAATACCCATATTTTGAGCCGCATACCATTTATATTGAAGTGGATGTCATCATTAAAACTAGCAATGCAAAAGGCTTTCATTGAATGCTGATCCTTGACTACCTTTATTTTGACTTCACTCTCAGCACTCAATTGCTATAACCATGAACGAATCCAAACCAATTTCTATTAGTTTTGAGTTCCATTTCTCTCAGAATATCCATAAATTGAAATATATGGAAAAAGGGACAATGCACGACTTCGTTAGCAGTGCCACTCAGACAAAAGCACAAACAGAGCAGGATATTAAATAATAGTGAAATCTCAGGGACACAGGTAATACATCAGTGGATTTATGAAGGGGTGATGAACAAATGAGGACCTGGACCGTTCACGTGGTGACAGTTTATTCTGTAATCTGGCTGTAATTATTAATTTGACGAATGTCTAACCAAGGCTCTGTGTCATCACCTGCATCACCTGTAGTCAATCTGTTCCATGATCAGTTTGTACTGAGGCATCAAGTGTTGTGGAAAGTGTATATTTTTGGTGCCCCACATTCAAGTGCTCCTCTTGTATAAACTGAAACAAGCAGTGGAGGGAAACTAGTCACTGTTTCTTTTACCGTCCTTACTACAGCAGTGAGTGTAGTCTCAGTCGCAGTATTTAGGAGTGTACCCTTCAGTTTAAAATAATGGAAAATGCTTTGATTTTACAATCACTTGGATGGAACATACTTACTTGAAATGAGTTCAAAGAAGCATGTAGACCACAATGAAATAGTAGCGACAACTACCTCCAGGTTTCCCATCAAAATGGATTGGAATGAGAGAGTGTCAATAAGCATTCACGTCCAATTCCAATTTTGATGTAGCATGTGATAGTATTTGTCGCTTGTCAGTCAAAACATAGATTTATTTTACAGCGAAATGCCAGCATATTTTGGGGATTTATCAGAAGCTAAATTGCTGAAGTTCTTGTACCTGTGGGTAATTTTCAGAAACAGCTTCATGAAGCAAATTATGCTGCTTCAGGATGGCAACTTAAACAGCACTAATTGCAATTTGGAACAGTATCTTACATGAGGCCTGAAAAATGAGTAAGTGTAGACTGTGTACTTGTGTGAAAACATCTAGGCGACTATGCCTTTCCTTGGCGGTATTTGTATGCAGTTTTGTGGTAAGGTTACTGCCGCTGATCTGGCCTTTGACTGTATTTGTGTGCGTGCGTGTGTGTGTTTGTGTGTGTGTGTGTGAGTGTAAGCAGCTGGCCGTGAGCTGGATACCATAACTATCTATATGGCGCGCTGTCAGGAAGATGCCCTGCTTTAAATTTCACATGCTCAGCTTCCTTGACAGACAGCACTTCTGAACAACAGACAGCAGAATGTATTTTCATGCCGACAGTGTGAATAGCACCTGAGGTGAGGAATGAATGTTTTATATGGACAATAATGAAAAAGAACACATTATAGCAAGACCATCACTGTACAGTGGTAGCAAAATTGGAAATTAGAATTATAAATAGTATTTTAAATAGTAATAGATTGCTAATTAACTAATCATTAAATATATATATATTTAATAATGAAAAAGAACACATTATAGCAAGGCAATCACTGTACAGTGGTAGCAAAATTGGAAATTAGAATTATAAATAGTATTTTAAATAGTAATAGATTGCTAATTAAATAATCATTATATATATATAAATATATATATATATATATATATATATATATAAACACAACATATTAATATGTCAATATGAAACAGGTGAGTAACTTATATAGTGGCTCAAAAACCCTACATAGGTGTGAGCCACTTACACAGATTGTCAACTAAAGGTTAAAGCTACTTTTATTAAAGATTGTTTATGAATGTTGTCATAGTCAGAAATATTTTAAGACAGCTTCCATGTTTATGAACACATGATTTTACAGGGAAGAAATACAGCATGGGGGGGAGAAGCTACCTGCTATGCTTTTATACCAAACATTCTGACAGCTCTCTGTGTATTTTTGTGCCCCAAAAACCCTTAATTTTCAAAAACTGAGCAGCAAAATCATTAAACCGATGGTGTGCACCCGGCTCGGTGAACGCAAGATGATGCATCTTTATTCGCGGCGGATAAATGAGGAGTGTGTCGCGGCTGGGCACATTGATATGTGTCTCATTCAATCTCTTAGCATGAGACACGCGCCCGGGAAAGGTCAGGGCTGGAGCCAGAGCCCATCCCGGAGGGCTTCCCACAACGAAGCTAGCCAGACCGCCAAACGATTAAAAAAACAGCCGTAACACGGAAGCGGCCCCAGTCTTGTTGGCTGAGTAAGTCTCACCTCAATTGGGTGCTGCTAGCCACTTCAGAATAATAGAATGGCAGCCACTGAAATGGTCACTTCAGTAACCACAGAGATTAAACACTAGATGCCGCTCATACATCCCAGTCTATTACGATGTACATGTGCGTAGGGTCGCCATATTAGAGCGGTACACGTCAGCCTTGGAGCCAATAAAAACGCAAGATAAAAAAGTCGAGAAGTCTAGTATATCCACACCTTTTAGTACAATCGTCAAACCATACAGCCAATTATCAAAACATTATAGGCCCACAGACATGACTATTTCATCCATAATTTTGCGATAATTTTGTATTATTATGTGAGAAAAGTGATCCCCTGAAATCTTGTCTCCTCAGTAGCTACACTTATTAACGCATCTAAACTCGGCACAAAACTGCGGCATCCTAATTTGGACCAAGTTCATATTTCTGTTCCCATGGTTACACGTTTGTACAAACCGACAGAAACCGCCAATATGGCAGCCATATACATGCATCCTGCCAATCAGCGTGCGGTATTTAGTGTTTTATATCTATGTTGGTAATGGCCGTGGCATGCGCCAGTGGTGCTTTCACTGAAATGCCAGCGCATCAGTGGCGGAGCTAATGGTGGGGCAAAGACAAGTCCCTTCTAGTCCTGGCTAGTTCTCAATCATTTTCCTTATTTGACGCGTTTTCCACTTATCGTAATTGGCAACTGAAGACACGGTTTCTTTCCAAATGCGTTCTAACAGCAATGAAATCATGAGCTAAATTCAGTGCAGAAAAATAATTTAGCCTACTTAATTGGCCAATGCTTCGCTTTCCAATGTAATGCGGACTTTCACTCTCGGTATTTCGTGGGTTGATTTAAAAAAAAAGTGGCACTTAAATAGGTTATAAAAAGCGTGCGGCTCAAGCCTTTTGCATGAGAGTTGACAGGTAGGCTATGCAATTTTGAATAACGTTGATTTAAATACAGCAAATACGCATCCAGATGAATGATTGTCGTCTTACCTAATCGGGGAGAACAAGCAGCACCTGTTAAGTGTGGAGTGCTCTCGGAGTGAACCTTCTGTTAATCATGAAGATGACTGAGAACAGGTCAGGATTTATAATTGTTTTAAACGGATGTTTTGTGCTACACAATTCTCTGTTCTGGTTCCGCCACTGTACTGAATTTAACCCTCGATTTAATCGCTGCTAGATCGCATATGGAGAGAAACCGTGTCTTCAGTTGCCAATTATGATAATTAGAAAGCGCATTAATAAAGGAAAATGATTGAGAACTAGCCAGGACTCATTGTTGTCAAAAAGGACGTGTCTTTGCCCCCCAACTAGCTCCACCACTGCAGTGCATGTGTAAAAAAACCTTTTCGCCTTCACTGCAATCTGCCGGGGACCAGCAGGAGTCCCAGTAAGAAGCCAAACTTTTCTTGGGGAAAAGAATATTACCAGAAACCACCTGTTCAATTCCACCATGTATTCATGAATGAATTTGGAAGCTAATCAGGTGCACGGTTTAGCCGCTTGAAAGGAATGCATCCGTACAAACCAAATGTATCTCATCAAGCAAAAGACGTTTAGGCCACAAATAAGAACTGCTGGCAGATCACTTGAAAATAATAATCAGGAAGTAGCAACAAAATAGATGCTTAGAAGTACCCTAATGTAAATAAGAATTGAAACAATCAGATTAGCACAGAGCTGAAGACCTGTAATTTGATTTGTTTATTGATTCGTCAGTGTGCCAGCAAGATGACAGGCATCAAGTGAAGAAATCACTTTTTAACCCTTTGACACCAAGCTTTTTCAAATACAAACATGACAGCTCTGGTCAAGGTAATTAAGACCAGATATCAGATATGCGCATATGCTCATTCTGAGTTAACCATATCATTTCATGGAATCAAATAGTATAATTAAATGTTGCTTATACATTTCAGCACAAGTTGGATGCATTTATTTACAGCAAAATGTTGCAGATTTTACATATTGAGAGCAAATATTCAGAGATACATGATCAGTTTGAATCTGAATCTTTATTCAAGACCTTGATTATTAGAATCCAGGGTGTAGCTCAGGGGTTGCAGGTCTTCAATCCTACCAAGCAGAAGCTCACCTGAAAGCACTGATTTAATCAACTGATCTAGGCCTGCACAACTGATTAGTTGTTTCAGGTGCGCTTCTGCATTGTTGGAGTGAAATCCTGCAGTCTCTTGGCCCGTTTATGGATCAGTTTGACACCCCTGGTGTAGCTGGTTATTTGGCATGAAAGGCTGTACCCACTCTGGCCCTTTCTGGATAAGGTTGAGGACCCCAAGGCAATCAAAAAAAAAAACAGAAAAATCTGTTATTCGGGCAGGGGAGTCAATTTGCATCATACGAAAATTTCTGTATGCGGACGCGAAAGGGTTAATATAAATCGACAGATTGAAAATTATTCTGGGATAACCCTTTGAGAAGACTTATCTTGTTTTGAAGAGGGGCCTTAGAAATATTTAGAAACAAGATTATCATTGGTGTTACAATCATCGAAACATCTAATATAACAGCAACAGAGAAAGACTGCGGTCAGTGCTTTTATATCGAGGGGTCGGAGTGCAATAGCTATATGTCCATTTTAGAGGTTTTGAGAAAAATGGATTTTTAGGTTTCCAATTGTTCTATTAAATCAGGTATTTTATATAATTTTTTTTACCAGTCACTCTTTTGCTGCATGGTTCAGAAGTATATTAAACACCTAAGTTTTCATAGGAGCGTAACCGCAACATCATGGTCAGAATTACCAAAAATGGACATGTCACCTCAGTGCTCCAACAATTCCAGCATATGATGTGACATAACACAACAGTGATTGGTTGAAGGTAAGTTCGTTTGCAACAGAAGACAGACTATTCTGTATTAAAACTCGTGTTTATTCATCAAAATGTCAATGTTTAATTCATTTAAGCAAATTTTGTTGGACATATCGTAAAATGAAAATGAATTCTGATTAAAATTGAATGCAGATGGACATATACAGCGCCCTCCATAATTATTGGCACCCCATGGGTAAGATGTGTTCTTTAGCTTCTAATAAATTCAGTTTTTTTCTAAATAATAGAGGAGCACAATGAAACAAAGAGGAAAATCCAACCTTTAATTCAAGTGCATTTATTCAGTGGGAAAAAAATCCCACAATGAGAAATAATTCTTTTACATCAAATAATGAGTGCCACAATTATTAGCACCCCTGATGTTAATACTTTGTACAACCCCCTTTTGCCGACAGAACAGAACCTAATCTTCTCCTATAATGTTTCACAAGATGGGAGAATACAGAAAGAGGGATCTTTGGCCTTTCCTCTTTGCACAATCTCTCTAAATCATCCAGCGTCCTGGGTCCTCTCCTCTGCACTCTCCTCTTCAGCTCACTCCGCAGGTTTTCAATGGGGTTGAGGTCTGGGGACTGAAATGGCCATGGGAGGAGCTTGATTCTGTGTCTGGTGAACCATTTCTGTATAGATTTGGCCAAATGTTTAGGGTCATTATCTTGCTGAAAGACCCAGTGACGACCCAGCTTCAGCTTTTGGGCAGAGGCCACCAGATTTTGATTTAAAATGTCCTGGTATTTCAAAGCGTTCATGATGCCATGCACCCTAATAAGGTTGCCAGGGCCTCTGGAAGAGAAACAGGCCCGCAGCATCACCGATCCTCCCCCATACTTCACAGTGGGCATGAGGTGCTTTTCTGCATACTCATCTTTTGTGTTCTGCCAGACCCACTTCGAGTGTTTGTTGCCAAAAAGCTCTACCTTGGTCTCATCCGACCAAAGCACACGGTCCCAGTTGAAGTCCCAGTACTGCTTAGCAAACTCCAGACGTTTGCATTTATAATTGTGAGTGAGAAAAGGTTTTATCCGTGCATGCCACCCAAACAGCTTTTTGGCATGTAAATAGTGCCTGATGGTTGTTTTGGAGATTTTGTGACACCAACATGGTATCATTTGTTTCAATTCTTTAACAGTGAGCTTTGGAGAACTTTTTATTTCAGCAGGTGTTGGGCAGCTGCCATCACATCCAGGATTTCCTGCCAAAGCTTGAAAACAGGGAGAACATGGTCATCAGTAATGACCATAGGGAAATAGGCCTCAGCAGTCTTGTAGAGGAGAGGGTAGGAGGATTCTCAGTTGTTAGTTAAAAAAAAAAAAAAGCGCAGTTGTTTTATGCACATTTAAAAAGTCTGTGTCAGAAAACAACTCGAAGTCACCTCCAAAAGAAGGTGCTCTCTGCTGCAAAACACACTGCTCCAGAGCTGACTAAAATGCCCCAATAGCCTCTGGCAATTTTTTTCATCGAGTGGTGATGTCACAATTTGAATTTTCACGCCAAGCAGGTAGTTTGGCATGCCCTTGAATCAGTTGGGTTACACCCACAAGGCCACACTGGTATTTGTTTCTAAAGCTCATGTACACTCTGGAGCGGAAATCCATTTATGGTTAGGGGCGTAACATTTCCTGTCACACGCTTGAACGGTGGACCAATCACAAGTGAGTGATCAAGTTGACCAATCACTGCACAGTGAGGTTTTTGAGAGGGCGGGGGTAGGACCTCAACAGTGCGTTTCACAGACAGGTACTGCAGAGATGGCTAACATGAGAAAAGTCATGTTTATAAAAAAAATTTTTTTTAAAACGATGCATTTAAACCTTTTTTTAGTGGATTTCAAGAATATAAGAATGAACAATGAAAAGTCACATAATAGGTGCACTTTAAATTTGAGGGATTATTAAATTAAAAGCTGCACATTTCTATGCCGTTTGTAGTCTACTATGGTCATGGGGCGCGCTGCTGGCGGGCTTTAGACTCCTGATAACAACTGCTAACTTTCGTGCATAGTGTATTTGTGAGACCGTGATCAAACTGGTCTGCAATGAATGCTAATTCTGACTACATTACTTTCAATAACTTTACCCTTGACCAGGGTTCTTTGCTTTGATGATCCCAATCGGATCATTTTTTTTCTCTCTAATTTTCTGAGATAAACATGCATGCAGTGGATATGGATGAGATGAATTACATGGCAATGAGGCATTCTCAAAAGAAGGCAAGGTTCCAACAAACGACACCCTTGGGAAAGGCAATGCTTCACTAGCTTCATAATTAAGCCATTCGAAAACAAAAGAAATTCACAGTTAAATACATCATGCAAACTCCTTAAGGAGTGAGAGAACTCTTAAGATCTGTCCAAACAAATTATCTCTCCACAGCTACTGTGTATTATATCTACACTGAGCTCCATAATTTTTGGAACAGCGACATATTTGGCTCATTTGAAAACAATTTTAACAACATGTTTTTGGAATTTTACAATCATACTATACATCAGACCTGCCCAGTTCTGCTCCTGCTAATCAATTTGTATCTCAATACTTTTGATTTGATTTTTGAATACAAGTTGACAACTGTTATGCATGTCATGCACATTTATTATGAAGCTTAACAAAGTTGAACAATTAATAAAACCTTTCACAATTTATAAGTTGTCAGCCACACAATGAGAGCTGCACATATCACAAACTTGGAAATGCCTAGCTCAGTTTCTGTGAAGCCTAATATCACACATACAGTAGTTCCCATATGAGTTAGATTGTTAGCAGTTTTGAAACAGAAGTTTTCAAAGAAGAACCAACATTTGAAATTTTCAGACCCATCATCATTTAATCGCACAGCAAATCTCATATTTTTCATTATTTAACGCATTCTTGTTCATCTCAAATATCCAATTCAGTAGCACATAAACTTGCTAGGTACGTACATCCAGTTGCACACTGTCTTGAGTAGGCAAAATGGTTGAGCTGGGGACAATAAATCAGTGGCATGTAAAAAATGTCCGGTGTCCGACATCAAAACCAATTGAGTGGGTATATAGCTACATTAGCTGGCCAGTTTGCAATCCTCCCTATTATGTTGTGATTCTGGTTCTGCCTTGCCATGTTTTTGTTCTGACTGCCTTATGTGTATTTTGATCCTCGCCATGTCTGACTATTCTTCAGGACTGTGTATTGGGGATTGGTTGCTTTTTCGTTCATGCATTGTCTTAGTCTTGGATTTCTATGCTTTACTTATCATCATAGTTTTATTCCGGTCCATGTTTTGTATTATCCATGCTTTGCACTTTGTTTCCCCCTGTCTGGTCTTTGGTCTTGTCTTTGCTCATAGCCCCAGTAGTGCGTGCCACTCCTTCGGGTGATTTAATGATTTCTGGGTTTCAATCTTCCTTTCCCATTCTCATTTACTTCCTTCTCCTTGCTTTTTCTATATCACTAACACATACTAACAGTTTGTTGTTTCTGTTAATTTACTAACCAAGACTAACATTGTACATAAGACTAACTTACTAACGAGCACTCGGGATTGTATAGCTGCACTAACTAATTGATTAACAAGCTCTCAGCACTCGCCCTATTCTAGTCTCCGCCTCTTGTCTCTCTCTAATCTTCGCTGCTGCATTTCAGTGGAATCTCCACACCTTCTTATGCTTTACTTTCTCTTAGGATCTGTGCATGGTAGAACTCCTTGACCGGAGCTGTGTTATTGTCTATAGGTTTGTCCCATGATCCCAGTCCGCGTTTTGGCTTCTGCCAATTTCATGTGATCAGGTTCTCCCTAATGTGTTGCTCCCTTGTAATCAGTCTGACTGCTTGCATCTGTGTTCTGTTACCATGTGACCTCCCTGAAATGTGTATTAGATGTCTCTTCACAGCACTGCCTTGTCAGATCGTTCTCTCATGTTTACTTGTGCCACTTTCAATTCGCCCTGTTCTCATTGTGATTATCTTTCTGACTGGACCGTCTTGGATTTACGATTTTTGCCTACTCCCTGTGCTTCGCCGCCTTCTTGTTTATTGAACCCTTTTTGTCCGACTATGATTTTTGCGATTGGTGCCCTGGTTACGATTCTGGATTTCGCCCATTGGATTCTGATTTTGGATTCTGGACTCTGTACTGTTGCCTGCTCTGTTGGGGGTTTTCCCCCTTCAGAAATAAAGCCTCCTTTCTGTATTTCACTGGTTCTCGCCTGTGGTCCCTTTCGTAAAACCTCACATATTAAGCATCTTCATATGCGGTATCATTTCTTTCTAACAACATTAGTTACGTGACTACAGCCAAGACAAACATTCCAGGTTAGACAGTGCCACAATTGCACATTTCTATTACTTTCTCCATTGATACAAAGATGGTTGGGATAATCTTGCCAAGTCTGAAAGCTGCTCAGGACATTGTCCCAACCATCCTTTCCCAAATATATGCCTATGGTGTTTCCCCTTCATAAAATATTAGTAATTTTGCTGAAGCAGTTTTTCCAAAGCAGCTTACAATTCATTTAACCAAGCACGTGCCAGTTCACCTCTGGAACAATGTGAGTTTATTGACCTGGTACGCTCAGCTACACTGATCGGATTGAGGCTATACTGGAGCTTGAGCCAAAAACCATCAGAGTCTCAGTTAAGTGGCTGGCCACAAAGATATATGCTGCCCACATTGTTATTGGGAGAACCTATCAGGATCACAGCCTTTTTTCACACAGGTCACCCATTTTAGAGGATTGGCATTCAGCTCAATGGCTTAATTACTGCACTTTATCTACTGACATCAAATAGAGGGACTCAAGGTTGGAAGATCAAAAGCA
This sequence comes from Gymnothorax reevesii, assembly GCA_029721435.1. Lineage (NCBI taxonomy): Eukaryota > Metazoa > Chordata > Actinopteri > Anguilliformes > Muraenidae > Gymnothorax > Gymnothorax reevesii. Next base: position 25,865,053 of record CM056587.1, on the reverse strand, counting down.
AAAAAGCACATCTATCCTGAAGAGTTTCACCTGCAACCCTCCAATCATCAGCTCCTTAACCTCTCAATGAAAACTGTAGGCTTCCCCGATGAAGTATGAGAACACATTCAGCATGTGCAATACGGGGAGGGCTGATTGAGGAGCCTCTGTCGGATGAATGCTCCTCTTTTATTTTATTTATCCTTTATTTTACCAAAAAGTACTACTGAGACTCGAAACCCATTTTCAAATGGAGACCCAGCTGAAACTCACAGCAGCAGTTATTCTTTTTATGAGTAAACTCATAAAACGATGCAGGGAAACTATATAGGAAGTGAAATTAAATTAAAGTACAATAGAAGGTCATAGGTCACATCTTCAGTAAGATCATTGGTAATTTAATGAATAAATACATGGTAAAGTCTTGTCATTTTGCAAGTCTAGGGAGGCATTGCAAGACTTTGGTTTTACCTCTAAAGTTACTTTTAAATCCCATCAGTCCACAACACTGATTCTCACTTCATCACTGAAGCAATCATTTTAGAGTCTGAAAAGGCGAAACTGTATGAAATGCTTGGCTGGAATATTGCCATTATATTGGGCCTTCTCACAAACACTCAAAGCGCTTTACTGTCATATATAGAACCAATATAGCACCCACTTTGGAGATGCATGGCAGCCATTTTGTACCAGAACACTCACCAGACATCAACTGAGGGAGAGGACAATTTTGAGAATTTAGCAAGGACAAGGTTGAACCCCTTTCTTTTGTTGAAGAGCGTCATGGGATCTTGTTTGACCACAATGAGTCAGGACCTTGGTTTAACATCTCATTCGAAGGGCAAGAAAGGCTGAGTGGCAAAGTGACAACACTTTACAAAAACTTCATAAAAATCCACCAATCACCTAAACTGCCTATTTATTCCTGGTTAGAGTTGCAGTCTATTCACTCAAATAGCTACATCCAAGGCCAGTTTGAGTCGCCAATTAGGCCAGCTGTGGGAAATGTGTTTAAATGTGAGGGGGAAAAAGCATGTCCCAATGTGAACACAAGGAGAAGATGCAAATTCCATACAAAAAGGCCCGGCTGGATTCAAGTCCAGAGCCTTCTTGCTATGAGGCAACAATTCAACCCCCTCTGCATCGTCAAGCTATTATTATTATTATTATTATTATTATTTTGTGCACTGATTAATGGGCACTTCATTTGTATGTATTTGCATCTATCTGACGTGAGGCAACATGCTGCAGCTATAATAAAACTGGTTTTGAACAAAAAAAACTAATTGTTAAATATCTCCTACATTGCCATATCATTCAGTTCTGTTCTGCTGCTTTTCCTCTAACGATTCTCCTCCAAAATTAGGGGAAATTTCAGATGGATTGGCAAAAGGACCTCTTTTGTACACTCCCCATCAGAAACCTGAGTACACCCTCAGGTTCTTTGCTTGTTTGCAGTGAGTGAAACGCATTCCTGCAATAAGTCATCTGCTTTCTGGCAAGGCTCTACCTGATGTTGAGCTGTGGGGAGCAGAGTTTTTCAGCCAAGCATGAGATGAGCCGCTAACTGAAGATGGACTTTTCTCTCATTGACGAGAGGAGCCTATTATGAAGGCAATGATTATGCTCTTCTGTATTTAATCAACAGAAACTGAAGTTGTGTTCCCTCAGAATAACTGCCAAGAGAAGAAGCACTACTTGAGACACTTCAGTATTACATAATCAATTGTTTCAATGGCAGGAATTTTCCCCCCTTACCCGGAACCTCTTACAAAATGGAGATGTTTCATTGAGTGCAAATAGAGGCCCTGGAGTGTACGGCTCTTGAAAGGCAATAGCTGATATTGGGTTTCCTCATTGAAAGTAATTGAAATTTGGCACTTTAAAGCATTTGGGTGACATATCTGCCTATATGGCGGACATGCAATCTTGTGCTCAACGTCCTCAAAAGGAGAAATTAGAATATACTGCAAAACATGCCATCAATTTAAAATAATAATAATGCAGCTATCGGTGGAATTGTATATGAAAACTGTTTTCAGTGAACTTTTTAAAATTTACTCTTTTTTTTTTTCACAACAAAATCAAGCCTGAGCCATGTGGAAAATGTGCTTATTTCCAAAGCTCTTCTTGTGAGGGTTCAAACCTTTATTTTGAAGGAATACGCATGTTGTCCTTTAACACGAGAAATAAAATCTGAATCGAAACAGGAACTACTGTGCTTCCCGCTGTTCAGCTGGGAGGATTTGCCTTTTAGTTGTCACTCTTCATCATTCTTGCTCTTTTTTTCCTGAGTGCATACAAACAAAAACATGCAATCTTCTAAAGTTGCACATGGAAAAAGAAAGGGGAACTCATATGAGAAGTTAAAATTTCCACCAAGCGGAACTGTTGTTTGGTTATTGTCTTGTTCTGGGGTCATACATATGTTAGGCTTGAGACGCATCTAAACATGCAGGGCCACGACTCTCCAGGAGCAGGGTCTGCTATCACTGGTGTACAACCCTTTGCAAAATTATGGAATCACACACATAAACATCTTCATCCAGCTTTATTACTTCATAGCAAATAAGCAAATCGCAGATATGACACAAAACAATTTTTGTTTATTAACTGTCCAAACATAAAATGCTGTCTCGGCTATGCTGCAGTTGACAAGCTAGCGAGCTAGCTAGCGTTCCCATTATCTCAAGCAATGAACCTGCAGTTCGAATGTGTGGCAAAGTAGCCATGCTAGCAAATGTTGCTACCAGTAGTATCGATACTATGCAGAACACCTCTCTCCTCACGCAAAATTTTTCCATAAAAATATTTTGAAGTTGAGCGAAATGCGAATTTCATGCATTCGCAAGTAACAGTTTTGTCACTTCACTTCGCTTCTTGCTTCTTGATTTATGTAGCCTGGTGCAAACTAGCATCTTTTTGCATGTATTTTCTTCATTGCATTGACTTTGAATTAAATTTGTCCGTGCAAAAAGTTTGTTTTGCGTTAGGTGGAAACGCAGCACATCTCTGCACATATGCAGACTCACACCAAGGGCACGTAGCAGCGTCAGAAAGTCCATATCAGAGCTCTTATGCACTTGGCAATTTTGCAGTGGGACAACTCCACACCTTCACTGATTGACCATGAATGTCCCTCAAAGTACGTACGTATGTTTAGGGTGGGGGAAAAATGGGAAAAATAAAAAGAGAGGGAGGGTATATTTGCTAATTGTAATTTACAGCCACGTGGATGTGCATGACTGATCTACAGTGTAATGAACCGGCACCTTTTAGTCCAGTTAATTTAATTGGGAGCTTTTTTACTTTTATTACTTATTATTTAGTTATTTTAAAGCAATTCTTACCTTTCTGGCATTTTTACACTTTTCTTTTGTAATCTTAAAATGCTCCTAATAAGCATTTGGCACACTAAAATGTAAAAGAAATCCACCAGGTGTTGAAACTCATCAATATTCAATCCTCATATATTTCTGTTAAAAGTCTGACCAATCATTTTCATCGGGCCGAATAAAATTATTTGCCGAGCTTCCTGTCTGTTATCTGGCGCCGCATCCCTTCCAGTTGCCTACCGCTGCCACCGCTTGTGATTCGCACGCCTCTCTGGCAGAGTAGCAAAGTGGTAGAGACAAAACAGATACTCAACAAAGTTAGGCTGCAAATATAACAGCTGCAACTGCTCCTAATTTAATGACTAATGTTACTGGGTCAATTCTGGTGAGGTAAGACGTTATGACAGCAATTTTGCAAGAAAACATGAATGAATTCTGCCGAAAAACGATGCATTTGACTGTAAACAAACAGGCGCTGAAATTCTATAATTACTATAATAACTTTCACGGTAGTTCGTCAGAAGTTACGAGGGTATTTTGTTTTATACCACATGTAGAATTGGATATTATGTAATTACTGTTAGTTAGTTTTCACTAACAGGTGCCTCAGAATCTGACTCCATTGCCCCATTTCAAGTTGCTTTCACACCGGACGCGAAACAAATTTTTCGTACGACAGATTACATTCAAAGTCAATGCAAAGACGCAAATACGCGTGAGATTCGCGTCTTTGCAATGACTTTGAATGTAATCTGTTGTGCGAAAAATTTGTTTTGCGTCCGGTGTGAAAGCTGCTTCATTCGTGCTGCTCACTTTCTCACCGCACGCGTCAGGGGAGGAGGGGAGCCTCAGAGGTCAGGCAGGGGGAAGAGGGTGGGACTTTGGAGGGAGGCAAAGTTGTTCATGTTCAGTGCTGTGCCCCTTGCCAGACAGGTAAGAATTGTTTTAACTGTAATTTTACAATTTGTCTACAACAGAGTTCCGTGTATGTTAAGTATAAACCGCAGTAACAATAGCGAGAAAATAACCAGAAAACAATGTGTTAATTTAACCGTTAAATTCAGTCCCTTTATAAAAGTGTAGTATTTTTGCAATATGAAAGCAAGGCTTGACGTTCAGGACTGACACACTGTGTTTGCCATATACCTCAGAGCCTTGTTGTTTCTCTACTGACAGATAAGCCCCTGGTTTCCCCCAATGATGCCAAACTCTTTTAGGGAGGGAAAATCTCAAAAACAGCAGGCAATCAGTGCTGTTTCCTGGCTGCCATGTGCTCTACTATCTTGTGGCAGAGACAAGCTCTTATAATTCTCCGGATCAGGTCTATTCAAACATTAGGCTAAACTGAAGCACTGGAGACAAATGTGACCTACTGCGGATTTTCTTCTATTGTGGGAAGCACTGAGGGCATCTCTCTCACTGATTCTACATTAATTATGCTTCAAAAGAATGATTGTGGGGGAAAAACAACTTCTACAAACTACATTTGAGTGGCATCCTGCGTTACCCACAAATGTGATTTGATTAAAAATACTTTTTGAAGGATTTTGTTAAAATTAAATGGGGTGGGAACCTTTGACAGTGGTCTGGATTATTTCCACATGAAAAGAATGGATGAAATGCCAGTCTGCTGAATATGGAATAATAAGAATAGACTTACCGGGGGGGGGGGTGGGGGGGGGTGTGCACACACAAACCCAAGGGTTGCCTGTTCATATTTACTGAACTGGCACGTCTACGTTGTAATGTAATAACACTGGTGAGTAAATTTTATGTGGTTGTACATGATGAATTTAATGTGATTTAACAAGGTTGGCTGCTATGTGCAGATATAGGTTTTTTGTTCCCCCCATGGTGGGAATCAGTCTTAAGTCTCAATGATGCATGAAATCATTGACATTGGTGGAGTAATATACAGTAGTAAACATGGCTTGAAGGAGGCATCATTGATTTAGAGATTGCAATGGAGAGCGCATACTGGATTAGATCTCCACTCTTGAACATGCACAGACAAGCACTGATATTGGTGAATCATTCTAGCCCCTATATTGTAGAATTGTGTATACAATGGTTCAGATCCTGAACTGGTTTTGATCTAATTCTGCGATGCCTCGTTTTTGAAATGGTGAAATGCAATTTTGCTGGAGCTGTTGGTTAGTAAGGGCTGACAAGTAAACTTCCTAATAAGTTGAGGACTGCAGGCTATGGCTGGTTAAGCAAATGTACTATGCTTTCTTTTTGTCTTTAATATGCATTATTTTCGCAGAATTTGTTAGAATCACACTAAATATCACTTTGCATATGCATATATACAGATTCACACAATTACATTGGTGCTATTGTTGCATCATTTCACAAAAAAAAAAAAGAAAAAATAGTCTCTGCATGACTATAACCACAGCAGTGCTTGTCTTTGCTATTGCTAACATCATGTTTGTGGGAAAAGTGCATCAATGCTTCACTTAGTCTGAATATTCCAAATATTTATTTTCAGGGTTTATTTCTCCCACGCGCTATTTCACGAAATATAAAATTTTTTCTCTCTTTTATTCTGTTCCTCATCTTTGACCCTCAAAATAAATTGACAGGATTTAAATGTGCATGGGTCATTTCAGTGAAAAATTCCATTATTTTTATTCTTTAAATTTCAGAGTGTGACACACGAAAACTGGGAAAATGAATCTCCGTAACCTTTGTTGCGTGGCAGCCATCTAGCTAATCTCGTCTGACCAGCAGGGGGCGCAGTCCGAGGGAAGGGAAGGTCAGGGGGAGGGCTCTGAGTGTCAGCGTGTCACTCTCGTGAGCCGCCCCTCCCTGCTGTGCAAACAGGTTACTCCCCCTGTCTGTCAGATCACCTTGATTCAGCAAATTCATTCTCTGTGGGAGCTCAGTGAGAGAGAGGGAAAGGGATTTGGGGAGAGAGGGATATGGAGAGTGAGAGAAAAGGTGAAAGAAAGAGAAAGGGAGCCAGTAATGCTGGGAAAGAGAAGGTGAGAGATGAGGAAAAAAGGGAGAGAGTGAAATGCTGAGAAAGAGGGAGGGAGAGCTGTGGATAGAGAGATAGAGATGTGGAGAAAGAGAGGTAGAGATTCAGAGAGAAAGATTTGAGGGAGAGAGATGTATGCGAAGAGAGGGAGTAAATAAGGCTGTAGAGAGTGTGTGGGGGGGAGGGGTGGGTTGGAGTGGATAGTTGTCGGAGATGGCTCTGTCAGACATCCACTATCCTTGACGCTAATTATTGATCAGATGATTAAGGCCAATGAAGAGGCTTTTTTTGAAAGTGAAAGCTGTGATCGGGCCCCTGCAGACGTGCCCGGACAGGGGCCGGGAAATCGATACTCTCAATCACGGGGAAAAGCATCTCTGTCCGTCACGCTGAGTGAGGTGATTAGAATTGAGTCGTAAGACGATGAATAACTTCACACCGCTTCCTCGCGCGTCCTCTCCACCCGCCACCCCCTCATGGGAAGAGTAATGGACTCGGCTGAGACTCGGCGCGGCGCGGAACGGACCGAGCGCTCGCGAGGCTACAAGGCCCTGCCTCTCCCCTGCACGCCGACTGGGAGGCTCCTGTGAGCGACCTTTCATCACACAACTCCGCAAGATTAATAACAAACAGCACGGCCTCCCATCAGAAACCCCCATATGATCATTCTCTCTGCTGAGGGGCAGGCAGTGCGAATGTTTTTTCAGTATTTTCAGACGAAAAATAAACCAGCTGCTATTTTCAATGGAACCAGCCATGTTCCTGGCCCTGTTTGACACTAATGGTGCTGAAAAATACTTTCAGAGCAGGTTCAGCTGACTAAGCGTGGCGTGAGATTAAATTCAGTTTTGAATTGACGTTCTCCATACAAAACTTGGTGCAGTCCAGTACTGAATGTAATCTGTTGTAGTCCGTTACAGAAGCAGTGTGTATGTAAGGATACATGCAGTGAACACAGGCTTTTGCCCTATAGCTGAGATTCAGAGCCAGCTCTTCGCCACACTGTCAGCTGCCAATGGCCTTCAAGTCACTGTTGCTATGGCTGTGCTACATTGCCTACCATTCATTTCAGAGGGATACCGCTGCTTTAATTAATGGTTCAAAATATGTGTCAGGCAACAGGTGTAAGGGAATAAGCCATCTACTTTGCTTATTACAACCCCTATTCCAAAATAGTTGGGACAAAGTGTAAATTGTGAATAAAATCAAAATGACTTTCAGATCACATGAGCCAATATGTCATTTACAATAGAGCATAGATAACATTTCAAATGTTGCAACATTTGACATTTTACATTTTTATCCACAAAATGAGCTTATTTCAAATTTTCTGTAGGTCCCAAAAAAGTTGGGACACAGCCAGAAAAGGGCTGAAAAAGCAATTAGTATATAAGAGAATCAGCTGAAAGAACATTTAGCAAGTAATTAACTGGCATCAGGTGGGTAACATGATTAGCTATAAAAGGGATGTCTAAGAGAGGCTGTCTCTCAGAAGTAAAGATGACCAGAGGCTCTCCAACCTGTGAAGGCTTGCATGAAAAAAAATTGTGAAATACTTTAAAAACAATGTTTCTCAACATCTAATAGGAAAGGCTTTGAAGGTCTCATCGTCGACAGTGCATAACATCATCCAAAGATTCAGAGAAACTGGAAAAATCTTTGTGCATAAGGTACAAGGCCGAAGACCTTTATGGGCCCAGGAAAACTTCAAGAAACCACTGTCTGTAAACACAGTCCGCTGTGCCATCCACAGATGCCACCTAAAACTATCATACAAAAAGGAAGCTACTGTTCAGCATAATCCAGGAGTGCTGCCGTGTTCTGGGGGGCGAGGCTCATTTAAAATGGACTGTAGCAAAGTGGCAAAATGTCCTGTGGTCAGACGAGTTCAAATTTGATATTCTTGATATTTGAGCATTCGTGTCCTCCGGACTAAAGAGGAGAAAGGCCATCCCTCCTGTTATCAGTGTTCAATTCAAATGCCAGCATCTCTGATGGTATGGGGATACATTAGTGCATATGGTGTGGGACACTTGCATGTTTTAAAAAGCACCATGAGTGCTTAAAGGTTTTAGAGCAACATATGCACCCCTCCAGACAACATCTATTCCAGGGAAGGCCTTGTGTAGTTCAGCAGAACAATGCAAAACCACATACTGCCGCTGTTACAACAGCATGGCTTCATAGTAGAAAAGTCCGTGTGCTGAACTGGCCTACCTGCAGTCCTAATCTTTCATCGCTTGAGAACATTTTACGCAAAATTAAGCGAAAAGTCCGTCAAAGGAGACCAAAAACTCTCCAGAAGCTGGAAGCCTGTATTAAACAAGAGCGGGATCGTATTCCAATGGCTAAACTCAAGAAACTTGTTTCCTCAATGCCAAGACGCCTCCATCCCGTGTTTAAAAGAAGAGGAGATGCTACACAACGGTAAACAGACCCCTGTCCCAACTTTTTTGAGACCTGTAGCAGCCATCAAATTTAAAATGAACTCATTTTTTGGATAAAATTGTAAAATTTCTCAATTTCAACATTGCTATATTACCTCAGTTCTATTGTGAATAAAACACTGGCTGGTGTGATTTGAAAGTCTTTGCATTTTGATTTTAGTCACAATGTACACTTTGTCCCGACTATTTCAGAATTGGGGTTGTATCTTGTATTGAGTTTGACTGAGCTGAATTGCAGATCTTGTTCTTTGTCTCATTCTTAAGCCGCTTTCACACTAGACGCAAAATGAATATTTCGCATGTCAGATTACATTCAAAGTCAATGCACAGACGTGAAAACTTGCGAATGCCCCGGACAATCCTGGCATTGAACAAAAGACATCTTAAATAACACGAATATCTCTGGACACTGTTTTACAAATTTGTCCTACGTACATCAATACCCCATCAAATGTCATAGTTGCCTCATACTGCTTGGGTCGCATTAATCACTGCACACAGTTTTATTTATTATTAAGTAGGCAGAACAGAGCCATCCAACTGTTTTTCTTGATATTCTTATTGAGTCGACGATAAAAAGCCAACTTCCTCCTCCTTCTCATTGCCTTTGTCCGCCTCCCGCTCCTCTGTCGTCTTCTTCTTTTCTTCTCTTCTGCTTCTTGGGCTGCGATCAAATTGTCAAAAAATTGCGTCCTGTCATCTCATTCCGAACCACTTTTCATTAACCTCGTTGGAAAATCACATGAGTCAAACATCATCGGCGGGACTATGTTTTGTCAATATTATGGAATCATCATCACAGCTGCGTCCACATCTGCGTCCATTGCATCCGCACCCACCTCAGATCCTTTGTCTTAACGCGATAACTCAAAAACTATATTATAGATCCTTTTCAAATTTTATGTGTGTAGGCCTTGTTTGGCTCTATATGCCAACCCATTGCATTTTAAATGGGGCAGTTAAGATGTGCTTAAAGTATTCACTTTCAGACACAACATCCATCCATCCATTTTCTATACCCGCTTATTCCTCACTAGGGTCACGGGGTGAGCTGGAGCCTATCCCAGCTGACTACGGACAAAGGCAGGGACCCACCCTGGACAGGTTGCCAATCCATCGCAGGGCGCACACACCATTCACTCTCACACTCATACCTATGGGCAATTTGGTGTCTCCAATTAGCCTGATATGCATGTCTTTGGACTGTGGGAGGAAACCGGAGTACCCGGCAAAAACCCATGCAACACAGGGAGAACATGCAAACTCCACACAGAAAGGCCTCAGGCCAGATTCGAACCCATAACCTTCTTGCTGTGAGGCAGCAATGTCAAATATTGTAATCATGATCTATATTGTCATGTTTAATACTTGGTTGCAAATCCTTTCTGGTCGATGACTGCCTGAAGCCCACGGGGATCATCAGACGCTACGTTTCTCTTCCCTGGCATTGCACTCTCAGGCCTTCACCACTGATATCTTCAGCTCTTGCTTGTTTGGGGCCCGTTCAGTATGTTGTTTTGCCTTTAGCAAGTGAAATGCATGCCCAGTTGGGTTCAGGTCAGGTGATTGACTTAGCCATTGTAGAATCTTCCACTTCATTGCCTTGAAAAATTTTGGGTTGCTTCAGTAGTTTGCTCCGGGTCACTGTGCATTAGCACCGTGAAGCACCATCCAACAAGTTTTGAAGCATTTGGTTGATTCTGAGCAGATAATGTAGCCCTTTAATTCAGAACTCAGCTCCCTGCTTTTGTCAGCAATTGGGCACCAGTCCCATTTACAGCCATAATGCCCACCTCTGACCGCACTTCACAGGTGAGGAGGTATACTTCGAACCATGGGCAGTTCCATGGCTTTTTCCCATCTTTTTTCATCTTTTAAGTACAAGCTGGTATTTTGTTCATCTGTCCATTGGATGTTACTCCTGCACTGTAAAGGCTTTGTTGATGATTATGGCAGACTTTGTTTTATTGAGACCAATGATGAGGTAAACCCTACGTATTTACTGAAGTGTCACCTGATTTTTGAATTTGACACAGATACATCAACCTCCTTGTGAGCGTTCTCTAGATTTGTTGGGAAGGGGGTTTTCTTCACTGAAGAAATGATTCCTCTCTCATCCACAGCAGTTTTTCACAGTAATTTATTTCCAAGCCTTTTGGTGTTCAGAACTGCACCAGTGTTCCCTTTCTTTTAAAGAACGATGTCAAATGGTTGATTTGGCAGCACCTAATGTTTTCGCTATTTCTCTGATGGATTTGTTTTGATTTTTTAGCCTAATCATGGTTTACCTTACTGACAGTGACAACTCTTATGCATTCATAATGAGATTCCCCACCGAGGCCAAATACAAATGCCACACTTGAAATCAACTCTACCTTCTATCTCATTTCTTGTAAATTAAATTATGAGGGAATAACACAATAATTAACTGATTGTGAAACAGCTTTGCAGGCAATTATCCACTGGCTTTGGATCTATTTGAAATGGTAGGATCTCATAAAAAGTGCTTACATTTCTTCACCATTCTCCCAATTAAAGCTGAATGCTCATTGTCATTACTTTCTTTTGACTCCAGAATGATGTGGTCGACCAATAAGAAACAATGTTTTACTATTTATGGACTACGACTGTAGATCATCGTCCTAAATTAAAGTCTATTGTGGGAGAAATTTTGTTCTATGTCACCCAAATTATTATTATTATTTTTTAAAAATTATTATTATTATTATTACTACTACTGCTACCACTGCCCCAAATGCATTTGAGCAAAATGAGAGGAATAAAATATTGTTTTTATTTCAGTTTCCTGTTTGTTTGTCATAAAATAATAAAGCAAGTGATTTCTGCCAAACCAATTTTAGAAGCATGCTTTCTCTACTGGAAAATTTGCTGTGAGCAGTTTCTGGGCAAAATCCAGACATGAGCCACAATGTAGCAAAGATGTGAGGAAATGTGGCAGAATTGCTTTGCACAAACATTTTCCCACATGTTGGTGGAATAAAGGGCATCAAATGACTGTGTCTCCGTGCAAAGTGTCGCTATGTCTTTAAAAGAGAGCGCGTCAGACGTCCCCTCCGTGTGTCTGCGCCATCGTTTTGGGGAGGGAGTGACTTGTTAATGCTCTAAGCAGCACAGGGAACAGCTGTGTCCCTGACAGTGGATGGATGGTCAGGGTCCATCTGGCCCGAGCAGCCCTGGACAGAAATGATGTATACAGCTTCATCAGTGAATGGCTGTCATCAATCGCGCGCCATGGCTACAGCGACTGACAGCCGCACACCCAGCTCAGGCCCCAGGTGCGGTAAGGGGGGGGGGGGGTAGTGTGCGATTCAAGAATTCGGGTCAATCCACAATGCGCAGTCTGTAGGAGGAGATCTGCAAGGATGATATGAACTGTTTCTGTCTAATATACACATATACGTGTAGCAAGCACACAACATGCACACATGAGCCGGCATATATTCCATGCCAGTGGACACTGAATAATTTTTTCTGTGCATTATTTTATGTCTGCAGTATATGTAAGTTTAAAGCAAGATACAGAGATCCTGGCTGGACTTTGATTTTATGTAATTCACAAAGCTCAATTTATCCTTCTAATATGTCGCCGATTCTATTGTGGACATTATTTTTCCCTCTGGTCTCAGTTGGTATAGACTCCATGTTAGTCGGTCTAGTGGTGATGTTGCTGATATGGGCATGTAGCCCTGTCCTTGCTGCAGACCTCTCTGAATACGCTAACAGTCTGCTTTCCCTTGAACTGTCATGGCTCAATATCCACAACTTTTAATGCCTTCTTTATAACACTGCCATGGTGATAAATACTGAGCTGCATTTAGAGAGACCAGCCGCTCTGGTGTTGAATGGGGCAGCATTAAGGGTTACGGCTGCATCTAGTGTTTAGTAAATGCCTTAAAATTTTATTATAGTAACACTCTTAGTAAAGAAGGAGGGGATGACCATCCCTATAATTGATGACCGGGAGGACTGGGAGAGGGGTCTGCTGTTTTTTGACCTTGAGACGAGAGGGACAAGGACACTTCAGCCAATGAGGAGTCAATTCAATAACACACAAATGAAAACAGTAATGTTCAGTGCCCCGCAAAAAGGAAATAAAACACTAAACTTAACCACCATTGATCAATTTCCAGTTTTTACATTCTTGTTATTGGAATAATCATCCCAGAAAATTGCTACTTTTTTAATATTCACTTAATTTTTTTCCAAATATTGTTTGTAACAAAACTAACTCTCTCCAAACCACTGACTTTAATTTTCTGATAAATTTCACATTTCTTAAAATGATGATTATTATAATTATCATTACTATGAATATTATTGTTATTATTTAATGTGAAAGTTATTTTAATACCGTACAGTACATTTTCATGAAACATTCATTAACTGTGCTGTTCTGGGATCACCCTCCTGTCAACCTAAGAAAACTTTTCAAGAGATGTGTGCAATGCAAAACTGATATGAGATCTGCTTCTATTACACAGAGATGCTTTGTGAATATGGCCTTTTAAATTTTGCCTGTGACACAAAACACCCACCCTTCGCAACCCCCACTGATCCTTTTTGTAAGTCATTCTACCGCCCCTCTTTTCCCGGGGATGGTAATTATTTCACAGTGGCTGTAATTAGAAGTGAATTAGGCTTAGTAAACAAAAAATCAGCCCTCTTATGCTAATAAGCGGGGATAATAAATTTTGCTGTGACACTGATTTTGAATGAGGTCTGGCCTGGATCCAGATGCTAACTGCAGCTTTTCACTGAGTTCCAGCCATCGCAAACTGGCATACATGACTGATGAAACTCAGCAGTTCAGGAAGTTTTTAGCATTAAATAAATACATTTTTACAGTTGTGTAATTATGTTAAAACTTTGCCAGCATTAAAGGTAGCTTTTTTACCTTTTAGGGCTCAATATTCACCCCCATAACTATGAGTCATTTTTTCATCAGGTCTGAATTATTATTGTTATTATTATACTTTGAAAAGGCTTGATCATAATTAAAAAATATTATGGGACAGTTCTGTTTTTGTCTTCCAATTACTCATATGCATAGAAGAAAACAAAAGATTTTACCTACTTCAGTGCAGCCTTAATTACAATACTACTTGTTCCGACTAAGAGGGTCCCTCTTGAATTTCAATGATCCATTTGCATGCACTGCACACATTTATCCTATAGTATTAATATTTCAGTCTTCTACTGAAAGTAGCATTTCGGTAACCTCGGTGTCATTTGGCACAGCGACTGGAGTAGAGCTGTATAAAATAAGCACCAGTGCTGCATTGTGGGTAAGAAACTGCCGAACATGACTTCTACAGAGAGGCGTTTCTCACAGAAGTCTGGTCAAAATAATTACTTGCTTTGAGGGTAAAGTTAATGAATACTTAGAGACGTGCAGCAGCTGTGTCTATATTTCTGAGATGATCTGCTCAGATATCATCCGCTAATGTGTACAATATACTGTATTATTGGCACGGAATAGTACCACTTTTTGTCTCATACTGGAATTGTTTTGTCATTACTAGTGACAGAACATGTATTTAGGTGAAAATATAATTAAACATATCATGAAATATTTTAAGAATTATTGGGTAATATACACAAGTGGGAGGCATGGCTTTGTCATTGCGCAGGCTGCTATAGCATTATTGTAAGTGTTTGGCTACAGACATATAAAAATTGTATGCCTGTCAGAAGTCTAGCCCCCATGATTCCACCTGTGAGGAGGTAGGGGTAGCCCCATGCAGCTGGACGACTGCTGGGGCTACATCGTGCAGCATCCCTGTCCATCTCCCAGCAGGGTGCCTCTCTCACACAAAATCAACCAGCAGTACAGAAACCATTAAATCGCATCACAACAAGAGAGGCAGAATGTCTGATCCTGGCTGGCCGTGTGTGTTTTTTTTAGATTGCTCCTGCTCGACCCTGTTTGAGTCTTGCTGCGCGAAGCCACTAGCCTCAGAATTTTGCCTTTGCAGCAGACGTTGTGATGGCACTGATGTGCAGTGGTGTTCTGAAGTTTACCAGTCACATATTATGCTTATGAAAATACAGATAATTGATAGTTTTCACCACACCACCAAGGGAGCATTATGTTAGTTATAAAAATAACCCAGACAGTGATATGGTCCAAAATTACACATAGTAGTAATTTCTTCAATTATTGTTTGAAATAATAGTTTTTGGGTTTTTTTTTTTAAACTCATTTTTCACTTGCAACGTCTTGTGGTTTTCAACTGTTACAAAAGAGTATTGGCAACACACTCCAACATTTTATAATTATATTGTTGTGCTGTTGTCATGGTAGAAAGCCTGTTTTCACTATTATAAGTGCAGCAGAAGCAAAAAAAAAAAATAAATTCTGTTGTAGCACTGCCTGGGACACTTGCGCAAGTTGTATTTCAGAAGTTAAATTTTGGTTCAGAACTTTTGTGCAGGAAGATTATGCAAAGCTGACTGTAATCTCCTTTTTCTGTTGGTGAGATGGTGTTGCAGTGTTGCTTGGGTAATGGTAAAGATGATTCCTTGCTCTGAAACACTGACCAAGGGAAACATAACTCTGATGCACTACCGAGCAATGCGTCGCACTTACGTTTACTACTAACACAAAGCCTAGTGCTGATGGAGAGTTAGCTCTAAACTGCGCTTAGCTGCACTCCTGGCACAAACTTGCTAATGGCCTGTCAAGCTATTGAAGCAAAGCCCAGTCATAATGGACCACTGAATAGATAAGGAAGGGAAAATTCAGGTAAGAGAAACATAAGCAGAACTCTTACTATCCAAGTCTAGTTTAAGAGATTTTTTTCATAACTGTTAAATTACAAACTGCATATTATCTTGCTCACTGAAGGCTGTTAGCTAACAGCATGTTGCCAAACACGATATACAAAAAGGCAAAAATATTCAGTGGCATCCCTTCTATAGAAAATTGTAGTCTTTTGTGAACCTTCATAGTTGATTACATCTACAGATGTTTTTCAAAATACTGCATCATTCACTGTCAAAAGAGAATGAATCATATTAATCTGGTATTTCAATGTATTAATATTTCAGTAGATGTATGAGTCAAAAGATATGAGATCTAATGAATGGCGTCCAAATTAAGAATTATATTGCAGCTGGAGCTGTTAAGCCGTCGGTTTGTCGTGTTTTATCTACCAGTTCACCAGCCGCCACTGTTTAAACCTGTGTTATATTTTTTTAACCTGGCCTACCTTGAAGGGTACTGTCTGTGGTGAAAACGAAAAACCAGATCTAGGCTGTAAGTACCTGTACATACAGGTTTCATGCCAGTTGTAAGGGCGCTATACTGAAAGTGTTTGGTGGAAACATGGCTTTGTTGGGCCCAGGTTCTCCAGCAAGAGTGGCAGGTCTTTCTGTGTTAAAGGTCCAATCTGAGGAGCTTGTTACCACAAACTATGTACAATCTCTCCCATCACTAAATTCAAATCGGGCCACAAAACCCTTTCTTTGAGACAGTAGCACCTCTCTTACACAATAGGCAAATTACACGACTATGGAAAGCTAATGTCATAGAGATGATAAAAAAGACAATTTCTGGACACTCATTCAAACAGGAAGAGAATAATTCAGGCATTTTGAACACCCTTTTCAACTCATACTCATCCCCAAAAAAACCAAGCTAAAATACCCCTTTCTGATGGTGTGATTCGTGGGAAGCAGGGACAGACGGTAAGGAAGTCAAGTGCATCGACCATTGCCTGTCTCTCCTAATTTGTTAATTTCTTGGTCTTATTTTATTTTATATTTCAAGCGGATTGGATTTATGATCATCAAAAACTCTGTTACTGTTTGGCTACCGGGTTTGCTCTCCCGGTTAAGATGCCACTTTGCGGACTACTACTTATCACCATTGCTCGGGTCGGAGCCGAATCGTGTCAATGCCTGGTAGCCTTTTCAGAGCAGCGCACAACTTGCTTTGTGCTGCAGGGATAATAATCAGGAGGGCATTCTGCCTTAAGATTATACAACATTCTGAAATAGTTGGGACAAAGTGTAAATTGTGAATGAAATCAAAACACAATGACCCTCATTTATCAAACTTGCATAGGATCTGGTGTAGATTCTGATTTACTAAAAGTGTGTACGTCGCAGATTTCAGAGTAGAACTGCCGTGGCGTTGATAAATCTGGCGGCTGAAACCATCGTAATTTACATGACACCCCTATTAATTGATGCTCCAGGAGGCATAGTCCTGCCCACTTTACGACAGGGACTCTCAAAAGACGGCAAAGAAGAAAGAACTTCACTGAGGAGGAAATATAAATTATCACGCCCGAGGTGGAGAAAATCAAAATATTTTTATTTGGAAGCGTTAAGATTTGCATAAAGGGAGCCCAGAAGGCTGAAATACACAAGGCCTTCCCTGGAATAGATGTTGTCTGGAGGGGAGCATATGTTGCTCTAAAACCTTTATATACCTTTCAGCATTAGTGGTGCTTTTTAAAACATGCAAGTGTCCCACACCATATGCACTAATGCATCTCCATACCATCAGAGATGCTGGCTTTTGAACTGAACGCTGATAACAGGAGGGGTGATCTTTCTCCTCTTCAGCCCAGAGAACACAACGCCCATTATTTCAAACAAGAATGTCAAATTTGGACTAATCTGACCAAAGGACACTTTGCCACTTTGCTACAGTCCATTTTAAATGAGCCTTGGCCCACAGAACATGGCGGTGCTTTTGGATCATGCTCAACAACGGTTTCCTTTTTGCATGATAGAATTTTAGGTGGCATCTGTGGATGGCACGGCGGACTGTGTTTACAGACAGTGGTTTTTTAGATGGCACGGCGGACTGTGTTTACAGACAGTGGTTTTTTGAAGTATTCCTGGGCCCATTTAGTAATGTCAATGACAGAATCATGCCGGTGAGTGATGGAGTGGCGTCTGAGGGCCCGAAGATCACGGGCATCCAGTAAAGGTCTTCTGCCTTGTCCCTTACGCACTGATTTTTTCCAGTTTCTCCGAATCTTTTGATGATGATATGCACCGTTGATGATGAGACCTTCAAAGCCTTTGGAATTTGACCTTGAGGAACATTATTTTTAAAGTATTCCACAATTATTTTTAACAATGCCTTCACGGGTTGGAGAGCATCTTTACTTCTGAGAGACTCAGCCTCTCTAAGAAATCACTTTTATAGCCAATCCTGTTACATACCTGATGCCAGTTAACTTAATTACTTGCTAAATATGCTTTCAGCTGATTCTCTTATATATTATTGGCTTTTTCAGTCCTTTTTTCCTGTATCCCAACTTTTTTGAGACCTGTTGCAGCCAGAAAATGTGAAATTAGCTCATTTTGCGGATAAAAATGTAAAATGTCTCAGTTTCAACATTTGAAATATTATTTATGTTCTATTGAAAATAACATATTGGCTCATGCGATCTGAAAGTCATTGCATTTTGATTTTATTCACAATTTACGCTTCGTCCCAAATATTTCGGAATTGGGGTTGTAGGTTTATAGCATTATTCATTGCTTAAGGGCCTCCTGATAGCCACCCGGGCACTCGTCAATAAAAGCTTGTACATTCTAAGCATTGTACATTGTACATCGCCCCAAATCTGGTAAAACCTAGTAACTCACTTTTTCATGAAACCGAGAAAACTGAAAACAACTTAATTCCTTCAGGATAAACTTGCTGTAAAAAAAAAAGAATGGGTATTCTCAATGACGACGATAGTACTTAATTTGGTGCTTAGTAACCTAGTAACTGAAAAAATGGGTCTAACCCAATTTTCACCAAAAAGTGAGTTACTAGGTTTTACCAGGTTAGGGGAGATATGTTTGGGTTCCCTCCGCCCTCGCTCAGGGGTAGATATCCCAAAAGCATAGTTGCTAACCACGTAAGCAACGAACATAGCTAGTTCAACCACATACAGTCAATGATTCTAACTGGGAATTAGCAGCTATGCTTCTGGGAAATACACCCCAGAGCTTGCTTTCAGCTTACTCGTCCATGCCCGAGGCTCTGGTTTGTGCTGCCATGCTTGCAGTAGCTGTTAGGGTTCAGCTGTATCCTTACCGTTACAAATTTCCTTCTCATTTTCCATCTTTCTTACCCCTCCATCATCATCACTGTCACTAGTCATTGAACTTGCACTGGAATCATACTCTTCAACTTCAATGTCCAAGTCAAGCAAAACCTCTGATATTTTTAGTGGATTTCGATGTCTTGCTTGCAATGTAAAATACACCTACGATAGCCTATGTGTCACAGTTGATCCCAGAGTGATGTCACAGCTCTTGGCCCAAATCACAGTGCAGTTCAAGGGCCGTAGTGGGGGCTGCTAAAAGCCCATTTTACATCCATGATAACTCTATTCCACAATCATCTCCAGGTGAAAAATGTTGAGAGTTTCAGAGGGTATTGGATGCCCTTTCGGATTATACCAAATACAACATTTTTTTCAATAAAATTTCAAACCAATTTATATGTGCTTTAAATCTAATTGTTTTGATGTGAATTAATTGTCTTTATTTATTACTTGCACTGTCATTTGTTCATATCACCTCGTTTTATGGTTTTATTTCACTTCTGTGTGCCGTGTAAATCACTTGCCAAATAAATATTATTATTATTATTATTATCATTATTATTATTATTATCCTTGTAATTGTTATTATTGTTGTTATTGTTGTTGTTCTGCTTACAAATTAATATGGATCCTACTTCAAATAAAAATATGGCTCTAATCTATAGACAGAACAATTTATTCCCCAATGACATCTGCCAGGATAGCAGTGTTACCATGACACTTTGCATTCATTGAAATGCTTGAGGTAAATCTAATTACCACAAGGAATTTGACCTGGGTCAGATAACAAAGGAGAAAGACTTTGTGTTATTAGAGCATACAGCAAACTAAGAGCTGTGTTATCATTCTTTTCTTAACAAAGCCATCAAATGTGCTTCCATGCTTCACATTACTAATGAATTGTCTCACTGTGTATGCAAAAGTCCACACAGGTAAATCAGTCCGTTCAGATTCCACTCTTTAAGAATGTATATGGTCCCTGTTAGATTTATAGGTACTCTGTTGAAATTGAATTAATATTTGACATTTTACTATATTTTCTCCTGGTTCATAAAGTGTTATTTGATGCATTTTCACCATGAACATATAGAAAAAAAATTATTATCAGGTTTATCGATGATTGCATGCCATTGCATAATTCAAGCTCCACTTGCATCCATGCATAATATTGCTAGGGATGAAGTTTCTCTCTTTTTTAAAGTTTTTTTTTTCTTTGGTGTGGCCATAGAGCCCTGGAGATGAAGTTGAATTTGCTTGCAGTTGTGATGTGTCTCCCATGTCAACACTGGAACTCGGCAGCTGTTGGAAAAATCAAGATGTTTACATACAACCGAAAAATGTATTTAAAATGTAAAAATGGATGTCTTTGGGTCGCGTCAAGGGATTTCCAAGAAAATCTTTTATAGTATCCTGTTAACCTGTCTCACTCACTAAAGGAGATCTCCAGTGGAGACAAAGGTTTTCATTCATTATCTGAATCCATGAACAAAGTACCATTCCCTCCACACGCTAAAGCGTTATGCACCCCTATCAAACAAGTATAGATAGATAGATAGATAGATAGATACTTTATAAGATCCTTCAAACAGGAAACTTGATTTTCAACTAAAACAGATGGATATTCGAAAGGCAACGTAAAATGACAAGACTCACCTTTACATCAGGATCAAGCATACATGCAACCACTGACTCAGAAATATACAACACCGCAGACCCCGGAAGATATTCACTTAAATGGTAAGTGTGCGTACACTGATAGTTGCTGCAGTTTCTGTGATTGAGATTGTTATTTTTACACAATGAAGGAATAAAAATGGTGGTTAAGTTATTTAGATAGAGAGCTCATTTGACACCACGGGTGGAGATCGCATCTGGTGGCGGATTACTTTATAGGACTGAAAAAGATGGGCAATGGGCAGAGCTTTTTGAGAAGAGGAGCAAACTAACAATGGCAGTGACAGTTTTTTTTATATTATTTTATTTTATTTATGGTGCCCAGCAGGTGCCAGGGGGTGAGGTCTCTCAGCTCCCTCCTACACCCTGGGGCCTCTGGTCTCTGCTGTATATGAGAGAGGCTGAACGAGAGAGAGAGATGGAGAGAGGGAGGGTGTGTGAGATGGGAGGTGGGGGGTTGGGTGGAAGGGGCTGCCTTGTAGGATTAGGTAGCTGAATCCAATCTTAAAGAGCAGCGGGCCCCAGCAGTGCTAAAGTGTTTTCTGGAGAATTCCTCATGTTCCCCGCCGGCTGATTACTTCCCGATTTTTAGTTCTGCCTGGGCAGAGAGGGCCGGCGAGGGGTTTAGTCTGTCCTGGTTAAGATGCGCTCTGACACACCGACTGCAGGGTGATGCACTGTCTGTGCACGCGGGGTAGCGGGAGGAGGAGAGGAGGCCGTGGAAAAGACCGGATTTTTCTGCTCAATATTATGACAGAATCATGGGGGGAATGAATAGATGTGTAACAATAAACACTGTGAAGGTTATACTCCCGCAGTCTTTATCTGTGACTCTTAACTGCTTGCATGTACAAAAAAAAAGGCCTTGATTATGTTCTGTATCAATAGTCCTACATGTTTTTGTGTAAAAAAGAATGGAATGGATAAAAGCCATGCATTTCAATGTTCATTTATTCATTTATTCTTCCTTAAAAATTTTAGAGGCAGAAATTCAGATCAGCGATTTAGAAAGAGCATAATGCACGAGTTGAATTCATTTGGTGAATCGCCCTGTAAGGAGAAAAAAAAAAAGGGCAGAAAGCCTGTCCCAGAATCCTCTGGGTGAGAAACAGGAACACACTCTGGACAGTTCAACTGCCCATTGCTAGGATCACAGACCATCCACTCTCACACTCATACTTATGCACAATGTAGCGTCTCCACGGAGCCTGACATGCTTGTTTTTGGACAGCGGGAGGAGAGCACAGTCCATGGAGGAAACCCACTCAAACATGGCAAGAACAGAGACTCCAGGCCGAATTCGACCCACAAGCCTCTTGCTGCAATGTGACAGTGCGACCTACTTCACCACTGTGCCATCCTTTTAGAAACGGTGTCTTTTTTTTTCTGTAAACATGGCAACCTTTTCATACAGCATTTTTTCTCATTTAGGCAGTAGAGTGAATAAAACAGAATATTTGCATCCCTGACTGAAGTGTATGTTTCGATGACTGCCCACTGTCATAGCCCGATGATGTTTATAAAACAGCAAATATTTCATTATAATTATTATTATTACTTTTCTAAGATTGGTCCAACAATGATCGTTGATCACTGCAAGTTTGATCAATATACTTTGCAGGGTAATACAAGAATACCTCCTATCCAGCTATTTGTGAATAAAACTCTGATGCTGATGTCCCCTGGTAGATTTCCCTGAGTCCACCTGGGGACTTCAAAGCATATAAGAAATACATTTCTTTTCAGTTGTGGTGTTTTTTTTCTCTGTAAAAGTGGTCAGGTCGTCTCTGAACCTGAAGTAGATCTGCGACAACACAGCATGTGGCAGTGACACGTGGCTTTTGTAGTTTCAGCGAATGTAGCCTGGAGGTAGTGCACTGACTCTGAATAACATCACCAATCTGCGCCTGATTCCACACACTAAAGATAATTATAAATACAATCTATCGCACAAAGATCTCCACATCGGCACACCTCCTTATCTTTCGCTTGTAATAAGCATAATAATGAATAATAATTGTGGCACTTACCAAATGTATTAATTATGTATGGATGAAAAGAGCTGCATTTAAATTTCGCTTGATACAGAGAAAGAGTCACCGTGGACACAAGTGCTAATATTGGATGTGTGCCTGCGTTTGACTGTCTGCTCAGTTCCTGCCTGAGTCTGTTTTGTCTAGAAACTTTCTTTTCAAGGGAAAAATGAAAGATAATGACATGTCAGTGTGATGATTCGGAGCATTAATGATAATGAAAGCATAAACATATGCCATTAATGATCTGATATGCTGTAATAGAAATGCATATACATAAAACCGTTTCATCAGAAAATTGTTTCTTCTTTTTTTCTTTACAATTTAGTGGCTCAAAAAAATGCTCAGTGAATATCGAATCTGATTATGTCCGCATCAAAATATTTTAGTCTACCAGTTTAGATAGAACCTTTGTGTGGAAAAAAAAAAGATATGATCTCAAAAGGAGCAGTTAAAAGTGATTTAAAAAAAAAAAAGGAATACACCCTTTCCAAAGGATCTTACAACATTTAGACAAAAAAAAAGCATTTTCTTCCATTACAAATCTGTAAATCCTCAGCATTCATGATTAACTCATCAGGTTGTTACCATGGTAACAATTTAGCTTCATTCAAATGCTGTCATTATAATTAACCTCGTCTGGTCTCATTAAAGGTAGTCTACCTGAGCATCACCAATAGACGAAAGAAAAAAAGCTGGCTTTTTGACCTCACAAAATCTTATTCTGATGTTTTCCATGTAAATGTAAAAAAGTGCTTTGTTTTGTCATATGCGAAATAAGAAGCCATCATACAAATTATTTATCATGGTTCATCTCCTCAAAACCTTGGTGAGGTATGGCCTTATTCACATAGAGAGGTCTATTAAGTAGGCATCCTGATTTTTAATTGCCATTACTGAATAAGGCTTTGAATGATTACCTCTGCCAGGAGGCATTATGATCACTTGTGTGTGTGTGAAACGCGCAAGTGTGTGTGTGTGTGCGTGTTTATCCGCGTGTTTGTGTGTTTGTCAGCAGGATTACTCAAAAACTATTCAACAGATTGCTGCAAAATTTCATGGGAAGTTGGAGTATATGATTGGGAAGAGATGCTTACATTTCTAGACCAATCCGGATTCAGACGACAGGTGAAGTGCAAGTGGATCAAAACCTGCTGGTAGAGGTAGGTGCGCTCTGTCTGCACTCTCGTTTGCTTTTTTTTCTGGAATGTCTCTGTACAGTGATTGCAGTCATTAGATGTATTCTTTTCATTGGGCATTATCTATTTTTGCATTATCTTTTACTTTGCATTTATTTCAAATCAGTGAAAGTGAATAAATATCATACTACATGCATTAATGTCCACAAAATACGTACACAACACGCTGTTCATAACTGAAATCCTGTCCATGTATTGCATGAAAAATTACTCCATTTGGCTCTGTATTGCATGCAAGCATGACCAAAATACAATCTGGAGTGTCTGATGAACTGTAATGTGATGGCATCACAGTAGAAAGTAAACAAAATATATTTCCATACCTCTTGCAGCTCTAAACTATCCAATGCATTATACAAACTATAGCATTTATTCTTTCAAATACAGAACATGCCATGTAAATCCCTCAAAAGAAAAAAAAAGAGAGAAATGTTAATGTGACCTGTGGTTACCTCTGTGAAAGGTTAAAATAAGATATATTCTTGATATTTCTCTCAGTTTTGTGCTTTAATTGTTGTAACCAGCTGATCAGTTATTACCATCTCTGTCTCCTCATAACACTATTGCCATTTACCAGATGCTCTTATCCTGAGCGATGTACAACACAAAGTAAATTTGAAGGGACAAAGAGTGCTGAGAACCCTTGAGGGAAGAAACATTTCAAATACCAGTAGTATCAGTACATAGAAAGGGCTTTGCTCGCTCTCTCTCTCTCTCTCTCTCTGCATTCCTCCACCCACTTTCAGGAGAAGGACTGGACTGAAGGAAGACACCAGTGGAAACATTTATTTTTTGTTTTGCGCTATGGGTCAGACACGGCTCTCAAAGCGACTGAATGCAGGGCCGAAAGAGTTAGAGGTCATCTTGGATCAGCAGGAAGAATATCTGTCTGGAAACTGGGCCACTTGAGGCAAAATGGGTTTAATTTTTAGATTGTTTTCTTATTTGATGTGCTGTGATTTCAGTTTTTCCCACAGTGCACGGTAAGTGCCACCATGGTCTATGCATTGCAAATTGTGGTCACTCACTCATTCAGCAATGGATGTTCTGAGAGGACAATCAGTGGGACGCTAGTCTATCGCGCTCCGTGGGTCTGAATGGTTTTGTTCCTGATGAAGAATGTCCCAATAAATCACAAAACTCTCACTTAATTTATTCTTCTTACCAACTGAATTAAATTTAATTGAATGACTCCAGCCTGTTCCTTACTCCGCCACACATATTCTGTAGGTACGCTCGTGCTACTATAGAAAATTCTAAAACGAAATTTGGCAAACACCAATTAGAATTGCAGATAATTGCAGAAATACAGCCTTTTAAATATTTTTCTTTCGGAAACTTGAAAGGACTTGAAATACATGATGTAATCTTGGTCCCCTAAGAAACACTGATATTTTCAGGCTTAACATTATGCAGATATAATTCAGGTTGTAAGAGGGGAAAAACTGGTCAAATTGAGAAATTGAATTGTGGGAGTTTGATGAAATGGAAGAGATCTGAGTGTGCACACATTTATGGTACATGTGTGACACGTACATTCAGTCAGTATTAGAACATCTATTGTAACAGGATGCTGTAAGTTGATATTTTTTCTGAATTGAGACATTTTAATGGTACTCACCCAAACAGACTTGTAACCCCCAGAATTTCTGATATTTTTTCACTCAAAAAACTGAGACTTCTCATAAACACATTAAAAGATTTTTCTCTTTGCACTGCCCATGTAATTGGACACCAGGGGCGAGATTTCCTCCGGCCAAAAGCCCTGGGCTTGACAGCACCCAGGTGTACAATTACTTGCGGATTATACCCAGGTCTGTGTTTTAATAAAGTATCCGTTTGTATGGACTTTAACAGTTATTTTATTCATTTAATTAATTGAAAAAAGACAGTTGAGTCACGAAAGTTATTTTAATCCTGGCGAAATGCCAATGTATGTGATGCTTGTGTTCACATTAATGACTGTTCCCATCTAATGTAGGAGTAGGAGTAGATCTGAGAGTTATACTGTGGGGAATACAGAAAGGGCTATCATATATTTTCCCAGACTAACTTGTTATAGATGTGATTGTCATGCAGGTATAACAGCATCCACTTCAAAAATGAAAACTCCTATGATGGTGCTGAGATTATGCTATTAGCCAAGCTCCAGACACACTTTGAAATTGCTGTGATAACACAATCTCACCGCGGTAAAATCTTACCCCATTAGATAATAATGGCGGCGGTAAGTTGACCTGCCTTCGGAATCCGAGGGAATTAGAAGAAATACTCATTAGAAGGTCTAATGATTAGAATATTGATTAATTAGCCAAACATTGATTTAAAGTCACACCTTATCAAGTACAAAGGCTCTAATTATTGTGTCATTACACCGTAGATTGACCTGCTCTTTTTTGTCGCATGCAATGAAAAAGAACATTTCTTTTAGTGCCTCCGGGTTTTTGACCTGTAAAATTTTAATAAGGAGAACAGAGGATGTTGCATGAGAATTGACAGTTAAGTCAGTTCAAAGCTAATGCCCTTGAATTTGGTTCCATGTCACACACGGAGCTAAAAGACTAGTGTGACTTTAGTGTTATTTCTCCTTCGATTCTATCTTGTCTTCTGCCTATATTTTTAAGGAAAATTTGCTCCCTGCTCAAGCTTTGTTCAACTCTTTACTCATACCATTTTTAAATAGCTCATTTGATCACATTTGTTAGTGCTGAAAAGTATACTCAGTAGGTAATTACAATGAACAGTACTATCACTCTTAGCAGACTGCTAAGAGCATGTTTCTTCTGTCTGTCTTCTACTCACAACTAAAAAAAAGCATTAAACAGTGATTAAATCATCCTTCACACTCCATTCTCCCAGAAAATAATGTATGCATTTTCGAAAAAAAATCATGTTCACCTGTTAAAATTTATTAATGAGTAAAACAAGTTCCCACTGTGATTTATACATGGGTGCGCGCTACCCGCTCGCCACGTGTGGCATGTGGCGTGTGGCAAGAAGTGTGGCATGTGGCGACCGAAAATTCGCCTCAAAGCGCCACGTTGGCGAAAACCTGATGGAGAGAGTGGCGAAGTGATGACCTCAGGTTTTGCGCCACGGCTGCCCGATGCCTACATGAAGTCCAATCGCCAACTCGCCGCCGGCACTCGCTATCATATTTGGTTCATACTTAATTATCATATATCAGTCATAAACATTTATAGGGTTCATTCCGATCGCGCTGACGATTCATCATTCCATTCGGGACTTTTCTATGTTGCAACTCACGTGTCGGAAAAGGAAATTCCGGGTTAGGAGCCTCACTCACCTCCACCATGTTAAAAACAATGCGAGTGATTCGAGTGGCCACCTCAATAATATTACATTGTAAATCTGGTAGGACTGCCACAGATAAGCGAAGTAAGCATGCGAGTGTTTTTCTTGCTGAACTAAACTCGTCAAAGCAGCGCATTAATGTCAGTGGGACAAGATCAGCACTGAAACATGCGCAACTTCGAGCTCAGTTGTGTCGTGCAAAGGAAAAGGCCTTAATTTCAATATGATCGATAATTATTATTTGTATATTTTTAACAATAAAGACATCCTCTTCTATGTGGACAAATATTCAGAGTTTGTTGAAAGTAATGGGTTGTGTTTACCGTAACTACTAGAAGCTCTAGAGAAACCTAGGCGAAATCACGCTACATCATTTCGGGTTCTTCAGCATTCTTTTGATGCCCTTAAAATACAACGCTGAGCCTCGCATGAAGTTATTGTTTTTCAGCATTGATATTGTGGCGATCCTGCCCCAGTTTGTTTGCATGTTTTAGAAAAATACCGAAGTGTCGCTATTGGCTGCACCTGAGGAGGGAGAGAGAGCCAATCAGGTCCGGGGCGGAGGGTATAAGAAGGCTGAGTTAGCAGCTTGAGAGGAGTTATTGTGGCATGTTGTGGGGAAATAGTGAGTCGGTGTTAAAGGGATGAGGAAACGGCCGGACAGCAAATAAAGCGAAGCCCGCCCCGGGCGTTGCCAGAACCGCTATTCCTGCCTCAGTTTAGTCCTTCATTAGCGAAACCGCCACAATATTAACGTGTGTTGCCTTGGTATTTTATATAACATGGGATACTATACGCAAGCAGTCCACCCGTTATCGTCACACTTTAGAACTAAATAAATGGGAAACTTGTGGGTATGCGAGCTATTTGACAGAATGGCACAGTATTCCAAACGCCGTTACCCAGTCACAGGTCAGAAATTTGTCGGTAATATAGCAGAGATCATTAGCTTGAGCGGGCCAACGTACAGTCTACTCGAGGCAGAATTGGACAACTCTTCAGAAAGGAGTTTAGTGTAACCGCGACCAACAATCAGTCGACTACTGTTTATGAGTATACAATAATGATAGCATTTTTCGCGACTTTAAAATGACATAATGCATGTCGGTTACGTGCGACTCGGCCACGAGTCATTCTCAGCCGAACTCCAAGCAGTCGACTGCATGCCGCTGACGTTGAGACAGAAGGACACAAAAGCAAACGATCAGTATGAATGTTTAAGTTAAATCCAAATCATGATCGAGCTCCTCTACATTATAAACTATTGCTTTCAGAAACAAATCCATATCCCAAGACCTCAGCTAAGAAGTACATACAACGTCGACCTTCATCACGACAGTGGCGTTGTTGGGATTCTGGATTCTGCTGTCATGTTAAGTTCTGTGCCTGGCCTAGCCATGTTTAGTATTTCTGTGTTTAGTGACCACTGCTCTGTCTGACTATTCTTAGGATTGTGTTTTGTGTTTTGGTAATTTAGATTTCCTGTTTATTATTTTTCATGTTTAGATCATTTAGTTTCCAAGCTATGTTTTCATTTCCATGCTTTGCACTTTGTCTCCCCTGTCTTGTCATGTGTGTATCTTTGCTCACGGTCCCTTGTCTTGTGTGCCACTCATTCGGGTGATTTATTGGTTTCTGGGTTTCAATCTTCTTTCATTATCTCGTGTTCTTCCTTCCTCTCTCTTTTACTGTCTTACTAACACATACTAACAGTTCATTGTTTTTGCTAAATACTAATCCACACTAACCTTGTATATTTGGACTAACTTACTAACAAGCACTTGGGATTGTATAGCTGCACTTACTAATTGACTAATGATCTCTCAGCTGTCGCCCAATTCTAGTCTCCGCCTCCTTGCCTATCCCTAATTATCTCTGCTGCAGTTTTCCACTTATATCTCATGCTTTCCTTGTCTTTAGACTATGCACTTTTAGTACTCCTTAACCGGAGCTGTTGTTTGTACTTAGGTTTGTCTTGTGATCCCTGTCTGCGTTTTGGCTACAGCCAAATTCATGTAATTAGTTTATCCCTCATGTGTCTCTCCCTAATCATTGTCACCATTGATTGCACCTGTTCTCCCTGGTCATGTGTTTTCCTGGATGTGTATATAAGATGTCTGTTTGCTTCACACTCTTGTCAGATCGTTCTCCCTAGTTTTCTCGTGCCACGTTTCTCGCCTTGATTGCTCAGTGTTTATCTTTCTGATTGGATTGCTCGACTATTGATTTTGGTTTGCCCTTTTTGGATATTGTTGCATCTGTGAGTTTTGACCTTTTTCTGCCCGACCTTGATTTTGTGATTACTGCCCTGGTTTTGGATTCGGACTGTCTTTGGCTTATGAGTTCGTTTCTCCTCCAAACCTACGCCTGTGTACCGAACCCTTTTTGTCTGACCACGAACTTTGTTATTGGTGCCCTGGTTACGATTCTGGATTACGCCCATTGGATACTGTTTTTGGATTGTGGACTTTGTACCGTTGCCAGCTCTGTTGGGGGGTTTCCCCCTTCAGAAATAAAGCCTCCTTTTTGCATTCTACTGGTTGTCGCTCTTGGTTCATTTCGTAAATCACAACAGGCGTAGGTGTTGCCGGTGCCGCCGGTGCGCTGAACCGGGGCCCCGACGAGCGCTGCGGGCCCACGGTGATTGACTAGACCACTGTTCTTGTCACAACACATTGATAAATATTTATTTCAACAGTCAACCTCGAGAATTTTGTGTTACCTAATCGTGATATGAGGTTAATGGCGAGTTGATAAGTTTATATATTGCTCTACTGTTTCATACAACACAGTCATGGTAACAACCTCTCCCCCACACACGTACTGGCCATTTTCCTCTTTTCTTTGATATGTCTTTTGTATTTCAGTAATGATACTTTGTCCGTTATAATCACAATTACTACTCATATATTTGATTGTTTTATTCTCAACATTTTCAAAAGAACATGGCCTGCTGGGAAATGTGTTTATCCAATTAGTTGACATTTACTTAATCCTTTCTGATCGTAGTTTCGTAGGCTACGCGCTTGCTCGTGAAGTGTTCTTTTTTGAGAGATCAGCTAACCCTTTAGCTTAGTATTAGAGGTGAAAAGTCTTGAGCACCATGTTGAGCAGCACAAAAGCGGTGCTCAAAAAAGAAAAGAAAGAAAGAGCTCGATGTACGGAACTCCAAATTGGCGAAATTGAATACATTTTTCAAACAGTCATCTGGTCCAGATCCAGCTCCTGCTAGCGTTGTGAATGACAGCGGCGACACGCAGCAGTCAGACTTGGAGGCTAATGCTACCACCTCATTGCCCTCTTGCTCAACGACTTCGCAGAGCAGAAGGCACCCAGAGTTAACTTTTAAATGGGTGAGTGCAGTTTTTTTATTAGGCTACTGCAAGTGATCAGCTTGCCGGTTGTGGTTAAATGGCTGCTGTGCCAGGATGTGTGTCTATCTGTCTGTTTACTTTTTGATTTGGCCACTGTTGTGCTGTTAGGGAAATATGGTTGACTGTTCAGCCGTATGGATCTTTTGTGCATTTTGATTGGCAATGTATTGTCACTGTTGTTCATGGCTCAAATAGCCTAACGTGTTGTGTGATGTAGAGATGCAGTGCAAATATTCATTGTTCATGGTTCTAATAGCCCTAATAATTATGGGTGTCTATGTTTTTCAGAAAACTGATTTTTCTTAATTACTGATTTGGATACCTACTAGCTCACTGTAGCTGAAGTGGTTGGCTACAGAGGACGATTGTTTCTGTGAATATCCAATAACTGATGCGGGTGGGCCATCTAGTGATAGAATATTGTAACTACGTGCATAAATTTGCAGCTCCGTGTCCCCGCCCTCGCGCCATTCTCGCACCGGGGCCCAGCGCCTCTACGCTACGCCACTGCATCACGGTATACAGTTGAATCCGAAAACTTCTACGGATATTTAGGCAAACCCATGGCATTATTTCCCATATTGGCATACGCTTGCCTATAACACATTTTTGTCCACAACTAGTTTGTTATTCAGGTTATAAATTATATCTAGATGGCAATCGTGTTCAAACTTGAACATGTTGCACTCTGAGCAAATGGAATTTACATAAATGTAAATATTAACATTTCTTGTTACTTCAATCTCAAATTTCTCTTGAGTTTTAGTAAAATAATTCTGACAAACAATTATTATTATCAACTGGAAGAAGATAAGTGACAAATTGAGTGTGGGTTCATGGCATTCAAGTCATATTTTACTGTATGAACCAGAATAAGGTTGCATCCACGTGTGTAGATTTGAATTCATAGTGGATGTATGAGATCACTTTTAATCCATTCCACACCCTGAAATACACAGCAACCACCGTGCCTAAGTTGGATCTGTTCATGTTGTAATACATGTAGCTAATATCACTTGGCCACAAGTGGGGATTACAAAATGACAATCTTTAGCATCTTAAGCTGGCCCTATCAAGTTAGTAATTCAACTAATTGCCATCAAAGCGATATTGGACTTCTATCGATCAAGTTCCCATTTGTCTAAAGTAGCAGCCAGGTAATTAGACTGGAGGATGGTCTTAATAGTCCTTAATACCTTACCCGCACTCTTGCAAAGCTGGCACTTGAACCAGCTCTCCGTCACCACAATATTGTTATACCATGTGACTGTGAGCAGTTTGTCGTAAAGTTTTGGTGGGTATTAGTTATACAAGTTCCGTAACTATTTTTCTATGAAAAATATGCAGCAATTCCATTTTCTGAACAACTTTCTCTTTTATTCTTTTCATTTCTAGTAGCATGCAAACCACATTATGGCTGCAGGAAAGCCAGAGAGGTCACCGACAGAGGTCAGGATACTAGTACAGTGATCTCTCACCACGCAACTTGAGCAGGGACATCCTGTTCAAAAATGTGTAATGGATTTCCATCCATGTTCGAATTTTAATCACAGTTTAAAAATGTGATTTTTAATGCATTTTTCAGCCTGCACAAATTTCATTGCCACTCTATTTGAAAATTTCTTGTAACTACGAGTAACCACCCTCATGGGAAGAGAACCTGTCCAGAACACTATAGTACAGGTCTCGCTGACAAGATGATGCATACCTACTGGTCTCTGGATGTCTGTGCACTTACTCTGTGACTGTGTACGCACACTATAGGACTAAAACCCAAGTTCTCTAAGGTTTCTAACTAAAATTTAAGGCAAAATGTGTGGCTAAATGATTTTCTCTGCGGCTAACTGAACTTCAGGGCGATTAGCCACTGTGGCTAATTGATATTTTTAGCCAGCACACACCCTGGCATTATTTCTGGATCCAAGGGATATGGCCTGTGCCCATTCTGACTGACTGAATAACAGACTGACTGAATTAATGACTGGTATACCTTGTTAAACAATACCCGTTTGCACCTATAGGAGGAGTGTTCACTGCTGTGCTTTCTGCGCTGATAAGAAATGCCAGTCTCTGTTGGAGGCGGACAGAAGCTGACAATTAAAGTGGTCATCGAGTTTATGAAAATGGCTGCTATTTGACTTTTGAAATGTAATCTGCTCCGATACTGTTCCATTTTAACATTTTTAATTGATCTCTGATCTTTTTATGTTGGTTTGGAAATGAAGTTAGAGTTTGCTGGCATTAAGCAAACGGCTAAAAGCCTACCTAGTCAAGGAAGAATTGCCTCTCAATTGCTTGAAAAGCTTGAGAGCTACAAAAAAGTACAATGAAGGTAAATGAGCTGACAGAATGCACTTAGGTCATGATTCCTTTCGCTATTATGAAGCAACTGATAAGAAGATAAACACGCAATCTTCAGAAATGTAAGTTGGAGAGCTTGGTAGCTTGCTTAAACTAGCTGATTGATGGAATAGGATCAGTTCCCAGGTGTGGAATCATACAGTGAATGGAAAACACTGAAAAAATTAATGTAGCTGACTCAGCTAACGGAATGTGCTTAGGTCGCAATTTATTTATTGTGTAATTAAACTGATAAATAAAGTTTAAAGCTGATATGGGAAGACTGAGCGAGACAGCCTGCTAAAATGGATTTAAAACTAGCTGACTGATGACACAGGATTATGTAACTTTACACTCAAGGGTTCATGAAGTAAGTGGAAATCGGCATTAAATTTGGCATTAACATTATATCAACCACAAGTCACACAGATTTGGATCCGCTCTTGCCCCAGCTGATTAGGGCCAGAACCCATTCATATCTGGCACATAGGCAGCTGCTCTCTGGGTATATGGGGCAGTCAGAAACATAAGAAAATGCTGCTTGTACATACTGATGTGCTCAGTGAGTTTATTTCCTGCTATGGGAATAGCTAGTGCTTGGCGAGTAGTAATGTTAAATCTTGTTGAATGCTCTTGGATTTTAATTTAAAAAATGACAGTGTCAAAGCCCTTTACATTGTATTATTATAGAAAATGTTTAAAGCCTGACTATATAAGGATTTTAGCAGCAAAGCAACATTAACCAGCTTGCTAAATTAATTTTCAACAAAGCTAATTGTCTGAAGGTTTAATGCAATGTTATACAAAAGTATTTGGAGACTTTGAAGCACATAGATGCAGTCCAAATGGTCAGTGAATGTGTGTAGACCTACCTTTCATAGGATTGGATACTTTTTGGCTGATGAATTGTAATCTCCTGAAATACTGCTTCATATAGTTAATAGATTGCTTACGTTTCCTGTTGGTCTGAGTATTAAGGCAGAGTTTGCCTGCATTAACCATATAGCTTGACGACTGCCTGGTTAAAAAAGAACAATCTCTGTTCATTTTGCTCAAAAAGCTAATTTAGCTTGACATAAAAATATAATCAAGCTAAATGATATGATACGATTTGCTTCAGTAGTGATTTATTTACTGTAGGAGACTATAAAGTGAGTGGCAGAAAAATGTCATGCTTGATTGGAGCAGAATGTCTGTTGTTAGTTCGTAGTGAGCTCGCTAAAATTATATTATATTTTTGGTGACAATGAGTTTATACACCTTTTAAGAGTGTGGCTGATGAATTGTCGCCCCCTGAATGTCTGTTTCATCTTTAAAGGTGACATAGGGGTCATTCCATGTCAAATCAACCAATGGCAGAAAAGTTGATGTCTCAGAATTTCTTCAAATTTTAACCAGTTGTGAAGTGACCATATTTGAGAACATCTGCAAATTTTCTAAGGGTTTTGATGTAAATTGTGACCCTCAGCCCCATAAATATGAGAGGGGGGTTCATGGCCAAAATCGCACCCCTTATTCTGAACAGGTTTTCAAATGCCTGTAACTGGGAAGATATACAACTTAGACGACTGAAATTTGGTAATCCCACAGATATTTTTGTAAAGAATACCAGGCCAAAATTTGGCAGAGTTTGATCAAATAAGTATGGTTATTTTGGCTGCCCCAAAATGGAAAAAAAGGCATTTTTACTTTTTCCGAGAACGATTTTGTTGGTCTCTTTTGGCCTGTTATATTTTACCTACATAGTTCAAATTGCTGCCATATATTTTCAGACACCCTGACTACCACTCTGTAGTTCATGGAGCAACTAACTATCATACTTTGTCTATTATTGACCCTTCAAATTTTGAATTTTGCCATTTTTGCTCAATTTCGGAGGCAAAAATGAAGATGTGGGACAGGTCCTAGGATCACCAAATTTGGCCTGTACACAGATCTTAAGTGTCGAAACAAAATATTAAAATTCTTGGATGGTTTTCTGTCCCATTCAGATTTTATTGGAAGTTGAAAATAGAGGTTTTTTTTCAATAGTCGGATTTGCAATATCTATCATTTTATGCACTTTTCATACATTTCAAGCCCCTGTCAACCACAGCTGACTGCAAAGAATGTCCTGAATGGGATTTGCTATCCTGGCAGGGCTTCTACCATTATCATTCTGATATTAGGCCATTATGTCTCCATTGCAACACCATACAGTTTTGCACTTCTTGAAATAGCTGCTGACATCAGCACTAATCCACTGTGCAGTGTGCATAGTGCAAAAATATCTGTGGGATTACCAAATTTCAGTTGTCCATGTTATATATCTTTCCAGTTACAGGCATTTGCGCATGCACCCCCCTCTCATATTTATGGGGCTGAGGGTCACAATTTACATCAGAACCCTTAGAAAATTTGCAGATGTTCTCAAATATGGTCACTTCACAACTGGTTAAAATTTGAAGAAATTCTGAGACATCAACTTTTTCACTTCTGATAAAATTGGTTGATTTGACATGGAATGACCCATAGAATGGTTGAACAGGGTATTTATCCTTGTTCTGTCATGTGACATATAGACAACAAAATTTTGGTTGGGTCTGTAATGCCTCAGAAGCTTCCTAAAAACCTCTCTCAAAAAGCTATTTTAGGGTGGGGGATTTTGAATGCGTTGTTTTGTGTCTATTTGGCGACCTTTCAGGCTTAACTGGCAACCTCATTATGAAATGCAAGCACTTGATGCTGATTGGCTGGCTTTGCTGCCACTCAAAAGAATGTAACTTCGCCCAGAGCGGTAGGGAAAATGGAAAACACTCGCCGGCTCCGAAACATGGACAGACCAACTTTATGCAGCTATGGCATATTCAGAGATTCAGCCTTATATTTTTGAGCCCGAATAGGATGAGGACACAAAAATAATAGTCGTTTCTTGTCCAAAGAAAGGCTTACGCATTTGGAGTGAGTCTCTTGCCTTGACGTTCCTGTGCCATAGTCGGCAAGTATTCATTCAAAGCGCACTGAAGAAATTCATTTCCTTGGGCAATAAGTTAATCCGTTTCACGTGCATTACGGTGAATTTCCCCACTTGTGACACGGAAATCGATTATGACTCTCGCTTTTGAATTCTCATGCTTGTCTTTACTGAGGCAATCGGAAGCCATGGAATTGCATAAAGACGTGTATGCAAATTGTTTTGAAGGGAAGGAAACAATATAGCAATAGGGAAGCGCAGGCCATAACATGTTTGGTATGACAAACGCTGCATTGGCATCGATTGATTATTAAATGATTTCCTGTAAGAGTGACCAATTTGTTAGCTCCACAAAAGCAACGGTTCTCGCAGACGGAACTTACGGTCTGTAAAACCTGCATTATGTTCATGACATAACCGGAGCTCTGTCTAGCTCTCACACGCTATCCATAATGCGCCCATTTTCCGTGAGGAAAAGCTGATCATTCCGAAGAAATAAGTAAACCATTACCACGGGCAATTTCCGTTTAGCGTGGAGCTTTCGCCCCTCCGTCATATACCAGCGCGGAAGCTGTTCATTTCTCCATGCTAACAACAAACTACAGCTATGCACATGAAACAGCAGGTCCTAATACACACCGAGGCAGTCCATAAGCTGTTTGTCCACTTTTAGCTACACTTCACTGTCCATGTTTCCCTCCAAACTCAAACCCACCGAATTTCTATGGTCTCCGGTCTACACTTGGGCATGTCGACCCGTTCTACAAATGTGTCTATATGGGGTGGATTCTAGCTTCCCCTGCATCCTAGCTAGGAGTAGTAAAACCACTGTACCCACCGACTGTTGCTGGAGCAAACTGTAGCCGATAGCAAATTCGTACTTGAGCTGCCAGACTTTCACACTGCGTCCTCCAGTTTCGCCGTTACGTTTATTAGAACAAGCTAATTTAATCAGATCTATACACATGTACTGCGTTTGATAGCAGAATTTCCCCGCTGATTCCTTAGCTCAGATGGCAGACGCATCTCACGTTTCACTGTGAGACTTGAAAAACTGCGTTCTGCTTCCTCGTCCCGCCCAGATCCGCCCTCTACGGAGCTGGCCAGTCAGAAGAAAGTGGGCACACAGGGATGGCAGTACGAGCGAAATAAGTACCCTTTTTTTACTTTGCGCGATCAGGAGTACTCTAGGGGAGTCAAAGACCAAAAATAAACTTGGAAAAATATCATATTAGGTCCCCTTCAAGAGCTGCACGCTGCATTCTGGCGTTTTTAGCTCCGTGTGTGTTGCTGCTGCTCTCCCGTCTGTTTTTAAGTATATTTATTAATATTATTGCTTGTACCAGCCTGTGTGAGTGGGTCCCTTCACTCAACCATGACACGTAATTTGTCAAATTAGATTGATGAATGTAGCGATACAGTATGTGTTTATGCCGTGCATTGAATTGAGCTATAGCATATTTATACATTAACATGTTATCATAGCAAGCTCAGACATGGCACTATTTTGGCCATGTTTCAGACACTCAATCTTCCATCAGAAACTATAATTTATAAACTAGGCCATCTGAAAGTATGCCTTTGTACAGATGTAGACAGGAAAATTTGCCTATACTCTTCACAATTCTTATATCATGTGATTGTCACATTCTCCCTGATTTAGCTTACCCACAGTGGCCTGGCATGAACTAGGTATCACCTGGATGTTGCTTATTGTAAAAACATTGCGTTCTGTCAGCAGTGAGAAAAAATAAACACGCAAGGTTTATTGAACAAGTGTAAATTTTATCACTATTTAGATGTTCTTTGCCATTTCATTACTTTCAATTCTTTTTTTATTGGGAGGATCAAAAATATGGAACTGCAGCAAACAGTAAGAAACATTTTTATTTTTGTGAAAAACGAATTTCATCTTTTTGGAATACTAGTTTGTAAAAAAGGAATATATTTGCCAATTGAAATATTATATTTAATTTACATTGAAGCAAATTTTTAATTACACAGAAAATACACACACAACCTGTTACAGGACCATTACATACGGAATTATTAAAATGACATGATAATTTTATATGGTTTTATTCAGCTTGATGCTCTAAGATTTAATGTGACTGATTGTTATGTATTTCCAGCTATGAGAAACACTTACCCTGCTGTAAGGAATAATAAGAATTTTTTTTCTGTACCAGAAAAGGATACTATATTGTGCTCTGTAAGTTGAGGTTTCTCAAAAAAAAAAAAAAAGTAAACGGGGAGAGAATTAAGTGGTAAAAAAATAAGATTTAACTGTTGGACCAAGGTCCTCTTCATCCATCACCTTGCCTTGTGTGTGTAAAATTAATTTAATATGGTATTGTAGAGTAATGTCTGCTTAGATATGAAAAATTCAGAGGTAGACCTATTGTAGAGTAATGTCTGCTTAGATATGAAAAATTCAGAGGTAGACCTTGACAGTAATACATTTTGCACAAACCCAAATGAATTTGTACTTATTCTTTTTTAAAAGAATTCTTTCTCCCTCTCTTTGCCGCCTCTTTCCCAGTTTTAGCACTTTAAAAAAATTTTTTTTCATTCTTTGTAACTTTCTATCTTTGTTAAATCGTAACAGCTTACTATGAATATCTGTCCTGTGCCATCCCAGCAAAGTCTTATCTTTACAGGATTCATTGTTTTTATTCATGTTAATCTCTGGTGAGGAGTGAAAAGCCTCGGGACTTTGCGGCTCAGTGGCTCAGATTAATTCATATTGAATCTGATTACATAACAAAATAGAGAAAGGGTGTTTGTTATTGATATCAAGATCATATTATGGAAGAAATGCAAAATGTGCTTATGAAGACCCTGACCTCAATCAATCTGATAAACTCGAGACCAGTTATCTAAACTCGTTTTGGGCATGAATATAATATTGAACAGCAGTTTGTTTCGCATTAAGGTAAAGGTTATTGCATTAATGTAAGTACACACTGCACACTTGGATGACCTCAACTAAGCAGTGCTGTTGCTTCTCAGATTACATGCCAAAACAGTTTCACACATATTTAACATTGCATTTTATTCTTGGAAATGTACATCCAGGATAACATGTCTGAAAAACACAACAGCACAGAAGCAAGCTTGTTAGTAAATCAATAAATTGAGCATCGAAGGGACTGCCTGTCTTTTTGAATTTCTTACAAGGTTGTGATTGCCCCGGTGAATTTCCTTATTCTTCTTATTCTTCTTTTTTTTTGCTGTATCAAAATCTACATCCACACCACCTTTGTTTCAACCTTTTATTTGCATTTCAAAGCAACCTCGTGGGAACCTGCTTTGCATAAATACATCAGATTAGTGACTTTAAATGGTCACATCAAAATCACTAAAATGTTCATTTCTGGCTTTGAGTCGGCAACAAGACTTATCATGTTGCCATCAAAGAGTCTAATACATAATGAAAGCTAATCTTGTATTTTGAAGATGGTCTGTAAATATGCGACGTTTCTCCATTGACTACGACTGTACTTCTTAAAAAAGCGAACAATAGTTTTTGTGATTAAGCTGAGACCAAGTGTGATTAAGTTTATCTTTATACACCTTTCCACTATTTTTGCACACAATTCCCTATCCAATCCCTACTCTTTTACATTTTATGAAAATTGTATTTTTTTTAATGCTAGCTAACATCTTAAGTGTTTGGATCAAACCCTTGGTGGGGGATTGCTAGAGAATAAGCTTCAGTGTTAACTAACATTAGCATCCCCATGTGTCTCAATAATGAAAAGATTGCAATGGGACAAAATTATTAGATTTGGTGGTCACTGCACACAGTTGTTTTCATTTCATTTTCATTTATTTGCAGTAAAACATTGTAGCAGATAATCATCATCACCCAAGCTACAACTTAAAACAGAGAAAAATGAAAGCACATATATGTATTTATTTTTTATGCAAATTTCAAGGTGTTAAAGTAGAGCCGAAGCATGATTACAGCAGTGGGTCTCTTCTCCGGTATCCTTGGTAGCAATTTGTATAAAATAGGAACTAAGTATGCAATTATTAATTGGGCCCACTTTAATTTCAGTATTCTGCCCCGCATATTGTTGGCAGATCTCAATGGGATCCTTCTGCGCTGCGCTGTGGCGGGTTGTGGGGTGGGGTGGGTTGGGTGTGGGGGGGGGGGGCTCCGGTCTGGACGTCTCAGACATTTAAAGAGCTTCTCGCTGCTCGCGCGTCAGAATACCAATGAGTGGGGTTAAAAAGCCTCTTTCCTTCTCCAGGACCCACCCGGCTTTTCCAGAGTTCCTCGGGTCTCTACGGACTCATTTCCGAAACCTCCTCTTAATGCGGCCTTGTGTCAATCATCAGAATGGACGGCTTCATCCCCTGATGTGAAATACCCATACATTTAGGAAACAAGCAGTCTGACAGCGCTGCCACTAGTGCTGTGTAGTCAAGCTTTCAAGTGCTGAAAAGGTTATATAATGTAAGTTCAACTTAAAGTGAGTTCTTGAAACATTGCGCGTACAATTGTAAATGAATCTTTGCAATTACTGCATTAGTATCGCAAAAATAATCAACCAATGTGGCTGTCTCAGGTGATCTTATTCATTTCTATTGTCACTGTTTCAGACATACCATTCCGTGCATTTAATAATAATTAAGTATTTAATAATTTATGTTATGATTGACCAACCTGTGAATCTTGCCTTTGTCTCTAATGTTTTTACTGGATGGCTTGATTTAATGGATTTAGAGGGACTGAGGAGAATTCATTATTTTGATGTGAGGTGTTGGCAAAATTAACTTTATTTCAGACTTTGTAGTATTTTTTAAGAAAGATTACCTGAGCTGATTGATCTTAGCAATTAGAAACCAATAATGTCATTGGAAAAAGTTGGCAGATATGCTTGAAAAATGTCTATTTAGGTCTCTCTTTTTTCCTGTCAAAGAATGAAAGATTATGGCTGACATCAGAGCAGTGAAATATTTCTGATGTTATTGTAGATGATTTGGTCTCATAGAACTGCTCGACTGATACATTTAAAATAAGAACTGGTCTACCTATGTCTGCTAGTCTATGTAACCACAGTGCCGAGATATAAACATCTCATTTTTGTAAAGTGCCATTAAGAGCTCTTCCGTAACCGTTTTATCACATTATGCTAAATCTCCACTTACTGCAAATACAGGAAGTACTGTATTCTGTCGAGTGTGCTTCATTGTATGCTTTACTCCTTACTGGTAATGAAAAGTGGTATACATTGCAGTTTAAACAATACAGCACAATATGTATATATTTTTAAAATGTCTCCATATGCGAAAATAAGGCCATTTTAACTTTTTTCTCTTTGTCATTTGTAGACTCCTGCATTTTTCTAGAGTGTGTAGCAGCCCCTTTTTCTAAAATGGCTGCACCGAAAATGAACCACTGACTGTCAGCCTGAGACAGGCATCTGTTTTAGTATCCTGTGCTCGATGTGGAATTGGGTAAATTTTATGTAATGTGACGGGTTGGGTTAGGGAGTCCAGTTATGCGTCAGCACTAAGTGTAATTATTGATTAGAATACAATAATGCTGAGTGTGTTCGGGGCCCCACTACATGCTCCCTATCAGCAGATTTCAAACTAAGCATCTCAGAGACTAAACAAATGTGGGAACTTGACGGGATACTGTCTGAATCTTAATTTGATGGTGTTGGTGGAGGATTCTTAAAGGGGCAGTGCTTCACTTCCTCATGAAATACAGAATGTGCTGTTGCTCTTGAATGACTACTCATTTTGATAATTAGTTTTATGCAATTGCATATTGTATTCACCAGTATGTTCAGTTATTTCCTTTGATAGCTGATGGGTCCCAGTTCACGACAGAATTAACAACCGGTTATGCACATGGTCGCCAATGTTTGGCAATTTTGCCGTGTTAAGATTTTGGTTTTGTTTTTGCTGTGGCTTTGGAAATACACGATTCATTCATTAGCCCCACTGTGTGGGTGATTACCTGCTAAATCGTGTCTTATCCATTCCACTCAGTGCACCAAAGCTGTTTTCTCTCTTCAGTCATGGAACCTGTGGAGTGATGTCAGGAAAAAAAAGTATGGCGCGCACTGAGTTTTGGTTTTCATTTTACAGCAGGAGATGACTTGCGACTCTGGGAGTGATGAGAGAGCTGCAGGGAGGCTTCTGGAAGATTGATTCTCCCATCGCCTCATTCTTTTCTAGTTGGTCTTTTATTGACTACAAAGGTATGGGCAACACAGCGAAAGAGGACTGCCGTGCCCTGTTTAATCCTGGGGGGACGTCAGCAAAAGGTGATCACTTTTGGAGGACGTAGAGGCCTACTAGGAAATCAGTGCCGTATATGAGGTTCTAAGCTGGTTTTAAACACACAGGGGACGACCGTGCCTGGGCCGCCGCGCTCTGGGAGGGCGAAAATGAAACTGAGCGATATTGAGAGGCTTCGGCTGGGCTGCTGGAGAGAGCTGCAGATCGCTCCGCACTGAGAGAAAGGATGGACAAAGAGAAGGGAATAGTGCTGGGTCCTCCCTTTTTTTTGAGAGGACATAAAATATCACATAGTTTATTGCGCATTTTTGGTAAGCAATATATCGCGTGTAATGGACATGGACAGGAGACAGTGGAGGCATGTTTTTTGTTTTTTTGGAGGCAACTTTGTTACACATTTTTTCAAGATCCAATCATGTTGTTGCGACCATCAAATAGTGTTTTAGCTATTTTTACTGAGAATTGATGACTCTATAACCATAGAACAAAAAAATTTTTTTTGACTGCAGTTCATATCTTGCCTACACTATTACTGTGAGGATGCCTTAACTTTCAAAACAATTTGACTAGTCAGAAAAGAACACTCTTTGAAGGTCATTGAGGATCTCTTTGTTAATGCACACAACTTTTCATATGGACTTTTTAATGCAGTTATTAACATATATTCACTGACACATTATATGCAGATTACTTTTTTTTACTACTTTAAATATTGCATACATTTTTTTGTTTGAATTATGGATGTGTCATTTATCATAATCTCACAGCTTATTTTCTTATTTCAGTGGGTATGGCCACACTTAATATAGCTTCCTTTCTCTGTTAATGATGTCTCAGCAGAAGTAAAAATCATATCAGAGGCAATTTATAAGTAAAAATAAAAGTGAATGCAATTTATGAACTTGAGTAAGAAATATAATACTGCATGAAACAGTTTATTTGTATTGAAATAGCATAGTATTCTGAATTTATATTTGAAAGCAAATCAAAAGCTTCCACAGTTTGATTGATAATTCTGAGTATGTGTATTAGCGTATGTGTATGTATATTTGCATCTTTGCATTGACTTTGAAGGTAATCTGTCATGCGAAAAATTTGTTTCTCGTCCAGTGTGCAAGCGGCTTCATACTATTATTGTCACTTAGGTTTTATCGTTTTTAGTGGGGGAGAGGAATACAGGCTGATTGCTATGATCTCGTACTGAGTTAAGATCACATATTGAAAATAAATGTGTAACGTATCTTGCATTGTTGTCCATGCATGTTACCCAAAATCTGAAGCAGCAACTGGGTGTAATAATAGGAACACGCTATCCATCGTTTCTCTTCCCAATGATGCAGGCAGAAGAAATAAATGAGCAACCTTCGTATTTCATTCCAATTTCATTAGTTTGAATGATCTGACATAGTTTCATTTGAAAATTCCATTCAAATTCGCTAATGGTAATAATTCGGGAATGCCCTGGCGAGCCAAGTAAAATGCAACATTAACGCATCATGCAAATATAGGAAAAAGGCTTCTTTATTCCAACATTTTAAAGGTGCGGAGAGGAGCTCATTTGATTGGTGAAGATTTGACTCGGCTGTGTTTAACCCACTTACGCCTTCTCTTCTCCCTCTTTGCCACTTGCGCCGGCTAGAGGGACAGAGGTTGGACAAAGGAGTACTTAGCCGGGCACAAAATTGCAAAATACGCCTGGATGCACCCATGCACTCCCCCCATTCGCTGCACCTGCGCCGCACCTGCCGCCTCGTCAACGAATTTAGAGCCCGATGTATGCAGATTTC
Organism: Gymnothorax reevesii; assembly: GCA_029721435.1. Classification (NCBI taxonomy): domain Eukaryota; kingdom Metazoa; phylum Chordata; class Actinopteri; order Anguilliformes; family Muraenidae; genus Gymnothorax; species Gymnothorax reevesii. Next base: position 25,821,282 of record CM056587.1, on the reverse strand, counting down.
CCTTCCACCTTTTTATTGCAAGTATATTTCTGATGTTTTTTTTGCAAGGTTAGTGTCTACACAGTAAAATTCACTGTGCTAGTTAGACTCCAAAAGGGATTGCACATACTCCTACTCCATACCATTTTCTGCGGATAATTTGATTGGCGCAGTCATTTTGAAAATACTTTTAAGTCAGTATAAACTGTGGCGGAGCCAGGGGGTGGCCCGGGGGTGGCCACGGCCACCATAAATTAAACTTCGACCACCCCACCACCACCGTTTTGCCGGCTACTTTTTCTGTGCGCTAGTGTTCCCACAGTGACGCAATTCAACCTCAAGCAAGTAGTTCTCCACCTCTACAGATGGAGGCGGTAATACACTCAGCTTGACTTTATTATACACCAACATAATTACAGACGAAGAAGAAGTGGTAGTTGTGGTTCATGTGCTCTATGCAGTGTTGCCATCTTTGCGACTTTCTCACTAAATGTGGCGACTTTCCAAATCATCTTGGCGACTATTTTTTGTCAAAAGCGACTAGCGACAAATCTAGCGACTTTTTCTGTAATTACTGAATTATTGGAGAGTTTTCTGTTGTTTTGGAGACTGACCTGAAAGCATGTTGCGTTCTGCAGTTACTGTCCTGAACGAGAAGATCAAAATGTGACTCGGTGTCAATGTTAAAGTGTGAGCAGAATGTTAACAGAAATGCCACGTCTCAGCATTCGGCGTAGGTCTCACGCATTTTTTAGGTTTATTCACCGTAGTCTGCAGTTATTCCTTGCAGGCTTAATTAGATTCTCATGCGGTATTAAATTCCTTGTGCATTTCAGTTTCACTTGCGTAAAGGTTGATCTCACCACAAATAACACAGAAAGCAATTATGACTCCTGACTTCTTGAGCTTATCTTTACTCAGGGATTGGAAACAGTGCATGTGTTTCATGATCGTTTAAATTGTTTTAATGAAATAAGACAAGTTTCTTGAAACGTCTTTATGCGATTCCATTGCTTTTAATCCTTCAGTAAAGACAAGCCTGAGAATTCCCGAGTCATAATCGAGTTCCGTGTCATTAGTGGGGAAATCCACCATAATGCACGTGAAACTGATTAATTTGATGCATAATGACTTAAATTCCACGAGTGAATTTCTTCTGTGAGCGATGATTGAATAATTGCTGTGTTAATTTGATGGAGGCTTATGACCCTCTGATAAGATAAATGCTCGGACGTTTTCGCCGTTTTAAGAAACGTTGATGAATGTCCGTATACGTTATCAAATGACTCCCTAGTTTCCTCAATTCATTGAACCCTTGTTGAGCACATTTGCTGTCAACCAAATTGTTTATATTGAATCATATGCCTAATACCAACGTTGATAAAAGGAAGCGCTAGTTATCTCTGGCTACTCCTTTGCTCAGCTTCATCTTTGCCCCTGTCCCATTAAAACACTGCTCACAGAAATACTCACTGCACAGCATGGATTGATGGGATGGAGAAAAGTTTTTTTTTTCCTCCTGATTTTTAACAGCCAAGCCTTTCTGCCCTCCTTGTCTTTTGGAACTCTGTATAAACAAACAAAGCAATTTGTCCACTGTTTTAGATATTATGCAGGTAAGAAGTATTGTCATTGAATGTCAATTACAAGTAGCTATCTTGTTAGCCACCGTGTTAATTTTATTAACTACTAAGTCAATGCAGTCCCCGCGACGGTAAGGATACCAAGGTAGCTTGCTGGTTACCATTTTCAATCGCTAAAGTTTGTTGTCAGCAGTCTATTCAAGTCAGTGGGACGGCTAATTTGCTAGCTAGCACGAGAAAGCGATTTGTTTTTCTATTTAAGTTACAAAAATTGGCATTTTTATGTTAACTTATGGATTAAACGTTTTATTACAACCTTCAAATGAATATTGCTGCAAAAGGCAGGAGAATACAACTGTGTGGGTTTGTTGATAAAAGTGCCTTCTGTAATATTCTTGTTTCGTAAATTGTAATTATCTTGTGAGATTTATTACCAATGTAAAATACTCTAATTTCACAACTGTTTCATATCTTCTTTTTTTAAACTAATTTAGGCGTACATTAGAAGCTTATTACACGGGTCTTCATGATGTAATTCTACATGGCAGTCACTGCCTGTATAGCTAAGTAAACGAGTGACGAAGAAACACTACTAGATCTAACAGCAACTTTCCACGTAGGAAAAAAATATCAGTTCCTGTGCCACCCCATGTGAGCAATGGCCTCAGTCTGGCCACCTCGATGAAAATTGTCTGGCTCCGCCACTGAGTATAAACCTGGCCATGGGACACCCTCAGTACTCTTAGAGTCAATCCTGCGAGTCGACTGAAATTTGACTGCTTTACAATGACTGTGGATTCTAGCGTTTGTTATAACATTTAAGTTTGGAGATTTAAGTTTAACCTTTTCTGTGCAAGAGAAGTGAGATGGAAAGCAGAAGTTTGTGGTATTTATCTGTAATTGAAAGATGGGTATAGGCTGAATTTGTAAAATTATAGCCATTTATTAGATGCTTTTATCCAAAGAGACTCACAGTTGAGCCTGTGGTTGTTTAATAGTTCTACTTTTTCCAGTGGCTCGATTGACTGCATACACCAATGGTATGAGTTCCACTCTCACAAATTCTACATTAATATATTTTTTAGAGCTGGAACCTGAGAGCCAGGACTACATGGAACTATGGCTGAAATCTGACTTCCCCACTGGATCTGGAGGTTACATTCAATCAGCAGCGCCCTGTAATTTAATTTCACCGCGACTGCTGTAAAATTACGAGTGATCTTTATAAGAATCAACAACGTTAAAAAAAAAAAATACTGAGGTATCATCAATCAGTTTGTCCTAAAATGTCAGTGAGAGATGACTTGTCAGCAAGCACGTGGACCGTTAATGGTTTTCTGTCATTGCGTTTGAAATGCCATACTCATCCGCAGTTGTACTTCTGGCAGGATTGGACCGGCTTGCTGAGATGACACTTGCATTCTGTAATTATAATGCCGACACATTAATTCTCCTGCGGTTGGGAGGGAAAGTTGTTTCTGAAAAACAGGCTGAGTTTGCACGTCCACTGTATGACTGAGTGAGTTCTTGCTTATGGATCAAACAGGGTACTCTGTTGGTTCAGTGTCTTCATGGGGATAAAGCCAGCATATCCAATTTGTTGTACCAGACATCATCAACTGGTTTCTCTGTTTTGCTAACTTAAACAAATTGATCAATTAATCTGTTACCTGAACATCAGACTGATGTTTGGATGGGCTACTTTTGAGACACTAGCAGATGCTTGGTAGATTGTGAAGGCAGCTGACCAGACGTCTTATTTGCATCCTACTCCTGAGAGACATAAATGCACACAGCCTGCTGCGGGGCGAAACGTGGAGAACATTGAGTGTTGAGGAGAGCACAGCAGAATATCATTAATTGTCTTTTCAAACTGTATCAAACAACTTGATTTCTCATTCTCTCATACAAATTTGGATGTGACCAATCAACACAGCTGCAGCTGCTAGTACCATAGTATTTGTAGTATTGGCAAATATAAAAACAGCATTGTTAGCGATGCTACAGGGCTTTAGTTTATCTTCAATGTTTAATTGAAAATTTTTGATATTGCATTTCACCCATAAACTTTGCCTACAACGCTGCTGCAAGTACCAACATGGCTACCTGCTAATTTTTTATTAATTTTTTTTTCCGTCTGTGACGCCCGTTGATCAGCCAGAGTTTTGTACTGGATCCGTAACATATTACGCATAGTTTTACATGTTTGCGCTGTTCGGCTGTAATCACTGTTGTTGGCTTCAGTGACAGTCAAATTTTCAATGCTGGCACCTCTCCACCATTGCTGGACTCTAGCTCGTAGCTTGCTAACAGCCATGGCCCATCCAACTTTTAAACCACGACTGGAAACGTGAATGAAAGGCAGTAGTGATGACCCCCTGGAAAAGCTCTACTGATGTAGGCCTTGTCCACGGGGGTATTTTTGAAAACAGTTTTCTTTTTAATGCATTTTGAGCCCTCGTCCACATGCAAACGGGGTTACTAGAAGGAGGATGTGGAACTGTGATATTAATTGAGACGCAGCCCATTTAAGAGCACAACATTGGTCCAGGTAACCTTATTACATAACTCAGATTAAGGCTTAAAGCACATCATTTCAGTGGAGGTGTAAATGCATGAACATGTGTGTATGCCTGTGTGTTCATCTGGGTGGGCATTAATGCGTGTTTATCTATGCTCACGCGAGCAGGTGGGGGTGAGTGTACATGGGCATGTATGTACCTGTGTGTACGTGTGTGTGTACACGTGTATGTGTGTGCAAAAACATATGGGTGTGTGGGAGTAAACTGAGCACGTCCTTTTTGATGTAAGTGAGTGTGTGTATATGTGTGTGATATGTATGTGTGTGTGAGTGTGTGTGTGTGTATATATATATATATATATATATATATATATACACGCGTGTGTGTATGTGTGTGTTCGTGTGTACACGCACATGCATGCACACACGCGCATATACTGTGTATATATATATATATATATATATATATATATATATATGAGCGTGTGTGTGTGTATGTATATATATATATATATATAAATATATATATATGCATGTGTGTTTGTGTATGCGTGTAGTGTACGCATGTGCGCGTGTGTGTAAGAGTGTTTGCACGTGTGCATGTGTGTGTATTTGATTTGTGCTGAGGCAGTATGAACATATGCACTGGGAGATCTGTGTAGTAATGCTAAGCCTGTGCTTCTCCCAGTGGAGTGGTTCTCCTGCATTCCCCAGTGGCTGTGAGCCCACTGACCCCAGAGTGTTTGCTTTTTCCCTGCTAACTCTGGGCTTTCTTTAATCTTCTGGATCAAAGATCAGTCAATGAAATCACTGTACCTTACTCACAAAAAAGTGAGATTGCTTTTGTACCAATTAAGAAGCATAATATTTATCCAGACATATTTTCATTAAAACCTCAATAAGCTTTTTGGCCTTAGTTGGGTTTTTCAGTTTCAAATCATGAATGGTAAGAGGCATTAAGTACAGTGAAACATGCTATTTATTTAATTGTGGGAGCTCAAGACGATTTTCTGATAGTTTAATTGGTAGTAGTGTTTATATTTCTCGAGAAAATCTTCACTCTGCCCCTGAAAATTAATGCATGCAGTACAAAATCGATTACCTTGTATCATGGGGAAAGAAAAAAACACTCAAAAGCACATTCAAGAGAATTCAACGGCTCTAAATTAAGTCATGTAAACATTTCTGTATTTTTAACCTAGTAATATGCCTGGCTATGGAGACTATATTTTATGTGTGAAGAGTATCATTCAATGGCCATTGGCATTAGTGACACATCCTATAGACTTGTCTTCTGACACCCAAGACCTCCAGAGATTAAAAACAGGTAAAATGTGGCCCAGCAATTCACACAGTGCGCCAACCATGCATTGAACGTTTTTTTTTTTTTACATTTGAATATTTTATGTCATGGATTGTGCAAAATATGAATGGAGGTTATCACTTATCAGAAGACCTGTGTCACAGTCTAGGAGGCTGGAGTATCTCTGTTGAATGTCATTTTCATTGCAGTGAGATACCATCTCCATTGTGTATCTACAGTGGCATTCTCGTGGCAACATTCTATCAAATCAATAGCAAAAATAGCTACATGTCAATATGTTGCCTATGCGTGAACATTTCTATTTGGTTTTATTAAAACCAGGACATAATCGCAGGCTTCCTCTCGGCTACAGAAGGGCAAATTAGCATCAAATTTGACATGATGGAAAAGGACCCGCCGAATTTTGCTCCAACCCCCAACAAAGCACACCTCATTCAATAGCTAGAAAACTTCTCTCCAAACCCATTCTAAGAGATGCATCATCTGAAGAAAAAAGTGAATGTTTTCGCTCCTGCCCTGACTCCTGACTCCTTATTCAACTGCTAGACCCGAAACCTTGTCTCCTACAAGCAGTAAGGGAAACTCCAAAGATTACAGTTTGAGAACTGCAGACAGTAATTATGTCTTAAGTTCCTAAGCGATTGTTCCTTAACGATTTGGTGCCATGTCCTCAAGCAGTGACGGTTTTAACTACCATAGCGCCCTGGGCAACCCTCTCCTTTGCCGCCCCCCACCCACTCCTGTTCTAACTTTGCGAAAAACAAAACAAAATGCCCAAAAAAATATTATTGCACATGCTCTAGGAACTTCGTAACATAAATGAATATGCCAAGTAAGGCAATATGCACCCAATATGTGCATTCAAAATAAAAATAATGAATTAATGAAAAGACATTAAATATACAGTGCTAGACGGTGTAGCCAAATATTTCAAAAGTGCCCCTTAATTTTCAGTGAAATATAATAAGTCCCTGGCATCATATGCAGGCTATTAATTAATTATAATTTACATTTGATCTTGTATATTATAGGCCAATTGTGCTTTCAGAATAAGAACCAGAACCATTCAACTTCCACCAACACAACAGCTCTGTCAATGTATAAGACTTGAGGTGCATCTTTTAATTAAGTTTACAGCATTGAAAATGTCATTTTCTAAACCTAGGACCTAGTCAGTACAATTAAAAAGCTTTACATTGTCTGCTAATGAAGGTTAACCAAATAATAGGGTTACGTCAGATTAAATTGTTTCTAACTTTTTTTTTTCAGCCAGGCCCAAACTACATATCATCATCCTTGCTCATTAGAAATTATATCAATACAATGTACTCGTCAAACTGACAGAGACAATAGATTATTTTTGCCTATTTTATACGTGAGAATAGCAACATAGGCTAACAAATAAACAGAAAGAATTCTTATATATTCAACCTCCACCAATATCGAATTAAATAATTACTTTCTCGGTAATTCTTCATTACTCTGCGTACCCAGAGAAGCTTTCGGTGTGTAAAAATGTCAAGTGTCAAGTCAATTCAAGAGAATTTGGAGTCTAATTTGTATTGCTGTGCTGCTGGACATGGTAGTGGCATATACCATTGGCAGCCATAATACTGATGACGCACCAAGTTGCTAGGGCGTGCTCAGCATGTGCACTCGCGATTATAAATATAAACATTGAATTCTAAACTCCCTTCTCACTAATAAAAGCCCCCCAAAATATATTGGCGCCCCTTCTTCAAATCGATTTAAAAAAATCTGAAAAGTGGAGGTTCGATACAAAATGTTTTCCCAGTTCATTGCTAAGCTAACGTCATCGATAACGTAAGATTTTTAACGAGGTCTAGAAAGTATTAACTGTTGATAAATAATTATTGCAAAATCTAAGGCTTTTAAAGGCATTAAAATGGCAATTTGCGGGTATTGGTCTGGGGTAGCGTCATAGTTTTTATGCCCCTGCCCTCAAAAGAGGAAAGGGGGCATTTTGTCGACACCATGTCCGTCCGTCCGTTGTCTGTAAACTTTTCGTTTCCGTGGGATAACTATAGAATCTGTCATCCGATTGATGCCATTTCTTAATGGCGTATTGAAAGTGGCTAGAGGAAGATTCCTTTCGAAAACCAGCATCGCGCAATATGTAATATGGCCGCCACAGCAGCCATTTTGATTTTCGTTTCCGCCCGATAACTAAAGAATGCCTCATCCGATTGATGCCATTTCATGGCGGCGTATTGGGGGTGGCTAGAGGAAGATTTTTTTCAAAAACCAGTGTCATGCGATATCCAGTATGGCTGCCACAGCAGCCATCTTGATTTTCGTTTCCGCCCAATAACTAAAGAACACCTCGTCCGATTGATGCCGTCTCCTGGTGATGTATTGGGGGTGGCTGTAGGAAGGTTCCTTTCAAAAACCAGCATCGTGCGATATCCAATGTGGCCCCATACGATATTATGGCCACCGCGGCGGAAACTGATACCTGTTCTTGGTGATGTTTTGGGACTGACCACAGAAGCCGTTACTGGTAAGTTCTGTTTTTCATTTCTCTCACATTTGGCACTTACAAGGCCTTGTGCATCAATTACTGCAGCCAGTAGCTTGTATATTGACTCTCTCCTTTTAATTGCTACTTTGATGAGCATATACATGTGAATGTATGCAGCAGTTTGAATGACCTCCCCTCCCATGCACTTTGGAATCATTGCTGCAGCCTATGATGCATATTTATGCCCCCGCCCTCCAAAGAGGAAAAGGGCATTATGTCTACACCATATCTGTCCGTCGTCCGTCCGTCGTCCGTGAACTTTTTGTTTCTGTGGGATAACTATAGAATCCCTCGTCAGATTGATGCCATTTCTTAATGGCATATTGGGAGTGGCTAGAGGAGGGTTCCTTTCGAAAACCAGCGTCGTGCGATATCTAATATGGTCGCCACAGCAGCCATCTCGATATGCCCTTGATCAACATACAGTACAGGCGGGGGCATATGCCACGCTCTGCGTTGCTCTTGTTTTTTTTGCATTCTCCCGCCTTCAGAAGACAGAAGCTAGATCAAAGATTGAACAAATTTTTACAATTCATTTCAACAGAGAATGGTCTTCCGCCACGTAACAAATTCAGTTAATTTAACGACTCTAACATTGATATACCATCACCCTCTCTTGAGCTTCTAACAGCAATCATAGCTTAACTAACTTACTGGGATTCAAAGTTACTTATGATAAAAGCGTTTTCTTTTTACTCCATGTAGATCATAAACCCTATATATTTGGCTCATTGAAATCAGTTGGGAAGTGTAAACGTTATAGTTTGAGAAAATACACATCCTCATTTCCTTGCATTTGTTTACATGCAGACCCTGCACTCCCTGATATGGCTGACGCTCTAACGTGTCAGAGCAATGAGCCAAAGAAAACTGCTAATGCGGCGTATACTTATATGTACGGCTAGACCCTTCCCCTCTCTCTCCAGAGAGGCGTATCTTAGCCAGAATGTAGGCAGCCAGCAGCCTGCCGAGTTGACTAGAGGACCTCCAGGCGCATATTTTAAATCCACTGACTGGAGTTATCTAATCAAATGATGGCAGCAAATGAGTGTTTTTTTTTTTTTCCTACTTTGCGCTCTCGCCAGCGCCCCCTGTCAAGATGCTGCCCTGGGCGACTGCCCATGTCTCCCATATCTAAATCCGCCACTGTACACAACTGGGTTTCACAGCGTTGCCAGAAAGAAAAAAAAAACTTTCATTCTTAAAGAAACTCATGAACCTACTGTTTGCCAAACAGTCCTGGAACCTCAGATGGGATCACTTTCAATGGTCATATGAGACCAAAATAGAGCGCTATCGAAAAAAGAAATGGTGGGATTGGCATAAAAAACAAAGATCAAGCCAGTCTTTCAAGAAAATCATCCCAGCTGGGAAGTATGACAGGGGAACTTTGACATTATGGAGCTGTTCAGGTTCCTAAGGCCCTGAGCAGTTTGTTAGGATTTGTGTTATCATGCATTCCATCAAATATCTGCTGAATTGAAAACCGAACTGCCTCTGCCAGAGAGCTTAAGCTGGGCCGAAGTTGGATCTTCCGACTGGACAATTATCCAGAACCTGTATTGAAACAGAATGACAAAAAAAAAATCAAGTTTTTGCCATGGCCATCCCATTTTCCTGAACTAATCCAACAGAGAACCTGTGGGACAAGTTGAAGAGGAGAGTTTCTTGGAATTTGAAGGATGTGAGGAGATTCTGCACAAAAGAATGCTCTCACATGCCTTACAATGTCTTTGATAGCCTAATTTTTGATAGGACTTGAAGCTTTTATCTTGTTAGGTAATATTTTTTTCTTTCAATCTTTGGATTCAATTAAAGCTTACATTTCTTTTAAAATTTTGAATTTATGTAAGGCCACGCCTCCGGCCTTCAAACTCACCGGTCTATTAAGACCCGGACCGCATTTTTCAGCTCGGCAATTCTTGCATGAATCTATTGTTCATTTCCACTGTGTAGTAGTGTTGCACTATCTAAGATCGAGCTTTGCACTTTGTCTTTGCGAAGTCTCGTAATCCATAAGCCTGTATCGAATCTCTAGTCTTGTATAGACTTATCTCCTGCAAATCATGTGTGAGCATATTATGACTCTCAAACTAAGTGCTGTATATTCTTTGTTTGAGCTCTTTTACATTATTATTAGGGAACCTTATTTCCTTTTTCTTTTAAGTAATACATTGTAATACAATGTAATACATTGTTACTGTAGCTAAAGCCCCAGTGTCTGTATTACTAATTGTGTGGAACCTGGATTCCTTATTGGTTTGGTTTGTTTTGTGTGTGTGCTTTCTTGCTGTACCACAGGCATATTAAATACAACCAAATCCATCCTTGCAGCTGAGTTCAGTCCTCAACTTCCTGTCCTCTGTTTACATCGCCAGTGTAATTTCAGTATTTCAGATCAACAAACTAATTTAATGTATGACAGAGATTCTCAGAGTAAACACAAAATGCAGTTATTTAAATGATGATTTTATTTATTGAAGAGAAAAAGCTATCTAAGCCTACTTGGCCCATTGTGGAAGAAGTAATAGCCCCCTTTACTTAATCAACCAATTTACTAAAGCTATCAATTAAACAAGTTACTAAATCAACCAGCTAAACAAATGTACTGAATAAGTAGGATCACTTTTTCTACACACACCCAGGCATGACTACTGCCAGCCCTGTCAAATGCAAATATCACTTAAGTAGAACCTGTCTGGTAATGTGAATTAGCTGAAAAAAGCAGCACATGATGCTGTGATACAAAGAAATTCAGCAGCAGAGGAGATTCAAAGACTTATTTCACAGGTGTGGCCAGTCTGCCAAATTCCCCATGTGCGTATTGACAACTCATCTAAGAGGTCACACAAAAAAACTTTTTTTTTGTCTAAAAAAAACTTTAGACTAACATCTAAAGAACTACAGGCCTCACAAGTGTCAGTTAAGGTCTGCGTGATTTTTTTAGTGGCCTATTCAAAGTCCTTACTTGAATCCAATTGAGATGCTGTGGCAAAATCTTTAATAGGTATTTGATGATTGAAAATCCTGCAGTGATCTTGAATTAAACAATTCTGCAATGAAGAGTGAGCCAAATTCCTCCACAGTGATGTGGAAGACTCATTGCCTGTTATTGCAAACATTTGATAGCAGTTTTTACTGCCAAGGGTGGCGCAACCAGTTATAATGTTTCGGGGGGGCAATTATTTTTCACACGGGTGATATCGGTTTTGAACGACTCTTTAACTTTAATAAATGATTTGATCATTTAAAAGCTGCCTTGCCTTGTGTTTTGTTCATCTTGTTTTTGTCTCACAAAAACATGTGTTGGATAATCTGAAACATAAAAATATGAAAAATAAGCAGAAGTGGAAGGAATTGTGAAGGGGCATTCACAGCACTGTGTTTACCAAGAGTGCCAGTTTGAATGGCCGGGCTCAGTAACATAAGAGGAGCAGGGGGCTACAGCCTCTACAATATTACTCAACAGGCCAAACATCCCCTGCCCCCCAAAATTATATCAGACAATGATGGAATAAATATTTTTATTGTTTTATTATTATTTTAATAATTATAAAAAAAGAAGTGGATTTCATGTGTTGATTGAGATACTGTTCTGATGCACAGGCTTTAGAATTTTCTCCTCAGAAGCCAACAGAAACAATCATTTCATGGCTGCACGTTTAAATAAGAATAAGTTCAGGGCACAGGCAAACCTCTGAAATCCCTCGCCGAGCTGCAGTTCCTGCACAGACCTTAAGTGTATTTAAATGCCTTCAGAATCCAAATAAAGGTACACCCTTCGATTCAGAGAAAGGCAAATGGCTGAATATTACAAGAAAAAGATGTTACATTTATTCGTGCATTTTTTCGTGCATTGTCACTGTAGACGGCTTTGTAGAGTTTGGGTCAGAGGAGGTGGATGGTGTGGGTTCAGATAGTTTGGTGGAGGTGGAATGTCTGAGTGGTGATTGACTGTCAGTCTAGTTTTCATTTTAGTTTCACAATGGGTTAGAGGTTGAGGACCTGGACAGAGAAAAACAGTCGTCGCTCAGAAGCACTCTTATGAAGTGCTGTCGACTGTTAATGCTGCCGGTGGTCCCAGGTGTTGTGAATGTTGAGTGTTTTGGCTAGGCCTCTCCTCATGTTTGATGGAGCAGTAAATTTGGCGTAATGCTGCAAAGTCCTTGAGGGCTAGTCTGTGCGCCGGTTTTTGTTCATCCCTTACCTTTGCTCGTGCGTTCAACAACCCATTTTAACCCTTCAAGTTCACTGTTGTACTTGAACACAGTAGAACCTTTAGAATACACTTGTAGTCTGGGTATGGTGATCAGGGTAATTTGTCCCGCTGGTTTACAAAGCTTTAAATGCAACGTCGTGCACCTACATCTCTGAATTACTGGAGCCGAACCCAAGTGGTTCATATCAGTTCAGATCTGACAAGCAACAGCTACTTTTACTACCTCGCACCAAGACCAAGTCTGAGGACAGAGCCTTCGCCTCAGCTGGACCAAAAGTGTAGAACTTTCTACCACTGATTGTTTGGTCGTCTAAGAACATTTTAACTTTTTAAGTTCCGGTCAAGACTGATCTTTTTGAGGAAGCGTTTACTTTATAAGATTAGTGAATCACAATAGAGACTGTTTTTATCAAATTTGTCTTATCAAATTAATATTATTATTATCATTACTATATCAGAGGAAGGAAATCCAGACTTATTTTCATTGGTATTGTATTCCTGGATTTGTTCACTGTTTTCTTCAGTCTGGATGTGGAATTAATGAGTGAAATCAGCTGGCTGAGTAAACGATATCGAAGGAGGAGTCTACTCTCAGACCCCTGGATTTTCCACCTCTAGGGTGAGTACAAATATCAAGTTATAACTGGTCTAATGAAATAATTTATGTCTGGAATTGGCACAGAATACTGAGAATTATCAGACCATGCTGTGGTGTGGGTTTTTATTTCAACATGCGATTGAAGCACAAAGAGCTCAAGAACAGCTCTAACTGTTGAATGTGAAGTATTCCGTTCGCAATGGTGATGGCGTTTACGGATGAAAAATTTGCTGGAAGGTAGATCTCCAGGAATAGGGTAGGGCAGGTGTAGGTTAGAGCTTTAGCCTGAGAATAAAATACCGCAGGTTGTCTCTAAAAGTATGCAGATAATTATTGGCGGTATGAAGGAAAATATAATTAAATGTGTTAATATTTGCCGTTTTAACTTTATTTTCATAGCCAGACCTTGCTGAGCAGGCTGTGTAATACTACATTGAGCATTTTATTGTTATAAACCTGAGGGCAGTTTATTGCACAGGTACTGAGTGACATTAAAATCTAACAGTTATTACAGTGGATTATGGGGAGGATGAAATATTCATTGACCAGCTGGCACCTTTCACAAAATTTAATTTTTTGTTCTTCAATTATGTCCTGACATACATATGTAGATTAGCAGTACACTATTTTCCATTCCAATTTGTGGGCAGGATAATTAAAGTTACATTTTTGCTGAAGATATTGGATGGTTAAGATATCGCTGTACTTGGGGTAGCTACTTTTGCATTATTCAAGCATTTTTGTTTGCCTCTCTTCGGCCACCTAAATTAATAAAAAAAATAACTATTGTAAAATAAAAAATAAGCCCCCGAATTACATCCAAGGATGTTTACATTGCCAATTCAGAGGTACTTGTCCAGCTGCTGGATGAAATTGGTTTTACTTTTAAAGGAGAAAAACTACGGTATTGTGATTTTTCAGAATGATTCAATGCAGGGTGGAGAAGTAGCACTATCGTCTAAAATGTGTGGAAAAGAGCTCTTCTGCGTGAGGTCATGGGCAAACAGCTCAGGACTGTATCCGAACGAGAGGCATTCTTATTCCACACCTCATCAAGGCTGTGCAACATCACAACGCATCTCGTAATGAAAATAGCTGAGGCTTCTCAAACGAGTATCAATAGATTGATTTATGAGTAGGTCAGAGTGTAATCTTTTCAAAAGGAAAATTGCGGTGCACATGTGTGTGTGTGTGTGTGGGGGGGGGTTAAGAAGCGGAATGTATAAAGTCAGATATGCCCAAATCTCAGCATTCTGACCAGAGCAAACCAATCTTTGGGCAGAAGGACATTCCTTTATTTTTTTTAACTGTCATTACACAGGCTCCATTATCTTGTGGCCCTTACTTATGGAGCACCTGGGATCAAAGCTGGAGGCAATTAACTTGTCTGAAATCAAGGGCCAAAGTGAGAAATTCAGTAGTAGAAGCTTTAACCATGACGAGGTCCTAAGCCATAATTGACTGCAGCCTTGATGTAATCCATGAAAGAACACTTGGAGCCATATAAACAAATTATTTTTTCAGATTTATTTATTTATTTTTAAAAATCCAAGATAGCCGATACTTGTGGTCTGATTATGACTCAAAAACACACATAATGCAGAAACTCCTCCAATAAAGCCCAAATTTTTGGGAACCTTTCCCTTCTCAGGGAACAAGTTTGATTAATTAGGCCTTGAAGAAAAGGCCCCGCCCAGACTCATCAGCCCTTCCATCCTGCTCCTGGCATGTGCGGATTAAGGTCCTGTGTTACATCGTAAATCTCAGGCACGAAGGTCAGAACTTTGCTTCGCATTACTGTGCCTGATGAAGAGGGAAAAGGTGACCATTATTAAAATCTGAGTGGAGGAAGGTGCGCTTGGAAGTGGCTGGGTTTAGCCTTGATGCTGGGTGCCTGAATCATTTCAGAAGTGCAGCGATCAAACCTATCCTCACCCCCCCCCCCCCCCCCAACCACCACAAATAAGATCAAGTGGCTGAAATTGTTGAAATAAAATCCAAGAATTAACACCCTAAGTTTCCAATGTAGTGTAACACTCACTTTTAAGTTGTGCAAGAATTATCTCAGTCAGAAAGAAACATCTGATTTAAAAAAAAATTATGACTTGGCTTGCTAAAAATCCAGACCTTCATCCAATTGAGCAAATCTGTTGTAACATTGAAAGAATCTCTTTGGAATGAATTTCAAACCATATAGAATGGTTAAGCACATGCGGAAATTAAAAAGTGTGCAAAAACTATGCCTGAAAGATCAAGTGCTGTAATCAAAGCAAAGGGTGGCCACACTAGATCTTGACTTTACCTCCCCAAAAGACATTATTATTTTTGTTTTTACTATATATTGTTGTTATTGTTACTACTATATACTGCACCAGTGGCATTCTAGAACCGGGAATGCGGGGGGCGCAGACACGTCCCTCTATGACAATTAGTCCTGGCTAGTTCTCAATCATTTTCCTTTTCTGACGCTTTTTCTAATTATCGTAATCGGCAACTGAAGACACGGTTTCTCTCCATATGTGATCAAACAGCGATGAAATCATGGGTGAAATTCAGTACAGAAAAATAATTAACTTATTAATAGGCCCGTGCTTTGCGTTGATTGATCAGGTCCAAGTTCCAATGAAATATCGCCTTTCACTCTCGGTATTGTGTGGGTTGATTTAAAAAAAAAAAAGTGGCACTCGGCAGTTAAATAGGCAGCGTGCTGCTCAAGCAATTTGCGTGAGTCAACAGGTATGTAAATTTGAATAACGTTGATTTAAATACAGAAAATACGCATCCAGATGAATGATTGTCTTCTTACGTAATCGGGGAGAGCCAGCAGCACCTGTTAAGTGTGGAGTTAAGTCTCGGAGTGAACCTTTTGTCAATCATGAAAATGACTGAGAACAGGTCAGGAGTAATAACTGTTTTAAATGGATGTTTAGTCACAATTCTCAGTTCTGGTTCTGCCACTGTACTGAATTTAGCCCATGATTTCATCGCTGTTCCAATATGGGCAGAAACCGTGTCTTCAGCTGCCACTGGAATACTTATTTTTGGTATCTAAGGTTTAGCTTGTCCAGGTAACGCAGCACTTTTTTCATCATCGCTTAGCAATATAGCATATATGGCCACGACTAATAATACAAAATAGCGTGAGCAACTTTTTTTTGGCCAGACAGAGTAGCCTAAGGGGACTTATAGTTAAGCAAAAATGTTTCCAAGATATTCACTTTTTAAACTAAGAATTATTATAAAAATAATGCTATTAGAAATTACAACTTAAAACACTGAGTTTCTGCAGCATCACATCAGTGGTTGCCATGGCAACGGCATTTTTAATGAATCTATAGATACTTAGAGAAACAGTTATTGAGATAACTAAACAGTGTTTGGTTATAATTTCAGCTGTAATGTGAAGGAAAAAACATTCCTCATGTCACTCAGAGCTTTTTTCCAGGTTTCTATGTTCTAGTATTGATTTTGACTCCCTAAATCAATTTAAATGGCAAACAGCTAGTTAAATGTGCATATTTTGATTAACTCATATTCAGAGGTCTATTTTGCAAAAAGAGCTCTGTACAGAAATAAATCATCACAAAATGAAGAAAACTGCCAAATATGAAGTTAATAAATGTGAAGTTGTATTTTCTTGTTGAAAATCTGTATTTTTTAGAAAAATGTGATTTTGGTTTGGCAGTAATAATGTGATCGAGTTTGAGTAATGTTCTCAGGAGGAATACATTTAGTATTTTGTTTTTAGTGGTTTTTAGGATTTTTTTTACCTCCTTAAAAGGCAGCAGCCTCATAAGTAACTCCCCCTTCTTCTACAATCTGTGTTTCTTCCCTAGCCTTTATTGAGTGTGCCAAACTTTATGTGAAGTTTCATAAGAATGGAGACAATTCCTTGTTGGCCGTCATTGAAAGTCACCACACTCATAGCTGTTCCAGCCTTGAAGACAGTGTTCGTGACGAATGTTTCCTTCGGAAAATGACTCCAAATTACAGACTACTTGAAGCACCACTTCGTGTTCTTACCTCAAAACTAAAATTTTGAATCAAAATTGGCACTTTGCTTAGTTATAGGTCCCCTCAAGGTTTTGAATGGGTGGGGACGCAGAAAGTGTTTTCAGTACATTGCAATAGGGAAGTAACAGGGTGCCCCACAGGGACGTAGAACCAAGGATCACAAGGCCCTTCCCTTGATTCTGTGCCCAGGTCTTGATAGCAGGGATGTGCTCTGGTTCTCTTTTCATCAAAATTCCCATGTGTTGCATTTATAATTTTTTTGTAAAATAGTGGAATTATGGAAAGGTATTGCGGAATAAAGTTTGGGTATACACAGGAAATATTGCACAACTAAAATCCAGGCTTCGAAAGTCCTCTCCCGGTGTTTGTTCCACCTGGATCTGCATATTAGCACAGCTCTTCAGTCTGGAAGAATGGGGGAAATCAGCTGGCTGAGCTTCGGGGGGGAAAAACACTCAGCAGAACTTTAAGCTTCTGACTCCTGCACTCACCTGTGCCTACAGGCCCTGGTTCTCAGGGTACACTGAATCAAAACTTGAAAGGCGTGATATATTACAACTGCTAATGCTGCCAGTAATACTTTTGGTGTTTAAATATATCAAGCCACTTAATATTTCCAGTCAATGTAATTGCTACTATACTATATAGCCAGCACAGTAATATTACTCAACATATGCTAATAAAGCTTGCAAATGGAGCATATTATACGAACGTCATTCTATTTCACTCCGTAAAAAACCCCATGCCTGTCATTTGACAAGCGTGCCAATATAACCCAGGTAGCAGGACGTGAAACTGAATATTGTATTTGTTTTGATTTATGTCAACTCTCGTGCAGTATTGTATCAATAAACACGGCCACAAGGGATGAAAGGATTGTGTTTTACATGTGAATAGGTGTCCGTACAATAACTCAGTCAGTACAATGACACTCATAACAATCTCGGCGGTAAGTAAATAAATCACAGGCTTCAGTGGCTGTTGTTCAAGCCTTTTGTCACAGGGGGGAAAATAATGGCTAATCAATGGAGAAGTGTAATGTATGAGTTTTCTGCCCTTCATCATCGCATTTTCCGCTGTCGCCGGGGGGTTTGTAGTCTCTACTACCCCCATTGATCGCCATTGAGAGTGATCAGTCATTGTGGACGAAGGGCTGTCAGAGACGACTGGGGCAGTAGCTCAGTCATCAGACAACAAGGCCAAACAGCGTTAAGGTCTCTGTACCTGAGCTGGGCCGAGCACGCTATAATCCATGTAGCATTGTGTAAAACAGCATTGTATTGGCTTTGATTTATATCAACACTCGCAGGCCAGTGTATCAATAACACTACCAAAAGAGGACTGGGAATATCTATATTATTATTCATACTTGCTCAAGTACGCTGAACTATTCAGAAACTTCTCTCGGTCTCTGAGAGAGTTTTTATGCTACTATTTAAACAGCTTTATTGTTGTATGAAAAATATATGTTGCTCCATAAAAACTGAACGAACGTCCCTTTGCATTGTAATGAAAAGAAAAATCTTCATAATTAATCTAAATAAATTGCTTTTGTCATAATTTTTTTTTTGCATCTGTGCATTGTATGAGTACAAGAGTGTGTGCAAATTTGTAAAGTGACTTTTTTTAATGGACAGTCAGAGGCCCCTCATTTTATATTTTAGGAAACCAGAGAGCAAAAATTACTTTTCTGCAGAGAAAGGGCCATGATGGGCAACGAAGCCACCAGCCTCTCAGGAGACAGTGTTAGCTGCATATGCTATGTGGACTATGGACAAGCAGCCAGCCACCCGACCAAACTGTACCGCGCTGTCCCACAGAAGACTCATTTAACACCGCTAAATATTTACTTATTGATTTATACATTTTTTATCCTTCAATTTGCTGCGCCATCTGCCCTATTTGACCAAATACTATTATCAGGAGTATGCCGTTATATTTTAAATCATACTGTATGCGCTACTTAAGCCATTAGCACCATGTGAACATCTGCTCATTTGGAGACAGCCTGATGTCATAAGGCACTAGTGTGTTAGCGATACGCCCGCGTAATGACGCATCCAGCTTTTGACTGAGACATCTGTTGACCAGTTGATGCCGGGAAACCATCTTAAAAGGAGGTTTTTCTGTGTGGATGTAGAATTTGCACAATATATTGAAATGCGTTCTGCATAGAAACCTCAGTTAGTCACATATAGATCGACATCTTTGCCATTATATTTGGAAAGAATGGGAGGTTGCTTGGAGCCTAAAATTAATGAACAAATGAACCACATATTAAGAATAACATTTACAGTACACCACCAAAAGATTGGATTGGTACAATTGACCTCTTGCGGTTCGGCAGCGATGCTATTTTAAAAATATAATAGCTTTGCCCTAATGAAAGTTCCTCAATATAAGGGACATCCAATATGTTTTTTTTTACATGACTGTCATTGCATCATGAAGTTACAGCTTTAAATCACATTAAAATCTCATTGACACGCATAGAAAACAAATATTTTTAAATTCTAAATATCTGACTATCTAACAGAATTTGCTATCAATTGGACAGAATGGCCTGACAGAACTGTCTAATCTGCCCATGCTGACAAATTCACCCATTCATTCCCAATTCAATTAAAATGACAGAGATTTATAATTTTTAAATATCCATTTTCTATGTATGTCAATGAGGTTTCAGTAAAGTGCACTTGCACTTTTTGACTGCGCGTGTGTGTGTGTATGTATGTGTGTAACAGTGAGATCACATTCACATTCCTTACATGAGTATCATCAAAATTCTCACAGTAGCTCTTCCATCAGTTTGGACCACGCGAGATTGGCTTTGTCGCTCTAGTGCAACGTCTTGTTGCCAAACACCCTGTTGCCAGTTCATGATTTGTTCCTCCTTGGACCACCATTGTCAGTTAGTATGTGTCACTGCTAACTGAGCACCCCAGAAGCCTTGCGCATTTGGAGGTGCTTGTCTGGCTATAATGTTTTGGCCCTTGTCATAGTCACTGAGCTCCCATCTCTCCCAGCCCAACATGTCGACAATGCAAACTGACAGTTGACTTACTGTCTAAGGTCATGCACCATTGTCTTGAAATAATCGAGTTTGTTTGCATCTTCCTTTCTTTTGTAAGAGGTTTTAATGTTTCGGCTTGTTGCTCTCTCTCTCTGTGTGTGTGTGTGAGTGTTTATAAAAGTATTCAAAAAACATGAAAGTTTGCCCTCTAAGTTGAAAAGGAAGCCAAGAAGGATGATAGAATTGAGTCCTCAGTCATACTTTTCTGCCCCCTAGTGTTCTCAATGCTGCCCTAACATATTTTTGAGTAATGTCTAATTTTGGAGATTAAACATTAATAAATTATATAGCCATATTACAATATCCTGTGAGGAATGATTATATGGATCAAACTATCATAGAGCATTGTTAAATAAACTTAAAATGTTTGCAGTAATTAAAAAGAAATGTGTTGGCGCATATCAGCATGACAGAGCAATATAATTTATTAAGCAGATCAATCAACCGAGCTATCAATCAATGTGTGCCAAATAAATGTCAAGCCAAACTTCCCAAAATGCATGTTTCCTTTTCTAAGCAAGGCCAAAAATCTCTTTAAATTAAGAAAAATGAATTGGGATCCAAGTGGATCTCCCCTTTCATTACATGACGAAGGCTGACACAGGCACCAATCAAAATGTATGTTTATTTCATCTGAATCATTTGTGACACTAAGCACATTACAATCATGGCAAATGTATAGCATCCCCTCTGCCTGAGTTCACTGTCAGCTTTAATTTGCCATGTCTTCAATAAATTTGGAACAAATAAATGTAATTTGATGTGTTACTCTTCTTTTGAAGATGTATGGTTCTGAAAAGGCAGCATTTTTATGTGTTCACAGAGAATTTTTGGGTAAGCAATGTTCAAATGATCAGTATTAATATTTAAATAGAAAGGTAACGAACACTACCCTGCTGTAGATTTCACTTACAATTGCAACTAGAACCATGAATTTTGTCTCCAAGAAAATACAACCACGTTTTTGATATATTTGTGCACAGCATGCTGAATTCACAACCAACAGTAAACAATATGAATAATTTACAACAGCACAATTTATTTTTATATTTCGTACAAAATGCACTGCTTTTAAAAAAGTAATATCAATACCTGGAGAAACTCAGTTTGATTATGGAGAAAATAAATACAATCATGAAATACAGGATTATTTGTATATGTATGTACTTCATTAATTTCATAATATTATTGCAGTATTTGTAGAATTGAAAATTAAATGATAGTGATAATTAATTTTGAAATGGTAAAAATAGCCTTTAAACAGTCTAAATATATAATATAAACTACAAAAGAATTTGAACTGAAATAACGTGTTCATTAATTGTTCGGATGGCATCGCTACCTAAACATATTTGAGTTGAACAAAAAAAAAAATAAAAAAATGGATGAATATGTGAAACCGAACCTGCTGCTAGCAGTAAACAGGAAATGGCCCATGATTTCCCTTCCTTTAGAAATATAAGAGACAGGGAGTAAATGGCAGCCTATGCTCAGTGAAAGGTCAGTGCACTTTCAAAATTTTTTTGGCAATTTTAAAAATACCTTCTGGCATTGCGTATATATTTGACTGCTGCCCCTCTCTGTGGGAAAGACTGCATCTCCCTATGTGGTGTTTCTTTAGGACCTGGTCCAGAAACACACTGCTCTGGGTTATTCATCGATCGGCTGCTAAAAAAAAATTAAATAAAAAAATCCCACCATATGCTACTTTATTCCTCTTAAATACTGCTTATACACAGCATCCATTTTGTGCCTCCTCCAGCCTGGTTTCCTGGCTTGAACTGGTCTTGAATGGCACATGATGCGATGAGTTCAAGTCATCCCTTGCCACTCCTACATGCAAGCATATTTGGCCGAGTGTGTACATATACATATGTGCGTGAGTGCGTGCGTGCGGTGTGCGTGCATGCATGTGTTTGTGTGTACAGTATATACATATATATACATCCACTGCAGAGTGCCGTGATGATTATACAGGTATATGTATCTGTGCACATGCTTGTGTGTGTGTGTGTGTGTGTGTGTATTGACATGTGTTTGTATATATATGTATCTATGTACATGTTTTTGTGCGTGTGTGTGTATGTGTGTCTGTGTGTCAGTGCAGGTGAGTATGTCTGCATACTTTAGTGTCTGTGCTTAATGGTCCCCTCTAACCAGAGGTCTCCGCTGAATTCTGAATGTGATGTAATCTGCTTTAGGTGAATAGCTGTGCTCCCGACCTCCCGACCACTCTTTCAGAGAACAAGCCTGAGTTCCACCGTTCCCTCTTTCTGGGATTACTAGACACACAAGTGGGATGAGTGGTTTATCTCATCTTGAATGAGAGGTCTCATCTTACTTGGAATTAGTCATTTGTCCTGAATAAACCCCCCTCGTGTGCTTTCAGGACCCTTGATTCTACACCCTTCTTGAATGATCTATTTTAAGAAGAATTTAGAGCTATCGCTTCGAGCAAAACTATACGTTTCTGTCAAACACAAAAGAATTAGTGTTTTCAAACTTTTGAGTGGAACAGTACTACTATTCATGGTGTCAGCATCTAGTATTATGAATTTTATAAATTATACAATGTAAATGTTCAATATTAACATGTATACATCTAAGGTTCAATTGCTCATTCATCATTCATTAACTTAAATGGTTCCTCCTCACTGGGGCCGTTTGGGTAGCTGAAGCCTATCCCAGCTAGCTATGGGCGCAAGGCAAGGAGAGATCCTGGGATAGCTCGCCAATCTGTCGCAGGCCGTTCAAAGCATTCACACACACACACACACACACAGGTGATTCTAGAATTTCCAGTCAGTCTGATATGTTATTGGACTTCACAAGGGAACCAAAAACCACAGTAAACCCATGCAAAGACAGGAAGAACCTGAAAACTCCACACAGAAATAACCCAGATTGGGACCCTATTGGATTAGATTGGAACCCATTAACTTCTTGCTGTGAGGCAACAGTGCTAGCTCCTCATAGTCAGTGGCACTAAACCAGTAACAATACAAAATTAAAATTTGTATGTTTGTTTAAGCATTCATGCTTGCCTGCATGTGCTCTCTGTGTACATAGTGTGACAGGGCAGCAGAGAGCTGGTTACCAAGTCCAAATTCCTCCTCATTACAAAATACATATGCAGTTCTTCTGAATGAATCATGGATAATGTGTCTAATGTTTAATGCATCTGACTAATGTAAAAAGTAGAACTTTCTGGACTAAACAAAGTTTCTCCTAATTTCCATAGTGTTTTTGCATAATTTCATGGAGCTGCATTTCTCTTAACATCACTGTTCTAGGTTCGCAAGGCGAATATTACCTTACAAGTTTTTTCAGAGCAAGTAGCTGAGCATTACTTCATTTTTTTCATTTAATACATTTTTTTACTGACTATATAATACAAGCAAGCAGTAAACAAGAATCAGAACCTACGGCACTGAAGACAACTGATTTGGCATGCCCTTTTGATTCCTCATATGTTTGGTTTGATCTTTGCGAAAACAAGTTATTCAACCTCAATAGCTGCAATTGTTATCACTTTACCTGAGACTACAGAATAGCCGCGCGGGGCCACGTTTGTGCTGAATTCTCGCCAGATCTAAACATCCTTATACATATTCACCTCATATGATTCCTGTTAGCTCTCCGCTATTGTTCTTATCACAAAGATTCTTGGCTGACTGTGTGTCCCCCCCCCCCCCCATCACCTCAAAGCCGTGATAAAGTTATTCTCTTCAACAGGGGATTAACGGAATCCGCTTCTCTCACCAGGCAGCTGAGGTTCTGTGGTACCCTTTCCATGTTAATTTCCCAAGGTCAAAATCCACCTTGCAACAAGGAGCTTTGAAGATGCGCTGAGAACACAATGACGGCTCTCCCGCTGACTGCGGGAGACAACATTACGGTGTGTAAAGAGCGGGCCGTCTTTTCTGCTTTATAAAGCCCAGGGAGGTTTCTCGGCCTAACGTTTATGGGTAAACAGAAACCCGCGTGTTGCACGAGACTTTAATTACAGTTTAATTACGATACTAACGCTAATGTGTGAGCTAATTATTCACATGGATAAAATGCTTTGAAACAGGTAATGACTGACACCGAGAAGCCACCAGCAGACCATCAAAGGTCTTGCGTTAGAAGCTTGTCTACATTAGCTCAAGCATAAACTTTCCATCAAGCCGTGGGTGAAACGTAATAGAACATCCTGTACACTACTGACCATTGTGCAGAGTATTAGAGGAACAGTATGGCTCCCAGTGGTCCTAAACTGTGATTACTGTCGGGGTCATCCAGCACCGCACAACACTGATGAACTGCTGAATGATCATATGGCAGTAGGCAATCAAACCAGCAGATTATGACGGCTGTTGTTGGGAAGATTATCACCTCCTGATAATCTACGCACTAGGGCTAGGTTTCTAAACAACATGCAAAAAGAGCTGTAAAATGAGCAGCACAATTACTGGATACAATCTGGTCCATGTACTATAGTTTATGAGGTTTTCTTTTTTTAATTTTTCAAACAATTTCTTGAAATTCCATTTCCAGCTTCAAGGACACTTAACTAAGGGACGTTCTTAGTTTGACAATAGCGAATAGCGTGACATGACGTCTTCTAAGTCGAACACTTATAAGAATGTGCTTTGCCGTTTTGGGCGCAATTTCCTTTCGGAGCTCAAGAGGCTTTTCCCTTATATACTGCTGTACTGATAATGCTTGCTCTGTGACCAATACATTGTCTTTGAATCAGGGATTAGAAAATGCTCTAACAACAAAGAAAAAACCGGACAGGAACAAAATTTTCGGATGAACATTATCGAAAACTACAACAAAAGTAATTTTGGTTGTTCCAGACGAAAAACAATTTTCGAAAACTGTCGGCCAATATTATTTATCATTCCAACCATCTTCTCTCGACATATTATTGTCCATAAGTTTTCAAAGGAAATCCTATTCCAGAGGTGATTTACTTGTCTGCACAGTATTCCCCTGTCCGCTCGTCGGCTAACGTCAGATTTCATTAACCTGCATACTACAGCGAGGCAGTAAGATGGATTATCTAGCCAACATTAACCATCCTTACCTTATCCAAATTATGTAAATTACTGAAACAGTGTGTGAAATAACCTACCAAAGACAGAAAATTTGCTCAGTTTTGTGCATTTGGCAAGAGCGCACGTGTCAGGGCATTAATGGTCAACCATCATATCTGTCGAGCTTTCATTTAAGCTTTTTAAGCTGTATGTTATTCAGGAAAAAAGGCTTATCGCGCCATCTGCCTTAAATAAATGGACAGCAATAATGCATGATTCAGGGCGAGTAAAATGCCACATTGGCCTGGTAAATCTAGTGACTCAAACCATTAATAGTACTAAACATTCTGATCTAAATGCACCTTTTTAAAAATTTTTTTTTTGTGGAGCTGATGCCTAATGGGTTGCAGCGCGAAATAGTCTGACTCTCGTGAAATGTGACGTTATTCATGTCCGTTTGGCTTTGAGAGAAAGATGAGTTACTTATGCTAAATTACTACAGTGAGTTTGGTAGCACTTAGATGGTGGAGCCCAATTTAAAAATGTTTCTGACCCCCAGAAAGGGAACTTTTGGAAGGAAACAAATAAAATATGGACACTGCAATGCATTTGCTCACCCACCCACACCAATCCTAATTTTTTTTTTTCCGAATGAATACCGATTTTTCTTTCCCTTGTTTGTTTAGAATGTGGCAAGAGTGTGGTAAATCTTGCTTACTACTCATTCAGCCTTGTACAAAGCTGCAAATATTCATTGTTTTCTTTTTTTTTTTTGATGCTGATATATTTTATCTCATTGACACATAAATCATTTTATATAAGCAATGTCATTTACAAAAGTGTGTTATTAACCATTCTTCTATCATGTTCTTACCATTTATTAATAAGAGGAGTAGCCTCAGCGCCCAGGAAATGGAATGTATAAATAATATTTCTGCTCAGAACGAACCAAAATTAAGAATGTTTTGTTTTTAATCCCTGCTTTGAATTCTGTCTCTAAAAACTATTTGCCTCTCACTTCAATAATTTGAATTGTTCATTGGTGTTTTAGTGACATGTAACCATCTGAAGCAGGAGGGACCACATTTATGTTACATTATGAACTATTCATTCTAATTATGGATTTATCTGTAGCATAAATAATGACAATAAAATAATTGGCTTGAATTGTGCAGAAGTTTAAGGAACATGGTGGAATGGAGCTTCTGCAAAATGTATTGGAAGGAGGGAGAGTGCAATAAGAGGTTTTATTTATTTATGTTCTCAGAGATTCATGTATTCAGACAAAGGCTTCTGGCCCTGGTCAGGTACATTTCTCAGTCTTCACAAATTATTAAATTTCTGTGGGTTTTTATGCTGTTTTAGCTGACCTTAGTATTTTTCTGTTTTTTTACGATAAGTAATGTCTTGATGAACATCAAGTGTCTCCTCTGTGAGCAACACAGTGTGGATAAGACAAAATTATTAATTCAGCAAATATTAATGTGGATATATCTGGGCTGGAAATGTCGGAAACCAGTGATTTACTGCTGAATGATTCGTAGTATTGAAGCGGACACTCTAAAGTGTAATGAAAAGTGTATTTTAGCATGTTCTACGTGAAATTTGAGACTCCCATCACCCTGTCATTTGTAACACTAAATCCATCCCCGATTTTCAATATTAATGATCCTGATCCAGCAGGGCAGTTGGCCCAATAACATTTAAGGTCCATAAAGCGAAATGGCAATGCAGCTTGGGGAATGGAAATTGTGGAGATAGGAATTGTGAGATTAGAATGAGAGACTACCAGTAGAGCTGAATGTTCAGAACAAGGTGTTCCACACGGGAGAGCTCGGCTAACTCTTGTTTAGCATTGCATTGGAAGGATGTGGGCAAGAGCCTGTGCTTATGCATTGCTTTATAATGACTCAGCCTTAATGAGGCTCCCTGCATGCCTGTAACTTTTAACATATTACTAAGGCAAGTTCATGCTGTTCATGTATGGTACAGCAATCTATCTTTTCAATGCATTAAACTTGTATTAAAATTCTAAACTCAGTGGTAAATTTTAGCCATCACAAGGAAGCACAGCAAAAGTATTGCTAACTCACACAGCCAGATTTTCATTTTTTTATTTTTTCACAGCAACCACATATTATAGATAGCTCTACCTCGGAGTATGTTTGTGTGTACGTTTCTCAGAGCAGGTATTTATGTCGGTGTGTGTGTGTGCATATTCGCATTGGTAGGCGCATGTGTGTGTTCACACATGTATGCTGTGAATGTATGTTGGCTTGTACAGCTTGACCTGCGAGAAACAACTCTTCAGAAACCACCATGTTGTGAGAAGTTTTTGGGGGGTCCTCGAGGAGGATTATAGAGGATTATGGCTAATAGGTTAATGTTAGGGTTACGGTTATAGTTAGGTTTAGGGCTATGATTCGGCATAATTTGGTCACTGTGTGGATTTGATAAAAGCAGAACATAATGAATGTAAGTCCATACAATGTCTTCACAAGTATAGCAATACAAGTATAGCCGCAGCTATATGTGGTTGGGTGAGTGCGTGTGTGTGCTCGCACATGTATGTGTGTGTGTGTGTGTGTGTGTGTGTGTGTGCACGTATGTGCGTCCTCAGAGGGGACACGAGAAGAGTGCAGCGCATTCCTGGTTCATTCAGAATTCAGACACCACCGCTATAGACTTGGATGCTTGCCAAACTGTCAGGTGCACGGCAGGGGGGCCCGGTGGGACCGGGCAGCTGTGTGAGCAATGCTGGAGAACCCAGAGGCACGGGCCTGGTACCCGGATCTGTTCTGGCTGCATCTGGATGAATGCATTCACCAGGGGGGCGGGGTTATCTCATGCAGCTGCCAGCCCCTCCCAGCAGCCACAGGTGGAACAATCAGAGAAAAGCTCATCAGAGACCATTTAACCAAAGTGCCTGGAAGCAGGAGTCCTGCACTCGTGTCGATACACACGGTCCTCCTGCACTGGTTTATAATGCTGACCTGGGCTGTGTGGAGGGAGATGAGATTGTTTTCTTGTCAATTAACATATTTTCTCAATAAGTGTGCACTTTGCCATAAAGTTATACAGGTAAATTCATAAAAATATGTCTGTCTCAAAAATAAACAAAAAAAAGTAATAGAAATAAACATGAGTCCATTAGCAAAAATAGGGATTAGTGAAGCTTTCATCTATTGCCAGTAAGGTAAGTGAAATGACCGGAACTTTAAATAGTGACTGTGTGTTTTACTGCGTTTAAGTGCAACTGTAGTCTTTATATTTAATTGTTATTGCACTTTACTTTTTTCCAATATGCGATGTCTGTTTGCCCATTTTACTTAGCTTTTTGCCATACACACTTACTTGCAAAATGCTACTTTGATGTAAGTACTCCAATTAATTAATTGGATTTAACTGAGTCTTTTCCATTTTGCATAAACAAATAAGGAAACAGAAAAAAAACATTAGACCTTTCAGATTAACCAGCAGAATAATAATAATAATAACAATAATAATATTAATAATAACATTTAGATGATTATTTCCTTCATTCCTCATCCAGTCCATCTCCTTGCTCATATCCCAGTACATTAGCATTGATCACTTGAGGCAAATATGATCTGACAGAATAGCCAAATTGTCACTTAGTTCTGCAGATCAATTGTGATTCATTTAAGAGGCCTCACATGTACCAGAGACGGCAAATTACTGAATTAATGGGTGCATTGTAAAATAGAATACCCAGAAAGTTTTGACAAAACCACGTTGACAACCATTCATCTAACAGCCGAGTGAGTCATGCACAGCTATCTACTCCCACCTAGTGGCTCATTTAAGGAAATAACAGCTCGAAAACATCCACTAAAAAACACTGAACACCATCAGCATGATTGTGATTTGAAATGAATGAATCATGGATGCATTTCCATCTTTTATTTATTGTGCTCATGATGTGCTGACCCCTCTTGTGGCCCCTGATTGACCTGGGTACTGGTTATGATTTAGGTACCTGTTGTGGCCTGTTTTACCAAACTGCTGGTGTTGACACAGGTTCCTGCTGTGGCCCCTGATTGATCTGGGTGGTGATGGTTCAAGCCTGTTCTGCAGTGGCTTCTGATTGACCTGCGTGCTGGTTATGGTGTCGGACCTCGTTACAACAGGATTCTGGTCATAAGCAGGGCCTATTGTGGTCCTCACAATCTGACTAATGCTGATCTTGACAGAGTGACTGGTGCAGATTCTTCCAGGGCGACTGGAGTGAATCCTCAGGGACTGACCCCGAGACTGTAGTGTTCAAGTTTGCAGGGGAGCACACCCCTGTTTAGCTGACAGAACTTTACAAGCTGGATCATATCACTGAAGTGCGTGTGTCTGTCATCCAGGCTAAAGAGCAGCAGCCTGTTGCCCCGGCAGTTTGTAAATTCTTCCTTAAGTTATTGTACAAAGTCCACACTTAACCATACGTTGAAACTTGTTAGTTTGATCTTAAAGCGGTGTCAACTTGCGGTTGCACCACGGATACTTAAGTCTCAACTTAGCTATACTGCCGTAATGTCCAATCTAAACAGAAAACTGTCAGAGAAAATGACATTCTCACTTACAGTCGCCAATCAGTGAGAAGCACTATTTTAATAAAGCGTTTATTACTGTATTGCTTCTCATGCCCTCTTATATTCGAGCACAGGGGAGACCGCAGTTACTTCAGCCATGGGGTAAGGTCCGTCACCCCTCACACCCCTTTACCCTTCGCATCTGATGAAGTAACCCCAGGTTTGTGATATATTGAAAATTGAATAATGTGACGTAAATATATGTTATATTGAGATTGTATCATACAAATTTTGTAGGCGACGTTCTACACTACACATATACCATAAAGGTATTTCTCTACGTTTTAGCAAGAAAGAGTCATGGAGCCAAATACAAAATCATGACGAGGTAACCCCAGTCTCCCCTATTTTCTACGCGAGGGTAATGGCTAAGAAGAGATACTGTTACCAAACAATAAAAACGTTAACAAGGAAAAGGCGTTAGCTTGAAAGGTATATAAATGAGGACAAAATAGGGGAGACCGGGGTTACCTCATCTTGATTTTGTATTTGGCTCCATAACTCTTTGCTGGTAAAACTTAGAGAAATACCTTTATCGTATATATGAAGTGCAGAATGTCGCCTACAAAATTTGTATTGACACAATCCCAATATAACATATATTTACATCACAATATTCAATTTTCAATACATCACAAACATGCCGAAGAAACCCCATACCTGGGGTTACTTTGTCAGATGGGTGGGGTAAAATCGTCATAGTTGGCAATCAGCTGAAGCTGAAAAAGACAGTCCAATATTCTCATAACAGAAATGGTGAGAGCAGTTTTATTTTCACAATGAACCAACACAAGCTATGATTTATGCATAATCACCATCAGAGTTGCAGTTATGACATATGTAGGCGAGCCCACTGACATTTGTACAGTCCTCATGTGCCCACCCTTTGCATGAGAAGCATTGGACCCACTCCTCTCCACCTCTGGATGATGAGTAAGGACCACGACACCAAAGAGGAGCAGCAAACATTCCCACTGAAAATGGAATGAAATACAGAGGACCCAGGGCTGACACCTGCCATCCCTAAATACTCTGCCAACACCTCCACTTTCATGGGCCCACCCTGTGGCCCATTAAGGCGGAGGTGAAAGAATGAGAAAGGGGAGGGGCTGCACGGAGCAAACCCTTACACATTCATACTTGTGTCCTCCAAACAAAGGCCCTAATAGGTCCTCAATCAGAGACATTAAATAAATGCAAATATTAGAATTATTAAGACACTATAGGTGTCTGAAAAACAATAAATTGGCTCCTATATTTGACTTTGGAATATTTTAATATAGGCCTGACACAGGACCTACAAGCGGGGCAACCTCAGCACCCTGACGAACTAACCCCATGCTGCTTGGCCCTTGTAGCCCCGTGCTCCCATTTTGGAAATCAGACCGCATCGCTCATCTCATGATCACCACAGGCCTTTATCTTGTGTGTTGTTAATAACTCCAGTTACATACGTTTATGAAACAGTAAAAACACAGTGGTGCTTCTTCTTTCCAAGAGATGATGTCGCTGGGATGTGACATAATTTGTACATTTTAGTTTTCCCGTCAGTGTGTTTGCAATGAATAAAACCGGGGCGACAAACCTAAACTCCGTGGCCAGGGTAACCCCGGTCTCCCCTATTATAATTAATAGGCAACTTAGCAAATAACCTTTAAAAAAAGTTTGTGTTTATTGGAGGGGGTTTCTGGGAAACGGAATCGCGAGTGTAAATTAAAGTCATCATAAATTTCTAAGGGTTGCCAACGCAAAACCGACAGTATAATTCACTCCTCGTCACTCAAGTTATCCCACTTTTCAAAAGGATGCGCCATGGCGACCACTATTTTACGATGGAGTTCAAATCTAGGTAGATAAAGTAGGTGGTGTATGGTTTACGTTTTACCTTATGTCTACGCTGGAACCATTTCAGCTGATGAAACCGTTAAAATGTTAGTAGCGCGTAAACCATATTCTAAGTTAGAACTAGATTACGTTAGAACTTACGTGTAGCTGGTGCAACCCAGTGCAGGTCTCCCTCATCACTGAACCGCCAAAGAAACGTTCGTGTATCAGTGCGTGCACAGAAAGCATGCACACACTTAAACATATACGCATGCACATTTTAGCATACTTTGCGTATTCAAATACATGAACAGACATCCTCAAACACTCTATTATTCACATTCACCCACACGTTTGAATGCGCAGGAACACGCATTTGAGTTACTAAAGGGGACTGTCAAAGGAGGGTTGTGTGAATGACTTGTGCAAATGTGTTACTGAAACTTCAGCTCCAACAGGGCAGCAGTGAATATTGAAATTGCACTCATGAAAGGGAACTGTTTACAGTCATTTCTGTTGGTCACTGATAGAGCAGGTATATGGAGTATATGCATCATTTAAAGATGACTTAAAGCATTTGCCACAGGGGGACCTAGAAAATTCAATGGCTTGGTTTCGCGGAGCCCTTTTCCAGAAAATGTCATGACATCACAGTGGCCAGAAACAGACAAAGACACAGGTGAATGTACATACACACAAACTCAGATACATACACTGTAAAACATATACGTAAAGATGCAGAAGAAAAGAATCTCACTCTGCTGTCACACACGCAAACGTACAGAGCAGAACACACAGACAAATCTGCGGTTCAGCCCCGAGGCACCTCACATACTCACTGGCAAGATCTGAAAGTGCTTTATTCTCTGGCTACGACAGAGGGACAAGACAAACATGTTTGGGCTGCTTTGGCTGTCCCTTTGAAGAAACACCTGATGCCACAGAAAAATACAGTGCGAAGGATATAGACTTTTGTCAAACACGCATTGAATAAAGTACATTTAAGGACCTAATTAAAACCAAACAACACTGCCATAGGTATCTATGAATTTTCGCTGGAACCCGTCTTCAACAAAAGGTTTAATTACTCCAGGTTGGATTTCTTCTTTCAACTACCAGTAAAAATAGAGGGTATTGGTGCAAGTACAATGCAACAAGTACTGGCAACATGGGTAAGCACTTTAAAGTTCACTGTTTTCACATCCATCCGTCCACTATCTATACCATTTCTTCCTCACTGGGGTTGCGGGGAAGAGGAGCCTATCCCAGCTGAATATAGGGGAAATGTGGGGACACACCCTGGACAGCCCAACCATCCTCCCAAAATCCTTAAAATCCTTACAAATTTATCTCAACAAAATGTAAATCAAATGTAAATCAAATCAAACTAAATAAGTGAATTCAAGGCTTACCAATCAATGAGCCATTGCTCTGTGATCATCCGATGAGCCTCATCTCGTGACAGTCTGTTTTGAAACCACGGCTGAGTTGTGTGTATTGCTAACAGTCAGATCAACATGTTAGAGAGCCTCACTAAAATCATTTTTTCCCCCTTTTATATCTGTGGGTAATTAAGTGTTTTGTACATTTCCTATAACTTAAACAGTATTTTGTCGAAAACAGCATGAAGAAAAAGCATTTGAAATTTCAACTGTACTGCTGTTTGCAAATATTTCAAAATGAATACCTGTAACACATTCCAAAAAAATGGAACGGGGTATGGAAACACTGGATAAAATCTGGAATAGTCTAAAAAACACAGTTTGAAACTTTACACTGGTACACAAGTGAATGATTAAGTGGGTTTTCCACTATGATTGGGTATAAAATGAGCAGTCGCAAATGGTATGGTCATCTATCAGCAAGATGGTTTGAGGTTTGTCACTTTGCCAAGAACTGGGCGAGCACATTGCCAAACAGTTTGAGGTCAACGTTTCTCATTGCATGACTATAGAATTTAGGCATCTCACAGTTGACTGTCCATAATACGGTGAATAAATATAAAAATACTGAGAAATTGCTGCAATCTCTATGTGTAGAAGACAAGATTGAATACCAAAATTGGACGTTCATCACCTTTGAGCCCTCAGATGGCACTGCATGAAGAAACAAGATGTTCCCATGATGAACATAACCATATGGGCTCATACATACTACAAGGGACCTGTGCCAGTGAAAATAGTTTGTTCATGGCATCATGAAATGCAAGTTAGGATTCAACTATGGGAAGGTGAATCAAACATCCCTACGGTAAACCGAATCCAGCGGCGTGGGTGATTTCATTCGGAGTTCCGTTGAAAACATGCATAATAAAAGCCTTCCTAGAAGAGTGGAGGCCATCATGCCCAGCTCAACACGACATTGAAATGAGACGTTGGATAAAGAGGTGTCTTCATACTCTCAGGCATGCAGTGTATTTGATCTTGTTGGGTTTTACGAAATGAACCAATGGCGACAACCAGTAAAATACAAAAAGGAGGCTTTATTTCTGAAGGGGGAAACCCCCAACAGAGCTGGCAACAATACAATGTCCGCAATCCAAAATCAAATTCCAATGGGCGTAATCCAGAGTCATAAACAGAGACCAATCACAAAATCGTTGTCAGACAAAAAGAGGTTGGAAAAGCAAGAATGCGGTAGAGTGCAGGGAATCGGCAAAACTCGAAGTCAAGGACAGTCCAGTCAGAAAGATAAATCACAATGAATCAAGGCGAGAAAAGCGTGGCACAGGAAACAAGGAAGATAACGATCTGACAAAGGAAGTGAATAAAACAGACCTCTTAAATACATATCCGGGTGAACACATGATCAGGGAAGGCAGGTGCAATCAATGGAACCACAATCAGGGATTGACACATGAGGAATTAACTAATAACATGAATTAGGCCGTAGCCAAAACGCAGACAGGGTTTACAAGACAAACCTATGTACAGACAAACAGCTCCAGTCACGGAGTACTAAAAGTGCATAGTTTAAAGAAAGGAAAGCACAAAGTAAATGTGGAGATCCACGGAAAATAGCAGCAGAGATAATTAGGGAAAGGCAAGGAGGCGGAGACTAGAATAGGGTGACTGCTGAGAGATCGTTAATCAATTTGTATGTGCAGCTATACAATCCCGAGTGCTTGTTAGTAAGTTAGTAAAAATATACAGCAGGGGTCCCCAATCTTTCCCAGAAAGGGCCGGTGTGAGTGCAGGCTTTCATTGCAACCAGGCAGCTAATAATTAGATGCTACTAATCATGCTTATTAGCAAAGAGTGCAGGGGATGATTAGTAGTATCAGGTGTGTAGCTGCTTGGTTGCACTGAAAGCCTGCACCCACACCGGCCCTTTCTGGGAAAGATTGGGGGCCCCTGATATACTGGGTTAGTGTGGGTTAGTAATTAGCGAAAACAATGAACTGTTAGTATGTGTTAGTAAGATAGTAAAAGAGAGAGGACGGAAGAACACAAGATAATGGAAGAAGGTTGAAACCCAGAAACCAATAAATCACCCGAATGAGTGGCACGCAAGACAAGGGACCGTGAGCCAAGATACACTCCTGACAAGACTGGGGAGACAAAGTGCAAAGCATAGAAATAAAACATGGCAAAGGGTACAAGGAAACATGGCAAAGAACTAGGAATAAATCTGAACATGAAAAATAATAAAACAAGGAAATCTAAAATTACCAAAACACAATATAAGAACAAAGAATGGTCAGGCATAAGCAATGGTCAAGGAATACGTGGGTCAATCCAAACATGGCACAAGGCCAGGCACAAAACTTAAGCAGGGCATGGGGCAGAAACATGGGACAAGGCATGGAACAGGCGGAAAAGCAGAATCACAACAGATCTCCGCTACAAACTGTGGCAACCAAAGCCTCAGCAGAGGTTGAAAAGTTTGTTCTAACTGACCCACGTTAGAAAGGTAGCCGAGAGAAGTACAGGGACATACTTGAGATCTCAGGTGAGATCAGCTTTTTCTTTGTGGGAAAAATGAGTCACAGGGCCCTAATAACACTGTCAAAGCACAAAACTACAAAGATTGAGAGTAATGTGTATATCCCTATTTCACAAATAGAACCTAGAACCTACAGGGTTCACTAGAACTGACTGAACCTGCCGCACCTTTGTAAAAGAGATAGATAAAAGAGGGTTTGTTGGCAGTTTGTTTTCATATTGGAGGCGCATCCCTCAGTATGCAGTATTTACACTCTCCCATGTGAAACTAGAATGTGTTTTTTTCACGTAAAAACAGACGCCTCCCTTCCCTATCTAACCCACTGGATGGACGGATGGACAGACGGATGGACAGGCACCGCTGCAGGACCTGAGTAGTAAGTATGCTAAGTTTTGTTACGATCATGCAAACGGTCTTGGAGTTATGCACTAGACAAAACTTGATTACATCTGGATGGACAGACAGGCACATACAGAAAGGCACCATTTCCAGACCTGAGTAGTAAGTATGCAAAGTTTCGTTTAGATTTATTGCTGCCCTGTTAACGGTTCGGATTACGTCCACTGGATTTTGGCTTTGGACTCTCTGACAAACCCGTGCCTGTGTACCGAACCTGTATTGCCCGACTCTGAGTTTTGTGTTTGCTGCCCTTTGTACAGTGTGGATTATGTCCCTGGGATTCTAATTTTGGATTGTGGACTCTGTATTGTTGCCGTCTGCCCTGTGGGGGTTAACCCCCCAATCTCAATAAAACTCATCTTCGCTGAAACTTCCTGGTCTCGCATTTGGTTCCTGAACGATACCACACAAAATTCCCCTGCCAAGTTAAACAACTGTTAACTAAAACCACTCTCCTGCAACACAATAGCTTGGTTCATTTGCATGCTGTTTCTTCAATATTTCAGAGCCCCGTCTTCTATCACAATCTCAGGCAAAGACTGGTCTTCATGACACTGCATTTCCCTTTCTTATTGACTCGGCATTAGCTTGCTATATCACGAGCAAGAACAGAGCCGAACTATTTGACATAGCTTGGGATGAGTGGGAGATGTACGGGCTGTATGTACTTGAAAACAACAGCTAGAACGCAATATAAAGATTCCCGCTTCCTTGGGGAGTTAGATTACCAATTATAAATGAATACCTATGACATTTTATATCAGGCTATACAATTTCAGATAACTTACCTCTCGGTGTCAAAGAGTTGTGAAGTTTCATGCTGGAAGAGAGCCAACTGCCACACTCAGCAGTAATTTTAATTCAACTCTGAATATGTATACAACACATTTACACTTGACTAAGTGTACTAAGTGTATTTACACTATGAGCGCATAGAATTCACCTCAAGGTAGGATGCTTATTATAACATTTCAATGTGCATTCCCTTAGGTTGTTTATGGTTACATCCAGCTTGTTCGTACCACGAGTTTTCCTCATGGACCTATAAGGAGAACTGGAAGGATGAAATGCGCACCGATATGGGCTTAGCGGTCAAGCTGATATTGTCACGTGATGCCATGGGGGCCAAAAAGAAATTTCAAAATATGATTTTGAAGTTGAACGTGCAGGCCGTATTTTTCAGTTGATCCAAAAAGGGAAAAAAAAAACTTTTATGCTAGACTATGTTACTGTTAGTTTTTTCCCCCCAAAATTAATTGTATGTTTGGGCTAGGCCTAAACATTTAACGCGTCAGTCTGCCATGGCCCAAGATAAAGTTAAGATTATTTAAGCAACCAGTTTCTGTGTTTCATCAGTGATGTATGATTTTGCCAAAAACACCATGGTTTTTTTTCTTAACAGAGTATAATTATCGATTGACAAAGTACTAGCAGATCGGGCCCAGAGCAGCATTGAACTGAAAGCGTCATGTGCACAAAACCACCGCGCAGCGAGAGTCAAAGCGAGTTTTCGGTCACTTCGATTCGGTGACCTGTCAGGTGATACACTCAATGGATGCCTCCGTGGCCAATAGTGAACTTGCTTATTGAAGTGTGCTCTGCAGTCTATCTGCACGCTGCTGTTTTCCACAGTACTTAATTAAATTTAAAAAAAGACACACGTTCTTGTTATGGTGTTGGCCTGCAGGCCCTTCCCCCTGCTGCATTCTTCGCCTCCACCTTATTTAAGGGTTGGCTGCACCTTATTTTGGTGCCACAGTATTCTGTTTCTTTTTATGTGGTTATGTGTGCTGCTGCTCCCCTCCGGGTTCTTTAAATTAAAGATTTTTACATTTTTACTCAGTCTGTGCATTTGGGTCCCTGGTCCTACTTTTGGGTACATGGTCCCAGTGCCCGCCAGTTTCTTGTTTTCAGCCGGCGGGGGCAAATCCATGACAGTCCTTGCCCGTGCGAGATGCGTGAGAGTTACGCGCAGTATGTCTTACGTATGACCAAAATGGTCGCGTCCATTGCAGAGGGAAGTAAATAAAATTTAGACCAATTCAAATTAATAAAACTGCCGGGACATTTGGTTGTCCAACGGACAATCTCATGAGCAATTTAGGTAGTCTGGACCTATTTCAGCTTGCGTAAGCCAGATAACCACTTATTTCGAACTCTGGAAAGTATGAAGACAAGGTATCTAATGTTTTCTCTAATTAACTTAATTTTAATTGTAAATAAACCTCAATTCATGCCATTCAGGCCTGAAACATATACAAAAGGAGCTGGGATGAGGGCAAATTAGCACTTGTAAAGTGGTCAGAAGTTTGAATACTGATGTCATTTAAAACAGCTGAGATCAGCAGTGATTGGGATCCTGATTTGGTGCAAAAGCAGCATCCAGGAAAGGCCTCATCCTTTTGGAGCAAAGATTGGCAAGGCATAACCAATTTGCCCACAGATGCATGACAAAGTCACTGACAGGTTTAAAAACAATGATCCTCAAAGATAGATGGGAAGGAATTTTGATATTTCAACCTCTGCAATGCCTAACATAATCAAAAGATTCAAGAAGTCTGGAGGAATTTATGTTCACAAAGGGCAATGCCGCAGGTCTAAGCTGAATAACAGTGATCTACAATCACTCAGACGGCACCACATCAAGGACCATCATTTGTTTATATGGATAATTTTATACTTGGGCAATTCTGAGGTATTTTAACAAAATGTCCCGTCCACGACGAGGCACTAAACCATCCTCCAAACAAAAATCTGTTGATATATTAAAAAGTATTTTGTACAATTTATGGGTATAATACTGCACTACTATACTCACTATATTTTTCCCTCCATTTGCATTTGGGGATGATTTTAGTGACTGTCATGGAGGAGACATTTGGTTGACAATGCCTCGGAATTGCCCACTTGTAAGACATGCGTTGACAGATGTCTTAAAAAAAAGCGTCAGACAACACCACACAGATAGTTTTATGCTCAAACAAAGTGTTGGACGAGGTCTGAGGCACAAGCTGTCATCTCCATGGTAATGACATATTTGTTTTCATGACCCAGCAATCTTTTGCGAACACTACTCTAACAACTGTCTGTATCCAACCACCGAACTTGCGGCCTATCTAGCCACTGAAAATATAAAACAACCAATAACTGTCTGCAACATTACAAACATTCGACAGGTACAAGACACTGTCGGATGACACTTATTTTCTGTCTCTCTGACATC
Source organism: Gymnothorax reevesii (assembly GCA_029721435.1). Lineage (NCBI taxonomy): Eukaryota > Metazoa > Chordata > Actinopteri > Anguilliformes > Muraenidae > Gymnothorax > Gymnothorax reevesii. The sequence goes on along the minus strand of CM056587.1, from coordinate 25,782,413 downwards.
ATTTTGGGCATCAGACACTGTCGAAAGAGATGTGTCCTTCAAGTATAAAACAGTCTTAAAGGACTCAACCACACAGACTGAGGATCCTTTGGAAAACCTTTATTAAGAGCTGCAATATGAATTTATATCTACAGAGGCCAATTAAAACTTTACTGTGCAAAAAGGAAGTTTTAGGCTAACAGTGTCCAGAAGCGCTATCCATTTCTTACTGATGGGAGGCATCTGTGATAGACCATCATGCAATGGAGACATGTATAGTGGTCAGAAAAATCAATATTTCATGTCTTTTTTTGGAAGAGATGGATGCAAAGCAAAGGACCATCCAGACTGTTAGCAGCTACAGGTCCAGAAGCCATGCTCTGTTATGTGGTTGTGTCAGTGCCCTCGGCAAGGATAAGCTGCACTTCTGCCAAGGCACCATTAATGCTGAAAAGTACACCAAGATTTTCGTGCAACAAATGCTGCCTTCCAAACCACATCTTTTTGAAGAACTTCCATGCATACTTAAACAAGACAATGCCAAAACATATTCTGTGCACATTACAAAGACATGACTGCATAATAAGAGGGTGCAGGAGCTGGACTGGCCTGCCCGCAGTTCCAACTTTTCCCCAAGGAATGGCACATTTTGAAATGCAAAATGCGACAATAAAGATGCTGTATTTTTGCACATGACTTGTTTGCAGGTAAAATGGGACAGAATTATGCCGAAGAAACTTGGTGACTTCAGTCCCTAAACATTTACTAAGTGGTGTGAAAACGGACTGCGACATTAAAAATGGATAAATACTTTACTATTCCAACTTTTTAAAATGTGTGTTAAAAAATCAGAAATGAAATGTCTTTATTTTCATAATTCAATCAAATGCATGTGGTGAAACATCATATAATGTGATGGTCTATTGTTTTCAACATTATATTGGTCAAAGATAGTTTACAAATCACTGCAATCAGTTTTAATTTTTAATTGAAGACCTTAAGGCTAAAAGTGCTTAAGTCACAAAATGTCGAAACTGAGAAGATCAACTTAAGAGACTGAAAAAGATGTTTTCCTTAAAGGAGAATTCCAGTGTGAAATTGACTTGGGGTATATTGAAACATGATAATGAGTACTAACTTTTGTCGAATAACCACCTCTGTACGCACGTAACGTTTTGAAATAAATGGCTTTTTAGCCGAAGCTCCCAACAGGCTTACAATGGTAGCGAATCGGGCATTGCGGTGCCATGCAAAGAAATCGCTATTTTTTTTATCATTAACAAGGTTCAAAGTGGCTCCACACTTCATCGGTAGAATTCCGAGGGCCCTGACGTTTAAAACGAGACACTAAGAACTTTGAAAATGCACAAATAGTTTATTAAAAAATACTATTTATGCAAACAATACCTTGAGGTAGTATCCAGTTGCCTCCATCTTGAAAGTCACGATAAGCCGATTGACGAGCACGAACGAATAGGAGGGATAGGGGAACAGATTGCAATCTATTCGTTCGTGCTCGTCAATCGACTTATCGTAACTTTCAAGTCTGGCAGCTCAAGCACAAATTTGCTATTGGCTACAGTTTGCTACGGCAACAGTTGGTGAGTACAGCGGTTTTTCTACTCATAGTATGGCCTCCCAGCCTGATCTCGCTTGGGCAGTGTGGACAGCAATAGGGCAACGATACCAGACACCGGATTTAGAACAACAGCCTTTTATTAGGCAGTCCTTTCAATTACATGGGCCCGTTGGGCTCCGTAAGGAACCCGCACTGAGATTGGGGGTTTAGGGAGGTCAAAGGTCCCGCACGGTCCCCCTCATCGCCTGCTCTGTATCCTCAAGGTGCTGGAGGCTGAGTAAAAAAAGCACAGAATTAATGGTTGCACCTTTATCAGAGGGCAGGAGAGCACCCAAACACTTCCTATGTCTGCTCTAGACTACTCCCTCTCCACTACAGCAACTCCATTTTATGCCCCACACTGATTGCATCTTAATGTCCTCCTGGTGTGTGCACTCTTCCACCCTCCTCTGGAATGTGGCGCTGTCCGTCGTGCTGCACCTTTGCTGCGATTTCTGTCCAGGGAGCTGAATCCCTGGACCTTATCCTGCTGGTGCCACGCCTTTTCCTGCGTGTTCCTGCTCACGTGGGACACCAGCTGAAAGGCGGGGCTGCCACAATAGCTAGGATGTAGCAGAAGCTAGAATCCACCCCACATAGACACATTTGTAGAACGGGTCAACATGCCCAAGTGTAGACCGAAGACCGTAGAAATCCGGTGGGTTCTGAGTTTAGAGGGAAACACCCTATACAGTGAGGGGCAGCTAAAAGTGGACCAACAGCTTATGGACTGCTTCGGAGTGTATAGGGACCTGCTGGTTCATGTGCATAGCTGTGGTGTGCTGTTAGCGAGGAGAAACTAACAGCTTCCGCGCTGGTGTATACCGGATGGGCGAAAGCTCCAAGCTAAACGGCCTTTTCGGAAAATCGCCCATGGTAATGGTTTACTTATTGCTTTGGAATGACCGCCTTTTCCTTGCGGAAAATGGGCGCATTATGGATAGCGTGTGAGAACTATACAAAGCTTCCGTTATGTCATGAACATAATACGGGTTTTACAGACTGTAAGTTCCGTCTGCGTGAACCGTTGCTTATGTGGAGCGAGCGAATCGATCACTTTTACAGGAAAGAATTTAATATTCAATCGATGGCAATGCAGCGTTTGTTATACCAAACACGTTATAGCCTGTGCGCATCCCTATTGCTTTCACCGGTAGTATTTGAGAGCTTTCCCAGACATATTAAATGTATGAGGCTGACCCCAGTCATGGATAAGTAAAGCGATCTTTTCATAAGCACCCTAAAACGCACCCCAAGCTCTGCAAAATCTGCGTCTGGTCTAACTACAGCCCAACTCAGCAGACACATACAGCACCTCTCCAGTTAGCTTCAACTGAAGTGGCTACAATCAGGCAACGTTATGATGAAACTTCCACATTGATGCTTACCGAAGTAACACAAGCATACCGATCATATAATTCCTGCATATAAGTTAACCAGGAGCATTTTTAATTAGCAGAGTATGCGAACTAACATGCAGAAGCTGATAAGCGGTCATGACTTTGAATGTAATCTGTCGCGCGAAAAAGTTATTTCGCGTCCGGTGTGAAAGCTGCTTAATGCGCCCATAACGCCTGTATTTGCGTCTTTGCATTGACTTTGAATGTAGCTAATCTGTCGCGCGAAAAATTTGTTTCGCGTCCGGTGTGAAAGCGGCTTGACGTGTCCATAACATGTATTTGCATTGACTTTGAATGTAGGCTAATCTGTCCTGCAAAAACATTTTTTTCAAGTCTGATGTGAAAGCAGCTTTGTGGATAGTACCTGACAGCTAGAGAGAGCTCGGTGATGTTATGAACATAACACAGGTTTTGTAGACTGTAAGTTCCGTTAGCGCGGACAAGTTGCTTATGTGGAGCTAGAGAATTGATCACTTCCACAGAAAAGAATTACGTATTTAATCTCCGCCTTTTTCAGATTTTTATTAGCCACAACAATTTCTAAAGGGGGATGAAATTATGTCAAGGTAGTGCAGAGAAATCATTTGTAAACCAGTAGAGCTTCTGCATTTTGCATTGCTTTCATGGTAGCACAAAAGAACTTGCTCAGACATTTGTGAAGTATCCGGCTGAACCCGGTCATGGATAAGTGAAGAGATCACTAACTGTAGTGGCTACAATCGGGCAACGTTATAATGAAACTGCCACATTGATGCTTACCAAAGTAACACAAGCGTACTGATCAGAATTACTGCATATAAGTTAACCAGGAGCATTTTTAATTAGCAATGCACGCAAACTAACATGCACTAGCTGGTAACCGAGCAGTCATAACCACAGAGACAAACCCTTGCAATACAGGTTTTAAAGACAGCAAGTTCCATTACTGTGAACAGCATCCAAATTACAAACAAGTACTAAAAGTTATCTTCAATTGTCTTTATGTTCACACACCTTCTGTAGTGTTTCCCCTGATATCACTCTTGCATATTTAGGACACAAACATTAGCAACAGTAACTTGGCTACGTTAGCCACTGCTTCAGGTTTGAGAAGCAGCTGAAAAGCTTAAACTGTGTCGAATTATCCTTTATTGACTAAGCTGTCTTTGGTGAAATGCTGAGCACAACCAGCTAACGTTCCCTTTGGCTATGGCTGTTTGCTGCCAGCAAACAGAAAAAAGCTACCCACTGATTTCTGGTGGCATCGTCTTTTGGAAGAGAAATATTTGTTTTTCTTCGCGTCCAAAAGAAAAGCGCCAGCACCAGGGAAATTGCCAGACGACTACACTGCGCACACACAACGATCGCAAGACTCCATCAAAGGTTTCTGCAAACGGTGAACACTCGGGACCGTCCTCGACCGGGTCAACAACGTGTGACAACGGCACGTGAGGACCGTCAGATCGCACGGGATCATGTCTGTGACCGAACACTACCAGCAAGAAGAACGGCTGCTCAAGTCCAAGGACGACGTGGATTCATTCACCCCAACACCGTACGGAACTGTCTGCGAGCTGCAGGCTTGCGTGCACAACGTCCTTATTTCGGCCCCATAGTGACGGATCGTCACCGAAACCAGCGTCTACAGTGGACAAACAGGCACCAGAATTGGGGACTGCGACAATGGCACGGTGTCATCTTTTCTGACGAGTCACGATTTCACTTAAGGAACGCAGATGGCCGTATACGTGCTAGCGGAGACGTGGTGAACGTTATAACGACGACTGTGTCGTTCAAACGGACCGTTGGGGTGGTGGCAGCTTTATGGTGTGGGAAGCAATAAGCTACTGTCACAGAACCCCTCGCCATATCTGCAGAGGAAGGGTGAACGGCGTCTACTACCGGGACCAGGTGCTGCCGAACCATGTTGTGCCATTCTTCAACCAACACCACGATGTCCACACGTTCCAACAGGACAACGCTAGGGCACACACTGCAAGGGTGTCCATGCAGTACCTTGCACAGCAGAACATCCCCGTGCTTCAGTGGCCAGCTCTGTCACCCGACCTCTCCCCTATCGAGCACTTATGGGATGAAATTGGACGACGTCTTTCACGTCGACGCCAGATGGACAACATCCGAGAACTTGAGGTTGCCCTTGTTCAGGAGTGGAATGCTATTCCTCAGAACACTATCCAGAGACTGATCAACTCCATGCGACGACGATGCACCGCATGTGTTAATGCAAATGGCGGTCACACCCGTTACTGACTTTCCTGTTTGACCCCTACACCAGTTAAACCTCTCTCGCGCATTAACATTATCGTGAATGAAATTGAATGATGTTTACATGTCTTATTAAATCATTCATTATCTCAAATGCATCATACGTATATACTTCACATATCAATCCGTGGAGCTATTCCAGATTTCGTGAGCGGTGCGTTTTCATTTGTACTCAGTATATATTTCAGCTTTCATTCCTGCTGTTCGATTCGCTCTTTGCCCGAACTCCAGTGATGTCGTGTCGTGTGACAGCCTTCAGCATGCCTACATCTGGTTGTCCAATCACGATTCCTCTTTCGGTTTCGGCTGTGGTGTTTCATTCATTGCTTCTACCTGTGCTTAATTCTGGATCTCGCAAAACTCTAAATGCGTTCTCTGATGGGATAATTACTAACCAGCACTTATTTGAGGGTGATTGTAAATATTTTGTCACGTAGTATTAACCTTTATTAACTTATTAGCGAGTGCGAGTGTTTCTAGCGTTTGTAATTCCTGCCTAAGCTTTCCCTGATTAACTGTGTTTAAACCTATGCTTTCCTTTGCTTCTCTCATGGTGCTTTTTACTCATCACGTTTAGATTACCTCAATCTAAACTGTCTAGTTTGATTGATTGTCTTAGAGTCTTGTCTCGAGTCATTATTGTCAACCTCATTAATTTGTTCATTAATCCCATGTGTTTCTGTTTCCTTTCGAGATTGCATTCTGAGTCCCCACCTCCTTCTGTGTCTATATCTGTGGCAGAGTGAGAAGAAACATCAGACGGAACTTTGTATTGGCTTTGCTCTGCATTGTCTCCCCTCCTGTGCCTTCCTGAGTATTTCCTTTGTATGATTCCCGAGTCTTGTGTTTTGCAGCGCCCACGTCTTGTCTGCCCTTTTTCTAGTCTTCCAGTGTTTTCCATCAGTTTAGTTAGGTCGTGTTTTTGTTTTTCTAGTATAGCCACTCTTGGAGTATGCACCTTAGTTTACCCATTGGTTCAGTGCATGTGCATGGTGTTTTATTTCTGGCTTGTTGCCTACTTTTCTGATTCAGTGTTTGGTGTTTCAATAAACACTTCTGGATCCTGCATCTGGTGTTCCCCTGACCTCTGCTTAAGAGCAGTTTGTGGTTTTTGCATTGTCCTGCTGATATACACAAGGCCTTCCCTGGAATAGATGTCATCTGGAACGGAGGATATGTTGCTTTAAATCCTTTTTATTCCTTTCAGCATTCATGGTGCTTTTTAAAACATGCAAGTGTCCCACACCATATGCACTATTGCATCCCCATACCATCAGGGACGCTGGCTTTTGAACTGAACACTGATAACAGGAGAGATGGTCTTTCTCCTCTTCAGCCAGGAGGACATGTTGCCCATGATTTCCAACAAGAATATCAAATTTGGACTCGTCTGACCACAGAATACTTTGCGACTTTGCGACAGTCCATTTTTAATGAGCCTTGGCCCAGGGAAAACTGCGGCACTTGTGGATCATGCTCAACAATGGCTTTCTTACTGTGAGGAATTTGTGACTGGCTTTACCTTAAATGAAGGACCCAAAACACCTTTTATATTTGCAATTATGTTTTCATCATTTAATCAGAAAGTAAGTGAGTACATAATCAAGAGAAATCATATGCATGTAATCAAATGAAGGCAACAAAATGAAGTTGAATGTTCCTCTGCGAGAGGTCGAAGTAGAGCAGGGGAGGGGGGCTTGCGCAGTGTCCGCCGATACTCTGACTCATCAGAGGGCAATCGAAGGATGGCGATCGAATGCGCTGAAGTTCTTCATGTTATTTCTTCATAGTCCATCTTCCCTTTGTTCGGGCTCCAGCTGTGCGCTTATCTAATTGATGTTCGTGAACTCTATTTGACCAATATCCGCTTGTTTGGACCAAACCTCAAAGGACATTCACAACTCATTTTTGTTCTTCGTCGTCTGTCTTTCTGTATGAATTAATACACGGAAGGAGGATTCACTGTTAATCTTTTTTAGACAAGGCCAAATAGATTAGTGGCGCAGCTGGGACCATGAAGCAAAGCACAGACAGTCTAAAAATTCCACTGCGTCCCCTTTCACTGATTGCAGGTGTCTGTATTCTTTCAGTATGAGGTACAGAAAGTCCCTGGAAACGTCCCTGAAAAAGTTCCATTCACTCAGATTCATATTGTTTTAGATTAATACAATGTTTCAGTTAATATCAGTTTAAGCTTGATTATTAATACATTCAGATATATAATACTTGATTAATAGTTTATTCAGATATGCAATGAAAACAACAATTGTGCAGTGGCTAATTATGATCATGCTTATAGTAATACATTGATAGTACATTTCAGTGCTCATTCATTTGAAGAAACTTGATTATTCAGGTTAAATAGATTAATATTTTCCTACATTACTGCATGATAGAGTTTTAGGAGGCATCTGTTGATGGCACGGCAGACTGTGTTTACTGACAGTGGTTTCTTGAAGTATTCCTGGGTCCATCTAGTAATGTCAATGACAGAATCATGTCGGTGAGTGATGCAGTGGCGTCTGAGGGCCCGAGGTTCTCGGGCATCCAGTAAAGGTCTTCGTCCTTGTCCCTTTCGCTTAGAGATATTCTCCAGTTTCTCTGAATCTTTTGATGATGTTATGCACTGTCAATTATGAGACCTTCAAAGCCTTTGCAATTTGACATTGAGGAACATTGTTTTTAAAGTATTGCACAATTTTTTTACACAAGCCTTCACAGGTTTGGTGATCTTTACTTCTGAGAGACTCAGACTCTCTAAGACATCACTTTTATAATCAATCATGTTACACACCTGATGCCAGTTAACTTAATCACTTGCTAAATGTTCTTTCAGCTGATTCTCTTACATATTAATTGCTTTTTCAGCCATTTTTCCCTATGTCCCAACTTTTTTGAGACATGTTGCAGCCAGAAAAAATTAAATAGGCTCATTTTGTGGATAAAAATGTAAAATGTCTCAGTTTCAACATTTGAAATGTTCTCTCTGTTCTTTTGTAAATAACATATTGGCTCATGTGATCTGATTGTCATTGCATTTTGATTTTATTCACGATGTACACTTCGTCCCAACTATTTCAGAATTGGGGTTGTAGTTCATGTGCCATTTTAAGATGAAATTTGCCTTTTTTTTCTGATGCTTGTGTGCATAATTTTCTGTCGGGGGAATAACGCAAAACAGAGTGATGTCCCTACCTGATTTTGAAGAACAAGTGAAGGAATTGCTGGCATGTTGACTCTCCTTGCCTGGAAGTTCATGATGTTGGCTTCACAATTTAACTCCACTGAGAAGAGTATCCATGTATGTGAGAAGAAGAGGTTGTTGATACTGATAGTTATGATCGATTTCCTTTTCCTGACACCTATTAATACTGTGTGAGTGTCCTAAGCAATATATTGAATGATGTAAAGCATATTGGTTACGCCTATGAAGTGCTACTTAATGCTGTGATACTGAGACAGCAAGGTCCTCTCCACAGCAAACTAACTCTGCCATTGCCCTTGACAAAATATCAAAACTTTTTTTATATTTGAATTTCCTTCAGTGTCATATCATTTTTCTCATAAAAGCTCTCTTAAAAAGTTATTCTAAAAGGTGTTCTTGGAACCAAGAACCTTGGGCCAATGGGTCTTTTTTTTTGACAAAGATGGTACAAATTTATATGCAAAATATTCAGAATTCAGAATCGTAGTACAAAAACATGAATAAGAATAGACTAAAAGAACATAACTACATTTCTGTGAAAGCCAAAAAATATCAAGGTTATATACATTCTGTCGTATTTTTACCCAAAGGCTATGCTTCAGTGCTTTGGAAAATCAATTTTTCCTTCATTGTCCCCTCATCTCCTTGTAACTTGAATGACAAAAAAGTACCTGTCCTTGCTCGTCCACTTCAGTGAAATATTGAAAAACGCATCCTTGAGGTTATAAAGAAATCACTGAGTTGCAAATTGAAAGGGTGATAGAAAACTTGGACGAATGGTATTGGAGGACCCATTGTCACTAAATGCCACAGTCATTACAAGTTACAGAGATGAACAAATCCACGAAGATATGGACAAATATCTTTTGGAGACAGATATTAAACTAATAAAAAATAAAATTCAATTTTATTTACTTTTCATCATTGTAATGGCCACAAAGCACGATTTATAATATACAGGCCAAAATATTACCCAGCTGGCAATCGATCAACCTTCAAATGTTGTTGCAATAATATCAGGTAAAGAATACATGTTATTTCAATATCAGAACAAAGTTGAACATTAACCGGTAGAAGAAGAGTTGAAAAATTACTAAGACCTCTCAGCCCCGATACATTGAATCACAGGTAAAAGGTGTTTGAGCCAGAGTGAAATGTCATTGTGGTACAAAACCTGGACAAGGCATGCCTACCCACCAAGGCTCTCACCATTTGAGAGAAATGGCCTGGACAAAGTTTTCAAGGTGAAGGCCACTGAGCCAAGGTCAAAGGTCATTCGGGTACGAAACCTCAAGGAAGCATGTCTACCCACTAAGGCAAGTCCACATATGCAAAATCAAGTTCCTAACTCGAGCAGTTTGAGAGAAATGGCCCAGACAAAGTTTTAAAGGTGCAGGTCACTGAACCAAGGTCAAAGGTCATTTGGGTACGCAACCTTGACAAGGCACACCTACCTACCAAGGCAAGTCTATATTCAAAATCAAGTTCCAAACCCAAGCAGCAACAGAGGAATGGTCTAGAAAAAAAAAATTCCCGTCTGCCACCCATCTGCAAAGGAGACAACAAAACCCCTCTGCCTCTTAGTCGGGAGTGAGGGGTAGAAATTATACAGTCTGGTCACCCGCGACCGCATGAATGTAGCCCCCGAAAGCCCACTCCTCCAGCCTGTACTGCATCCACGTGGAAATCTCAATGTTTCAATGTTTCAGGACGCGGCGAGCGGCTGTGCTACTTTGGGTTATCGTGAGAATAACATGAGTCCAATGGCTGTAGCTATTTTTTGTCTTTAATCAAACAAATGCATACATTCCATGCGATTCAAATATTTACTCACCACTCCCTTACACACTCCGCTGCATTCGGTCAAAAACCTGTTGCCCTTCCGGGGTCAACACACTTACCAACACCTGTGTTACCCCTCATTATAAGCCTTGGCTTATACACAGTGAACAACACAGCGACACATAGTGGACAATGACAGAAATGAAGGCAATCACATATTTGGCTCCTATACAGGCATCTTAGAAACTTTAGTAACAGCTTTGCTGTTTTCTTTGGTAGGCCTGATGCTGTCATTTAAAAATGAATTGATTGAGGCACACTGAAAAAATTACAACAGTCCTAGCTAAGCTTTCACTTCAAAAGAAAGAAGGATGGCGATGAAGGTGCAGGTAAGCATACTGACTATTCTGCCCATTAGCCACGAGATGCTTAATTTTCTAAGGTGTAGGCCACTGGCAGTTGTGCTTGCCACACAGTAACTCAACTGAGCTTCAATTTTTACAAGTCCACATTTAGGCTATGTAAGGTTCTATTGGAAAAATATTGATGCTTCTAATACAGTTCTATTCCGATTGTAGTGTGAATCATTGCAAAAATTTCACGATACACCACTGACTATGGGTACTGTCGGAGAGCTATTTTTCTAAGGTCTGCTCATTGCAATGTATGTGTGTGCTCTCATAATGCACAGATTTGGAATCTGGTGCGCTAATTCTAGCTCCAAGAAGTGAAAACTGTTTTTTTTTTGTTAGAAAACTGAAAAAGAGTCTTATTTTAAAAAGTCAGATTTTCTGATAATTTAAAAAAATTTTTGGTTTTCTTTCCATCCTGATATTTGATAAGTCTCAGAATTGGCACAAATAGAAATATACAAAGGACATGGAGCCACAAGTGTGATAATATTTTGACTAACAACACCCATACTTGTTACCTTGTAACTTAAGCGCTACATGTTTTGGCAAATCAATAGTTATGATCTTGGAAAGTCCAACAGTGAAAAGAGACAATAAAGTATCAATTTTGGGTGACATGAAGTGTTGCTCATAAAGGCTTTATACAGCATGTATAATGCCTTCATTTAAATGAGTCACAATGTCTTCATAAGTCATACATAAGCAAATGTTATGCTTTGTAAAGGGTGAAATAACACACACTTATTCAGCATCTAACACCAGATGTGACAGTGACAATGTCACTTAGCTGACAATGTCAACCTTTATAGCATTTACCCACAAGATAAGTGACATTGTCATTGTCACATCTGGCATCACATGCTGATGAATAAGGATGTGTTATTTCACCCTTTATAAAGCATGACACTTAATTATGTATGATATGTGAAGACATTATGTCTCATTTATCAAAGCATTATACATGCTGTATGAATCCTTTATAAACAACACTTGTAAAGTGTGACACAATTTTGAAACCAAAGAGATAGAATTGGTATTATTTAAAGTCTACATGATGTTGTTGCTCAGCATTATGCAGTTATGGCTCCATGTAATTGTAATATTAATACTTGAAATTTTTATTTCACTCTTTTAGTTTTAGATGTACAAAACCCAAAACCAGTGAAGTTGGCACGTTGTGTAAATCGTAAATAAAAACAGAATACAATGATTTGCAAATCCTTTTCAACCTATATTCAATTGAATACACTGCAAAGACAAGTTACTTAATGTTCGAACAGGTAAACTTTGTAATTTTTTGCAAATATTTGCTCATTTGGAATTTGATGCCTGCAACATGTTTCAAAAAAGCTGGCACAAGTGGCAAAATAGACTGAGAGAGTAGAAGAATGCTCATCAAACACTTATTTGGAACATCCCACAGGTGAACGGGCTAATTGGGAACAGGTGGGTGCCATGATTGGGTGTAAAAGCAGCTTCCCTGAAATGCTCAGTCATTCACAAACAAGGATGGGGCGAGGGTCACCACTTAGTGAACAAATACGTGAGCTGATTGTCAAACAGTTTAAAAACAACATTCCTCAACAAGCTATTGCAAGAAATTTAGGGATTTCATCATCTACGGTCCGTAATATCGTCAAAAGGTTCAGAGAATCTGGAGAAATCACTGCACGTAAGCGACAAGGCCGAAAACCAACATTGAATGCCCGTGACCTTTGATCCCTCAGGCGGTACTGCATCAAAAACCGACATCAGTGTGTAAAGGACATCACCACATGGGCTCAGGAACACTTCAGAAAACCACTGTCAGTTACTACAGTTCGTCGCTACATCTGCAAGTGCAAGTTAAAACTCTACAATGCAAAGCAAGAGCCATTTATCAACAGCACCCAGAAACGCCGCCGGCTACGCTGGGCCCAAGCTCATTTAAGATGGACTGATGCAAAGTGGAAAAGTGTTCTGTGGTCTGACGAGTCCACATTTCAAATTGTTTTTGGAAACTGTGGACGTCGTGTCCTCCAGACCAAAGAGGAAAACAATCACCCGGACTCTTATAGGTACAAAGTTCAAAATCCAGCATTTGGGGGTGTATTAGTGCCCAAGGCACGGGCAACTTACACATATGTGAAGGCACCATTAATGCTGAAAGGTACATACAGGTTTTGGAGCAACATATGTTGCCATCCAAGCAGCGTATTTCTCATGGATGCCCCTGCTTATTTCAGCAAGACAATGCCAAGCCACATTCTGCACGTGTTACAACAGCATGGCTCCGTAGTAAAAGAGTGCGGGTACTAGACTGGCCTGCCTGTAGTCCAGACTTGTCTCCCATTGAAAATGTGTGGCGCATTATGAAGCGTAAAATACGACAACGGACACCCCGGACTGTTGAACAACTTAAGGTGTACATCAAGCAAGAATGGGAAAGAGTTCCACCTGAAAAGCTTCAAAAATTGGTCTCCTCAGTTCCCAAACGTTTTCTGACTGTCGTTAAAAGGAAAGGCGATTTAACACAATGGTAAAAAGGCCCCTGTGCCAACTTTTTTGCAATGTGTTGCTGCCTTTAAATTCTCAGTTAATGAATTTGCAAAAAAAAATAAAGTTTCTCAGTTTGAACATTAAACATCTTGTCTTTGCAGCGTATTCAATTGAATATAATTTGAAAAGGATTTGCAAATCAATGTATTCTGTTTTTATCTACGATTTCCATAACGTGCGAACTTCACTGGTTTTGGGTTTTGTACTACACAGGTTGTTTTTGGTAAATGGGAATGTTTCCCAATAAGAATTTTGAGTCTAAAATGCTGAACATAAAAAAAAATATCTGCAGAAATTTTAGACTGTGAAAACATTCTCATGAAATGCAAGCATTTACACATCCTGACAATTTATGAACCTGTATGCACCTTTTCAAGGCAGCTTTGTATATTTGACTCATTTGTTTAGAACCAAAGGCGTACTCTGAAGTATTTTCTGAAAAGTGTTTTCAGATCTTTGGTCTTTGGGATCTTTGGGAAAGTTATCACTCACGACAATTACACTATTTGTGAGTTTCAGAGACAGCACAAAATAAAGGGAAAAGGGAGTATCAACAGGGCAATAATTATGCAGTCAAATTGCATCATACAGTTCTTGTTTCTAAATACTTGGTTCACAGTACACCTGTTTCCTAAATCATGATTCTTGAGGTCTGATGACTGCTGGTTTTCAACCCTCCATTTACCGGAGGGTCAGGTGTGATAACAGTCCTGCCAATCAGTAGCGATGATTGTTCACTTAAAGGAGGACTATCATCATAAAATGTCTGCCTTCCTGTTATTTCAATTTGTTAATCCTGTGCTAGTTGAGCTGCAATAATATAGCACAGTTGGCTAATTACATAATAATAAAAAAATCTAATTTAATTGAGCCTAATGGGCAGGGCCATTATTTTTCGTAGCACCTGTCGTGTCTGATTCTTGGGAGCGAGATCATGACGTCAGCGCGGAGGTCTGGCGCTTCCAGGCATCATGGTCGATGTATTTGATTTAATGAGATGAGAAACGATTGTGTCAACGACACTAAACAGAAGATGGCCAGTGTGACAATGCACACGTTCCCAAAGGACAGGGATTTAATTCGCCGTTGGGTCATGAACTCGCACAATGACACAATGCATATTACTGTTCAGGGATGCTCCGTTTACACTCTCAGCCGTCGCTGTTGTGATTCTTCTCTGTGTGCTTGTTTGTGCTTGTGTGTTTTTCCCCGTGTCTCTCTTGGTTTGTATTTCAGCTCCAATCCTGCGGCCTGACCACCTATTCCCCCTCACCTGGTTCCAGTGATGTCGTGTGACAGCCTGCATGCCTGAGTCTCGTTGTCCAATCACGTTTCCTCTTCTGGTTTCGGCTTTGGTATTTCATTCATTGCTTCCACCTGTGCTTTATTCTGGGACTTGCAAAACTCTGAGTGAATGTGTTTTCTGAAAACTTCGAGTGAATGCTTTCTCTGATAGGGCCATTACAAACCGTACTAACCAGCACTTAAGGGTGTGTAAATATTTCATCATGTAGTTACTAACCTAATTAACTCATTAGCAATGCGTGCGTTCCTGGCTTTAAGTAAATTCTGTCTAAAGCTCTACCTGATGAAGTTGTTTAAAGCTATGCTTTTCTTTGCTGTTCTCGTGGTTCTTTTGACTTGTCACGTTTAGATGACCTTAATCTAAACTGTCTAGTTTGATTGATCGTCTTGGCGTCTCGTCTCCAGTCATTATTGTTACCCGGTCCTCGTGAATTTATTTATTTATCCCATGTGTTTCTGTTTCCCCTTGAGGATGCCTGCCATATCCCCGCCTTCTTCCTAGTGTATTTATTCTGGGAAGAGGGTAGAGATGTCAGACCGGACTTCGCACGCGTTTACCTGAATCTGAGCGGCATTGAGAATCTCTGTTCCTGAGCACCCCAAGCATTTCCGTTGTTTTCAAGTTCCGTGTTCTCCTTTGTCTTAGTCCGTGATTTTCGCCAGCTTGTTTTTGTTATTTATTTCAAGCCACTCGTTGAGTGTGTATTTTAGTTTTTTCCTGCCCTTGGCAGAGTACCTAGGTTCTCCTGGTTCAGTGCATGTGCACGGTGTTTCTTTTCGGCCTGTGTGGCGCATTTTCTTGTGTCTGTATTTCCAAATAAACCCCCTGGATCCTGCACCTGGTGTCCACCTGACCCATTCCTTAACAGTCGCATTCATGTCCTGATTCCGTGCTTTCACAGGCTGAAACTCTGTCTCGCGTAGCTTGAGTTCAAAACAATGGCGGCCTTCATTTTGGATTTTATCATGGAAATTACGGGCAATTATCGCCAATTACCTGGAAAAGAGGCGGCACCTATGCTCCTCTGGAGCTCTCCATCCTTGGTAGAATAGGGTGAGGACCTTCCACCATTTTGGCTCTGATGTACTGGTGATTCCTCAAGTAATGCTGGCAGTAACCCTCTACAGTGGCACCCCTCCTCGGACGTGATCGAGTCATTACCGTGGCCTAAGGTAAAGAGGACAAGAGTGATCAGAGATCAGTATGCTGGACTCTGGCAACTAGATTTATACAGGAGAGGAGATGGAGCTGAAGCCAGCTGCCTTCAGTGCTTCAGCCCCCTGAGTGCTTTTAGTGTTCTCCTGACCTACAGCCTGCATTCTGAGTCACAAGCTAAGATTGCAGGAGATGAGCTGACCAGAGGACTGTGTAAATCTGTACACATGCCTGCATCTATTCTCATTCTTCCTTTGCCAGGATAGATGTTTTTATTCCCTACTGCTGTGTAACATGCTTTACAGAGTGCAAGAGATGATTTTTTTTTTAAACATACACAGTTCATTTATTAGGACTGCAAAACAGAACATGCAACTTTTTCGTTTTTCAACTTAAAAAAAGGTTATTGGCTTCACCGCCTTAACTTTTTAGTTTTGTGAACTTAATAGTCACAACATATGACGCAAATCCTAAATCTTGACTAGTCTTTCCACATCGACTGAAATTAACTTGAGGTAGCCCTTAAACTAACCTTTTTAATTTGAAAAGTTGCCTTTTTTTTTAACAGGAAAAATACTATGTGTACACTCATAGTTGGACATTGCATTGCATTTAGACTCGTTCTGACTCTGAGAGATGTTTTCATGACTTGGTCATTCATCCAAAAAAGAAAAAATGAACTGTGAAAAAAAATATTCTTTACTTTATGCCCATGGGGACATATTTTGAATCACCACCTTTATTTTCCAAATCTGAAGTTTTATTTTCATTAGCTTTCATCATTTCCATTGTGCACTTGTTAATATCTGGGTCCAATTCAAATCTGGAACACAAAAGCACAAATGAGGCTGCATAGTTTTTTCAAAATGTTTAATCAAAGTTGTAAAACAACAACAGTCAGTAATATGAGCACGACAGTAATAAAGTAATAACACATTGAGGGGGGGGGGGTTTGACAGGTGAGTAATTAAAGACCCGCTCCGCTAGAACTCTGGTTTTTGATCTTGTTAACATATTCTTATGGTATTTATTAATAGTAAAAGATGTATCAGGAGTGAAATAAGCAGTCAACATCATAACTGGACATTTCCACTTTAAAACTTCAATGTCTGAAAGAGTCTCAAAAAAACGGATCCAGACAGTCATGGGCTGTGTTTAATCTTATGTGCTTAGGAAAGTTCCAATTCCTTGAAAATGATCTGGAAATATTTATCCGGCAGCCATGATATGTGCAGTTCAAATTCTGTAAATGTTAAAGGGGCAATAAGCGGAAATTCATCATTTCTAGATTGAAGGAATTAAAAAATCACGATGTGAAGAACGAGAGGTGTAATTTCTTCTGGAGTATAGCAGGACATCACACACCCACACTCTGTTGATCTCCAGCCCTTGTTTACAAACCGGTCCGGCTGCGCGTTCATGTATGTTCATGTGAATCACCGCCTTCTCCCTCCTCTCGGCGCCCTTGTCCCTCCCTCCCTATAAAAGGCTACTGCCAGTGAGCAGTGGTAGCGCATATTTTCACAGCAAAATGGCGGAGAGCGAAACGAAACGTTCACCTGAAAATGACCAGGATCCAAGATTACCTCTGAAGAAACAACGGTCGTTGGCAAAGAAGTTGTCGTTTAAAGACAGGGACAGAACCCAGATTAACATTGGCCTTGCATTTCCAAGGTGGAGAGCACTGGGAGAGCTAAAGGGGCTACAATTTGACTCAGAGCTATCACTTCTCCTGGGCAGGTAAGTAACAACATAAAGTCAAATATCTGCTTTAATTAGTGTGACAGTAACGTTAGGCACATGTTGCTATATCGATTCAATTAAATTTAATGTTACAGTCTTAGCATGGGTTTATGTCCGCAGCTTGAGTTGTTAGCGGCTCGGTCCCAGCGATGGGTCAGACATTACGGTTGTGCTCGGTACGTAGCCCGGCAGCCAGCTAACATAGATTGTATTTGCAGGAAAGCTATGAACTGCTTTCATATTGTCAATACATTACTAACTAGTCTGCTAATACCATTAGCGGTGAACAGACAAGTTTGATGCTAATGGTGACGCACTAAATTATTGGCATAATGATTAATTTATGGACAAAACAGCATAGAAAACTTGCCAAAAGGAAGTTTGACATCATAATTTTATAAGTTACTTACTTAGTTATTCCACAAGTTTCACAAAATGGTGATGTTGTTTTGCTCAGTGTGTTTGCACTTTGCAGATATTCATTCGCAGATGAGGAGGGGGGGGGGCGAAGTTAGAGAGCAGAGTTTCAGGGAGGTGTGGCTCATGACACTTTGTTTTAGTCTACAGGCAGTGCACAACAGCAAACAAAGCGGTGAAACAATTTTGCTTTTTGCCAGTTTAAGGAAAAGCGCTTCAGTGCTTCCTAACTTATCTCTTTGCACAGGTACACTGGACCATCCTTTATGACAAGAAAAGAGATACAGCCGTCCCCCAATTCCTTATGGCAGCAAAATTTGAAGCGATGCACTATCTATCCGGCCATTTATGAATATAAACCAACATGACAGGCAATGGATGCATGATTATATCGACCTGTAAGTACATTCAGACTTTAGCAGCACGGTTGTGTTTTCCTGTGCTGTTAATAATTCTTCTAACATATTAAGGAAAGGTACTTCAGTGCTTCCTAACTTATCTCATTTAGAATAGGGTAAGCTGAAAGACCATTCATGAAAAGAAAGAAAATAAACCCGACCCTCAATTCCTTACAGTGGCAATATTTAAAGCAGCGCATCATCTAGTATCTGACTATTTGCAAAAACAAACAAATATGATGGGAAGGGACACATGATCACGTCGCCTAGTGTGAGTGCAATCAAATTTTCTTAGAATCAAGGTTGTCTTTCCCTAAGTCCTTTTGAATACTCATTTCACCATTGCTTGACTTCATGACATCTTCCGTTGAGGAAAGTGGAATTAAATGATGCTTTAAGAGGAGAATCCAGTGTTCTGCAATATTGTAATCTTGCAGGCTAATTTTCACTGTTTTCACAACTATGGCTAGGATAAGTTCAGTTCTTGGTTGCAAAACATAAGTTGCAAAAAGAAAGCATTCATTTATTGCCCCAAAAGCTGAAAATCTAAGAGAAATTGGTGCAGTTTATATGGAAACATTGAATAGACCAGCTTTGGTTTCCATTAGCTATTTTCCTGATCATTGTTTTGACTATTTCAATCAAGAACAGATGGTTTTTCCCACAGAGCTTATACTGAAGCTTGACCCTGTGCCATTTATTTATCCTGGGGACATGGCGAGTATAAGCAAACATATTGGTCACCCAGTAAGTTTAGCCTTTTTCTTGTGTTTTAACCTGCCAAGTTACATGATTCATGTCAAATGCTGAGAGGACATGTGACCTAACTATATGCTGAATTCTGGATGTTTGACTTTATGTGGACAGTTACTTCTCAGAGCCAGTTATTGGGAGCATGGTTTATCAAACATTAGCGACACATTATTAGCTGGCTAACGCTGACTGTTGGCTGATATCCTCTCTGAAACCATTATGTCTCTGAAGTTGTAGAGAGCAATAGCTGCAGGAAATACATTTTGGCACGGCTGCTTGTTGGTGACCTTGTATAATTCCCTCTCCTTCCCCTCGGTTTCCATTTTGAATATGAATACCACAAAGGGAAAATGAGTCAAAAGTTTGCATTTTTGTTTATTTTATGTATTATATATTATTTTAATATTTTATATATTTAATTTTTTTTCATATTTTTCCAGTGCCTTCTTTTTATGATCGTTTAGAATTTCTAATTCATCATTTCTCCACAATGTGAAAATGTGACTTCGATAATTTTTCCATTGTGGTCTTGAGTAATTGGTTCGCACTCTGAATGAAACAGACAAAAAAGTCTTTGCGAAAGGCACAACTTTAATGAGGAGCATGAGCATAAATTTCAGCACATTGCTATTCTCAGTGCTCATGGAGAAAAAAATTAATTGTGGTCTTCAAATTTCTTACTGAATTACTTTGATATTGCAACTTCCCATTGTGTAACGTAATTAGCAAGTTGAAAAATGTAGGGCACTGGCAGCCCCAGAAGCTCCCGCCGTTAAGATGAACAAAATGTCAAAGTTTTTGTTGAAGAACGCATGCATGGACGGACGCACGCACGGATGAAGCCCGATACCATAGCCCCTGTGTAGCCCCCCCCCCCTTGAGCCTTGAGCCTCTTTTTCAAAAATGGCAAGCCCAAAATGAAATGAGGCCCAGTTTACACGAAGACGCTTGCGAGTAAAGACGACAAAATATTTTAACAGAAGTGCCTTTTGTTTATATGGTGACGGCGTTTTTGGGGCTTGAAGACGCAAAAATCTCAAACCACCCTCAAATGGAAAACTTGAATACGCTCCGGCGTAGCGTTTCCGTCTAAACTGGCCAAGACGCAAAACTGACTCAGATCTGCTGTTCTGCTCACGTCGCGTAGGCGTTTACGTCACGCAGTAAACAAACATGTCGGATTACATCCATGCTTCGGACCTTCAGGCTACTCTGGCAGCCATATTAAATGTACAGGAATCGTTACTACAAATGTACAGAATCTGTACACATGCTATTGGCGAACAGAGGAGGATCTACCTGACCAGACGAAGCTCTTCTTGTTACCGGTAGCCATATTTTGTGATTTCGCGGCACAGTGACGAGAAGAAGGAAGATTCTACGCATGCGCGTAGGCATGGCGGCGTTTGTGATAGTGTATCACAGCACCACCTAGCCGTCTGGCATGCATACCCAATCGATTTCTACACACTTTTTGCGTCACCGTATGCACACAGATTTCCTCCCGAGAACGCTCGTCTGAACGCGAAATAAAAAGTTAAGACGCGACGCCACTTTTGCGTCTTCTGTTGACACCGTCATCATGTAAACCTAGCCTCAGTATATCTCTGCAACTATTTGGTCCATTTGAATGATCTTGGGATCATAATACGGGGAAAACCATTTGGGATTTCTGCCATGGTGTAAAAATCAGTGTATATGTCACTGAGTCAGAGCAAATGAAGATGGAACACAGTATAAATCAAAGACCTCATTTTGCGCCAAACAAAGTTTTACTTCTATCCCTTGTAAACTTAATTAGTTGCTGTCTGAAACCTCTAAAAATGTACAGCACAGGATTTCACCATTAAATGTGCCAAAGATTATTCTAATCAAGTAAATCAGAACAAAATTAGAGAGGAATGTCTAGGTGGCTTCTCCAAATTGGCAATTCATGTACTTTGTGTGCCAAATCAGATTTCTCTGAGATATAAAACTCTATAAAACTATAAAACTCATCTAATTTCACGTAAATGTCACTACAGGCATTTACCCAAATACAACCAATTTTACATTTTTAGAATTTATAATTTTTTAAATGATTATTTCTGCCAGTCCTCTAGCCTATACAATTTCCCATTCAAAGACAATAAAAACAAAGAAAATGAAGTTTGGCTCTACTGGAGCAGATTTATTTTTCGAAAAAAAAAAGTTAATTAATAAGATCATGAATACAAAAAGGGTTAAAAAATGGGGGAAAAAAAGTCGAAAGAATAAAAACCCCTGCAATTATTTATACAAGCAAAATGGTACTATTGTCTTACTAAAGCACGCCTGACCAGAGACTCAAATGCAGGTCGCCTGCACTGTAGCCCTACACCCTAACCACTAGGCTATACCATTTGACAGTCACACCCATATAAAGAATGAGACAAAAAAAACAAGTCACTCACCTTCTTTGTTCTGTTGTGCCCACATTATTCACGTGTTTCTGTCAGAAACTTTGAAAATCAGGGTTGAATATTTAGCGGATGATTATACTGAAAATACCACAAACAAGCCTGTTAAGCATTTATATTGTCGCGCTATTTAAGTACATTCGAATGGCCAATGGAATCGGTTTGACACACTGGGAATACAAGGCTCTAGCTCAGGCAGGCATTGTGCGATAAAGGTGCTTTAGGACTCGTTGGAAACGACAGAAGCCATAGAATCAAATGGCTACTGGTAAATTCTTACTGACAGCATCACAAGCCAATCATAGAGACGAAAATACATTGCAAGCAAGCTGAATGCTGAGGAACTGAGATCTTTGTGAAGCAATGCTCTAGAAGAAAAACATGCTTTGAGACTTGCAGATCTAGTTTCGTTTTAACACTGACACATTGAGCTAACAATAGCAAGCATGGATTTACCCTCAAAAAGTTTTTTTTTATTAGAAAATAACAAAGGTAAGACAATTTTTTGCTCATCTCTGCAGACTGTAAAGTGTATGCCTGCTTTTCTTTGAGTGTGGTATCGGTTTAAAATGACAGGGCTCATATCTTTGGATTCTGTGGACTTTCCTTTTTCATTTGAGGTATTGTTTTTATGAATAGCACAAATTCAGGAGAAATTTTAGCGATTCAGCCCTGATATGATTTTATCCTATGTTTTGCTGCATGCTTATTTACTTCCTTGGTGCTTGAATTGTGTTCACTTGAGGTAAAAACTGTCCACATGAGCTTTTTGCCTAGTTTCTTTGCGAAATGTGGATATGCCACAAGATAATGTTGCGATTTGGAATCATGCTGTATTTACTATTTGTAACCACCGCCCCCTGGTACCGGGGCATAGGGCTTAAGGGGTTAAGCTGTGAAATCCTTAAGGAGGCAAGAAACCTATCCAGCAGGCCTGTCTCCGGAAGTAAATTTCTCAATCACATTTCAGGAAATTCCTAAAGCGAGCACACAGCATTCTGAGAGAAAAAAATGGTAAATCCATGTTCAAACAAGTCATGCACAAATATACTTAGATGTCTAAAGGGGAAGTTTATAAACTTTCTTGCAAAATACTACTAATAATAATAGTAATAATAGTAATAATAGTAATAATAATAATATTATTAATTCCATGATATCTGGGAAATTTCATTCCTAAACCTCTGATAAATGGGTTGTTCTAAGTAAACGTCCTCTCTATGGAATGAGGTTTGTTCTAATTTGCCAGTGAACAGAGCTACCGTGAAAATGAACAACGATGATGTCATAATCCCCCAGTTACTTGCAAGTCGTTAAATACAGATAACTAAGTAAGTTGCTAGTTTGCTAGCCCTTAAACTCCAGAATGAATCAGGGATCTCTACGTGGGTTTTTGCGAGAGTGGGCCGCCCGACCTGAAGAACGGCCCCCTTGTACATTTGCGGAAATTGGTCTCGGATAACATTAACGTTATTATTATATATTTTATTCGCGCTCTCCCACCTTCAGAAGACAGAGGCTAGATTCATGCTTGAACAAGTTTTGACAATTCCTTACAACAGATAATTATTCTACACCATTTAACAAAATCGGTTCATCAAACGAGTTTAACGTTGATACCATAATCCTATTTTGAGCATCTAACAGCAATTGTAGCTTAATTAACTTACCGAGATTCAAAGTTGCTGAAGATAAAAACGTTTTCTTCATACTCCATGTAGATCATAAACCCTATATATACAGCTCATGAAATTGGTTGAGAGGTGTAAGCATTGTAGATTTAGAAAATCCACATCACCCCCATTTACTTTTGTTTAGACGCAGGCCCTGCCCTCCCTGATATGGCTGATGCGCTGATGTATCAAAGCAACGGGCCAAAGCTGCTAATGTGGTTTTTACGTATATATGCCTATGGGTGCATGTGCATGGTGTTTGTAGCAGGTGTCTGCGTCGTAGCCAGATGGATGATTTTATGAACCACAGCTGTACAGACGGTAATTGCTGTTCGCAAATATACTAGCGGGCTAATGCAACAAACGCTGAGTCTCTCATGGAGTTTTTCTGTTTTAATACAGGAACTTTACTAATTAACCCCTCTCTGCAGATGTAGACACTTGCGTCTATAGAACTGCAAATTTAAGCACGTAGTTACAGTACTCGTCCACGAGATGGCACCCCCGGATCAGTTATTGAATATTCACGAGCAGGCAGAGCTGAAACACGATTTAGTGTATGGAGAATCACTTGCGACAGAAAAAAACTCTGTACCCTGTAGCAACCACTTTAGCTACAGTGAGCCAACAGTATTCCAATTAGTGGTTAAAAAAAATTGACAAATTCAGCGCTCCCTTATATCCACCTAAGTACTGGTGTCGATAGCCAGTCACTCAATTACATACTCAGATTCATCTGCGTAACTGCACAGTTATAGTTCCCGCCCTCGTGAAGCTTCCCCGGTAACGATGTATTGATTGACTCGTTTCTTATCCAATAACCGAGTGTTTAAACTTTCCTCAATTACTGAAATACATTGATCGGACAATAAGAATAGGATACAAAGCTGAGCGTAAAAGTAAGGTCAGTTGTATTCTTCGAATGTTGGCCACGGTTGTGCAGCAGAAAATGATGCGATTTCAAAGAAAAAAAGACACCCGAAACCAGCCTGAAGTGTTCAGTTCCATTTACGAGATTTAAATGTTGTATGGATGCGGTCAATGGGAATTATTATCCCCCACCAACACAAAGTGGGAGGGGGATATAGGTTTGACCTCCGTCCGTGCATGTGTGCGTGCGTCCGTCCGTCCATCCGAGAGAAAGGGGACAACTTTTCTCAGAAACTATTACAGATAGGACAACCAAATTTGGTGCGTAGCTTCAGACCATAAAGGCCTTGATGGAGTTCGAAAATAAGAAACACACAATTGGCGGGGGATGTTGTTGACCATGTTGACTTGTTCCGAATGAAACAGTACTGGAGGGTTCCTTCTACCCGATACATCTGTCTCTGGAGGAGGGCATCAATAAAGAAAACAGGTTATGCTTCTACTTCTCTGGAATTTATACCGCGTTTAAAGACATCGAATGCCGAGGTTTTCATTTCTCCAGCTGCATCCAGCCCACGCATGTCGGTAGATCCCTCGGTACGTTCATTGCACCATTCTTCTAAATCTAGGGAGGTATATGTCGTTTGATTTTTCCTGAAAGTGGAATTTCTGTTCTGTTAAAATAAGGTACATTTCAGAATTCAGATATTACTGAGTTAGTGAGATTTTACCGTTATAAGGTGTAAGGTTGTGAGCTCGGATGTGAGAGCGGTTAGCTGGCTGTTTAATCAGCAGTTTATCAGCAGTTTATTTTATGTTCAACTGCACTGATATTGATAAATTCATGCTAAACTCAACCAGAAAATCATTAGTTCATGCTAAATTTCATGCCTCAAAAGTTAATTTGTGTTAAATATATATTTATTTTATTATCTGACAGTACAACATTTTGATGCATCTCAGACTTCAGGGAGACACCTGGTCTGATTAGCTGTCTAATTTGGGTGATAGCAAGCAGGTAATCTAGAATGTAATGTTCAAGATGAATTGTACTTGTTGTCAAGAAGTTTATGATCCCAGAAATGTATAGTTTTAAGCCCCAGCAGTTTTCAGTTGTCACTATGATTTTTTTGCAATTTCAAAGTTGAATTTTCATGAAGATATTTTGTGTTTGCAGCCCCTTTTCTCAACCAAAATCATAAAAATAAACTGCAGTACAATGGGAGTCCAAATGCATTAAGTGTCTAGACTCAATTGAGCCAAAGTTTTTCTGTCTTTGAAACTGCAATCTTGAATTATAAAGCCTTAAATAAGGAAACACCTAAAAAAGCCAGATTTGGCTTCTGTGCAAAGGGGTAAAACAAATACTAGAATGCTATACTTCCAAAGAAAGCCTGATACAGATTCTGAATATATTGGATAGTTTGTACAAATTGTTCGGAATTTAACGTGTTCCCAAGTAGAAGTCAGAGTTTTGCACTGGCTATGCGGCCATGTGCCATCCATTAATTGGCCACGTGAGTTCGAGGGAATCGAGTTCCACCTCGTTCCGCCCACCTAGGCCTGTGCGTAAACGGGGGATCTCAGTGGGTGGAGGGAGGTGGCCCGTGAATTTCTCCCCTGCCACGTGGTGCGGGCTGGCACCACATGGCCTTTAACTTCTCCAGAAATGAATATATATTTTCTCTGTAAATTATGGGTAACTGGTAATTGGCTTAACGTTGATTTGTTTTGTGCCTACTTGGTAATTAAATTATTGTTATTTCTTTAAGCCTGCGTGGTCTGTATGGCTCGTAACACTCATTTTTCTAGCTACGTCATGCCGGAGACTTAGGGGTTATGCTCAACCAAGGACTGACTGTTCAGCGGCTTTGGGATGAGAATCGGTTTTAATCAAGTTAGATAGGCAGCCAGGATCAACCAACATGAAGGATTCATGTTTGCCAGCTCTGGGATTTTTAGCCTGAAGAAAACCCATGGACGAAAAGTTGGTTATCTGTTAAAGTTCCTGTGAAGGAGCCCATGGGCGTACTGAATCTGCGTTCGCTGTAATTCAAGCCAAAAGATGCTGTTGCAGTGATGGCTGACTTCTAATCCTCTGGTATTTCTGACAAACCTAAGCTGCGGAAATAATACTTAAACCCGGGAGTATATATTTTAGTGATGCAGGCTGGCGTCTATGAGTCCGTGGGGTAATCTCCTCGAGATTCACGCATGCTGTCCCAAAACTATCAATTCTAATTCTAATTTGGAGTCAGATATTTAACGAGGATACAACTAAATTTGGTATTCTAATTGTGTTATGCAGTCAGATTAATCGTAACCGTTGCGCTTCTATGCCCGGCCTTTGGACGGAGAAAAATGTCCATTATATTGTGATCCACACCAGCCAGGAAAATGCTCGAATTAGAGTTAGTCAATAAGAACACGTGAGTCCTTCACCTCACTGCAATGTCCGTTGTTGGTATTGTTTTGTGGGGCCTTACAGTAGATTCTGTGGCGAAGAGGTTGAGTCAGTGACACATTTATTTTGGTACTGCCCCTGGGTAGGTCTGTTTTGGACAGGGGTTCAGAGGTGGCTGGCTTTATATTCAAGTAATTTTACACTGGATTTGCCCACCATTCATCTGGGCAATCTAAAAAATGACTCTGGAAAAATAGTCAATATTATAATACTTATTGGCAAAATTTTCATTTTTAAATCAAAATCTGTGGATGCTTTGAGGACAGAGAGATTAAAACTCTTTGTAAAACATCACAGGAAAATTGAATGTATACTGGCACAAGATACAGTAGGTTAAGTGTATATACCTGTAAAGATAGATGGAGGGCTCCGAGAGTAGCTGAAGGATGGGAATGAAAATAACATAAGTAACTGTGTACGAGTCCATTAATATATGATATGTTTGTCTGTGTTTGTATGAAAGGGGAGAATTGAGACAGTAAAGTAGTAGTAGGAGAAATTGCAAGAAGAAGGATACATGCGACCAGACCTGTCATTCTGTTCAAGACCTGTGAAGTTTCTTTTGTGGATTTTTGCCTGTGTTTGAGCATTTTCCTTACCCAGGACATCACCAAGCCACCCCAACAAACAAGGGACTGTAAATATTTCTGTTTTTTTGTTAAACTCAATCTTGGTCAGTTAGTTAGTTGTTATTAGTCTTTGTCTGTTTAATTAAATGTGTTTAAGTTTTAAATTGTGTCTGTCATCCCTTACTGTTGCTGTGTAATAACAAATTGGGGCCATAACAAATCCGGGATAGACCATTTTGTGAGTCATTTATTAAAAATCTAACATTTCAGATTATAAAATTGTTTTTGTGAATTTTCCTATATAAATATATTGACAAAAGCAATGGATGATTTCTTGGCATCACCAACTGTAGGGGTTTTGAAGTCTTTTAAAAAGACCGAACTGTTGGAAATATGCAGACATTTGGAGCTGACAGAGGTAAAACCAGCCATGCAAAAAGCAAGACTGGCGAGAGAGATAGTTGAATATTACATTGATGAAAATGTGTTTGCACCAGGAGATCTGGAACAGTTTCCAGTGGAAAATCCAAATATAGAAATGGAACTTAAATTAAAAATGCTAGAGATTGAAAGGGAAGAAAAAGAAAAACAAAGGCAGTTTGAGTTGGAAAAATTAGCTAGAGAAGAGAAGAAAGAAAGGGAAGAAAGAGAGAAAGAAAGGGAAGAAAAAGAAAAACAAAGAGAATTTGAGTTAGAAAAACTTGCAAGACAGAGAGATTTTGAATTAGAGAAATTCGATAGAGAAGAAAGACTCCAAATGGAGCAACTACAAATTAAAATAGCAACTGAAAATAAATTTCGGGCTAGCCAGGAGGTAAAATTGGTGCCTCCATTTTCGGAAAAGGATGTTGACAACTATTTCAAGTGTTTTGAAAAGGTAGCAAAGAGTTGCCAGTGGCCAAAGGAACACTGGCCTCTGATGTTGCAAACTGTCCTCAAGGGTAAAGCTCAACAAGCCTATTCGGCTTTGTCTGCAGATGATTCCTCTGATTATGAGGTTGTCAAAAAGGTTATTTTGAGAGCTTATGAGTTGGTTCCAGAGGCTTACCGACAGAAATTCAGAGGTCTGAAGAAATCTGAAAATCAGACTTATGTTGAATTTGCTAATGAAAAGCAGGTTTGCTTTGAGCGCTGGTGTACTTCTATGGAGGTCAAGGATGATTTCAACTCACTAAAAGAGATGGTGTTAGTTGAAGAATTTAAGAACTGTGTTAAGGATGATATTAACCCCTTTGTGCAGAAGCCAAATTTGGCTATTTATGGGTTACCCACTTTAATGCTGTATAATTCAAGATTTAAGCTTCACAAAGAGGAAAAATGTGGCTCAATTCAGGAAAGACACTTACAGCATTTAGAATTACATTGTATTTCAGTTTATTTTCATGATTTTGGTAGAGAAAATGAGCAGCAAACATAAAAAATCTTCATGAGAATTCACCATTGAAATTGCAAAAAAAATAATTCTGACGATTGAAAAACTGCTGGGGCTTAAAACTATACATTTATGGTATCATAAACTCCTTGAGCACAAGTAGAATTCATCTTCAACATTACATTCTAGATTACCTACATGCTATTAGCCAAATTATACAGCTACCCAAGTGTCTCCCCAAAGTCTCAAAATGATTTGCTGTCAAATCATTAAAAAAATCATGTATTTAACACAATTAAAGCTTTAAGGCATGAAATTTAATATGAACGAATGATTTTCTGGTTGAGTTTAGTATGAATTTATCAATATCAGTGCAGTTGAATATCAGTGGTCACCAAGTAACCTCTCCAAATATGAACGTGCCTTTTCTCCATAATAAAGTTTAGAGTTTTGGCCATTTTTCTTCAAAGCCAGCACAAACACGCATTAAATAAACTGCTAATTAAACGGTCAGAACATTCACCCTGTAATTAAAGCTACCAGTCCCCTCTTCAAAGCTCACGAACCCATTTCAACACTTATAAGGAGCAAGTACACCTCACGAACACAGTAATATCTGAATTCTGAAATATACCTTATTTTAACTGAACAGACACTCCACTTTCAGGGAATATCAAATCCATTGCGTCTCCCGATTCAAAAGAAACGTGCAATGAACGTACCGGGGGTCCACACCAAAATGCACGGGCAGTTCGCGTTTTAAACAGGAAAAAAACCTCGACATTCGACTTTGTTGAGTACATATACATTCCGAAACAGAAAAAAAAAACAAACAAAAATAGCAGCCTGACCTTTTTCGTGAATCCCTCCTCCAGAGACATTGACTGTATAAAATAGAGAGCGATGTATCCAGTAACAAGAACCCTCCGGTCCTGTTTCATTCGAAATAATTCCAATAGAGCATATCGTTCTCATTTAAATCCTGTAATGTAACTGAACACTTCAAGGCCAGTTTTGCGAACCGATTTTCTATAAATCCCGTCTATTTTAGCCGCGTAATGTGCATAACGTAGACAGGATACAACCGAGCCTGCTGATACGCATTGGTTTGTATGCTCTGTGTTTGTCCAATCAATGTGTTTCACTTACTCTAAAATGTTTAAACACTCGGGAATTGGATAAGAAACGAGCCATTCAATACATTGTTATCAGGGAAACTTCAGGAGGCCATGAAGTGTAACTATACAATTACGCAGAAGAGCTTGAGTGTATGGTTGAGTGATTGGCTATCAACGCCAGTACTCGGGTGGATATAAGGAAGCGCTGGATTTGGCAATGAAGGAATCTACGCGTAAATCCACGGTAGGGAACTACAATTTTTTTTGTATGGGACAACTGTAATAGGCAGTAGAATGTGAGAGAATCAATACCATGTCGATTTTTTTGCCTCAGAAAACTAATTTGTATGAACTACTAATTGGAATACTGTTAGCTCACTGTGGCTAAACTGGTTGCTAATAAGGATAACGATTTTTTCTGTGTCAAGATATCGTTTTTTCAAACTGCTGAATCGACACTATGGGCAAGGATACTGACCAGTTTGCACGTCAGGCTTAGCTGAGGATTTAAATTCATGCAGCTCTCAAAAAACAGGGAGTGGAGTGAACGTCACCGTATTCAGAACCGCGTTCGAGGTCTGCTTGCTTGTGAACATTCAATAACTGATCCGGGGGTGCTATCTAGTGATCGAGTACAGTAACAGCGTACTTCCAATGTGCAGGTCTATAGACGCGGGCATCTACATCTGCAGAAAGGGGTTAAGACCTACCTTAATGAAAAGCAAGCACTGAATTTGCTGTCAGCTGCCAAATTTGCAGATGAATATGTTCTCACACATAAGTCTAAATTTCAGTCTAGCAGTAACAATAGATGGTCCCAATTTCAGAAAAAGGGTTATGGTGATACCCAAGATTCCTCACCCAAAGACAAAGACAAATCTGGTGATGGTGCTCAGAAATCCAGTAACAGGTCTGATCAAAGTGTGAAAGCTGACAGTGACAAAAGTGGTCTAGTTTGCAGTTATTGTAAGAAATCTGGTCATGTTAAAACTAACTGCTGGTTCCTTAAAGCTAAGAAAGAAAAAGAAAAGGATACCAAACCAAATGCCTTTGTGAAAACAAGGTTAGAAACCCCTGTAGTAGATAACCGATCTGCTAAATTACCTGCTTCTTGTGGGGCTAAAAAGCCTAATACAGCTGACTTTGTGAGGGAGGAATTTCTTCCATTTGTGTCAGAGGGATTTGTGGCTCTGAATGAGCATACTACTCCTGTCCCCATATATATCCTAAGGGATACCGGAGCTTCTCAGTCACTTTTGTTGATGGACTCCTTGGAGTTACGTGATGAGACCGCTTCAGGGGATTTCATACTTGTGCAAGGTATTGAAGGGAGGACTGTATCTGTACCCCTGCGCTCTATATTCTTGAAGTCAGATTTAGTTACAGGACAGGTAAAGGTGGGACATATGTCAAGTCTACCTATAAAGGGTGTTTCTCTGTTGCTTAGCAATGACTTGGCTGGGGGCAAAGTAGTTCCCCCTGTACATCTTACTTCACAGCCGAGCACTGAAGATGGGGATGAGGACCCATCTCTGTATCCTTCTTGCGCAGTGACTCGTGCTATGGCCAAGAAGGCTCAAGAAGAAGATGTTGTGGTGCCGTCCAGCACATTGAATAGTCAGGACTCAGGTGGTTCGCCTCATGACTCTGATTGGCCTACTATGGTTTCTCCGTTTGAGGACTTATCAGATACTTTTATCAGTTCTCTATTCAGCCAGCCGGATGGGTCTGGTGATTCTGATGTGTCTGGAGACTTGTCTCTGTCCAGAAAGCGGTTGATTGAGGAGCAAACTAATGATCCTGAAATTTGTGCACTAAGGAGGAGAGCCCTTCCTGATAAAGAAATAGACGCAGTTCCAGTTGGGTATTATCTCAAGGATGGTGTGTTGATGCGGTAGTGGCGCCCTCCTGATATCCCTGCCAATGCAGATTGGGCAGTGGTCAGGCAAATTGTTGTTCCGAAGGTCTACAGGAATGAGATCTTAACAATGGCTCATAGTTTACCTTTAGGAGGTCATCTTGGTGTTAACAAGACTGTTGATAAGATCATGAAACACTTCTTTTGGCCTGGGCTTCGGAAAGACGTTTCCAACTTTTGCAAAACCTGTCACACTTGTCAAGTAGTTGGAAAACACCAGTTAGACCCACCTGTAGCTCCATTGCAGCCTATCCCAGCATTTGGGGAGCCGTTCTCCAAGGTCATTGTTGATTGTGTTGGTCC
The DNA here is from genome assembly GCA_029721435.1 of Gymnothorax reevesii. Lineage (NCBI taxonomy): Eukaryota > Metazoa > Chordata > Actinopteri > Anguilliformes > Muraenidae > Gymnothorax > Gymnothorax reevesii. The sequence continues at coordinate 25,750,716 of CM056587.1, read as the reverse complement.
ATTACCCAAGACTAGATCTGGAAATCAGTACTTGTTGACAATCATGTGTGCATCTACCAGATTCCCCGAAGCCATACCTCTACGTAACATCAAGGCAACTGCAATCTCGAAGGCATTGATAAAGTTCTTCACGTTGTTTGGCCTTCCCAGGGAAATTCAGTCAGACTAAGGTAGCAATTTCACTTCAGGATTGTTTCAGCAGGTTGTGTATGAACTAGGTGCAAAGCAGATTCTTTCTAGTGCCTATCATCCAGAAAGTCAGGGTGCCTTAGAGCGTTTTCATTCCACTCTCAAGACAATGATGAGGACTAATTGTTATGACCATGAGAAAGACTGGGATGAAGGTGTTCATTTGCTGTTGTTTGCAGCTAGAGAAGCAGTGCAGAAGTCTACTGGATTCAGTCCATTTGAGCTAGTGTTTGGCCATGAAGTGGCCTTTGCTATTATTGAGTGAACAATGGCAAGAGGAAGAGCCGCACATCAGTCTGTTAGACGATGTTAGCAAGTTCAAGGACAGATTGCGTGCTGCTTGTGACCTAGCCAAAGAGAACTTGAAATCAAGTCAGGGGAAAATGAAAACTTGGTATGATCATAAGGCTAGAAGCCATGAGTTTAAACCAGGAGACAAGGTTCTTGTGTTGTTTCCCTTGCAGTCCAATCCATTGCAGGCTAGATTTCATGGTCCTTATGAAATTCTGACAAAACTCAATGATCTCAATTACATTGTGAAGACTCCAGATAGGAGAAAACCAAAACAATGGTGTCACATTAAAATGCTGAAGCCTTATCATGACAGAAATGCTAGGGTTGCAGCTGTCACTTCAGATTCTCCTATGGCCGTGACTTGTGAAGATGAGGGGGAATTTCAAGATGATGAACCTAGAATTAAAGCTGAAGTTCTTTCGTGTAAATTGTCAAATTCTGAAGTGTTGCAAAATCTTGATGTAAAACTCCAGCACTTAGAACCCTCACAGAGAGATCAGTTTGAGAGGTTGATCAAGAAATATGAGGATCTGTTTCCTGATGTTCCAAAGAGAGTTTCTATAGCCTCTCATGATGTAGATGTTGGTGATGCCAAACCAATAAAACAGCATCCGTACCGGATGAATCCTGAAAAGAGAAAGATTGCTGAGAAAGAGGTTGAGTACATGTTGGAACATAATATTATCAGACCCTCCAACTCAGATTGGAGTTCACCCTGTGTGCTAGTTCCAAAACCTGATGGAAGTACTAGATTCTGTACAGATTATCGCAAAGTCAATGCTGTAACTAGAACTGATGTGTTTCCAATACCTAGGATTGATGATTGTATCGATAGAGTAGGGCAAGCAAAGTTTCTGACCAAGATTGATTTATTGAAGGGTTATTGGTGTGTGCCTTTAACTGAGAGGGCCAAGAGCATCTCTACTTTTGCCACACCATCTGGATTTACCAGTATGAAGTCCTACCCTTTGGAATGAAAAATGCCCCAGCCACGTTCCAAAGGATGATACAGTCTACAATCGCCGGATTGCCACACAAGGGTGCATACATCGATGACCTGATCACATGCAGTGACTCCTGGGAAGAACATCTAAAAGATGTAGAAACGTTGTTCCAGCGCCTGACCCAGGCTAACCTGACTGTTAACCTGAACAAGAGTGACTTTGGTTGTGCTACTGTCACCTATCTTGGCTACGTCATAGGCCAGGGTAAGGTGGCACCCATAAATGCTAAAGACCAAGCCATCATGGACTTTCCAGTTCCTGACAACAAAAAAGCTTTGCGCCGCTTCCTTGGAATGATCAGGTACTACCGCAAGTTCTGCAAGAACTTTGCTGAGATTGCTCTCAGTCTAACTAACCAACTGATAAAAGGCGTTAAGTTCACTTGGGATGATGCATGCCAGAGAGCCTTCGATCGCCTGAAGTCTCTGCTGTGTCACTTCCCCGTGCTCAAATCTCCTGACTTCAACAAACCGTTCTCCATCGCGGTCGATGCTAGCGACCAAGCTTGTGGATTTGTGCTCCTACAGAGAAGTGACTCTGATGACATTGAGCATCCCGTGGCATACTTCTCCAGGAAGTTTAATCGCCACCAAACAAACTATTCCACAATTGAGAAGGAACTGTTGGCTCTGGTCCTTTCATTACAACACTTTGAGGTTTATGTTTGTACAGGACAAAAGCCAATGGCTGTGTACACAGACCACAATCCGTTAATGTTTTTGAGTAAGATGAAAAACAAGAATCGGAGATTGTTGAATTGGAGTTTGATTTTACAGGAGTAAGACTTAGAAATTAAGCATGTGAAGGGTACAGACAATGTAATTGCTGATTGCTTATCCCGTGTTTGAATATGTATATATATATAACGTGTTTATTTGAATATTGTATGATATATATGTACAAACAAGTGTCTACTTAACCATTTTGTTGTATTTAAAAGAAAAATTTTGCCTTTGTAAGTCAAAATTTTTCCCTTTTGGAATGGAGGTGTAATGTGAATAGAGGCCACTAGATGGCAATATTTACCTTTTTTTTTTTTAAGCTCAGACTGGGGTTATGTTTGGACATGTTTCAGACATGTCTGGGGCAAGTCCCCAAAAATAAAAAAAAAGAGGTCTAAATGTGGGTGGGGTCTGCAAAAGAGTATATAAAGGGGAGAATTGAGACAGTAAAGTAGTAGTAGGAGAAATTGCAAGAAGAAGGATACATGCGACCAGACCTGTCATTCTGTTCAAGACCTGTGAAGTTTCTTTTGTGGATTTTTGCCTGTGTTTGAGCATTTTCCTTACCCAGGACATCACCAAGCCACCCAAACAAACAAGGGACTGTAAATATTTCTGGTTTTTTTGTTATACTCAATCTTGGTCAGTTAGTTAGTTGTTATTAGTCTTTGTCTGTTTCATTAAATGTGTTTAAGTTTTAAATTGTGTCTGTCATCCCTTGCTGTTGCTGTGTAATAACAAATTGGGGCCATAACAGTGTATATGTGTATGTATGTGTATATGTGTATATATATATATATATGTGTGTGTGTGTGTGTGTGTGTGTGTATATATATAATTATGACCTATGTATGTATTGGTAGGTTGTTAATCTCTCATTTCAATTTACGCATCTTTGTATATATTTACATTCTAATTTATGTCATTGTCCTTTCACTGTATCATCTGTAAATATGGGTTTAGGGTGCTGTGATGGGTGTCAAAGGTTGGGTGTATGGTGCCGTTATGGGAGTCAAAGGGTGGGTGTGGGGTCTTTTGAGAAATTTATTGTAATTGATTGAATTCAGTAGACCCCCAAAAATGGGGTTGGGGGGGGGGGGATGGAGGGATTAAAAAATTATAAAAATAGAGATAACTTGATTTTTTTAATGCAAATTACATGAAACTTCTTGTTTTCATTCCTTGTACATACAGGACAAAGCCTTTTGTTTTTTGTGACACTGCAGTGCTTCCTGTGCCACCACAGCCAGGTCAAACTATACATTTCCAAATGCATTAACTCAAACAGTTCTGCTGGGAATCAAGTCGCCCTTCTCATGATCATTTCTGGTGCATTGAAAAAGGCTGTTATTGATTTCATTCATTCTTTGACCTATGTTGTAGCTCCATCACGAGACCAAACTATTAATATTTAAAAACTGCAATAATTCAAACAGCTGTAATGGGAATCATGTCAAATCTGCTTTCAACATTCTTTGCAGGATGAGGAGGAAGATGTTATTGATTGTGGTGGCTCAGTAATGTCTTCTGTAGCACCACAACTTGGTCAAATGAAAATTTACAATCATTCAAACAAATTTGATCAGAATCATGTCATATTTTGTTTTATTGTTTCTGGTGTAATGTGAATATAGGCCACTAGATGGCAGTATTTACCTTTTTTTTGTTAAGCTCAAACTGGAGTCATGTTTAGACATGTCCTGGACATGTCTGGGGCAAGTCTCAGAAAATTAAAAAAAAGAGGTCTAAATGTGGGTGGGGTCTGCAAAAGAGTATATAAGGAAAAGAATTGAGACAGTAAAGTAGTAGGAGAAATTGCAAGAAGATGACCAGACCTGCCATTCTGTTCAAGACCTGTGACGTTTCTTTTGTGGATTTCTTTGCCTGTGTTTGAGCATTTTCATCATCCAGGACATCACCAAGCCACCCCCACGAAAAGGGATTGTAAATATTTATGTTTTGTACATAATTCAATCTTGGTCTTTAGGTTAGTTAGTTGTTATGGTGTTTGTTAATTAAATGTGTTGAGGTTTTTAAAACTGTGTCTGTCATCCCTTGCTGTTGCTGTTGTGTTATAAATGTAATAACAAATTGGGGCCATAACAAATTGGGAGCTCAAGGTCCGGGATAGACCATTTTGTGAGTAATTTATTGAAAATCTAACATTTCAAATTGTAAAATTGATTTTTTTTTATTGAATACATATATATTGACAACAGCAATGGATGATTTCTTGGCATCACCAACCGTAGGGGTTTTGAAGTCTTTTAAAAAGACAGAACTGCTAGAAATTTGCAGACATTTAGAGCTGACAGAGGTGAAACCAGCCATGCGAAAAGCAAGACTGGCTCGAGAGATAGTTGAATATTACATTGATGAAAATGTGTTTGCACCCGGAGATCTGGAACAGTTTCCAGTGGAAAATCCAAATATAGAAATGGAACTTAAATTAAAAATGCTAGAGATTGAAAGGGAGGAAAGAGAAAAAGAAAGGGAGGAAAAAGAAAAGCAAAGAGAATTTGAGAGGGAAGAAAGAGAGAAAGAAAGGGAAGAAAAAGAAAAACAAAGGCAGTTTGAGTTAGAAAAATTAGCAACAGAAGAGAAAATAGAAAGGGAGGAAAAAGAAAAACAAAGAGAATTTGAGTTAGAAAAATTTGCAAGACAGAGAGATTTTGAATTAGAGAAATTCGATTGAGAAGAAAGACTCCAAATGGAGCAACTAAAAATTAAAATTGAAACTAAAAATAAATTTTGTGCCAGTCAGGAGGTAAAACTGGTGCCTCCATTTTCGGAAAAGGATGTTGACAACTATTTCCAGTGTTTTGAAAAGGTAGCAAAGAGTTGCCAGTGGCCAAAGGAACACTGGCCTCTGATGTTGCAAACTGTCCTCAAGGGTAAAGCTCAGCAAGCCTATTCGGCTTTGTCTGCAGATGATTCCTCTGATTATGAGGTTGTCAAAAAGGTTATTTTGAGAGCTTATGAGTTGGTTCCAGAGGCTTACCGACAGAAATTCAGAGGTCTGAAGAAATCTGAAAATCAGACTTATGTTGAATTTGCTAATGAAAAGCAGGTTTGCTTTGAGCGCTGGTGTACTTCTATGGAGGTCAAGGATGATTTCAACTCACTAAAAGAGATGGTGTTAGTTGAAGAATTCAAGAACTGTGTTAAAGATGATATTAAGACCTACCTTAATGAGAAGCAAGCACTGAATTTGCAATCAGCTGCCAAATTTGCAGATGAATATGTTCTCACACATAAGTCCAAATTTCAGTCTAGCAGTAATAATAGATGGTCCCAATTTCAGAAAAAGGGTTATGGTGATACCCAAGATTCTTCACCCAAAGACAAAGACAAATCTGGTGATGGTGCTCAGAAATCCAGTAACAGGTCTGATCAAAGTGTGAAAGCTGACAGTGACAAAAGTGGTCTAGTTTGCAGTTATTGCAAGAAATCTGGTCATGTTACAACTAACTGTTGGTTCTTTAAAGCTAAGAAAGAAAAAGAAAAGGATACCAAACCAAATGCCTTTGTGAAAACAAGGTTAGAAACCCCTATAGTAGATAACCAATCTGCTAAATTGCCTGCTTCTTGTGGGGCTAAAAAGCCTGATACAGCTGACTTCGTGAGGGAGGAATTTCTTCCATTTGTGTCAGAGGGATTTGTGGCTCTGAATGAGCATACTACTCCTGTCCCCATATATATCCTAAGGGATACTGGAGCTTCTCAGTCACTTTTGTTGATGGACTCCTTGGAGTTACGTGATGAGACCGCTTCAGGGGATTTCATACTTGTACAAGGTATTGAAGGGAGGACTGTATCTGTACCCCTGCGCTCTATATTCTTGAAGTCAGATTTAGTTACAGGACAGGTAAAGGTGGGACTTATGTCAAGTCTACCTATAAAGGGTGTTTCTCTGTTGCTAGGCAATGACCTGGCTGGGGGCAAAGTAGTTCCCCCTGTACATCTTACTTCACAGCCGAGCACTGAAGATGGGGATGAGGACCCATCTCTGTATCCTTCTTGCGCAGTGACTCGTGCTATGGCCAAGAAGGCTAAAGAAGAAGATGATGTGGTGCCGTCCAGTACATTGAATAGTCAGGACTCAGGTGGTTCGCCTCATGACTCTGATTGGCCTACTATGGTTTCTCCGTTTGAGGACTTATGATGAGATCTTAACAATGGCTCATAGTTTACCTTTAGGAGGTCATCTTGGTGTTAACAAGACTGTTGATAAGATCATGAAACACTTCTTTTGGCCTGGGCTTCGGAAAGACGTTTCCAACTTTTGCAAAACCTGTCACACTTGTCAGGTAGTTGGAAAACACCAGTTAGACCCACCTGTAGCTCCATTGCAGCCTATCCCAGCATTTGGGGAGCCATTCTCTAGGGTCATTGTTGATTGCGTTAGTCCATTACCCAAGACTAGATCTGGAAATCAGTACTTGTTGACAATCATGTGTGCATCTACCAGATTCCTCGAAGCCATACCTCTACGTAACATCAAGGCAACTGCAATCCCGAAGGCTTTGATAAAGTTCTTCACGTTGTTTGGCCTTCCCAGGGAAATTCAGTCAGACCAGGGTAGCAATTTCACTTCAGGATTGTTTCAGCAGGTTGTGTATGAACTAGGTGCAAAGCAGATTCTTTCTAGTGCCTATCATCCAGAAAGTCAGGGTGCCTTAGAGCGGTTTCATTCCACTCTCAAGACAATGATGAGGACTTATTGTTATGACCATGAGAAAGACTTGGATGAAGGGGTTCATTTGCTGTTGTTTGCAGCTAGAGAAGCAGTGCAGGAGTCGACTGGATTCAGTCCATTTGAGCTAGTGTTTGGTCATGAAGTGAGAGGACCTTTGCTATTATTGAGTGAACAATGGCAAGAGAAAGAGCCGCATAACAGTCTGTTAGACTATGTTAGCAAGTTCAAGGAAAGATTGCGTGCAGCTTGTGACCTTGCCAAAGAGAACTTGAAATCAAGTCAGGGAAAAATGAAAACTTGGTATGATCATAAGGCTAGAAGCCGTGAGTTTAAACCAGGAGAAAAGGTCCTTGTGTTGTTTCCCTTGCAGTCCAATCCATTGCAGGCTAGATTTCATGGTCCTTATGAAATTCTGACAAAACTCAATGATCTCAATTACATTGTGAAGACTCCAGATAAGAGAAAACCAAAACAATTGTGTCATATTAACATGCTAAAGCCTTATCATGACAGAAATGCTAGGGTTGCAGCTGTCACTTCAGATTCTCCAATGGTCGAAACGTGTGAAGATGAGGGGGAGTTTCAAGATGATGAACCAAGAATTAAAGCTGAAGTTCTTTCATGTAAATTGTCAAACACTGAAGTGTTGCAAAATCTTGATGTAAAACTCCAGCACTTAGAACCCTCACAGAGAGATCAGTTTGAAAGGTTGATCAAGAAATATGAGGATTTGTTTCCTGATGTTCCAAAGAGAGTTACTATAGCCTCTCATGATGTAGATGTTGGTGATGCCAAACCAATAAAACAGCATCCATACTGGATGAATCCTGAAAAGAGAAAGATTGCTGAGAAAGAGGTTGAGTACATGTTAAAACATGATATTATCAGACCCTCCAACTCCGATTGGAGTTCACCCTGTGTGCTAGTTCCAAAACCTGATGGAAGTACTAGATTCTGTACAGATTATCGCAAAGTCAATGCTGTAACTAGAACTGATGTGTTTCCAATACCTAGGATTGATGATTGTATTGATAGCGTAGGGCAAGCAAAGTTTCTGACCAAGATTGATTTATTGAAGGGTTATTGGTGTGTGCCTTTAACTGAGAGGGCCAAGAGCATCTCTGCTTTTGCCACACCATCTGGATTGTACCAGTATGAAGTCCTACCATTTTGCATGAAAAATGCCCTAGCCACGTTCCAAAGGATGATACAGTCTACAATTGCCGGATTGCCACACACGGGTGCGTACATCGATGACCTGATCACATGGAGTGACTCCTGGGAAGAACATCTAAAAGATGTAGAGACGTTGTTCCAACGCCTGACCCAGGCTAACCTGACTGTTAACCTGAGCAAGAGTGACTTTGGTTGTGCTACTGTCACCTATCTTGGCTACGTCATAGGCCAGGGTAAGGTGGCACCCATAAATGCTAAAGTCCAAGCCATCATGGACTTTCCAGTTCCTGACAACAAAGAAGCTTTGCGCAGCTTCCTTGGAATGATCGAGTACTACCGCAAGTTCTGCAAGAACTTTGCTGAGATTGCTCTCAGTCTAACTAACCAACTGAAGAAAGGCGTAAAGTTCACCTGGGATGATGCATGCCAGAGAGCCTTCGATCGCCTGAAGTCTCTGCTGTGTCACTTCCCCGTGCTCAAATCTCCTGACTTCAACAAACCGTTCTCCATCGTGGTCGATGCTAGCGACCAAGCTTGTGGATCTGTGCTCCTACAGAGAAGTGACTCTGATGACATGGAGCATCCCGTGGCATACTTCTCCAGGAAGTTCAATCGCCACCAAACAAACTATTCCACAATAGAGAAGGAACTGTTGGCTCTCGTCCTTTCTTTACAACACTTTGAGGTTTATGTTTGTACAGGACAAAAGCCAATGATTGTGTACACTGACCACAATCCGTTAATGTTTTTGAGTAAGATGAAAAACAAGAATCGGAGATTGTTGAATTGGAGTTTGATTTTACAGGAGTTTGACTTGGAAATTAAGCATGTGAAGGGTACAGACAATGTAATTGCTGATTGCTTATCCCGTGTTTGAATATGTATATATATATCATGTGTTTGAATATTGTATGATATGTATATATAGACAAGTGTTCACTTAACCATTTTGTATAGAAAAGAAAAATTTTGCCTTTATGAGTCAAAATTTTTCCCTTTTGGAATGGAGGTGTAATGTGAATAGAGGCCACTAGATGGCAATATTTACCTTTTTTTTGTTAAGCTCAGACTGGGGTTATGTTTGGACATGTTTCAGACATGTCTGGGGCAAGTCCCCGAAAATTAAAAAAAAGAGGTCTAAATGTGGGTGGGGTCTGCAAAAGAGTATATAAAGGGGAGAATTCAGACAGTAAAGTAGTAGTAGGAGAAATTGCAAGAAGAAGGATACATGCGACCAGACCTGTCATTCTGTTCAAGACCTGTGAAGTTTCTTTTTATTTACCTTTTTTTGTTAAGCTCAGACTGGAGTCATGTTTAGACATGTCCTGGACATGTCTGGGGCAAGTCTCAGAAAATTAAAAAAAAGAGGTCTAAATGTGGGTGGGGTCTGCAAAAGAGTATATAAGGAAAAGAATTGAGACAGTAAAGTAGTAGGAGAAATTGCAAGAAGATGACCAGACCTGCCATTCTGTTCAAGACCTGTGACGTTTCTTTTGTGGATTTCTTTGCCTGTGTTTGAGCATTTTCATCATCCAGGACATCACCAAGCCACCCCCACGAAAAGGGATTGTAAATATTTATGTTTTGTACATAATTCAATCTTGGCCTTTAGGTTAGTTAGTTGTTATGGTGTTTGTTAATTAAATGTGTTGAGGTTTTTAAAACTGTGTCTGTCATCCCTTGCTGTTGCTGTTGTGTTATAAATGTAATAACAAATTGGGGCCATAACACTGGGGCACAGAAGAGAGCAATAATTTACATTCGTCACTCTATTACCAAAATTTGCTGTAAGTATTCGTGGAACCCAGAGTCATTGTCTTGTTTATTTTATGGACCCTTTCCTGTTTTCCAGGAATCTTTTTCTATGGAGAGAAGGCTGCTGTTTTGGGGATACGTTCTGCTGTTATCCACTGACGGCATTTTTGTCACGTAGTTTTATTGTTAAGTTCCAATATGTTGCAAATTCTGTGAATGTAACGTCTATGCTTGCTTAGCCTGCAGACATTGCCATTCCATACTCAGTGTTCTCCACAGGATTTGCTTAGGTGAGGTGGAAGCCCCTCAACGCAAGCGCCGAAACCACAAAGCTCCCAGCGAAGTGACTAGTGACATGGGGATTGGTAGGGGTTCGAAACAATCTACACTATAGACTCCAATGGGGTGAAGTTTTGTTGCGCGTCAGGTCTTGATAGAAGAGCAGCCAAAAAGAAGAGACCCTTCAGTTAGAATCTCCCACCTTTAAAGATTCCAAACCACGCCTCCGAACAAAGTGGGCTTTCCCCATCGAGGTGATAAGATTATTTTGCATCGAGAGAGGTGAGTGAGATTTGACCACTATAAGATCTTCCCAGAATTGAACCTTATGATTTGTTGCAAAATTTCCTCTGTATTTTCTGGAGGATAGAATTGGAATTGCAGCCAACTTTTTATGGCTTCCATTAAAAACGAGGAAAGATTAATGGCCAGTTCCTTATTGAATTGTGAGAACTGGGGGCATTTAATCCGTAGAAAGGGAAACAGTCCTTTTTAAAAAATCATCTGTACATTGTCTCATACATTGTCTCCTGGAAAACCATCTTGGGTTTTTAAAAAACTTTAGAATCAGGGAGACTTCATATTCATTGTAAACGTGCACATGCTTAACTTTATCTGGTTTACCACTCCATATAAATTAGAAAATTTTTTTCTCATATTGTTTGAAAAATGTTAAATTTTTAGATAAAAATTTCCCTGCTCCATGGCTGCAAAATTTTGTCAATTTTATCAAGTTTTTTATTGAAATTAATTTCTGAGAGATTATCCATGTTTGCAGGAATATGAATGTCAAGTGTTGTGCTCCAGGATCCTGGGCCTTTGGCCAGGACAGTTTTTTGGGTTTTAACAGTTTCGTGTGCCAGGTTTCATAGTTCAGGTTCATTACTCATGTCACAGTTTTAACAGTTTCTTGAATCAGGATTTCACATTTCATAATTCATGTTTATTATTCATGTTTTTAATTTTCCATGTTTTGTTTCTTGCCAGGTCTGCCCAGGCACTCTACCGCTTGTCTGAGTTCCGCCCCATGTCTTCGTTTTTGCAAATTTCAGCGCTCTGGTTGGCTTTTGGTGTTTCCCCCTTCCTTCTGTGCTATCCTGGATACAGGGCTGCCTAAGCTTAATTGGCAATTAACTGTTTTTAAGTTACTAACATTTACTAACATTCACAGGGAGGTGTAATTCTTAGACAGGCACATTACTAATACTACTAATTTAGGTAGGGAGTTTATTGTCATGATTCCAGCTTTGCTATTTCAAGTCTTGCTCTGCTTTTTCCTCGTCCCATGATCTTGCCTTGCCTCTTGTTTCTTCTCCAGGTGTTGCCCCTCATGCATCTTGATTTTCCTCTCTTTATCTGGAGGCGGTGGAACTTGGATGGCAGACAGTCTCGAGTTTTTCATGTTCACTGCATTGCATGTCCACGATCTCCTTGTGTGTAGTTGTATTAGCGTAGTTCTCCTTAGTCAAGCCAAGTCTTCTTGTTTAAATCCTTAGTCAAATTATTCTTTTCTGTTCACGGTTTTCTGCCTGGAGGTTCCAGTGGTTTTGTTTTTGTCGTTTTGGATTTTTAGTTATCAGCTCTGTGAAGCTCTTCTTAGTTGAATTTTTGCAACCCTTTGGGACAAGTTTTTTGTTGGCCCTAGTGCCTGTTTTTCTTTATTTTAATAAATTCCCTGTTCCCCTCTATCTCGCGTCTGGTGTCTATCTGATCTCGTATCAGCCCAGCACATTAACTGATTATTGCATTTGGAAAAATAAGGTCTGACCAGGTCTTGGCATGACAGGGAAAGTCATATGGTTGCATGAACAATTTGGATTTATCCTCTATGTACCAGGAATGAATAGAAGGAGTTTCATGTGATTCCCATAAACCCTGCCCCATTATTTAAATTTTTAAAAAGGAAAAGTTTGGCCTGATGGAGGTATAGCAAAAGTCACCTGGTGACCAACATCAAAAACATGGTGTCTTACTGCCAGAGTAAGACAATCACAAGAAGTGTGAAAGGAGTCTAATCAAAACTATTTCAGGTACTGCATTTGAAAAAATAAAGTTTGACCTGGTGGTGGCGCTTGTAGGGTCACACAAAACAACGGGGTTCCTCCTCTGTGCACCAGGGATGAACAGAAAAATTTAATGCAGTTCTGTCAAGCTACTGCTATCTTTTACAAAAAAAGAGTTTGTTGCTATAGTTCCAGCATCTGCACAGTTATATGGTGACCAACACCAATAACATGCCTTCTCTCTGTCCCAAAAATAAGTGGCATGATTCCAATCAAAACTACTGCATTGAGAAAAATGAAATTCTACCATTCTTTCCAGCGAATACTGCATTTTGATTGGTTAACACTAGGTAGCTATTCACCGGTAAACTACCTCGCACTGGGTCAAGACCTCATCATGATTACGCCAACAAAATAAGGCTGCAGTTTGCGTACAGTCTGATTCGCGAGCGAGCTAGTTGGCTACCTAGCTAGCAACAGTATAGCTAGCACGCCAATGTATTTAGCTACATAGCCAACAGGCTTGTGAGCTAAAAAGTCTGCTGTTCACTTTCAATGCATACACTGACATACTCGTTAGCGAGCTAGTTGGCTTCCTAGCTAGCAAGCCAAAGTTATATTGAACTGTGTATCATAGCTATCACGCCAATATTTTCATAGGGGTGTTGAAAAGAGTCATGGTAGAATGGAGATTAACCTACAGTTTTTTTCAAGCACTCGGTATTTATCGTAGGCAAGATACCTGGAAATTTACATTTGAAACCTTGCGCAAGCGCTCGGTTTCAAATGAAATTTCCAGGTATCTAGCCTACGATAAACACTTTGTGTTCGAAAAAAACTGTAGGTTTATCTCCTAATTAGACCGGGTGGTGACACTTCAGGAAAGGTCATAGGGTCAAACAAAACAATAAGGCTTGACCTGACTTCTATGCACGAGGAACACAAAAAGTTTCATCAGATTCCCATCAAAACTGATAAATTGCTGCAATTTTTAAAAATTAAAAGTCTGGCCTGTTGATGGTGCCATAGGAAAGGTCACACAAAAACCGACCAGCATTAATTACATGCAATCTTTCTGCCCCAGAAACAGTCACAGGAAGTGTGATATGATTCCTGTTAAAACAGTTTGAGTTATGGCATTGGGAAATATAAAAGTTTGACCTGGTGGTGGTGCTACAATGAAAACGTCACTGGGGCATATGAAACATGAGGGTTCATCATCTATGTTCCAGGAATGAGCACAAAATTTTTTGTGCTATTCCATTAAAAAACTTTTTGAGTTATTGCGCTTGTCCAAGCCAATAATATATCACCAAACACTTCAATTTCAAGATGTAATGAAATTCTAAATCCAATTAAAAATATTCATAATCTTTATCTCAATTATGAGTACATTAATCTCTATCTTATCGATTAAAACCACAGCTCCCATAAAAAGTGTAGAACACAAACTAAGCTATGCCATTTCACCTGATCTTGTATTCTTGTATTTTCCATGATCTACATTTGGCTACATTTGGCTGGAACCTAATTCCAGCAGAAAGAGCTCTGGGCCATTCTCCCCACTTCTGAGAATGACAGGCTTGGAGGCTTAAGAAGCACCGTTATGCAAATCGATTATTCAGTGTGACAATTTTACTCAGTCCAGACAAATATGCATTTTTTACCTTCAATAAAGCACATCCTCTTTGAATCAATACTCACCAGTTTGCGCAAAAATGAACATTGATAAGTGTCGTGCTCTAGCATATGATCGTACGGTGCAGGAACAAAGACAAACCTTGAATGCAGTGGCAGGTCTAGAACTGGGAATTGGGGTGGCACAGACACATCCCTTTTAGTCCTGGCAAGTTCTCAATCATTTTCCTTTATCAACACGTTTTCCAATTACAGTACAGAAAAATAATTAACTTATTTATAGGTCAATGCTTCACGTTGATGGAACTGGTCCGACTTTCATTTTCGGTATTGCATGGGTTGATAAAAAAAATTTTTTTTTTAAAAAGTGGCACTCGCCAGTTAAATAGCTATAAAAAGCGTGCGGTTCAAGCCATTTGCGTGAGAGTTGACAGGTAGGCTATGCAATTTTGAACAACGTTAATTTAAATACAGCAAATACGCGTCCAGATGAATTATTGTCGTCTTACCTAATGAGGGAGAACAAGCAGCACCTGTTAAGTGTGGAGTGCTCTTTTGTTAATTATGAAAATTACTGAGAACAGGGTCAGGACTAATAATTGTTTTAAACTGTTAAATTGTTTTGTGCACCCAATTCTCAGTACTGGCTCCGCCACTGAACTGAATTTCACCCATCATTTCATCGCTGTTAGATCGCATATGAAAAGAAACCGCGTCTTTAGTCGCCAAATACGATAATTGGAAAACGCGTCGATAAAGGAAAATGATTGAGAACTTGCCAGGACTAAAAGGGACGTGTCTGTGCCCCCCCAATTCCCAGTTCTAGACCCGCCACTGCTTGAATGCTCTTACCGAGTCTGCTCTCCTCTGCTGTCTTTATGGGGCGTGTTGGGGCTTTCTTCTTGCATCCCTTCAGCAATTCATGCCTTCTATCTGATTCCTTCTAAACATCCCAGAAAAAGGAGATTTATGTGGATCAGTAATGATTAGTACATGATACATGTATCATCTGACACAGACTCTGAAAGCTTGACTCTAATTAAATGATGCTTGAACGTCAGCTTTAAGTGTCAACTCTGAGCAAGTGCATGCATCCATCCATTCGTGATGTGCCCATGATGCTCTAGTATGCATCGTTTTTTTTCGATTGAGGGGCTTGGGGATGAGTGGCTCAGGGAATTGAAGTTGTTCTGAGATTTTCACTTTGTATCAGATGATATTGATATGGAATAACGCAATCTATTATTTTATTTCAACAAAACAGCACAACAAACACAGTTTTTGAAGTAGCCTGGCTTTTTATTCAGATCTAGCTCCCTTCTCATCAGCATCATCCTTATCATTGTCACCAGCTTCCAGCCAGGTGGTGCATCAAAAAAAAAAAAAACACTAATATTTAGATTGGTTTTCAGAAGCTTGGGGTAGACGATATCTCTCCTCTCTCTTTCTGGGCAACTTGCTTTCACGGAAGGCTATGTAAATTGACAATTTGTCATCAACTCGAATACTCGCATCACCTGACTGGCCTCTCCTCTCCTGTAGCCTGTTGCAGGACATACCTGAGTTTCAACATCACTTACTTTGAACGCAAGGGATGGATTTAAGTTAAAATTAGTTGCACCAAGTTGCGCCATGTAAGTTAGTTCCATCGTAGAACATGGATAACTGAAAATTTATACCTAACCGCTGCTAGGTGTAGAACTATTCCTAATTCAGCTGTTACTATGTTTGGACGACCACAGAGAGCCCGAATTCAAGACCACAACCTTCCTTCTGTTAGGTGATTGCGCTGTGCAGCACACCTACATGCAGCCCTTACCACCTCAAAAAAAATTTTCAATGTAAATTTCACTATAAATTAGTTCTTTTCTTGTTAAACACCTTCAACTTCATCTTGCCTATGTCTTTGAAAAGAAAGTTTTATTCTGCAAAAATGATATATGCGCTGCAAAATTAAAATATATGTTTAGAAACTTAAAAATAAAAGCTGAACTTAAATCACCTGTAAATTGTTTGATTGCAAATCCGTTGTTGTGGGGTACAGTGTCAAATCAAGGTGGAAAAAGTTGGCCCAACCATTTTGAGCATATTGAATATGCTGGACATTTATTGAGGTGGTTGATAAATTAAAAATGGGGGGGGGAACGACTGATCCAATTCTGCGGACAGACGAAGCCTATCTTGGCAGATTCACTGACCTGGCTGTTATTCGGTACTGCTTGAGATTTGCAGTCCATCTGTTTATTGCCCAGGCTGGAGGAGGAGATGTGCAATACAGTCATGGAGGATCGGGGGGCCTGCCGCTTCTTTGGAGCGACAGACTGTGGAGCGTATGAACTGTGTGTGGAGGCGTGGCCACTCAGGGAGGTCACACTGCCAGATGTCTCAGTGGGTACGGCTGGAGATGCTAGGCCACTTACAGTCAACACCTTCAAAGGACAAACATCAGAACCATCAAAAAATTCCATATCCACAGCTGGTGATAAACCTGTGTTCAACACTGGACTTTATGAAACCCTGGTGTGAATTTGCGCACAGATCCACAGAAAAGCAAAATACTGAATTCTTCTAGCATCTTCTTGTTTCTTCTAAAAATGCTAAATAGTCCCTTATTTTCATTGTCCTTCAATGCTTTGTCTTCGCTTATAGAGTTTTTATCATCTAGAGTGAAAATACAGAGGTAGGACTACAGCATACAAGTGTTTTTTGTATTTGTAAAATAAATACCACATTGCAGCTAAGTGCTGTAACTTAAGACAGCATATTACCTTCATGTCTGAGTGGAACAAGTGATTCCTCAAACTTAACACCCATTCGAAAGAGTAATAGAGTATGTATTGATCATATAATGTAATATGCACAGAAGAGGGCTATAACCCAGAGAAACATTACTGTTATGCGTTAAGTCATGAAAAAAAAACTTGCTTATATTAATGTAGGTTATCAACAATCCTTATGGTAAGATCATTAAGTACATTTACATCAAGTAGCATAAAACGCACCCATACAAAAACGTCTTGTTTTTTATTGCTATAGCCATTGTGTCCATGTACAACTATGACAGAAGATTTCAAAAATTCAGGGAGATTAACCTCATACCTTTGGTTTCCATTGCATAGACCTCTCTCAGACCAAAGTCATTGAGGGATAGCCCCGAGTCCAGATGTTCTTCTGAACTTTAATTCCTGGCTAAAACTGTGGTGCTTTGGTTTAGCTCACATTTAGCACAAATTGCAGGCAATTGCTCATTAATGGGTACATGGGGGTTGACCCTCAGGACAGTCTTGAATGTTGTTTTGTAGTTTATCGCAAGGCAAACAGTAGCCTTAGGAACAGCATAAACAGGGTAAATGAATTGCAGGATGATGCCATTTTCACTGCCTCACAAACTTAAAACTTAAAAATAAATGACATGGAAGGTCAGCCCTTGCAAAATTGAATGTAAGGCATATACTGCCAGACAGGGTGCATTCTCAGATCCAAGACAGAGCCATCCCTTAAGTCTGTTTATGACTGAACTACATGAAGACCACAATGGAAAAATGATCAGAGTCACATTTTCCCAATGTGGAGAAATGATGAATTAAAAATTCAAAACGATCTCAGAAACAAAGCATTAAAAAAATATGCAAAAAATATAAAATGTATAAAATATTATAATTATAATGTATTTAATATTTTACATATTTAATATAATATGTAAATATTATAATTATGTATAATACAGTATGTAAAATATAGAAAAATGCTAAATTTGGATCGTTTTTCCTTTGTAGTCTTCATATGAAAGTCTTTTGGCTAAAACGCTGAATTTGCTGAATAAAGTCCCAGAAAATTTTACTTGTAAAAGTGGCAAAAGGGAATGTTATGATGCAATCCATTTGCACTTAAGACATCATTGGATTACCTCAGTCATCTTAGGGCTTGCTTTCTTGTTCCTGTCAACGCTTCCTTTGGGTTTGATTTGGATTTTCTGAGCTTCAAGGGTTCCGATTGGAGCATTTGGCCTGAACTTGACACGGTCCACACTGGCAGATATGAGCTCAATGGTGTGGTTGGGAGGATTCAGGTGGTACTTTGCACACAGAATGACTAATAGGTCCATCAGTGGCTTGCTACACTCAAAATGAAGAAGAATTACACTAATGAGTACAAAATTATTACATTATGGTTATTTAGCAGACAGTTGTCGAAAGTGACTAACAGCAAGGGACAGTCACCCGTGGGATGATGTAGGGTAAAGAGCTGTGCTGATGGACCCAACTGATCTTACTGTGATGACACTTGGCTCAAACCACAAACTTTCTCTGCCCTAATGACACATCTTAGGCTCTAGGCCAGAGGGTGGCCAACCCTGGTCCTGGGGCATGTTCAAAATTGCAAGGTGAGGCGAGAGCCCGTGAGCTCTTGCCTCTTGAATGATTAAACCACATTAATCTTGTGAAGAACATCTACAAACTGTCTCGCCTTGCTTTTCAAGATGGCATCCAGCATCATCAAAGCTTATTCAAAGGAATTTGATGCTGATCATTGTTGGCAGCCATGTTGGAAAACGTGCAAGCACTCAAGTCGTTCAAAACTCAGGAGTCTTCCCTCATCTAGGCATGAGAGCCATCTGTCTTTGCGCTTATGCTTTTGTGCTTATGCTTAGGCTAGACTACATGATTTTTTGCCCGATTTTAACCACAATTCGCAGTCGGACCTAGTCTGTCCTTGTCTGCACCAGTCAGTACTAGTTGCGGACAGTCGGCATGACATGTTGGCTCAGAAATCTGTGAGTGTATGACGTGGTACAGACTTGTGTACAGTGTGTGAGGAGAACAGACTCCTCTCAACTTCAGTCAGAGCAAATCGAGCATTTTTGATTTTTTCAAGCCAACTCTGGACGCAATCGGGTAGTGTATACTGGTTTACCGTCCCAACTGCAAACACGTGTTGCCAACAGCCGATGAAAACAGAGGAGGTTGGATGTATTAAATAGCTTTTTTAAGGATTTTTCAGTGCAGATCACCGCGCAAACAAGTTCACCAGCTAGCCGTTTGTCATCCATGTTTGTTCTTCAAACTGCCGCTCTCGCGAGTGTTTTCGACAGAGTTTGGAGCGGTCAGTTGGCTTTAGTTGGTTTGACAAATCATGTAGTCTGTGATCCCTCATCTGGGGCAGTCATTAACCATATGATCTCCAGTCTTTTAATCATCATAAAAATATATACCGTATATTGAGGCCAGTTGGTTAGTGTGTTGGAATGTGAAAGTTGCGTAGAATAGCCTCAGCTTAAAAGAGCCACAGTGCCTGCTGCTTTATGCTGTTACTCGGGACTTAATTGATTCATTAAACCAGATGATTACCCAGTTGACTTGCCTGAGGTGGTTAAATGAGTCTAAATTAATGATGGATAAAAAACCAACGTGCCCTGCAGCTTTGCAGGACCAGGTTATATGGGCTGCCCCACTGTCAGAGACCCAGAAATATATTGTAACTATTCAATGCTGTGAATTTATATATTTGAGGAAGATACAATCTAACATTGCCCAGGCAAAACAGATGATTTTACACCATTTACTCACACTGACGTAATGCCTATCATTCAGTGTCACCCAGCTTTAACCTCTAAGTGACGCTTAATGAACGCTCTGAACTCCACCCTGTGATCAGTAACTTGCTGCAGCTGGGCCACATGACCACCAGAGCACATCCAACCACCCCTGGATGGCAGCTGTTATCTCCACACCATCAGGCAGGATCACACACAATTTCAGTTCCCTCTCCACCACGCTGTCCCTCTGGTGCGTGTCCACGTCAGGGTATTTCTTGGCCCCCTCATTAAAAACCATGTCTAATCCCAACCTCTCACTGCTGGGTAGGGTTTTTTATAAGAAGAAGATGAAAAGGAAGGGAAAATAATCTACAATTAACACACGGTCAAACTGTGTTTTTGCATTCAGTAGCTTCATTGGTTAGCTCTCCAGCTACCCTGACCCCCCGGCTTCTGGTCTAGTACCTGTGTGATGATATGGTATCGCATACAGGCCCACCCACTTGTGCCTGTGCTTACCTTTTTGTGGGCCACTAGTCACAACACTGTGGGCCGTCTCGGCAACTGCATTTTTTTTTTTGACGGTCGGACCGGTCCACTGACCCAGCAGCCCACTGGGAAAACTCCCAGTATTCCCAAAGGCCAGCCCGCCCCTGCGTTCATCTGATCGCTGCATTCTCAACATTCTCCGACTCCTTAAACTTCAGTGTTTGTTTAACCATATTATCTTGAGGAAATTCATTGTGCCTTTTGTGTTTAATCTAAAGACACATAATTGATCTTTTGTTGCACATATACATTTGCAAATACAGTATATTTGTCATGCTCTTCTGTATAGTTTTTATTTCTAGTGTATTTCTCACATGCTGCTTTTTTATTTTTAAATGGGTATTTGCATTTGGTTTTTTCTTTTATTTTTATTATTATTCTTTATTGTATTACTGGATTCATTGTGGGCAGCAAAGTAAGAATTTCATTGGGCAGGGAAACTCGTTTCTTTCTGTGCACCTGACAATAAATGCTTTGATTGATTGATGCTAATATGAAGGACGACATCAAGATAATTGAAAGGTTTAGATTCAGGGAAATCCGTAGACACCAAGCTTATAAATATATCTTACTGGGAAAGTTCATTTATATTGCCTTAAAGTTGCAGTCCCTTTTGGTCACGTACTTGCCACAGTTGAGTTGACAACCGATTTATAGCAACCAGATTAATTTGCCACTAACATTTGAATTTTAAGCGACACTTTTTCGATATTTCAAAATATAGAAGTGAGTTTCATATCAAAGACTCTGAAGAACAAGCCTCCTTCCGAACATTCTAGTGCTGCTATGACATTTTAAGACCAACAGGTCAGGAGAAAACTAGGCTTATGCCGTCGGAGGAGACGGCTTGGGGTATATCCCTGAACGCCCCCAATCCTCCAATTCCCCAATCCTTGAATAGACCCAATACAATATAAAGCCCCATAGGTCATGACCTTTCATTTGAACTTAAATTCAGGTCAATCGGAAAAATGGTTCTGATGATATGGCCAAAATGGTAATTTTCCATCAGAAAGCCCCACCTGGTGGCAAAATATTGAACCATACAGGTATGATGTCATCATGTGACACGTTGTGAGGTCATGACCTTGCAGTTGCACATAGTTTCATGTCAATTGGACAAATAGTTCCAAAGATTTGGCAAAAATGGTGAATTTTATGTGACAAAGCTTCACCTTGTGTCAAATTTTTTAGCCAAACAGGTATGTCGTCATTGTGGGACACATGCTCAGGTCATGACCTTTCATTTGCACTTGATTTGAGGTCAATCAGACAAATATTTCCAGAGATATGATCAAAACTGTGATTTTTTTTCAGTTTTTGGCCCCTTATGGCCAATCTAGAAACTGTAAATTGTCCAAAATCGAATCAGTTCTTCCACTTTATGATACTTACTTATATGCTCAACTTGGAATTTCTTATTGAAATATTACTGAAGTTATCGCGTTAACACGTAAATCAGTTTTTGGCGCCTGGTGGCCAATCTAGAAGTTGTACATTGTCCAAAATCAAATCAGTTCTTCCTCTTTGTGATATTTACTTGTATGCAAAACTTGAAATTTCCGATTGAAATATTACTGAAGTTATCGCGTTAACAAGTAGGGCGGCGCGGCGGCGGTCGGACCAAAAACATAATATAATTAACTTTGTTCGAGACCTGTGCTTCTCTCAGTCGCTAACATCTGGCAATACAGAAATACAGTACAGATGGCGGGAAACCACAAATAAAAATTTAAAACTGAAATAATGCTTGTGTTTCTATGTTCAGAAATACTATTATTGTCATTGAGGTTTATCGTTTTTAGAGGGGAGAAGGTATATAGCCTATTAAATTGCCATGATGTTTGCAGTGGGTTGATATCAGATATTAAAAAAGCAGCGAAATAAGGCGCAAACATTAAATGGGCACCCTATCTTGCGTTGTTGTCCATGCTCGTTAAAAATACCATAACCTTGTGCAGCATTTGGGTGTAATAATAGGAAAACGCCATCCATCTTTGCTTTTCCTGAGGATGCAGATAGGTATGCAATAAATGAGCAATTGTGTATTTAATTCCAGCTTCATAAGTTTGAATAAACTATCAGATGTTGTTTCGTTTCGCAATGTCCTTCAAGCTCGCTAATGGCGATGGCGTGGCAATTACAGTAATTTGCGAACGCCCTAGCTAGCCAGCTAACTCATATTTGTAATGCTTAATACAGACGTTAGTGGCATAGGAAAAAATAACTGAAGAAGCAAAGTAAAGTTAAGTATAAACGCAAAATGGAGATATAAGACAGATGCTTGAACATTTACGAGGAGCAGAACGCTCACAATACTTCCGCGACCGCGCCCACCAAGGAGACAGGAAGTGTGACCAATTTCTTATAATGGGGTCTATAGGAGGTGAATAGTCTTCCTCCATTTGATGCATCTCAAAGCCAAGGCTGTAGCCTTTGAAGGCTGCATTTTTAGGGGTTGTTTCTTACTTCCATCTGCCAAACTGACATTTAGGGTAAAGGACAATGTTAAATTTAGGGTTAGGTTTAGGGCTAGGTTTAGGGTTTGGGGTTAAGGTTAAGATTAGGGAAACCAGTTACAACTCGCTTAAACCAACGCTGTTTAACGGAGATGAAATAATGTTACGTCAGTTTGGCGGATAGAATAAAGTGACGACCCCTAAAAATGCAGCCTTTGAAGGATGGAGCCTAGGCTTTGAGATGCACCTAAAGTCTTTGGCTGAATCCAAATCTCCACCCTCTGGACCTGCAGACTGAGCCTCACGGTCTTCAGGCGTTTGTAATGTGACGTCTTCACCATCATCACGTAAAGTCTGCAAAAGCGGGAGTCTGCAGCATAATAAAATGAGCTGATAGACAGGCTTTGAGTCTGTTTCACTTGTTTTTGTGCAAATGCATATTGATTACCTCTGTAGCCTGTATTTCTGTATGATGATGTTGAATTTTATATCTGGCCTACGTTATTCAAGTAACGTTTTAATATTATAAATTTCTAATTAGTTTATGTGGTTTTCTGCGTGTGTGAATGTACTTCTGTCAGCAATTTACAAAAATTAAAATGTCACGTCCATGTTGCAGTGTATCATGGGTAATTGCACTAGTGAAATCTGCGGAAGTCTGCACAAGGGGCCTCAAGCGGACTTTCTGCGGACTTCCAGAGAGTCCGCTTGAGGCCCCTTGTGGACTGGATGAATTTGGACAGCCCTCAAGCACTCCCAGACTTCCCGTGAACCCGCCCACAAAGTACACAAGTCTGCTAGTACGGAGAAGTGCGGATATTTGCATTCAGCCTTTGTTATTATACGCCCGTCTTAAGACGGGACGTATTATGTCATCACCCCCGTCTGTCCGTCCGTCCGTCCGTCTCTCTGTTGTCTGTTAGCAATTTCTTGTCCGGGGCATAACTCCTGAGCCGCTTCAGCTACATTCGTGATACTTCACATACACGTGCACCATCACCAGGCGCTGTGTTGCGCACCATGATTTCGTTCACCCGGTCAAGGTCAAGGTCAAGGTCACTGGCGTCACATGGGGCACAGATGGGGCTTGTCCGGAGCATAACTTCACAACCGCTTGAGATACATCCATGAAATTTCACACACACGTGTACCATCAATGAGCGGAGTGTCGCGTACCATGTTTACGGCCCTCCCTCCAAGGTCAAGGTCACGGACATAGGTCAAAGGTCACATGGGGCTGTTGTCTGTTGGATATTGGTATCATGTTGTCTGTCCACTTCCTGATCCATGTTCATGACGGGCGTATTATGCACCATCGCCGGTGCTCTTGTTCATATATGCCATGCAGAGAGACGCGGTGAATATGGACTACTCTGCATACCATGCATTCCAATGCCAAAACGAGGCTTGACTAGCAAAACACGAAATTGCCTTGTCAAGGTCAGCATTTCGATCTCGTGTCCCGCAGTGTAATGGGGATATTACAGTAGAATGCATGCAGATCTCATTTTTCATCGTTTTCCGTAACCATTTGTCCTCTCGTAGAAGATAAAGAGAGATGCAAGGAGAGATGCAAGGCTAGAACTACAGGAGTTTTCTGATTGAGATAGACGTTTCCAGTGGTTTTATTTATCGAGGCATTAGCGGTGGCCTGATCAGGTCACGACTGACAGTATAAGATTCTGTTTATTGTGCAATAAAAAAAACAAATGTGATTTCCGTACGTGCCTGAATAGTAATTCCCAATATATGTTACCACTGAGCTAATGCCATCATCCTGCTAACTTACACTGCGGTCAAGCCATCTCTTTTGAGTTTGAACAATTGTAGCAGCAGTTTGTATTGATTTGTACTTTCTCATCATGAGTTGGGCCATTGGAGAAGTACTAACTTTAGTTACCTATGTGATGGAGAAAAATTTTGAACAAATGCAAAATCAGTTTTCTTCCACTGTCAACTGAGCATCCAGCTAAAGTTAGCTCGCTAACTAACAAACTAATGTTACATAATGGTTATGGAAAGTAGCTAAGTAGCGTTAACTCAGTTAAGAGAGTGGCACTTACCAAGCCTGCTACAGTGCTCTGTCCTACCATTTTAACCAAGGTGACTCTTGGTATTCAGTTTGGCTAAACATTAACAGTAGCCTATGACTTGCCATGGAACAATTTTTTCCCACGCTCTCAGACAATGAAATTTCCACAAAAGTGATATGTACCCAAGGGTAATATCAAAAATATATCAAGAGTGAGGCTATGGAAAAGTACAGTTGTGTGATAAAAAAAAAAAAAATCTGAAACAAAAACCAAATTACAGTTTTCTTTTTAGGCTTTGGGAATACTCTGCCTCCATATTGGAAAGTGAGTACCTTTGACAGGCCTGTGGTTTAATGGTGTCGCAAGGCCACAATAGGAAGAACAGGTAGCCAAGAAACAGTACTCTGACCCAACGGAAATCAAAATCGTCAGATCGATGGCACACTATAGCCTAATAGATTGAAGGGGCACGGGGGGGCCAATCATATTTCGGGGAGGTGGGGGGCTATGCTCCCCTTCTCTGACTGCGCCCAGCTTGTGTTTTGCTCCACAGATTATTATTTGCACTGACTTCTGGTCAATCAGTTTCATGAACCAGGAAATTTATTGATTTATTGATTTACCCATGTTTGTTTTTCAGTAAGTCAGTGCAAAATGACTGTAGCATTGAATTTCCATGGTTTCTTTGTCATGCCTACCAAAGAAAATGGCCAAGCTGTAACAAAAGTTCTTCAGATGTCGACCATTTTCAAATTTTTTTCAGCAAAACAAAATCAAAAACATGAAAACATGCCACATTCTCACAGAACTTCACACCGCAACACTTTGAGATTGATACATTTTCACTAGAACCACACTCAAAATAATCGCACGGCCTGTAACAAACCCAAAGATGAATCAAATGAGTTTTCAATTGTGTGTTGCTGGTTCTTTGAGAAAGGTAGACATCTGACAAGCTTTTGTTATGGCTTGGCCGTTTTATTTGGTAGGCCTGCTGTGTTTTTGGCTCTCTGTTTGTCCCAAAGTTTAAAAAATACCGAGTGATGAGTTTTATTTCTGAGTGATACAAGTATCTTACTTCATTGAAATTGTTGTTCCAGTCTGTGTGATGCTCAAATCCTGAGTTACGGTATAAAGCCTTTAACTGGGGTCATGCACAATTGGCAAGGATGGGCTTGATTTGGCACCTGCGCAAAGTGGTAAACAAAGAACCACTGTCCTATAGCAAAAGTGTACAGTATCTATGCTCCTTTATAAAAGAACAAGGATGAAAATGCAAGCTGTTTACCATTCAGCAGTGTATATATCCTTGACTTTTCTCATTAGTTTTCGATCCCTTTACTCCTGGTTGCAGTATATTTAATTTAGAAAATCATTGGCCTTATTGCATAATTACCTAGGGACTATCTCTTTTAAAGTTTTTATTTTTATTTATTTATTGTTATTATTTTATAGAGTGGGTTTTATTTTCATTTCTTATTTTTTAAGTTTTTCAGAAAAAGAAAAAAAAAACACTTATTTTTTGCCAACATGAAAGAACTGGCAGCCGATATTTCAATCTGGCAAAAATATTATTTCGGCAATTATGCTATGAGGCTAACGAAATAAGAACAGTAAAAGCAGGTTTCTGCGAACAAATATCATGCAGGTAACAATTAATGTGGTAAAAGTGCATAGGCCTATGTTAAGATCAGTGTTGCATGCATTATGGGGAGGCCAAATTTTAAATGATGACTTTTAACTGATTAATTGCCTGTGTTTTAAATATTTATTCATCTTTGCTATATTTAAAATGGAGAGTGCAAGACAGCACAAATCTAGGAAGAGTTTATAGGCTAACTGGAGGCCTTCAAAATGCCTACTTTTTGAGAACACAAATACACAATGTGCAATTTTCAAGATCGGCGACGGTTAAATTTGGTCTTCTACGTTTGGTTTTTCTGGAGTTAAAAAGCATGCGGCACTTAAACTGAATTTCACACCATGTTTAAATTTTGGAATAAATCCGCTGTTTACTTGTATGTCAGTCCTTTCGGATCACGAGATCTAGCTGAACGCCGTAATCAGAAACGAACGTCGCTTCATGCGACGCCACAGAGAACAGCTTATTTCCTCGATTCTTCTCACCTCGAATGGTTCCTTGCGTGTATCCATGCATCCTCGGTTGAAGACGCAAGGAAAAGACGCAAGTGAGAGGAACGAGGATGCAACTGATGAGAATTGAAACGCACCCTGGATTCTTTGTATAGTGATACGCTGAAAGAGCCACCAGATGACGCAAATTCACTGTGTGTAACATTCGTTAGCTGAAGTGGAAAGTCGTGATATTAAGACCGCACTGGGTTTCACTGATGAACAATCCACCTTCTCGACGTTTATTCTGCATTGAATTGAGAGTGATTCAATATGAATGCACGAGTGGCGGCCAATGGACAGAAAGCAGGGAGGGTTTAGTATAAGATGTATTTAAACCGACAATTAGTCTTGATGATGTTCTCAATTATTTTTCTTTGATTACAGATGCTTGATCTCTTTTCTCTCAGGTGTAGCCAATTCTCTTCGTTAAGACAAGAAATGAAAAGAGTCATTTGGACTCAAAAATGTGCACGTTTCAGTGTTTGTCTTCTTTGATTCCATTTAAACGATCGATAAGGTCTGGTGGCCTGCTTTGCAGGATGACAAAAGTTAACGCGAAAGGTAGTAGTTTTACTCCTAGGACTAGGAGTAGTTTTTTGTTCTTTTTTCGTGAAGGGTAGCTTACTAAGGCAAGTGAATGAAACATATTAATTGGATATCCCCACAACCATTGTTAGTAGGCCTACAGGAAAAGAAATTTGCTCTCATTCCCCCGACCGTTGGTGGAATCGGGGGAGGGTTTCTCTTATCCCCCCGTTCGATCTAAGCCTATGGAACCATTCTAATGGCGCCAAAAAGTTTCACCGACAGATGTCGCTCAACGGCTGGGATAGCCTTTGTCAAATATTTTTGTTGAATTTACCATTTACTCGCCTTGACATTTAATTAAAAGGAAAGGAGTGGATTTAACTGCCAGTGGATTATTCATTTTGTTCTAAAATGTGTTAATCAAGAACAGAGATCGAAATGGGGTCAGTGATCAACCGTTTCAAAGGAGGTTTATATATTTTCTTCAAAGAATTCAAAAGTATGAATTTATTTTTTCAGTATTGCTTTAGCCTATATTTTTTCTCATCCGTTCCTTAAAATTAGCCATTTGGAGTTCGTTTCTGTTTGTCAGCTGAAAAACTGCTGAAATAATTAGGACGTTTCTGATAGTGAATATTGTGCAATGTAAACCTTTCCATCCGTAAAGTAGCTATTACTGCTAGTCACGTGTGTCAACTACATTAAAATGGATGACGCGAACATCTTCGCACGATGTCGATACTGCCGCCCATCCACGCAGACGCTCAGGCAGTAAGTGGACTTGAGAGCATGCGAGGTTTGACTTCAGAAGCAGTCATAAATTGAAACGATCGACAGCGATCCCTATAGGTAATTCGCCATCCGCAACATTTTCGTCAGCGACAAGAATTGATGATTCGCAGGACGATTTTTACCGCAGATTTTTTTTGTCTTCCAAAACCCACTATGAAACTTGGCGTCATTCCCTTTAAATAGGCTAGTGAGTGACCGGAGGCGCTGTTCATATGAGGTACCTAAGAGCGGAGACTGAGAGCAACGGAGTAGTACTCTCGTTGAAAAGATCATCCCCACCACACCCTGGAACATATTATCACATTACTGTGGAAACTTCTTCTTGATTGCATTTGAAAGAAAAACTGATGCTCAAGGTTCAAACCAGCATCTAAAACATACGCGGCATCATTCTACGATAATGGTGAGTTGCCTGTAGATGGTCGCAAGGATCAAGAATAAAATGAGGTTGTGGAATATATGCTATTTTACAGTCACAGAGTTCCAGTTACTTGTGGAATACCTTCCAGTCTCGGGAGTTGAGATGGTGCCTTGGTATTCGGGAAATTTTCTGATCTGTTTTGTTTTCCTTTTGAGATGTATTTCTGCGCTGAAGATGGTATTCTATGCGGAGAATTCTAATACATTCACTTATAAGAAAGTGAATTAAAAGTGTTCAATGAAAACTTCCTTGATTGTTGTTCTGCAATAAGGTGTAGCAATCTTGTACATAAGCGCTTTGTTGAATTGAGCTGTTTTTCATTATTAAATGATCTCAGCATATCAAGTTTGAGTCATCGCATTTATAGTAAATGTATAACATTTACTCGTCTGTTTTCTTGCTTGCAAATCCAATCTCAGAATTGTTGTCCGTGCGATCATACTACTGAAATGTATGTTAAATGAGAAGGAGTGACGCTTTATTGACCGCAGTGTTCAGGGGACGCAAGAAACGCATCCATATTTATCTTTATGGGCTATTTTATGGCCTTTTTTCCTCAGAACACCGTGTGCACATGCACCACTGTCAGATGAAAATCTATCCAAATGTACTCTCTATTAAATTAACTTAGATCTTGTCAAAACTGGGTTCTTTAGACAATATTTTATTCGATTTTCAGTTTCTTGGATTTTCCTTGTTTTGAGCGCGACTCGGCAGAGTTTAGATCACAGCATTGAATCTCTGTCGGTGTGCTGGCGTATCCTCTGGTCGTCGCTTTGTGACACTGGAACTGGTTTTCATTTTGGATGATGGGACAGTTACTTGGACAGAAGACTTCAACTTTGTTATGTGGAGAGCTTCGACTAGAAAGTATGCGCATCACATTCCACATCCGGATGGTGATTTTTTTTTATCGTGGTTGCCTATGACCTCGCTTTAATTGAACAGGGTGGAATTGTCTCAGTTAAAAACCCGCTTTTTAGTTCCTGTCGTAAGTGTAGATAGCTGATCAACCTGTTCCATTTATGTAGGTTACCCCGACTAGATTGGCTACTTATCCGAGAACGCAATACAAGGGAGACCGGGATTACCTCGTCATGATTTTGTATTTGGCTCCATAACTCTTTGCTGCTAAAACTTATAGAAATACATTTATGGTATATATGTAGTGCAGAATGTCGCCTACAAAACTTGTATTGATACAATCTCAATATAACATATATTTACGTCACAATATTCAATTTTCGATATATCACAAACATGCCGAAGTAACCCCATACCCGGGGTTACTTTGTCAGATGGGTGGGGTAAAATCGTCATAGTTGGCAATCAGCTGAAGCTGAAAAAGACAGTCCAATATTCTCTTAACAGAAATGGTGAGAACTGTTTTATTTCTACAACGAACCAACACAAGCTATGATTTATGCATAATCACCATCAGAGTTGCAGTTATGACATATGTGGGCGAGCCCACTGACATTTGCACAGTCCTCATGTGCCCACCCTTTGCATGAGAAGCATTGGACCCACTCCTCTCCACCTTTGGATGATGAGTAAGGACTAAGGCACCAAAGAGGAACAGCAAACATTCCCACTGAAAATGGAATAAAAATTCAGAGGCTCCAGGGCTGGCACCTGCCAACCCTAAATACTCTGCCAACACCTCCACTTTAATGGGCCCACCCTGTGGCCCATTAAGGTGGAGGTGAAAGAATGAGAAAGGGGAGGGGCTGCACGGAGCAAACCCTTACACATTCATACTTGTGTGCTCCGAACAAAGGCCCTAATAGGTCGTCTATCATAAACATAAAATAAATGCAAATATTAGAATTATTAAGAGACCATGGATGTCTGAAAAACAATAAATTGGCTCCTATATTTGACTTTGGAATATTTTAATATGAGACTGACGCAGGACCTACAAGCGGGGCAACCTCAGCACCCTGACGAACTAACCCCATGCTGCTAGGCCCTCATAGCCCCGTGCTCCCATTTTGGAAATCAGACCGCATCTCTCATCTCATGATCGCAGCAGGCCTTTATCTTGTGTGTTGTTAATAACTCCAGTTACATACGTTTATGAAACAGTAAAAACACAGTGGAAATCTTTGTCTTCAAAGAAGATAGACGCATTTCTTTCGGAAACTTAAAGTTTACAATTTGGGTTAAAATTCTGTTATTTAGGCAGAAAACACTTACATGACACCACAGGTCCTTCTTCTTTCCAAGAGATGATGTCGCTGGGATGTGACATAATTTGTACATTTTAGTTTTCCCGTCAGTGCGTTTGCAATGAAAAAAAACGGGGGTGATAAACCTAGCCCCGTGGCCGAAGTAACCCCGGTCTCCCCTACGCGAGACGCAAGTGCGAAGTGAAAAGCAGCTGTTTCATATTTTATTGTTTTGAATTGACCGACGGGACATATGTTATGAGCTGTCGACATTCTCAGAAATGTTTGTAATCTTATTTGTTTTATTGAGATGTGTCCGAAAGGTGCGAGTTCGACTGAATTTACCCCCTGCATCACTGCTTTGCTGCTACCTCCTACTCTATTTTCCCGTAAACCGGCCGATAAAAATGGTTTTTAAGCAATGTCTTATCTTGGTCGATGGACGATGACCAAGCAGCGGTATCTGCCAGGCCATAATTCAATATTGTAATAATCATAATGTGGTTATAACTCGTTCGCCTGTCCTATCTAAACAATGATTTATTTTTTTACCAGTCGTCTAATAATTTATTTTTAATGTATTTTCCCGCAATGCTGAAAGTAATAATATTAGCAGTGTTTTGTTTCCATTCAGCCTTCTAAGTAATAGAGTGCGTTTGATTTTCTCGCTCCCCAGTCATTGCATCCGCGTTCCTTTGGCGCATCTTTCCGGAGTCATGAGAAATAACCATTCTATGTTCCCCATCATTATTTTAGAGATCGGGAATTAGTCGTTTTTATCCTAGCAACCCTTAGGCCTGCTGGTCTGCACAGTTTCTGCGTCATTGAAAAGGAAAATTATCGTATGGGTTAATGGGTGGAGTATATATTTGTCTCTCGAAAGGAGCGACCACATTTGAGGTTGGTAAGAAGTGCATAAAAATTGTGTGGGTTGTGGAACAAAGTCTTAAGGTCAAATTTACCAAAGTGATGGAAAGAAGTGGTATGAAATTAGGGGCAGCACATGGATGCAGAACACCCCATTCCCACTACCTGAGAAACCTGATGAAGTTTTGTTTATGGCTTGAGAGTTACGTTTAGATGGACTGTTGCATTAATTTAGCTATTTTCTTACCCACTGGCTGCCGTTTAATGCACTTTATTGCCAAACTCGCATCAGGACCCACCTGGATGAGCCATCCTCCTGGGTGATGCACAACAGGTTGGATGAGCCAGTGGAGACATTTTGGCTGAGTGTTCTAAGAAAAATATTTCCAACATCCAAAATGGAGACTTTTACCATTGTGGAGTCTATTGCAGAATTCTATAACCAGCTAAACTGGAGGATCGCACATGCCACATTACCTATTTTATTTTTCTACACTTACCTATTGTTTCTGCCTAAGTTTTCTTGCTCTTGGCTTTAAACATTGGGGAGACCCGGGAGAAAATTCTGGGGGGAAAAAAGAGAGAAAAAAAAACATGGCAATGATGCGAGTTCTTAAAATAGAACACTGTAGCTCATTTTCAAGTCATTTTGAAAACCATTCAGAACGCCTCAACCATTTCCTTAAGGGAAAAATAACCTGGGATCTAGTGAGTGCCAGTTTGCATATGGATATTGCCACTTGATGCGGCCTCTAATTTTTCTCGCCAATATGTGAATATCAAATAAATTCTATCATATTTGCCAATTTTATTAATTATAGTGGATTAAAATGAAACGAAAATGCGAATAATATTATTGAGCACCTCCAGGCAAATATTTTACCCTGCAAACTAAGAAAAAAAAGCTTGTTTAAGCACCTTTTTCGGGTGTGCACATTTGTTACAATAACGGTGCTTTTGAGCACCTTTTTTTTTTTAGCGTGCACATGGCTGTTTTAACCAGGGTAAGAATCTGTAGGGGAAGTAAAAGGACTCCCTCTCTGAGGCTGCAAGCGCCTTTTGGGTGCTTAAAAAATGGTATAAGTGAGAACCTTTAGAGGTGCAGACAAGCACCCATTAGGAAAGGTGCACATGTGCACCCTGTGAAATGGTGATAACAAGAACCTTAAAAGGTGTTTGCAGTCATCCTCAACAGAGGTGCGCGTGGTCACCCCTAATAAGGGTCCTCATCTGCACCTTTTAGGGTTCTTGCGTTACCCCTTCATGGAGGTGCTCGTTAGCACATTTTAGGGTTGTCGCGTTCACCCCAGGAGCTTACAAGCACCCTAAAAAGGGTTGGACACACGCACCCTAAAGGGTGATAATGAGCACCCTTGCATGGGGTGAATGCGACAACCCTAAAATGTGCTAACGAGCACCTCTATGAAGGGGTAACGCAAGAACCCTCAAAGGTGCACCTCTAAAGGTTCTCACTCATACCATTTTTTAAGCACCCAAAAGGCGTTTGCTGCCTCAGAGAGGGAGTCCTTATTCCTCCCTTACAGATTTTTACCCTGCTTAAAACACCCATGTGCACATACGCATAAGCAAACCCATGGATAGCCTACACCCCCCCTCCCCCCAACATAATCCTTAGCTATCAATCATTGTGTTACGTCTCGTGTCCTGTGCACAGTACGGAGGACAGGAAGCGGTGGACTGGACTCAGATGCAAGGATTGATTTGAGCTTTTATAATGCCCACACAGCAGTGCAGTGGGCATCAACGTTGCAATCAGTATGAAACAAAAAGGAACTGAGGTTCCACGAAGATAGATGGTTATACAGCAGTAGACTACGTATTACACAATCAAAGAAAATGGAACGAGGTTCCTCTCAACAAGAAATTAAAGGGCTGCTTCAAAGTAAGTGGCTCTTAGTTTATAATTCGGTATACGCGAAACACAGCAAACTGTCTTAAAAAATACCCACAGCTCCGTTACTGCGTGGCATTTAAGAGACATCACAAAGAGCCTTCACACGGGACTCATATATATATATATATATATATATATATATATATATATATATATATATATATATCTCCCTCTGCTACCACTCAGAGGGAACAACAAACAGGTGTTCAGGCTGATTGACTAATGACAGATGATAACTGAGTAATGATAAGAAATGCGCTCCGGGGTCTAATGGAGCGATGAGCTGGTTGGCAGGAGGCGTGTCCTAAAACATTGTTTTTACACTTAAAAGGGGAAAACAAGTGAATGTTAATGACAATCACATTGCTGCCCAGTTTTGCATGTATGAAGACTTTTTTTTTTTTTGTCGTGTGCATTCAACCTCTGCTGGCTCCTTCATATTGAGACTGGGAACAAATTGAAAAAAAGACATCTGAATTTCATGTAAAGTAAATGCTCTTGTTTATAAACCAGATATCGAAGCAGCTGCATCAAGGATATGATGAGACGAGATGGCAAAACAAATCCATTTTAGTACTTAAACGATCTTCTTGTTGCGGGATGTCAGCAGCCATGTAGCAAAGTCAGCTAGCGTATAGGGTAGAGCGGGGTAAGATGCCCCCCTTAAGCAGGAATGTTCATAACTGAAGGTAAACAACATGAATTAATTATTTTTTTACTTGAATGGACAGTATGTAAAGTTGGCCAGCACATGTCAAAAGATGTATGACATAGTCACTATAGAAATATATTTTTCTGTTTAATTACTGTTTTTTTTTAAAAAAAAGGTCATCTTACCGTACCCTTCGGGTAAGATGCACTTCTGGATGGGGTAAGATGCCCCTTATCTAGAATAACTTGTAAAGCCTAATACATACTGATTTTACTGCATTTCACATGAGTAATTATCATATTATAGCTGTCTTAATTGGCAGGTACACACCATTCAAAAGATCAACATCTTTTTAGAAATTTCCTTGCTAAAAAAATGAGGAAAGATAGAGGTACATTCTCCTAAACTTAACTTTTTATTAACTGACTAAACACTTATGCACAAATGATGGCAAGGTACTGTTGGCATTAAATGCATCAAGAAAAAGATGGTTATATCTTGTGGAATACTAAAAAATATGAGGCACTACATTAGATAAACATGCAGCGGTGTAGAATGTATATGAGTATCCATGAAAAGTCATTAAAACTAAGCGTGACCATAATGCATTTCACCCATATGGCCCTACTTGTAACATGTATGGATTCACTGAACTTTCCATTCCCAAGTTCTTGATGCTGTTGTAACAGCTGCAGTATGTGGTTTTGCATTGTCCTGCTGAAATACACAAGGCGTTCCCTGGAATAGATGACGTCTGGTGGGGAGCATATGCTGCTGTAAAACCTTTATATACCTTTCAGCATTTATGGTGCTTTTTAAAACATGCAAGTGTCCCACACAATATGCACTAATGCATCCCCATACCATCAGAGATGCTGGCTTTTGAACTGAACGCTGATAACACGAGGGTGGTCTTTCTCCTCTTTTGCCCAGTGGACACAACACCCATGATTTCCAACAAGAATGT
This sequence comes from Gymnothorax reevesii, assembly GCA_029721435.1. Taxonomy (NCBI): domain Eukaryota; kingdom Metazoa; phylum Chordata; class Actinopteri; order Anguilliformes; family Muraenidae; genus Gymnothorax; species Gymnothorax reevesii. The sequence continues at coordinate 25,715,931 of CM056587.1, read as the reverse complement.
CAAATTTGGACTCGTCTGACCACAGGACACTTTGCGACAGTCCATTTAAAATGAGCCTTGGCCCACAGAACATGGCGGCGCTTCTGGATCATGCTCATCAATGGCTTCCTTTTTGCATGATAGATTTTTAGGTGGCATCTGTGGATGGCATGGCAGACTGTGTTTAAAGACAGTGGTTTCTTGAAGTATTCCTGGGCCCATTTTGTAATGTCAATGACAGAATCTCACCGGTGAGTGATGCAGTGGCGTCTGAGGGCCTGAAGATCATGGGCATCCAGTAAAGGTCTTCGGCCTTGTCCCTCACGCACAGATTTTTCCAGTTTCTCTGAATCTTTTCATGATGTTATGCACTGTCAATGATGAGGTCTTCAGTGCCTTTGCAATTTGACATTGATGAACATTGTTTTTAAAGTATTCCACAATTCTTTAATGCAAGTCTTCGCAGGTTGGAGAGCCTCCGGCCATCTTTACCCTTGAGAGACTCTGCGTCTTTAAGACATCCCTTTTATAGCCAATCATGTTACACACCTGATGCCAGTTAACTTCATTACGTGCTAAATGTTCAATCAGCTGATTATCTTATATATTGCTTTTTCAGCCCATTTTTGCCTGTGTCCCAAGTTTTTTGAGACCTATTGCAGCCAGAAAATTTGAAACATTTTGTGGATAAAACTGTAAAATGTCTCAGTTTCAACATTTGAAATGTTATTTATGTTCTATTGTAAATAACATATTTGCTCATGTGATCTGAATGTCATTGCATTTTGATTTTATTCAAAATTTACACTATGTCCCAACTATTTCAGAATAGGGGTTGTATATTTCTTATCAACAGAACATAATGTTTTAGAAAAAACTCATGAAGCAGAATGAATATGACTCAAAATGGGGTAAGAGGCCTTCCTTCCCAAGGGGCATCTTTCCCCAATCCAAAAAGGGCATCTTACCCCCAGCACTATCATCTTGGTTTTGGCCTATTAACCCCAATTTCTCCTATTATCACCACACAGGACCCCTTTCTAACATAGAAAAGGCTTCAGAGAGTTACACTGACATGTCCTGCAGACTCCTGGAGCATTCAAATACTTGTGGCAAAATGATTCATTTGGTCATTTTTTATAAGAAAGACAGTCAAAACACAAACACTTTGAGTGCTCACATGTCACTTGCTCTGTTAAGTCATCTATTGCTGAGCATTTCCCTCCAGGTGAAGTGAATTTATATAAGTCAAGAGCCACCTACTGGGCACAGCTGAAATTGAATTCTAAGCAAAGGGCATCTTACCATCAGGGGCGTCTTACCCCGCTCTACCCTATAGCTTGATGAACAAAGCCAGCTTGAACACGACAAACGCCAGTTATAGTCCATGTCAGTTGTCCTCGTAAGTACAAGTATTGCGCTGCCATTCGTTGTTGTATTTTTCGAGAAGTAGTAGTCTGATCGAAAAGTCGTTAATTACATCAGTTGCAATTTTTGTGTCCCAATTTATTTTATTAGAATAAGTAAGTTAAAAAATGCAGCACCGTTGCATTCTACTAATTTTGTATGATAAAAAAATATGCTATACAAGAAGTTCAACCCAAAATAGGTCTGAAGTGTTAATGATCGGTAGTGCGGTTGAGTGAGAGACTGTTCAAGGATACGGACGGGCACCCTATAGGTTTCAGCTCCATCCATAGGTTCTGAAGGGAACCATTCCTAAGTGCGAACCTTTTTGGTGCCAATGAGCTCCCTTCAGGAACCTTTTTTTCTTAGAGTGTAGTACAGATAGTAGGTCTAAAGAAAAGAGAATAATGCCCCTCGTCTAATGCCCCATACTATGCTTGCGTAATGAGGTCTGGATCAGATTCTACAGATGCTGCATGCAATGGATAGTGTTCTGAGTAGGGCTGCATTTGAATGGTCAAAAAAGTACACCTTTTTCTCTTATTCTACTTTAACCTTAACCCTTAGACGGTCGGTCGAAACAAGAACTGCACCATTCAGAAGTTGGAAATGGTACCTTTTAGAATTATTAATTTGTGGTAATATCAGCTATTAGTAATGGCCAAGAGCTTTCTACAGCCACCATATCATTATCATTAATATCCTGTAGCATTTATACCTTATTTTACCCCCTATGGGGGTGACCCTTTTTTAACCCCTTTTATTTCAGGATGTGGGTATCCTTCAATTTTAATGAAACCTATATTTTTGAAAAGCTCTTGATGTGCACTGTCTCCAAAATGAATTTCATTACGGAACAAGCATACCTTGATTAAAAAAATGCTGTCATTTTCTTCAATTTTCTTCTTAAAATTAACCCCCTTTTAGAGGTCGTTCACTATTGACAACATTTTCACAAGTTTAGAAAGAGCACATTTTTTCAGATCTTCTTCCTCCAAAAAATGTACTGAAAAAATATTCAGTTTTACCTCTTTTTTTAATTGTAAGAAGTGTACACAGATAACCCCACCTCCACCCCATGATGCTTAAAATTGTGCATGATAAAATAACAAGGGGGGGGGGGGGGGGAATGGAGAAAATGTAGAAATGGATAAAAGGGCCCTGCTTCTTGGGGATGAGAAGATAAAAAAACCAACAAGGCACTCTTTGGTACTGGTGTATCAAATCATGGAAAAAAAAAAAACATTTCTTTGTTTGAAGAAAATCCTTGACTATGCCCATGGGAGCCCTGGTTGACTTAATGTGGAATGACCCAACAGTACTGCCACAATTAACCTGTGATGGCGTTATCTACTTTTGTTTTTGTAAAGGATGGTTCAGTGTGCCCTATGCTAAAGGAGATAAGTAAGGAATGCAGCCAAGGTGTTCAGAATGTTTGAAATAACAGAAGCGATCGTAACAGGCGTGACTAATGGGGTGAGGTGCGGTACATTTCTGGTCCATCATTTATACATCATGAATTCTTGAAACAATTCTTCGGCACACGATAGTCTCAAATATCGTTCTGTACCTGCATTTACTTGGGGAAACCTCTGTTCTTACTCATTTAAAGGACTGAAATCTCCTTAATGATGACAGTCACCGTTCGATAATTGGGTCAGGCGCAAGGAAGAAAGCACGGGAGAGAAAATTTAGCTATTTAAATGAGTTCAACATAATTTCTCAGACAAGTACACCTCTTACAGGTTTCAGTCTTTGCATTCTGATGATTGTGGACTTGTCTAAACATGAGAAATGGGATAGTTTTATGGATTTTGCAGTTAAATACAGTTTTGAAATGTCAACAACCATGAAGGCCTAATCAAAAATGTATTTTTATTTTATTTGTTAATACAAAAAAGATAGAAATGAATAATGTTTTACTGAAGCTCAGTTCATTGCTTTAACAGAAAGTATTGTTTTCTATCTTCTCAAACTATAGCATATATATATATATTTTTTTTTAATGATGATAGTATTTAGGCAAGCAAGCAGCATGTGTTCCTCTTTGTAGATGCATTTATGGAAAAGAGAGCACTGTTCATCAAAAATTAGCATTAGAGTTATCCTCATAACCTTTGGGACTAATGTTAGCAGCATGTGATTTTCTGCACACTGTTGTCTTTCATGAAAAATTAATCAGCTTTAAATGGTATTTAAAGCAATTGGCTCCCTCATTTTCCAACCAGGAACAGAGACTTCCCTTAGTGTGTACCCATTAGACAAACATTTGTGTTGGTATCATATGCCTAGGTTTTATATTGTTTTTATGACCTGAAGTCAGAGAATTAAGCAGCCGTGCATGGATAGACTTCTGCTTTTCTCACGTCAAGTGTCTCTCAGAAGCATGCAGTATGATGAAGGCCTGGCTTATGCCCATCTACACAGAGGAGAGAAGCAATGTTCAGGCCATCTGCAAGAGCAAATTCTGATACCGCATCCTGGGTATCCGAGAAAGAGCTTTTTTGCCATCGTTCTAAGGAATTCCACGTTGGAAAGAAGCTAAAATCAGTCACAATGACACAAGTATTCTAATTATTTCAGTGTCCCACTGGCTGCTGCTCAGAGAAAACCCATGTTCATATACAAAAGTCCTCATGCTTTTGTTAAAACTGGGATTTGCACAATTCGTCAGGCAGGAATTAGAACCAGTTGTCAGCTGGTGGTTTAAGCACATGGCAGGACTTTCACTTTGTGACCCATGACCTTTCCAGGTTCTTCTAGGGCTAAGGTGCTTCCTCAGCTGTTCAATGGCACATCATTATGCCATTTGTCAAATTGGCAAGACATAATGATTGGTCATGAATCAATTCATGGAAGGGCTTGCAGACTTGATGTGGGTGCAAACCCTGTGGAAGGCTTCACTCTGCTTGAAATGGACTCAAAAATTCAAAGGTCTGCACCTGTTTAAAGAACACTTTGCCATTAGATATTACTGGATTCATTGGTTTTATTTTTTTGGAGAGTTTTTTGCTGCTTTGAATTTAATGCATTATTATTGTGTTTGACCCATGGAACATTTGATAATTCAACAGTACTCATACGTGGAGAATATTTTCTTCAAAATGATTGGGAAAACTTATATAGAATTCAGTGGATATGAAAAGTCAACGTACCCTCATCAAAATGGCATGTTTTTGAAATATAAAATGAAGAGAAAAAAAAAACATCATTAAGGTCATACTTTTCCCGTCTTTAATGTGGCCTTTCAAGCAACTGAAATTGAGAGGAAGAATAAATTGTTTTTTTATTTTTTAAAAAAGGGAATAAAAAAAACCAATGACAGCCTGGTTGTGCAAGTTCGAGCTCCTTCTGTTATGCTCCAGCCCAGCAATCAAGCGCAGAGTCAGAAGCACAGTCCAACTGCTAGTTTATTGACAGCAATACAAAAGAGATTGGAGGCGCCCTGAGATAGGATGGCGGGGACCAAACCCCGAGGAGGATAGACAGTTCAGCATAGTTGTGATTGGTTAAGCATGAGCTGCATTAGCTGGCCAGGTTTCTGGGATGCTGGCAGGTGTTACACAGGCTTTGCCAGCATTGAACTTTTTCTGCAGATGAAGAGGTTACTTGAGGGGCACACAATCCCAGTCGTGACTACAATTCAGGATTGGGAGCTTGTTCCGAACAAACTGGATAAGGCGAGCAGGTTGGAGGGATTAGCAAGAACGCAGTCCCAGTCTTGGGCCCTGATCAAGACTGGAAGCTTGTTCTTGGTAACTTGAGTAGATTAATAACAACAAATTTGAGTTCAGTCAGCTTGAATTTGTTCCCAGACCTGGGTCCTGATTAGGATTGGAGGCTTGTTTAAATTGACTAAATGATCAGAATGACTGTTTTTCGAAAAAAAACTAGTACTAGTTGCAATAAAGTCATTCCATGAAAATTTGAGCACAATTAGAGTCCCTCTCACCTCTTTTGGGTCACCAAATTTTATATTTAAACAGCTTTACATATACCTTGAAGTGACTGCTTTAATACAGTATAAAAAAACATGAGTTAAATTTTATCTTTTCATGAGACTGAATGTAGTTTTCTCATTTGACACCACCTATTTTGTGTCGTGTCAATGGAAGTCCGAAATTCTCGATCGTCACATGATTCATGGAGACTGCGAATAGTTCCAGGAAGTCGCTGGTGGGTAATTTAAATGCGTCTGTGAAATAGGCTGCAGACAGACATAGCTGCCAGTCTTGGTAATTACTAGTCAATAAATAGTGTTATTTCTGCCTTGTTGACATATTTTAGGCTTGAGTGAACGTTTGCCGTCTCACTAAAGTGACCCCAACATTAAACAACCACGAAAAAGCTACATATATCGGCAGAATGTTGAACATTTGCACTCAATATATGGAGTATTTGAGCGGTTTTAGTGCCTTAGAATTATTAAAATATTTAAGATGACGAAGACGAGATTTTGTCATTTTAAAGAGCTGTTCCTGTTGTTGATTGCTTTGATTTCTTGGTTTTTGCTTTTGACTACAATGCTTGTTTAATCCCATCCTAATGTTTATTATGCAGAGGGAGGGAAGGAACATTTCAAAATTCTATTTTATTTTCTACCATTTCTTTATTTGCTTGGGGTTTTAATAATCCCATGGAAATGGAGGATCTAAGTTATCAATTCAGTAATGAATAATGTAATCTTCATGACTTTCAGAAAAGACAGAGGACTAACAGGTGACTATCAATTGACAATTTGTCCCTGCATCATTAAAAGCAGCATAATGTTCAGTGTGGCATCTTAGAAAATCCACTGGAAATAATTACAATTTATCAGCTCATAATTTTTATGCACATCTGCACTTATCACTAAACACCAATACATAAGTTCAAAACAACTTTTTCAATGACTTTTTGCATGCAGAAGGTATGAATTTTGCAAAGGCTTGCACGTACAGTAATATTTTTAGAAAGGGCTCATTAAACACTATACAGACAGACAGAACAAGACACATTAAGGGCTCTAATTTCCTGGCGCAGCGCAGGGTGGTGCAGCGTGGCATGCGCCAGGCAGTGGTTATTTCGTCCGATGCAGCCCGCGCAGTGGTAATTTCGTGGGTGCAACACCGTGCACAGCCACTTGGCAATTTGGTAGACAGATGTGCGCTGAGATGGGTGTGGCGCCGTAGTTGGGGGAGGTGTCACATATTCATCAAGACACAGGGACAATTTCGTAGAAAAAGTCTCCGCTGAAGTTGCCCAGAAAGCTCGGCAGCTCCAACCTGGTTTACTTTCTGTGCAGTGGTAATTTGGCTGACCAGCGCACAGTGCGCACACGTCACCGGAAACTCACAGGCAGGTTTCCAGAATGTCAGGCACATTTCAATGCAACAAATAATTATAACAACCACTATTTAATGTAACTATCTGAATCAGGACATAAATTATAGTATCTATATAGATTGTCCTGATGTCAGATTAAAGGCGGTTGGCACGCGTAATGGAAACTTGACCTGGCTTAATCAACGCAGCTGAATCTGTGATGCAAACTAACGACTTCACATCTTTCTCAGCCAACCACAAACGGTTTCTGACAGTTTGTGCAGAAATTCTTTGGTTATGCAAACCAATTGTTTCAGCAGCTGTCTGAGTAGCTGGTCTCAGACGATCTTGGAGGTGAACCTGCTGGATGTGGAGGTCCTGGGCTGGTGTGGTTGCACGTGGTCTGCGGTTGTGAGGCCAGTTGGATGTACTGCCATATTCTCTGAAACGCCTTTGGAGACGGCTTATGGTGGAGAAATGAATATTCAATGCCCGAGCAACAGATCTGGTTGACATTCCTGCTGTCAGCATGCCAATTGCACGCTCCCTCAATGCTTGCGCCATCTGTGGCATTTTGATGTGAGACAAAACTGCACATTTCAGAGTGGCCTTTTATTGTGGGCAGTATAAGGTACACCTGGGCGCTAATCATGGTGTCTGATGATTATCTTGATGTGGCACACCTGAGAGGTGGGATGGATTGTCTCAGCAAAGCAAAAGTGCTCACTATCACACATTTAGACAGATTTGTGAACAATGCTTGAGAGAAATGGTAATATTGTGTATCTGGAATGAATTTTAGATCTTTGAGTCCATCTCATGACAAATGGGAGCAAAAACAAAAGTGTTGCATTTATATTTTTGTTGAGTGTGTATAACCTCTACCACGGTTTGCTGTGCTGCGTGGGGATGCTCCAGTCACTGGGGGGTTGATTACAAAGGTACACTTTGTAGGCTCAATTCAGGAGAAATCTAACAATCATGAAAAGTTAAAACAACAACGAAAATGTGAGCTGTTCGTATTCAAACACTGCACGTGCATGTTTTCACAACCAAAGACCACAGGATTTGGAAGCTTACTGTCCAGTTTATTAAAAGTAGGGAACAGGGAGAGGCTTGCACAGCGGGTGTTGGGTGAGTGTCCTCTGTCTCATTGCAGGGAATTCTCTGCCTCTTACGGAATCACCTGCCGTTCTTCTGCTGAAAAAGAAAGGGGAGGGGGGAGAGAAAAAGCCAGGAGAAAGGGTTTGGCACACCTATATAGACTTAGTGCTGCGAGATGAGGCGTGGTCTTTGTTTCCCAACTTAACTTAAGGAACTTCAGTAGTTGAATCAGCTTTTGCTGCTGATGTTCCAGTTAGTATGGCAAGTGGCATCAGTAACAAATGTAACAGGAAGTATATAGTTGGATCATGTTCTTTGAAGTCTTTCAGACAAGTAATACAGTACAGCTCAATATATTTACTACTCAGTATGATTCCCCACTTAGTCCTCTATACTTAATTTTTGAAAATGTTTGGCCTATTTGGCCAATACTTTCTGCTTTCAATCTTCTATTTGGTCCTCCAGCTTCCCTCTCCCTTAATCATTAATCCAAAATTAGCAAAATGAGAAGCAACATAATATTAACGGTCAATAAAATCTCAAATCCTAAGAACTCTAACTATAGATAACGTTTTAGTTCATTGTATCGCAGTAAAAAATTAGCTCTAACAATCAATATTAATAGCGATGTATCACAGCAACTGTCGGCGCTCTTCTTTATCATTGTGTAACGTTAACTTTATTATAAGAGCTAACGTTAGCAAACTTGTTCTCAAAGAGAGCTTCACTTCACCACCTCCACTACTACAGGGGTTCTTAACTGGTGTCACATTGGGACCCACATATTCCCATGGTCATTACGTGGTGACCCACTTTTATAGAATCGAAACCAAGCAACTACGTTTTTCAAAAACAGCCTTTGAAAACAAATACGCCATCTTTTTAAACATATATACACATTTATTTATATGTACCAAGTGCATTTCAGAGCACATTAAGAAAATAAGGATCATGAAAACTGCATTAATGAATAAAATGCAATTAAATACTAAAACTGCACAAAATAAATAAGGCCACAATACTAAATATTTAATTTCTATATTTCTGCATTCAGAGCACAAACTGAGGACGAACATGACAACTGTATGTATAAAAGTGAATAAAATAAAATGATCAAAACTGCACAACATAAATAAGGCCACAAAACTAAATATTTTGCGTCTATGAATCGCTCTGCATTATACGCGCAGCGTATTACTGCCCACCACTGGTCAGATGTATTATAACCTCCATTTCACACAAACTCGCACTTCAAGTTCAAACTCCGATCGTCACTTGTGAACTCAACTCTCCTCGCTTCTTCCTCTTCTGCTCAACTCCCCCTCGACTCTCCAGAACCTCAACACAACACTTAGGGAGAACGTTAGTCAAATGATGGTTACCATGGCTGCAGAGTCAGACGCGCATTATTCACCTCCGCCAAGGAGGTGTTTGTTTTTGCCGGCATTGGTTGGTTTGTTTATTTGTCTGTTAGCAGGACATCTCAAAAATGGCCGCATAAATTTTAACAAAACTTTGCATGATGTTAGAGTAGCACAAGAGGAACAAGTGATTAAATGGCATATCTAGACCAAAGTACAGCTGGGATATACGCTAAAATTCAAGATTTCAAGTTGTTCCAATGGGCCGGATTTCCTATCGACATGCTTTTGGGTTTTGCTTCCACCTGGCGGTGGAATGAAACAATACCCTACATCAGCCAGAAAAAAATAACTCATGCACAGAGTTGCCTTGGTGTGGTGGAGGAGCTGCGCTCTGTTGAGTGCTCGTTTGAACCAGCTGCCCGCGACCCACTTTTGGACCACAACCCACCGGTCTATGCTGATGACACACCGGGTTGCGAGGGGGTGCGCAGCAGTGTTGTTTTTGGCAGCCATTTTTGATTTACACTGAAAAAAAATATAAACGCCTAATGTCAAATTTTTTAGTTTCTATTAACAAAGAACTGGAACCGGGATTCGTCTGTGAATAGCACTCTTCTCCAGCGTGCCAAGGGCCCTTGAATGTGTGCGTTTGCCCATGCGAGTCGGTTCCGACGCCGGACAGCGGTGAGATCCAGACCACGGTGAGGACACCGAGCATGCAAGTTGGCTTCTCACAGGCAGTTACAGACTGTCTGTGATGTGATGCGTCTGTTGTGCAGACCAACGCTCTCATCCGCTGTGCGTGTCGCTGATCTGAGCCGATCCCGCCGGTGGACAAGCCGGATATAGCGATCTTGTGCTGGTGTGGTCACATGTGGCCAACGTGGATGAGGTCGATTTGCTGTACCGCCCATCTGTTGGAAACCAACTCTCAAACGGCCTATCGTCCAATAGTTAACATTCAGCTGCACAGCGACCACTCTGGAGGACCCTGCATCCAGCATGCCAATGGCACGTTCCCACATGACCTGAGACATCTGAGCCATTATGAGAAAATTTGACATTTTGGGGTGGCCTTTTATTGTTCCCAGTGTATGGAGTGTCTGGGTACTGCTCATTCTGTCTGATCACTGTCTGGAAATGCCACACCCGTGTACTGAGTGAAATCACTGCATCCCTACGCAAATGCTCACTGACAGAGAGATGGATTAAAAAATGGTACTCAAATCAAGAGAAAGTAAAAGTCAGCGTATGCTCACATAGAGTTGTTAACTCCATGTGGTGTTTTTGACATGGGACGTTTATATTTATATTTTTGTTCAGTGTAGTTTTAGTTTTAGTCTTTTGGACGAAATACTTATTAGTTTTGGTTACATTTTAGTCATTTCTGACGTTGATAGGTTTAGTTTAGTTTTAGTCGACGAAAACTAAAAGGGTTTTAGTCCAGTTTTAGTCATTAATTTTACTCGCAAAAATGATGACTTTAAAAGATTGAATTAGGCCAATACAGATACAGAAAATCGTAATTGTGGTTGACGGGTTGTGTTGCAATTCATAAAGCAACAGTTAACTCTCTTAAGAGTTTGTAACTTTGGACCAGTTCATAGAAGGGGGTGATATATCATATTCCATTCCCGTAGGCCACTGAAGTTTTTTGTGGAGGTAGATATTTTGTCAAAACTGACAAAAATTACTTTTTTTATCAGAAGATCCCTTCGGGCTGGAAATTACAGCCCTTTTTAGGGTAGGGGTGAAAAGGGCCATTGTAGTGACAAAGTCAAAATCTGGACTTTGACCTTTGAATATTTTGTTGTGCCTTAAGTGACCCTCCTTGATCTTATGGTATATGAATGTATGCGTAGAGTTCTTCCATTCAGTATTATAGTTTTCAAAGCTTACTAAGGGCGCCGCCTATAGGAGGCGCTTCAAATCATGACTTTTTGCATTTTGGACTACATTTGAGACCCTCCCAGGGCCTGCGGCCTCATAAAACCTTAATTTATTTGATACATTGGGACTAGTTCTTTCCAAATTTGCATTAATAGCTGTGGTTTGTTTAAGGCGCTTTTGCATCGCTGGCGCTTTTTATGGCAAGAATGCGATTTTAGGCGATTTTCATTTGGCCATATCTCAGTGCGCCCCCAATGGCCTTCAGTGAAACTTGTTTTATTGTGTTTCTCTATATCTCTGCTATTCATGACGAAAATATTAATAAGGCATTTTTCCTGTTTGTGCTAAAACGTTCACACCAGATCACACTCCACTTTAATCGAGAAAGAAAAAAGTTTGTTCTCCACTGCTCCAGTAGGTGGCTCATATGGCAGGTGGCAGCACTGCTGTGACCACATGTTTTGATGGCATGTTCAGAGTCTGAATAGAGCCGTGGAAATCCTGCTTTATCACAAACAACTTCTGATTTTAAGACCTGCGAGCGGTACATCATTCCATCTTTACCTTGTGGGATATTGTGCTAACAATTAGTTTTGCTCCCAAGTTATTAGATCATATATTTCTGATCACATTTTTGAATGGGTGTGGCCTGTGTGTATGCATAATGCATGCAGCAATGGAGAATGTAAAGACAAGGTCCTCAACCCCCTCTGTAAAGTACTATGGTTACCGCTATGGTTTGAAGTAATGCAGAGTACTTTGCTTCATGTTTCATATAATGAATATGAATACCTTAAGGTGCTTTGGTGCAAACAGAGTTCACTAATACTTAATGTCTCTTCTTTTATTTTATTTCAGTTTTAACATTTTAAAATTGTTGCTTTTCTCTTGCCTCAACGCTCTGAAAACACTCAAATAATTCTCCCCACTGGTTGGTGAGGACTCAAACAAAAATGGGCATTTTTCGGTGGTGGTGCTTGATTGTGACATACAAACTGTGGCATGTAAAGGGTTACTGAAGGCAAAAAGCCTTCTTGAATGGTTTATCATGAATATAGATAAACATAATAAAACAAGTTTCACTGAAACCAATAGGGGGCCCACTGAGATATTAGAAGGACAAAGTCCTGATTTTGACCATGTCCCTATTTTGGCCCTTTCGACCCCTACCCTAAAAAGGGGTGTAATTTCCACCCCAAAGGAATCTTCTGATAAATGACATAATTTTTGTGAGGTTGGATGAGATATCTACTCCCAAAAAAATCTTCAGTGGGCTACTGGAACATGATATATCACCCCCGGTTCACAGTTAGAGTCTGGCTCAACACTTTTGTATAATAACCAGATTCCTCATCAGTTTGACAGCGCTAGCCTAGACTTTCCCATCCATGAAGATACAATTCTGTAATGCTGTACTTGCTGATCTACAAAGAATAGTGCTTTAAACACAGATAAAGTGGTAAAAGTGAGTGGAATCAATGTTCATCACTCCAAGACAGTCAAGAAACAAAACATTCTTTCTTTTTGACTTTATTTCTGAGAACCTATTAAAGTGCAATTAACACACACATGCCCAAAATATGAGCAATAGATGAGGAACATATATGCCCAACTTGACCTTGTCTGCCAATGCCAGTGCAATTGAGAACATGCATATGATCTCTGACTATTATGAAGTACAACAGACATTAGCTTATACAACCCCACAGCAAAATACAGCAAAAAGCACAGTCTGTGGTTATGGCTGTGCGACGTCACTGTCAGACCCTTGTGACTTTAGCCCAACAGCAGACTCTACTTATAATAACAAAGCACATAACTCGACCCATTTAATATGTCACAGCGCACTGCTGGAGCACAAACATGCCATGATGAACACACAATTAGAAGATGCCCACGATGTCCGTTAATATGCCGGCTAAACCTGCTGCCAACGTTGGAGTAGCCAGGTGCGCTGCTGCTCATTTAGACATAACCAACAGCAACAGGTCTGAAAAGCAACATTTGCCCCGTATTTTTCACAGTAACTCAAATATCAGAGATCAGATTAAGGAAAAAAAGATATTATTTTTTGCTAATCATTATATCAATTGACTTGCAATTGTTTACCGCATCTGAAAAATGATTAGCAAAAATTTGAAAACAGTCAATTAGATTTTAAATGAAAAAAGGCTTTTTTATTCTTTCCACATGACAAATTACAATTACACGAGAAATACAACTCCACTCTGAATGCAAAACAAGTTATTTCCAAAAGGTATCAATTTTACCTGGAACAATCTTAATTTAATTCAGAACATTTCTGTTTCCCTGTGCAATTTCTGTAAACCACTTGTAGCCTGCAAGTACAGCTGTCTTATATATACCTTACTGTAGCATATGATGCTGTTTAACACCTGATCAGAGACGCGAAAAGATCCATTTCTATTAAAATCTCCAACTCAGAGTTCACGATTTAGAGTTAAAGCCGAAAAAAGTGGAGGTTGAATGCGGAATTCTCACCAATGGGGCAAAAACCAAATCATATTGCCCAAATATAACAATGATTACAAAGATTTCCCTGAACTAGCATCAGCAAGGTAAGAAGATGGCTAAGATGGCTAGCTTTATAATCTGAAGAGTAACGCAATACGCGATAGCATGCGCAACTAGATAATGCATAACGCACGAAACTGCCGCAAAACCTCAGATAAATTCATGCCTATTACAGCTGGCAAAGTTAGTAAAGTTGGGGCAAGAAACAAATCATATTGCCATAAAATGATGATCACTCACAAAGAGTATCCTTTGTTACCGTTTGTTAGCTTACTTGCATACAGGGTGGCTGTATCCTAAGAGCAACGTAATTTGATACATGACAGCTTGCACAGACGTCTAGCCATCCATGACTTACCAGAACTTTCTGGCAGAGAGCCTCTGTAATGCATGCACGCACTCCGAGAAGCTGATTGGTTGGTATGCAAATAAGGAACATCATTTTCCAGTCAATCAAAGTCGATAAAGCTTCTCCTGTTGCTGTGTGGCTCGGGAATCAGAAGTTTGTAGGCCAGCGAGCCAACCCACTAACATTTTCATCTCGTCTCCTCTTGTCAACGAAAACAACAGATACATCACGTCATATCTTCGTCATCAAAGAGCTATGTTTAGCTCATCAACGTCTCGTTTTAGTCATGAAAAAAAGGTGCGTTCACGAAATAATTTTGTCATCGTTAACACTGGCGCACAGCATATGCGTTGGAGATATTAAATATTGATATTCAATTCTAAACCCCATTCTCTCTGATAAAACCCCCAAAATATATAGCGCCCCTTTTAAAATCTTTCTGGCAAATAAAAACCAGGAAGAAGTGGAAGTTAGACACTGATTTCTACCCTACTAATACGATCAATTGTTTTTTAGCAAAATGTTTCCAACCATGTCAGTTTAAGCAATACGTTATACCATGCAGCAATTATATGGTGACCAAGGTTACTGTTAGCTGTGGTCCACGCAGCTATTTGCCTACAAATGCGTTATCCACTAGACGTCTCATGCGAAAGCTGAAGACTACAAGCCAGCTAGCCACAGATCATAGTATGACCCATAGGTAGCCAGCATGCTACTTCTCTTTCGTTCTAACATTTAATGTTAATTGTTGATGTTGTGATTTTGTGTTAATTGGCTAAGAACCCCACAGTTTACTTAGTCTAACCGGCTTCTAACCGTAGCCGCTACAGTTGAAGCTAACCAGACAGATGTTGTGCGTGTCTGCAAAGTTGGGCTGATAAGGCTGCAGTTAGACCAGATGGCTTTGCGGAGCTTAGGATGTGTGTTTGGGTTTGTTTACTGCTGCTGTGAAATGATCATTTTACTCATCCATGACCGGGGACAGCCGAGTACTTTACCGTTGTGTGGGCTAGCTCTCTGATCCTACCGCGGTGAAAGCAATCACGAAACGCACAATAACATGTCTGGTATAACAAACAATTTCTCTGCATTGCCGTGGTGGAATTTCATCCACCTTTGAAAATTGTTCTGGCAAATAAAAAGCTGAAAAACAAGTGGAGATCAGATATAGATTTTTTTTTTTTTTTGGTACAAGTTATCAAGTTGCTTGCTCCTCATAAAGCAACGCTTACACCGTTTACAGCTACAATCACATGCATGCAAGGTGAGACAGTGCAAGCAAAAAACTAATGTTTCAACTGGCCACTCATTGAAATCCTGCTGCAAACGTTGCTGCAATACTTCAATTGCTTCCTCCTCCTGTTCAACGTCGGATTTAGGACCAAACAAGTAAGGTCTCACAGCGATACATAGCGCGGAGAGAATGTGCTGAAATATCTGCCATCTTGGTTTCCTGGTTTTTCGGGTCTGCACCCTCCCCCGGAATCATCTCGCCCACTCCAAACAGCTCGCGTTTCAGGCCGGCACGGATGGGGTGAGGGAAGAGGTCTCACTAGGCCTGGATGTGTGAGGTTTTTTTTTTGTGACTGAATTCTTAACATTATTTTTAAGACCCATTGGACATATTTTAAACTAAATACAGCATAATTTGGGATCTTTAAAAGGTTCTTCATTATTAATCAATGGTTTCCATAATTTTCCACATTGCGATATGGGTGTGCTTCAGCTATTGTGACACTTCAAGGTCTCCTCCCACAAATACATGCAGACTCTGCAACTTGCGCACAGAAGCTAAGGCAGTCCCATACCCCTTATTTATAATTTTCCCTGCAGTCTAGCCATTTAGATTAGTTTTGTTTTTGTTTTCTTGTTTCTTGTTATTCAACTGTTTTCACATTTGCAGCCCCTCCTTTTGTGTTTGCTTCCAGTGCTCTGCACAACTGTTTTTGATTATTGTCTTTTTATGCATTAGTTCCGGGCTTTCATCTTCTCCTAGACCAGTGTTTTCCAAACCTTAATGAGAGAACCCTGCAGAAATTGCGTGAATGCTTAAAAATGGAAACATGGGACTTAGTCTTTGGCTGCACTGATGCTGATATGGCTTGTAATAATTTAATATCTGTGATTAAGAGATTAATTTACTTGACCATTCCTGAGAAGACTATTAGACACAAAGATGCGGACCAACATATTTGGCTAACAAGGGGAATACTAAAATCTATCAATCATAAGAATAAATTATATAAACGCTATATCAAAAACCCAAATGATAAAAACAAGGAGGAATATACAAAATACAGGAATAAGCTCATGCATATAATACGCAAAAGCAAAAAAGGTTACTTCACAGATCTCATATCATCTGTACAGGGTGACTCCAAAAAAACATGAAATATCCTCAACAAAGTTCTAAATAGAGGCTGCAAAGAAACTGTACTTCCTGATAGAAGGATCACAATGAAGGGCCGGGAAACTTGCCAGAGTGCTGGCATTGCTGAGCTTGCAAATATCTTCAATGATCATTTCATCTCCATTGGTGAAAATCTTTCTAATAAAATCAGCCAACCACTGGTTGCATCTTTTCAACAATATCTTTATGGTAGTTACCTCAAATCTTGTTTCTTGAAGCCCACTGATAAAAATGAAGTTATCCAAATTATTAACAACATGAAAAGTTCATATACAGCTGGTACAGATGAAATCTATAGTGTAATTTTGAAGTCCATTGTAAATGAAATTGCTGAGCCACTTGCCTATATTATAGATCTCTCATTAACTTCTGGAATTGTGCCAAATATGATTAAGTCAGCGAGAATCGTACCAGTCTTTAAGTCTGGCATTAAAAACGATCTGGGTAATTATCGGTCGATATCTATAAAACCTGCAGTCTCCAAAGTATTGGAGAGAGTTGTGTACAGGAGACTTACTGATTATCTGAATGACTTTAATATTCTTGCCCCTTCACAATTTGGCTTCAGGAAGCAAAGGAAAACACGCATGGCAGTACTAGATCTTGTGGAAAATATTAATGAAGCTATTGAGAAAGGCCATTATGGTATTGGTATTTTCCTGGATCTATCTAAGGCATTTGACACTATTGATTTTGAGATCCTTCAATGTAAACTTCAGCACAATGGTATAAGAGGCATTGCCCTCAGCTGGTTCAGAAGTTACATGTAGGGAAGAGAACAACTTGTTTATATAAATGGCTACAAATCTATCAAATCAAATAAAAAAAAATCCTTAAATATGGAGTACCCCAGGGTTCTATCCTGGGACCACTCCTCTTTTTTCTCTATGTAAATGACTTTGTAAACTGTTCCAGTGTTTTACATAAAGTGTTGTTTGCTGACGATACCAACCTGTGTCTGTCTCATGAGAGCTTATCTGAACTTCAGGACACACTAAACCATGAACTTACAAAAGTGGATACTTTCCCTCAATATTAGTAAGACAAATTTTGTTCTATTTCAGTCTTATAGGAAGCAAAGTAATGCTGATGCCCATCTGTCTCAAAATAAATGGACAATATATTAATAGAGTAAAACCTACAAAATTCTTGGGAGTTCAAATTGATGAACTCTTAAACTTCAAGTTTCATATTGATGAGTTAACATTAAAGCTGTCAAAATACGTTGGCTTGTTTTTCAAACTTAGACATTTCCTCCCACTCCCAGCCCTCCTTACATTATACAGATCTTTAGTTGAGCCTCATTTAAACTACTGTAATATTATATAGTGTTATACTTTCTGAGCGATTTAATAAATTACAAACATTGCAAAAGAAGGTTATACGTGCCTTATCATGGGCTGAAGGTAATTCTCATACCGTCCCTCTTTTTTGCAGATATGGTGTACTTCGGCTCACTGAAATTAATACTTATCACAATGCATGTACTATGTATCAGGTTGTTCATGGTATGAATTCTAAGCTGTGTGATCTCGTTCCAGTCTGCCGTTCTCTGCATTTATACAGTACTAGGAAGAAACACTATATTATGGGGAAAAAACAAAGGCTTCAATCTACCAGTCGGAGTGTGGTGGGCAGGGGGCCGCAGATATGGAATGAGCTCAATGACAGCATTAAAATGTCACATTCTTTCTCTATTTTCAAGAGAAATTAAAGAAGCTGCTGTTGTCAATCTATGATTAACTGATGCTGCAACTCCTGATTGATATTCTGATTTATTTCATTTATTGTGTCTCGTGAACTAAAACTGCATCTTAAATCCACTGACACAGGTCTACTGATGGCTGTTACCTGATTGTTGCTACTAATGCTGTTCAGACTGTCTAATGTGGTGGGGTATGGGCTGTAATCATTTTCTTGATCATGGTTCACCATCTCTCTCCAGAGTTTTGAAATGCTATGCTATTGAAGAAAGGACTTGATATTCTTTGATTTATGATGGACTAATGAACTGATAGGGGCTATTGTGTTGTTTGTCTGCGTTATTTGTTTTATGTTTCATGTATTGTGGGTATTTGGTATTATTTTATGTCAGGACACCCTCTTAAAAGCTTTGGGAAGCTTACTTGGGATGTCCTTTTCATATGCCAATTATTCCTCGGCTGTTATGTTGGATCCCTGTTGTTTTCTTGGTGTATGAATCAATGAAATAAATCAAATCAAATCAAAAATCAAACCTGAAATTTTAAGCCGCTTTCACACTGGACACGAAACAAATTTTTTGCATGACAGATTACACTCAAAGTCGCGAATACACGCGAAACGCGTCTTTGTATAAAGCGTCTTTGCATTGACTTTGAATGCAATCTGTCGTGCAAAAATATTGTTTTGTGTCCGGTGTGTAAGCAGCTTCAGAGAAGTTCCACGATCAGTTACATATCGCCAATTGCGAGCATAACAGAGCCCGCGACAGTGGGAACTAAGCGTTCAAGCTAGAAGCGGCGTAGCCCACCATAACATAGCAAAAACTTCTAAAAAGAGTGATACAGCTGCACAAAAACTTCACGTCGTGGACTGTGCTAACAAAATGGAAGTCGCCATTTTGCTTGAAGTAAATTGAAATAGTTTGGAACAACTTGTTTACAGATTTTTATAAACGAATAGCTACTATAACACAGTCTTTGTTGAAAACCTTTTTTTCCGATGGGACACTCCACAAAATGCATTGCATCTTACATACCAATGCAATTTATCTACTGAGTTTTACTGTAGGTATTTCCACCCACGGAGTTGTATGTGGACTGGAGATGTATTTGCATTCACACTTGTATTCAAAGTGCCCAGAATCTGTCCCATCCCAGTTTCAGAAGTGGTTTGAAAGATCAGATCACAGTCCATCCTCAATGCTTTTTGAATGCATTTACACCTGTGCTTTTATGAGGTCAAGAATATGCAAAAAAATAGCATATTACTTACTTAGTAGCTTACCCAGTGGAATGGCGATACTTATGTTATGTTATGTTATGTTATGTTATGTAAATTAGGAGATTAAAATGTTATTCAAATGTTGGTTCATAAGTAACAGGGGTGTGATTCACATCTGCATTCATTATGCTAACTTGGAAAAGCATTTAGCCCAGGGGTTCTAAATCTTGATGTGGTTGCAGGCTTTCAGTCCAGTCAAGCAATTACACATATGATTATACCAATCAGGGCCTGTATTCTCAAAGCAACATAGTGCTAAAAGTAGGTTCTAACTGCTGGATTTCGGAGAAACTCTTTTAAAAAAGGGCGTGTCAGTCGTAAATGTAGAACTTCTAATTATTTTTACTGAGTGTTATTCACAAATCATTTTAGACCTAAAAGTAGCTCCTAAGTTTGGGGAACCTTAAAAGTAGTCAAGAGGACTCCTAACTCGCTAAAACCTATTCACAAAGAATTGGAAAATGGCTGCTGCTGTTGAAAGACGGAATGACTTGGAAATTCTTAATGATGCGCAGTAGTTGAAAAGATATCTGATTGACCGTAAAGGGATTTTATTTGTTGTTGACTTGGTGAGGGAGATAATTATGTCTCCAACCATGAGAAACAACCCAATAAGTCCCGAAATAAAATGTTTGACAACACTCCGTTACTTGGCCATTGGAAAAATGCAACTTTGTAACGCGGACAATTTAGGGATTTCACAATCATCTGTCAGTTGCTCAATTCAAAAAATAATCAATGCGCTCTGTGAACCCTATATCATCTCACAGTTTTTCTAAAGGACATTTGCAAACAACACAGAATCAAACTTGAATTCATGCACATCTCAGGTATGCCCGGTATCATCGGTGCTATTGACAGGGCCCATACTCAAATTAATTCTCCGACCCAAGATTAAGAGGTATTTGTAATTAGATAAAGTTCATTCCATCATCACCCAGATAGTATTTGATATTAATTAATTGGTATTAATATTTTGAACATTGTTGCAAAATGGCCAGGATCCACGCACGACTCGCATTTTAATGGAAAGCAGCTTATGCCAATTATTATATCCCCGAACGCCGAATGGCATTCCGGGGATATTGTGTTTTTGGTCCGACCGCCGCCACCGCGTCACCTTATGTGTTAACGCGATAACTTCAGTAATATTTCAATTAGAAATTTCAAGTTTTGCATATAAGTGAGTATCATAAAAAGGAAGAACTGATTCGATTTTGGACAATTAACGATTTCTAGATTGGCCACCCGGGGCCAAAAACTGATTTACGTGTTAACGCGATAACTTCAGTAATATTTCAATTAGAAATTCCAAGTTTTGCATATAAGTACATATCATAAAAAGGAAGAACTGATTCAATTTTGGACAATTTACAATTTCTAGATTGGCCACCAGGGGCCAAAAACTGAAAAAATGACTGTTTTTATCATATCTCTGGAAATATTTGTCTGATTAACCTCAAATCAAGTGCAAATGAAAGGTCATGACCTGAGGATGTGTCCCACGCTGACACTATACCTGTTTGGGTCAAAATTTTGACACAAGGTGGAGCTTTGTCACATAAAATTCACCAAATTTTGCCATATCTTTGGAACTATTTGTCCAATTGACATGAAACTATGTGCAACTGCAAGGTCACGACATCACAACATGTCACATGATGACATCATACCTGTATGGTTCCATGTTTTGCCACCAGGTGGTGCTTTGTGATGTTAAAATTACCATTAGGCCATAACTTCACAACCATTTGTTCGATTGACCTGAAATTCAGTTCAAATGAGAGTCTATTCAATGATTGGGGAATTGAAAGATCGGGGGCGTTCGGGGATATACCCCCAGCCGTCGCCTCCAACGCCATAAGCCTAGTTTGACAGGCATTATGTGCCTGCGGGATACCTCTTGCTTGGGGACAGTGGCTTTCGTGCTGTACCTCTTCCTGTAATGCATGAATTAGCCTATTTTACTTGGCTACTGAGTGAGGGTTACATTGAATAGACCATCATAACAATACCAGCCTATGTCATATTTTGTATGCATATTGAAATAGTGGGCTATAAATGACAAAACAAGCTTAGCATGCTTTCCTGTTTGAACGATAGCCCGTTTATAGGCTGCAATCTCAGACCTCCGCTGCCCATGCCACCGCTTATCGCAGTCGCCTGCCGTCTGGGACATCGAGGGGAATGCAGCATTGAGCTGTAGGCTGATATTATCCCACGCATCCCGATTGGATTTGCTGTTCACTCCCAAGCCAAATTTCCCTTTCATTACATGCTTTCTCTCCAGCACCAACTGGGCCAGCAGCAGTAACTGGTTGTGGCTCTAGTTGGGCTTTCGCTTCCTTTTTGAACTTTCATCCAGGACAGTTTAGGGCAAACAAATTTGAACAGCCCGACATTTAAATGATCGCAACATATTCTCATTGGGTAATAAGTTGCTAATTATTGGGGCAAATGACGCGTTTTATTATTGACTCGTTTTATGCTATTGACGTTTTCTATCTCTTTCCTATGTATGTTTATTTGCCTAGAGCGTGATATGTGAGGACTGCGCATAGTGCATTTTTAGGAGTGCTCAACATGTTATTATTCTATAGGACAAACCAACCGCTTAGACTATTTCCTCATTTTTTCCTCCATGGGTTGTATGTGGAATATTTTTTTCAATGGGCTGCCCTGTCACCAAACAACCAATCACCATGCTCATTCTCCCAAGACTCGTGCATGAGAATTGACGTCATCCATAGCAATGGAGATTTACTCCCACCTATCTCAGAGCTACTCCTAGCCTAGGAGTTACCAGTTTTCTTAATAAAAAATTGCTCTCAGCGGCTTTGTGAATAACTTTTAAGATTTTACTCCTAAATAAAATGTTTTAGTGCGACTTAGGAGTACCCCTAGAGGTAAGATAAGATGCTTTGTGAATACAGGCCCTGATCTTTAGCAAAAACTCTCAGAGTTGATCAAATCAGGTTTGTAATTTCATGGAAGATATGACAGTCTGCACCCATATCAGCCTTTTTGAGACAAGGTAGAGAAGCCCTGTTTAATTGGTCTCAAGATGTATTTAGCATTTGCTCCTTGCAACTTTGCTGAAGTTGCTTGCTAAATACACTGAACTGTCAAGCTCTCCCAGTAAATTTTAACTTATGTTCTTTTGCAAGCCTTTGTTCCCTAACATAACTCTCCCTCTTTTTGCTTTTTGCTGCAGCCCTTTCTCATGCAGGGGGACACTGGCTCATTGTGAAGGTGCAGGATGTAAAGATGGCACACTTAATCATACCGCCGGGGCCACAGTGCATCCGTCCATTCACCCGCGAGTCTCTCAAGGCAATTGAGGAGCGGATCGCGGAAGAGAAGGCCAAACGGCCCAAGGGCAAGAGGCGGAAGGATGACAATGATGACGATGGACAGAAACCGACACCCAACTGTAACCTGGAGGCAGGGAAGTTGCTGCCTTTCATCTACGGGGACATGCCCCCGGACATGGTCTCCATACCCTTAGAGGAACTGGATCCTTTCTACGGCAATCAGAAAGTGAGTTATCTCGGCCTGTGTCAAGACCTTACCAGGACAAGGTTTCTATGTTTGGTAATGTCAACATTCCTCTGCAGCCCACTCTGCTCCCTATTTCTCTGACACAATGTGACACCCTAAATGTTTATTTATTCATTACTTTTTCCTTTCTAAGTGCTGTTTGTGTTTTAATAGCGGCAGATTTATGGTGATAGCAAACAGAGGATAATACAGAACTGGCAAATACACTTTATAAAGACCCCATGGAATTGCATAGTGAGAGTTCGTTATGGCTCCAGATGAAGATAGGCACTTTTTGTCAATTAACAAGCAAGAAATTGCTAAAATGTCCCTCGAATGCTTGAGAGCTGAAGGTTTAGCATATTTATTCTGTAATGGATAGTAATTTACAGTGCAAATCCCCCTTCAGTTTGGAAGTAGGAGCGGGTAAATGCCTCTAGGATTGAAGAAAAGATTATCAACAGAATGACAGTATCTGCTTTTAAAAGGACCTACAGATCCTGAGTATTTTGACAGTAGCACTATTGTGAATGGCTGTAATTCCTCCTGTGTGCCCTTTGTATTGAGTTAAATTGCCCCAAATGAACATGCAGATACTCAGAGTTCATTTTAAGGAATTCTAACAATTTGAAATCGTTAGAAAGATTGTGCCTTTTCTGCTTCATAATCCTGCCAAGCCCGACGCCGAGCTGCAGCATTCAATGGCTGTGTTACTTGTTCATATCTTGTAGAGTTTGGCTGCCCAACGCTCGCTGTTTATGAAAATCTACTTTCCTGCATACTTCCACTTCACCCATAACATAAGTACACCTTGTTCTACAGCTCAAGATCTTTTTGAGCTGCAAAATACGTTAGTTATTTGGCAATTGTTTTCATTCGAAGCTGTGTACAACCCCATTGCCAAAAGAATTAAGTTGCTAAAAGTAAATAAAAACAGCATCTCAGATGTCGAAACAGAGAAATTTTAATGTTTTCTGAAAAAATGGCTACTCATTTTGAATTTGATGCTATCGACGAATTTCAGAAAAGTTGGGATGGGGGCTTGTTTCCTGCTGTGTTGAACCACCTCTTCCTTTAGCAACACTTTGTAAGTGTTTGGGAACTGTAGACACTAACTGCTGCAGTTATGAAACCAATGTCATATTTATTGTTTCATAATCAACAAAATATTTTCGGTTAGTGAAAGGTCTGGACTGCAGGCATGCCAGTTTAGCAGACCCAGACGTTACTGTACTGCCTGCAGAGTGGCTCTAGGACTCTTCGTCCCCAGAATTTTCGTCCCATAAGAATTTTTGTCCCTGGACTCTTAGTCCCCGTGGACTTTTGGTCCCTGGACTTTTCGTCCCTATTACATTTCGTCCCCAGTGTAGGTGCAGTAGCTAAAAAAGGCATTTAAATGGCTATCACATGTAATTAATAACTGATAAAATCAGTTAATTATTATTTCTTAAAACTTTGATTGAAATATTAAAGTTCCTCCCACGAGGCACCAAAATGCGTCAGGGAATCTGCCTTTACGATACGTAAAATAGCAAGGATGGATCATTCAGACGTTTCCTCCTAATAATCCTTCCCGCAAGATAACCATTTGACTCAGCAGAAAACCTGCAAATTTAGTAACCAGTCTCATAAAATTACTAAAATAACCAAAAATATGGCATTTTAATTAATAATTAAAATAACCAATATTAGTGATTAGTGAAGGAATTTTGGAGTTCTACATAGGCTATTTTGACTCAGACTACCACGCGTTACAGCACCAAACAGACACCAGGTATAATAAATGAATTTATTAAACAAACGAACACAGAATATACATGGGCTAATCTACGGAAGGACTATATACGAACTAGAGAAAATAACAATGGTGTGTATGTACGTGCAAGTGTGCATGTGCGTTCTTGGCGCGTGTGCGGGACGCACGCGTGGGCGCGATTTTGAGAGTGGTCCACTGAGCATCGCAGTTCTGGCGAGGATTTCCTGCTGGGTGTGCAGATCCGAAGTCCTGTGTCCACTTGAGGAATGCGTGCTCCACTGTGTCGGAATGTCCTTGCCGATTCGGAAAAGTTTTTTTTTGGAATTGTTCAGTGTTCAACTAGCAGTAGCACCGGTAATAAGCTAGTTTAATGAGATTTGCAGTCCTGAACTTAAATGGAGATTCACAGAGATGTGAGCACTCTGCAGATGGGCCAAATGAAATTGCGCAGGGTGCGTGAATTCCAATGCAAGTGCCGTCCTTTCACTTGAAAAGAGTCTGGCTTTCCCCTTGGGGGGGGGAGATGGCCCAAAAGCGAGTGTATCTTCCCTTGAGAGAAGATGCGCAAAGAGAGAGTGTGACCTCCTCCGTTGAAAGTGTGCCAAGAAGAGAGAGTGAATTGGATGGGTCCCTAGTTCTAAAAGTTCGGTTTCCCATTTTATTGCTTTTAGTCGCACTCTATTGGGGGAAACGTAAAGGAAGCGGGTGTTGCTGTATAGGATGTTTCCGTTTCCTGTTGACTGCATGGGAAATGTAGTTCTGTGGTCCCTTACATGCCTACACCAGACTCTTGATTCCTTGATTGTTCATCTTCGATAATGCTTTGCCCTCTTTTTGCATCATAACCCTATCCTTAAACCTTACCTTAATCTTAATCCTGTCATCGATGGTGGCATGTTTCTTTATCATTAGGGTACCAAAAAATCCGGGGACGAAAAGTCTTCAGGGACAAAAAGTCTGGGGATGAGGAGTCCTGTAACCCTGCAGAGTGTGGTGTTTGGCATTGACCTTCTGAAATTAGCTAGGCCTTCCCTGAAAAACATATCTGGATGTTAGTATATGTTGCTCCAAAATCTTTACATTTTGTTCACCATTAATGATGTCTTTACAGATGTTTCTTCTGCCAACTTCAAACAGATATAGCGGAGTTGTTTATATTATCTTAGGATTTAGAGTTTAAGCTATGAAATAGATCTTCATACCAGATTTCCTTCTGGCCCAATGGTGTGTTAATCTGACTATGGTATCAATATATCATTGATTTCGTCTTCCGACTCTAGTTCCTTCAGTTCATTTTCAAAGCTTGTTCTCCTTGTTCTCCTTCTCATTCTCTTCCTCTTTCAGACCTTTATAGTTTTGAACCGTGGGAAGGCCATCCACCGTTTTAATGCCACTCCTGCCCTCTTCATCCTCAGTTCCTTTAACCCTCTCAGGAAAATTTCAATTAGGATTTTGGTACACTCATATCCTTTTGTGGTGAAGGTTAAAACAATTTCAAGAGAAACGATCTTGCGATCAGTGTATTTTTATGTCAGGATTCTGATAAATGAGATCTTTATCTTTGATCGTTTTGCTGTTTGTCTTGAGTTTGTACTATTATTCCGAGCTCCCTGGTTTCCTTAACAGTTCCCGCAACATTGTTCAATATTTTAATCATGTGCACTATCTTGACCAATTGTGCATTCATGACGTGGAGTGAAGTTCCACCATGGTCAAAAGCTGTAGAGTAAGTCACCACCTTTATTTGTCTCGTAGCATGTTTTTTTAATGATCAGTTCTGGCATAGTTTGATTTTTTTTTTTCGCAAAGTAACCACCATTTTCTATAACTTTTTTTTTAACAGGTACACATTCACTGGAATTTACACTTTTGAATCAGTCATAAAAATACTTGCAAGGGGCTTCTGCATAGGAAAGTTTACCTTCCTACGAGACCCCTGGAATTGGTTGGATTTTAGTGTCATTTCCATGGCGTAAGTATCGTTGTTCATTCCGCTCTGTTTCATTATTACATGAATATTATTAATAACAACATCGGGTATAATCCAACATTTACCGATGGGATTCCTGATAATTGCATTACTGCTGCTGGAAATATAAAATAGTTCTGCTGCAGTGCTGGTACACGCTACCGCTAGTACTATTTCTACAATGTTTTCGGCGACTGAGCACTGAGTGTAGGCTGATGAAGTCACGGGTCACATATTCAGTGATGTTAGCTTCATTCTTCGTAATCTTTTAAATTTGGTTTTTCAGTTGTGTTGTCCATGACATTTCAGTGGTAGTGAATAAGTGCTGAAGTTACATGGTAGAACAATTATTATACATTCTCACATTGGCTGGGGCCAAGATTTTTTTCTCATTTGCTACAACTAGATATTTGTTGGTCCCTGTCAACAGTGCCCATTGCTTCGCCCTACTTTGTGGCAACATGCTGTAATGAGGTGCTTCATTAGAGACCATAACCAACAAACAACACTTTGTACACAACAACAAAATAAGCAATAAAAAGACACATGTCAACCATGTTAATTATGGATACAGTTTTAATGCTCTCATAAATTTGAGTGAAAAGAATGTGCTCTTAATGTGATAGACAAATTGAACAATTAAGTGTGCTAGTTTATCAATGTAATTTGGTGTTTGAGTTTTGTTCCTTGAGGCTGGTTATTTCCTGTTGATTTTAAACTTGAGCTCAACGCTATGTTTTGGTATGTGATTTTAATGGTTTCTTTTTTTTCTAAATGAATTAATTCTTTTACAATTTAAAAAAGATTCCCAGCTCACTCAATACTTGTCATGACAAATAACCAGCCTTGACTGTTTATGCCTAGTGAGTTGACACTGAATCTCTGTTAAGGGCATAGCAGCTGCAAATTGTCATGTGGATGCCTTACTCATGGAATTAAGAGGCTGGACATGGTGCCGGAAAAGCATTGTTATTTAATATACGCACATATACGAATGTGTGGTGAAATTGATGGGAATGTGCATTATTTTTCATTTGAAAAATGACTCTTTTATTTACAGCATGTTAATACTTCCTTTTCAGTGTGGAAAATGCTGGAATCCAGACACTTAGAGGGGTGGAAATATAGGATGAGAGGCATTCTGGCATTACCCCAGTAATGCTCAGGTTTTACTTTGATGCTGCAATGCCTGTAACTTTTTTTTGACTATCAAATGGAGTCAGGTTTTCCACAGAGTGCTTAGACGGCGTTTCACTTACTATTCACAACAAATTATTCTCTGGGTTCTCAAACTCATCTAATTTATGTATTTATTTTTTTACAAATATCACTGGTCAGTGTAAAGAGGACGAATACCTGTGGGTAATGGGAAACAAGGCATTTCCATTTAGGGCATGATATGGCTGGAGTCGAACTACCATACTTTTGAACAGAACAGTTTGGCTCTTCAATCTCTTCATTCAGAGAATCTGCATATTTTCTGAAGAAAACAGAATTTGCTTATTTTTGTGTTTTTTAAGTTGTCCAAAACCCTTCTGATGCAGAGAATAAATGCATCAGGGAAGAAAAACAAGGCAGTAGACAATTTAATGTCTCTTACTCTAAGTGAATGGCAAACTGTGATGGTCCCTTGTTATGTATGCATATTTTATGTACAGCATTATATATCATTTGTAAATAGAGATTTGTTACATGCTGTATTTGCTGCCTTGTGGGTCAGCTATTCATTTTGTTCATTTGACACCCTCTGGTGGTGTGTCTGTCAAATGTGATCTGATGTGTAATAGACTAGTGCTCTCTAGAAGCTTCTGGCACCTTCCGGCCTGGAGGGGGCGGGATTACCCAGGAATCCTGTGGATCTTTCCAAAATGTTGCTAGACTATATAAATGGTGTGAGCACACAGCAGAGCAGAGCAGAGCAGAAGCAGAGTTTTGTTTTGGCAACAGAGTTAATTAGTGGCATGAGAGTGTTATTAGAGAATTAAATAGTGGATTTTTTTTTGTAGAACTTTTTTTGTGAAGAATAAATTTGTTTTAGTTGTACTTGCTGGTTTTCTTTGTTGTGATTTTTTAAAGTCATAACACCCTATAGAATAACCCATCATCAGCTAGGTATTTCTGTTGTTCGTTCTCAAAATCACCTCTTCCTCCTCAACATCATCTTACCCTTTTTTATTGGTTGATTTGATTTTATATTCTACCAGGACTGCAGAAAAACTGAAAGGATTGTGCTTCAGTATTGCAACTACAGTCTCTCATATCAGATGTTCCCCAGTGGCAAAGGAACAAGCAGAGAGGCGTTTGATGTGGTTTATATCACAGCATGAGTGCCTGGCATTTTAGAATGAGCTTATGCGTAAAAATATTGCAGCTGCTGTAAGCCAGAGTACACAGAAACCATGACCAGTCAAATATTTTTGTATTCCCTCTATATTCAAGCAGCTCGAGATTGGGGAAAAGAATGAGAATTTATTGTTGGCAGGAAAAAAAAGTCCAAATCTTAGATTTATCAAAATGACCACCTCTTCCGCTAAAATAGAAGTTATCGTGGAGATGTTGCACTTGGGGTTGCCTTTTTCGATTATTCTGTCCAATTGTGGGAAATTACCTTGATTTGTCCTCCCTTTTTGGAAACTGGAAAATATTTTATTTTTTCTATCATTACTTTTTTTAATAATGGTAAAACTTGTGCAAATACACTGTAAAATTGAGCTTTATGGCATTAGTTCAGTCAGGCATGGTAGTCATGCTGGTCACAAGCCTGTGTCTGTCCAGTCATTCTTAACTTAAGCTTCTTTCACCTAATTGGTGAGCTTTTATAAACAAGGCAGTGTACCTTCATTTATCTGGTGCCATCCCCAGATAAATCAATTGCTCCCGAGGTGAACCGTCGTCACCATTATGGGGCAGCAAGAGGCTTTTTTCCCCCCTCTTCCTCTTCTATTTGAAGCTAATCTGCCCCACCTGCTGCAGAGGTTCTGGTTTTTTCACTTTTGCAAAGCAATTATCATAATATTCACAAATAAAATATCTAGGTTTGTCGCTCCTCTACGTACCACAATTCGGCAGAGGTTAATTTGGCTGACGAAGTTAAAGACTGATTTTATGCTTGCGCACTTTTTTCAGTACTACTAAATGCTGAAGTTTGACTCCCCGAAGGAGCCTATATCCATTTGATGCTTGATTAAGTTGTTTTGTCTCGTCACCAGCACATTGCGGATTCTGAGCTCAAGTCTGAAACACGTTGTAAGGATCTCCTTCGTAGTTAATGTGCTTCTTTGAGTAACCTCCGGTGCATTCAGTTAATTCCTGTATGGACTTGTGTGCAGGCTGTATTTACACTGAAGAGTTTATTCTGAGTTTTCAAACTTTGTTGAAGGTTTGGTAGCAAGCCACAACTTGTGAATCTTGCCTTTTAAACGTGGCTATTCGAAATGGAATTGCTGACTGTGTATAGCCTAATCACATGCTTGGCAACTGGTGAGATCAGATGTTACACCTCAGAAGGGGCAGTGCACATCATATTAACAAAATGTAGTAGTGAATATCAGCTTAACCATTTTCTATCATAGAGCTACCCTCCAGAGGCTGGCGTTTGCTTTTGTCAAATTAAACCAGTAAATGATTAAATAAATGAATGATGCCTGAGGCTTTAAGGGTGCATGCTTGTGCTCTAATTCATTCAGATTTTAACTGCAGCATGCAAGTTGGATGTGGCGTGCTATAATGAATAGCAATTGGGATGTACTGTAAGTCATTTTATGACTTATTGTGTTGGTTTTTTGCACTCTGCTTATAAACAATTCAAAGCGGGGAACAAAAATCACGTTTCACGGATCTTCAATTAAAATGATCAGCTTTTGTTGCACTTGAATGGCTTCTTCCCGTTTTCTAGTGAAATGGGCTGGTGTAAATTATTTAATCTGATGTTCGGAACTCTGTCTCTGCTCTGCACTGGGCAATAATGGTAATCAGTACAATTACAATAACACAATTATTACATTGTACTTGCTGTTCCTGACATAGTTGCTTTTTAATTCCCAATGAAAACAATTGCATTTCATTGATGTTGGCTTTGTTCAGGAGTCTGCATTTCTGCGTGAATGCCAAGGGGAGACTGATTGTGTACTTGAAGTTGAGGGTCTGCGTCTATTTTAGGCAGCATTATAGTTGCCGATGGGAACTGCTTACGGCCATGATTATTATACCGTCATTCAGATTACTGTCGCTTCATTCGGCTAAGTGTTTCAGGACTTAATAAGTGTTTCTGTGCTTTAATAACTGGTCCGAATTGTAGTCAAATCGAAATTTTTCATTAATTAGCACCATGCAGCCTGTATCCTCTTGGAATCTTACATCCTCTGCCTTAAAGCATGTTTACTTTGATCAGTGTCATTACATTGCCCCTGGCAGGTGGCAATATAGCCGTAATGTCCAGGAAAATTGAGGTATTGAATGCAAATACTCCATTCCATATACATTGCATGCAGCCGCGTGGCTGAAAATGTTTGCTACATGAGGCTCAGTAGCCTCAAGGTTGTACCAACAAATTCTCCACCTGAGGCCATGGGAAATTTTTAACGGTACTTGTTCGGCTTCATCGGCAAGTATTGGAATTGTTGATTTAGCAGGTCTACTCTGTAACTATCTGCATTTCTATTCCTAATTGACCCTTATCCTGACAATTATGGTTTTGCATGATTGTGCACATTCTAGTACTCTACAGGTACTCAATGCACACTGGGTTTTCTGCACTTTGCCTGGCATGCAACACCTTAACTCTTTGCCAGCATGAAGCTCATGTGGTCTAGCCGTGGTGAATGTCACCTGTACTGAATTAGCGTCTACCACATTACCAAGCAGGCAACCAATTTCAGATAATTTACTTGTATATTGCTTGTATCTATAAGTAGTGGCATATTCGAATCACTACCAGAATTGCCATGGCTATGGAGGCACATCGCCTAGTAAACAAGCATTGCTAATAATTTCATTGTGTCAGCTTCACCTCCTCATGCCATGGCTCCTCCCTTATGCTTTAAGGTTGAGCCATCTTTATCAGTATATGCTGCGGATCAGGCAAACCATTCTGATATCCTGCCAGTTTCTGCTACACATTCTCCAGCTCACTTTGTTTGCTTAAATTACTCAGTTTTCTTTTGATTTTAACTAGAGTTTATATTTTATGTATCTGCTTCCCACAGCATGTAATGTTGTGTGCTCTGTCTGTATGCTTCATTTGCCAATGTCACCTCTGCCTGCTTTAAATATATCTTCAACTGTCTGGCAGTAAGGTGTCTGGCTTCAAAGGGCTATAAACGTTATCCTAAGGGTTATAGCCTAGCTGGCATGAATTTGTTTTAAGGTTTTTTTTTCTGCACTCTCAGTTGAGTTACATGCCATCTCACTCAGTTCAGGGGAACTTGCACGCACACATAGAATATTTCATTTGTATCAAGTCACTCTAATAGCATCTTGCCAGATGTTGCTCTGTTTGAATTCAGCATTCCTGCTGATATACATGTAACCAGAGGAGAAGGTCTCGCATGCTTCCGTGAATTCAAAGGAAATGAGACATGTTTGTCGTCACACATAGTCTCATATCTCACATTGTCAATTTCCTTTCTATCAAGCCACTTTAGGAGTGTCTTGCCCGATGTTCCCCTGTCTGTTTTCATCAGACCGCTGAGATCCCGACACCCAGAGGAGAAGGTCACGCATGCTTGCATGAATTCAAAGGAAATGCGACACGCTTGTCCCGACACAGTCTCATCTCGTATAGTATATTTCCTTTGTATAAAGGCACTAACTGTCTTGCCAGATGTTCCCCTGTTTGTATTCAGCAGGCCACTGAGCTCCCGACACCCAGAGGACGTCACTCATGGTTGCATGAATTCAAAGGAAATGTGACATGCTTGTCACCGCACATAGTCTCATACCTCCTATACATTTACTTTGTATCAAGCTGCTCAAAGAGTGTCTTTCCAAATGTTCCCCTGTTTGTATTCAGTATGTCATACATGTTTACGGAACTCAAAGGAATGCACCGTGCTGGCTGCTGCAATTAATCAATTTCATTCCTTCCATTCATTCTTTCATTTTATTAGAAGGTGACTCTACTAGCCTGATTTGGGAGTGCGGGTTTGGGGGTTGTGATTTCAGGAACTGTGTGTCATGCTTGCTCAGATTGTTCCAGAGCATCACTCGAGCAGAGTCACTGCCAAACTCGAATGAAGGTCATCCTGCAATAAATGGTTAAATCTGACTTAGGTGTCCTGACTGAAATAAAATATTATTTTTGACATCTGACTTCATTTTTGACATTTGTACTATTTGAAGATGTCTACAATTAGTTAAAACCTTATTTTATTCCCTTATAAACATGAATAGTGGTGAACAGGTGCACACTGCAAAGATGCTATGCACAAATTTGGACACAAAATTTGGTTGCTGACTGGCTCACGTTCTGGGATTTTCAGTCGTGTTTTACTGACAGACTGCACTTTCAGCGTCAGCCAGCTTTGAACGTAAAATACCAGAATCGGCTCTTTGTGCACACACCTCTGTGGGTTGATGTACGGCCCATGCATGCATACATGCAGTTGCTAGAGCATGTGTATATGCGTTCACGGTGTGTATCTCTCTGAAGCATACAGACATGTTGTAACTGTGAATTTAACCCTGCAGGTTTGTAACAGAGTTTGTAAACCTAGGCAATGTTTCAGCTCTGCGCACTTTCAGAGTATTGAGAGCTTTGAAAACAATTTCAGCAGTCCCAGGTAAGGAGTGCCTACGTGTAGCCGTCAGCCGGTCCGTGTGTGACGTTTCCTTCATAATTGCACTTTGGTGTTCTGTCATGTCCTCTGTGTATGTGTGACCTCCCCATTGCAGATATGTGACAACGTTTGTGGACCTGGGCAATGTCTCGGCACTGAGAACGTTCAGGGTTCTCCGAGCCTTGAAAGCTATTTCTGTCATCCCAGGTGAGATGCAGGTTAAAGAATAAAATGCTAAGAGCTAAAGGCTGGTATCCTTTCCATCCGCCTTATTACTCTCCTACCATTTACACACTTGGCCTGATTTTCTGCAAGGCAGCCAATAATGGCAGGAATCATAGAACTGTTCCACTGAGGTGAAACAGATTCTGTTTTTTTGGACATAATTTGGTTGCATGAGACATTGCGGACCCCTGCCTGTCTGGTTGTGTTGATGAACTCCTCCAAGTCCTCCACCTTTTGCTGTCTCCACCACCAAGTATGTGTACAGTGATAATGTTTGGTCTGTCATGCCGTAATGTGACCATTCTGAAAAATATGCATTTCATCCACATAAACTTTGTGTTACAGTCACCCAAGTTTCTGAAATTTCACAATTTGAGCTTGTGAAATTTCGATTTTGAAAGGCATTTGTTCCATGATGGAAGAGTGGTTTGCGAGAGTTCAAATGAGGTCATTAATGGTAATAATTTATGATGAGTGCAATGCTATACAGGACACCTCCGCAGCCCCCTTGCCCTTGAAGGGCCTGACCCCCCAACCATCCACAAAGAGTGTCAACTTTCAGAAGCCGTTCACATTTAATTTTCATACTTATGCACAGGAAAAGTAATGCACTATACTTTGTACATAACCCACGTAATCATGAGTCAGGATGTCTTTGTATAGTGATAAACTCAGCAAAACCACTGTTTAAAGGATGGCTGGGACAACAAATCCATGGACTCCTATGCGAGAGAACTTACTTTGAATCTCATTACCTCTGACAATTAAAAAATTTTGAACAGCATGTTACAACTGTCTGTTAAAAAACCATATTTGCCCTCCTCAAGCCATGACTAACCACTTTGTCATTGATTCATGGATTTTACATGGTAATCCAAGTTTCTGATATATTTGTTTTGTCTGATCCATAAATATGCTTTAAGTCATATTAATTTTACTTGAATAGTCTAACTAGTTTCTGTAACTAGCTGAAAACAGACATGTAACTATGTAACACAGTCCTCTGGTATGTGTATGAGCTTTTTCCATCCACATAGCAGTGTGACAATGGTGGCTCCTCACCATGATGTCATTGAGCAACATAATATTTCCAAGACTATGACGTATTTTAACTTGGGGTTAAATTCCTCTTTTAATCAAGGAATTTTGAGTTCAGGTGTTTTGAAGGAAATATCATAGGAAATATCTATGGTGTTGCCAGTCTGAGCATGCGGGCAAAGACCTTATGTTTAGGGAATTGGTGAGTGTACATGGGAAGGTGGACTGCAGGCAATTGACAATGAAAATTTGGCTAACCTATGCAAAATTTAGCTGTGGTCATACCATGTTGGAGAACGAGACTTGTTTGTTTGCTAACTATGCTAGCTCGCTACATATGCTAGCAGGGAAACTTCACATCGGCTTCTTAATTTTAAATTAAAAGTTACCAAAATATACTATCAAAAGTACTAATAATAGAATACAAAAAGTGAAAGATTATGCTGTCATTATTATTGTGAGATATCAAGCAACTAAGCTGTGTTTTCTCTGGGATGATGCATAGCATGTGCTGACTCCTCGTTAACCCTGAGAATGAAATGAGATACCCCGCCAGTCAAAGATGAGAAAGCATAATTCCTTACTATCATCTGTAAACTTCAAATTATTCCAACATAATATTACGAGAACCATCTAGCTACCAGAGAACACAGGAACCGTGGTGACTTTGTCGCCATCTCTCTGACTCGGAGCCAGCTTGAAGGTGCTGGCTGGTCAAAGCATATGGCAGATTTAGAACACAAATATGACTGGGTAGATCCACACCACTCTCCAATGCTTTACTCTCTTTATTATGAAGTTTGAAAAACCAAACTACAAAGGGAAGTATGATGTGTCTTTTTAGACTGTGTTTTGACACATATTGTGTCTATTTTACCATCAGAATACATGGATTAATTTATATATACCAATTCTGAAATAGTTGGGACTAAGTGTAAATGTGAATAAAATCAAAATGCAATGACTTCCGAATCACACCAGCCAGTATTTTATTCACAGTAGAACAGAGATAACATAGCAAATGTTAAAACTGAGAAATTTTACAATTTTATCCACAAAATGAGCTCATTTCAAATTTGATGGCTGCTACAGGTCTCAAAAAGTTGAGACAGGGGCCTGTTTACCATGGTGTAGCATCCCCTCTTCTTTTTAACACAGAGTGGAGACATTTGGGCATTGAGGAGACATGTTTCTTGCGTTTAGCCATTGGAATTCGATCCCACTCTTGTTTAATACAGGCTTCCAGCTGCTGGAGAGTTTTGGGTCTCCTTTGACAGACTTTTCATTTAACTATGTGCCAAATTTTCTCAATCGGTAAAAGATCAGGACTGCAGGCAGGTCAGTTCTGCGTACAGACTCTTCTACTATGAAGCCATGCTGTTGTAATGCATGCAGCTGCAGTATGTGGTTTTGCATTGTCCTGCTGAAATACACAAGGCCTTCCCTGGAATAGATGTCCTCTGGAGGGGAGGATGTGTTGCTCTAAAACCTTTTTATACCTTTCAGAATTCATGGTGCTTTTTAAAATGGGCAAGTGTCCCACACTATATACACTAATGCATCCCCATACCATCAGATGCTGGCTTTTGAACTGAACCCTGATAACAGGAGGGGTGGTCTTTCTCCTCTTTAGCCTGGTGGGCACGACGCCCATGATTTCCAACAAGAATATCAAATTTTGACTGGTCTGACCTCAAGACACTTTGCTACAGTCCATTTGAAATAAGCTCATTTTTTGGATTAAAATGTAAAATGTCTCAGTTTCAACATTTTAAATGTTATCAATTTTCTATTGTAAATAACATTAGCTCGTGATCTGAAAGTCATTGTATTTTGATTTTATTCACAATTTACACAGAATTGGGTTTATATATATATATATATATGAGAGAGAGAGTATATGTGTATAGGGCTGGGGCGATTTTCGATCAGATCGCATATCGCCGATCAAAGGGAAGATCGTGATTGGTTTTTTTCATAAAACGATATTTTTAACCTGACACGCAGACACCCCCGAACTAGCCAGGCATTTTCATGTCTTTGAGCTTTACCTTCTTTTAGTGCTGAAACGGTTAACTGTATCTGTTCATTTGATTCTGGGCATTCGGATAATAAATTACTAGCCTATTCGAATATTCGTACGGCCCCTAACCTCTTTTAAGCATGTGATGAGCAGCGCGCTGTAGCGCAGATAAAATGGGGAAACTCAAGAAAATATTTCTTCGGGCACCAGGCAGCCTTCAACGGCCAACTGAAGAATTTATTTTTCCACCCCACAGCGGGAATTACCAGAAACAAGCAAAACAAGAAATCACTTTGATTTTAATTTGTATAAATGCAATATACATTTTAAGGATCAAGCATACATTCGGAAACGACAAGATCTTATCATGCTTTCTGAAATAAAAAGAAGCAGAAAAAACAATAAGTATTTAAACTGCGCGTCTTTTTCCTAAACAGTGATATGCAAGAACGGTAACAATGAGCATGAAGCTCAAAAAAAAAAAAAACCTTTACTCAAGAAGCAATACAAGTTGCCTTTATAACTTTCGGTCACGCAATTCAAACAGAAAATAAGACGCAACAATGTCGGCAAGACAATGATGCAACTGAAGATTTACAAAAACAAATCAACCCCGATGCTTAAACATCCATATTCCGGAATGCAAGAAGAGAGAATAATGCAATGAAACAAAATCAAATGAAGGTGAGGTAACGTTAAGGCAGTCAATATTTCGTTTTGGATTTCAATCTTGATGCAGGTAGTTTGGTAATTTATGGGGCAGGCAAAGCAAGTGCGAAAAGCTTGTTTTAAAATGAAATCTTGGGCTTCTACAGACCTTATCGCAGTCCTCATTCACTCAGTCCGCGGAAAAGTATAGGCCTACTCTCCAAACCGCGAAGGTGCTGTTTCCCCAAGGCAGAAGGATTTCTTCCTCTGGAACCAAACAACGGGAGTCTTTTAAGTGTTAAAAAAATCCTTCCCAGGCTGATTCCAATGGATCATCAGAGGATTTTTTTATTTAATTCTCCTGTACTAGTAGAATATTATTATTTTTTAACTTAACAGTTTCTGTCTGCCTTTTTGAATACTGGCGCCACGCAACTCATGGCTCTCCTCACTCACACCCCGCACTGTGCACTTCCCGGAACACAGAGCAGCCCATCTTTCCCCGACCTGTAGTTCCATCTGCTCATGAGAGAGAGAAAAAAACCCAGTTTCAATATTAATTTCATCATTATTAATATTACTACTACTACTATTATTATCTAGTATTTTACCGAAACAAAAAAATTAAAAACACAATGAGCCAAGGATTTTTTTTTTTCATCAAGAAATATGTTACTGGACTGGTACGCTACAGCGCGCAATAGCTTGTCGTCTGCTCGGTGCTAATTTTCAGCCAAGTCTTCACAATGGACAAGCGGCGATCCTAATGCTGCATTCCAGAAAAGTGGGAAGTCGGACTTATCCCACTCGGATGGTACCAGTTGCGACCTCAAAGCGTTCCAAGCGAATGTAAACTGCAAAGATGGCTGATCGCGAAAAGTTGTTTTTTATTATGTTCATCAAAAGACATTTTGACCTCAAGCAAACCTGCCTTCTCACAAGCAATCAAATAGTGGAGGAAAAATGGCGGCTGAGGTAAATAGCACACACTGTAAACTGCCTTCTTTAGTTACATCCCCGCTGAAAGTCAATTTGAAAATCATCTAAAAATTCATTAAGCTAATCCACTTTATGAGAAAAAATTTTATGGCGTCTCAAAGAAACTTAATTTAACTTCATTATTGTGTCATCAATATGTTGTCTGACTCTTTCTTTATTTAACTGAACCGTGATACAAGTACATGTAGATAACAAGAAAACACTTGATTATTCTCTGTGATCACATATTGTGTTACGTGAAGTTGTGTTGAATAACTAAATTAATTTAATAATAAATAGATACAGATAAATATATTTTTATAATCGTGTAAATTTTGTTTTACCATTCATGGTCTGTGTTTCCATGGGCATCGCCATTTTGTCGAGTGACGTCAGATTGAAGCAACTCGATGAAGTCGGGGTAGATATTTTTTCTCCGACTTCGCGACTAGGACCTCCCAGTTCGAGTGGCGTTCCAATGATATTTTCCTCGTCGGAGGTTGGAAAACTCCGACTTCCCACTTTTCTGGAATGCAGCATAAGTGTGGAAACAGTTTAATCTGGTCGATGATGGTGAGAAAGCACAGTGTAACCTTCAAATCAGTGACTCGGAAATTTTGCTGGTTAACCGCATACTATTCGAATATAGCAAAAGGTTATTCGGATACCAAAAATCACTAACCGTTTCAACACTACCTTTTTTACAATGGTGCGCATTGATATTTCGGTCTACATTCATTTTCAATGGTGGAAAAGACGTTCCTCAACCGTAACAACTAAACTATCGTGTGTTTATCCGCCGAAGGTAAACTAAAAGCCAACTGAAACGAGTCTTGTTGGAGAAATGAACTGCCGGCATATCTCCGTAAAAAGTATAAACATTGGGCTCTAATTTCCTGGCGCAGCGCAGCTGGCGTAGCGAGGCGCAGCCCGCGCAGTGGTAATTTCGTATGGCGCAGCCCGCGTAGTGGTAATTTCGTGGGGTGCGCAGCCTTCGGTAGACGAAGGTGCGCCGAGATTGGTGTGGCGGCGTAGTAGGGGGAGGTGTCACATATTCATCAAGACGCAGTGACAATTTCGTAGAAAAAGTCTCCGCTGGAGTTGCGCAGAA
Source organism: Gymnothorax reevesii (assembly GCA_029721435.1). Classification (NCBI taxonomy): domain Eukaryota; kingdom Metazoa; phylum Chordata; class Actinopteri; order Anguilliformes; family Muraenidae; genus Gymnothorax; species Gymnothorax reevesii. The sequence goes on along the minus strand of CM056587.1, from coordinate 25,676,537 downwards.
AACTCGCCAGCTCCAACCTGGTTTAATTTTCGTGCAGTGGTAATTTGGCTGACCGGCGCAGAGTGCGCACACGTCACCGAAATCTCACAGGCAGGTTTACAGAATGTCAGGCACATTTCAATGCAAGAAAAAATTACAGGAAGCACTATTTAATGTAACTATCTGAATAAGGACATAAATTATTGTATTTATATCGATTGTCCTGATGTCAGGCGGTTGCCACGCGTAATGGAAACTTGACCGGGCTTAATCAACGCAACTGAATCTGTGATGCAAACTAAGGACTTCACATCTTTCTCAGCCAACCACAAACTGTATAATATATATATATATATATATATATATATATATATATATATATATATATATATATCGAATGCTTGCGTTCTATGCTCATTAAAGCCGCTTGCACACTGGACGCAAAACGAATTTTTCGACTGATTACAGACAAAGTCAATGCAAAGACGCGATAGTCGGACAGGGTTTTAATATAGCTCCGTGTCCGAGAGTCATAAAAGTTCTAGTTTTTCCGAGTATTCCAGGAATTATTAGACGTGCAAACTTGGCTATGTTTGTGTTCGGCCTTCACAAAATGCAAATTGATAGCTATCGACTTTTCTTGGTCTTTTTAGCCTTTTCATCTGTTTTCTTCCGTTGAAGATAGACATTAGTATTTATTCGGTCTTTCTTTTGAAAATTAGTCAGATGGATCGAGCACATTATTATTTCCACAGCAGAGATAATATTGTGCGTGAGCAAATCAATTCCATGACCACTGACAGAGTGAAGAAATCATCGCATGCACGATCAAGACTGTCCGACACGAAATGCAAATTACTCCATGTCCAGCAGCCAGCAAAAAGTAAAAGTATTGATATGAGAACAGATTTATAACGAAATAAAGAATAAAAATATATCAGCAACAAACGTGATATCAAACAAAGATGACCCGCCAATAAATAAATCACAGTGTTCATTGGATGCTCTGTTGTTAAAATGTTTCTTTTTATTCTTTATTTCATTATCAATCTGTTCTAATCGTCCTTTTTTTTTTGGCTGTCAGACACGGAGGCATTGTACATTGTCTCGCGCCAGTGTCGACTCACTTTATTGTGCAGAGCTTAAACAGAAACATTGATTGAAATTCTCGGTACTCATCTTGAAGAACTGAACCCTCTTATCAAACATTAACGTTTAATGTCTGAAAGAGTCAGTAGATTTGAAGAAATTAAAAACAATAATAGACTGTCGGACACGACGATTTATTAAAACCCTGTCAGACCTTTGGACACAAGACGCAATCTGTCGAGCGAAAAATTCGTTTCGCGTCCAGTGTGCAAGCGGCTTAATACTAGGCTACTATTATTGTCACTTATGTTTTATCGTCTTTAGTGGGGGAAAGGAATGCAGCCTGATTGCTATGATCTCGTACTGAGTTAAGATCACATGTTGGAAATAAATGTGTAACGTATCTTGCTTTGTTGTATATGCATGTTAATCCCAAAATTTTAAGCAGCTACAGTTTCTAATAATAGGAACACGCTATCCATCGTTTCTCTTGCCAGTGAGCAATATTTGACTCGGCTGTGTCGCCTTCTATATTCTAACACATTAAAGGTGAGGTGAGGAGCTCATTTGACTGGTGAAGATTTGACTCGGCTGTGTTATACCCAAACACGCCTTCTTTGCCAACTTGCGCTGGAAGGAGGGGCAGAGGTGGGACAGAGGAGTACTTGCGCCAGGCTACGCCGGGCACGAAATTGCCACATACGCCTGGACACACCCCGTTGGCGCGGCGCACCCCCCCATGCGCCGCGCCTGCGCCGCGCCTGCGCCTGGTCTACGAAATTAGAGCCCATAGTGTCAATAAATGCATTAATTTCGCTATGATGTGATAAGTAAAATTTTGAACACTATATTTCTAAACCCCAGTATGTAACCCATCATTTACACCAAAAAACTCACATCTCGGTCTTGACAGTCTTTATATGAAAATGAGATCGCGCGGCTTCAATCGGCGGAATCACGATATCTGAAAGCGAAAATAATCCGTATTCATGTAGGCACGCATGTACAGTAGTCGGCCATGCTGACAAGTAACTATACAGATGTGTGTGCTGTGAAGTAACTCCGCCCACCCCCTCTGGCGATTGGTGACCACGATTGGACGATATGAAAATAGAGACTTGCCCAACCCTATGTGTGTGTGTGCGTGTGTGTGTGTGTGTGTATTTTCACAAAACTGGGTAACAAAAGCATGACACAATCTTGAAAATTTCAAAATCAATCATGGAACAGAAAACCAACTTTATTTAATTCTAAACTGGTGTAAGACTGGCATATTAAAGCAAGAAGTAGTCCACATCAAGTAGTAAAAATGGCATCAGAATACAAGATCCCGTCAAAGTTTTCTACAAAACACAGTTGGTAAGGAACTTGTGCAGGCTCATTCTTTGTACTGCCTCTGTGTGTCTGTAAATCTCTGAAAGAAATTGGTGCATTTTGTGAAGTTAGCAGTGTTGCCCTATTTTCTTTTCATTAAAAAGCATGCATTTTTAAAACCGCAATTTATCAGTCTTTTTTTCATGACATTTAATGGTGCTGACTTCTGTAGTAACTTAAGCAGCGAGATTTGTTTCATTCTCTCATACGATAATTCAGCTTGTAGCGGATCATTTGCGTTCTACACTGCCTGTCCAAAAGTAGTTGCCGTTTGGATTCAAATAAACAAATACTACAACCTGATCATAACTGCAGCGACCAGATCATTGGTTTCAGCTGGCAATAATTATTTTAACCAAAATGGAATTAGTGCGTAGCTTCTCATTTATTTAAAAAGCAATGCTGGAAGATTCAGAGGGAGCTAATTATGGGCCCTCACCATCATTAATTATTAGTTATCATGAATGTTATTAATCAAGCAAAAAAAATCTACATAACAGTGGGTTATGACCGTTTTTTAAGATAAGGAAACGCATCATACCAGTATGGATGTCTTATAAACTGCAATTTGTTTGCTGAACGATTTATTGAACTATGACCTGTTAGTCACAAGCATTCTGCGTTATTTTTTGACTATATCCTAGGAACCCACAAGTAGTCATGATGTACTTTCTAATTGCAATAAAACAAACAAACAATCAAAACTGATTCAAACTGCCTTACAAGGAGCCGCTACTTGTGGTCCAAAATATGACTAGATTGTAGAGCTTCTGTGCTTTGCATAGGTGATCCCCATTAGTCCAATGAATACATGTGATATTTTAGAGGACAGTTTCCAAAAATAATTTACTGAAGCATAACATTCATCAATGTGGAAAAGAAAGGGGTACGAATCAGAGGCATGTGGTCTGAGGAAGCAGTGACTTCACCTTTTTTCACAAGAATGTTCAACCTGTTTCCATGTACTTTGCCCGATTTGCCAATCAATCCTTTTTTATACCAAACAATTAAGACCTAGCCAAGGCTATATGTAGCCTGTGATGATTAATAAAGGAATAAGTCCCGAGAAGCAGTGGGTTACAGTGATTTTATAACGGCGGAGGGGCGTTCTAAGGCACGATGCGCAGCAGAGTCTTTCGGAGTCCAAAATATGTCTTTGGTAACGGTCATGATTTACTGGACACCAAACAATTTTTTTTGTGTTTAACTATTCTAAAAAACAATGGAAATTAGGGGATGGGGGGGAGTTGGTTCATCGGCGTAAGGAAAGAAGGAAAGTCCGTTCTTCTGTGGCGTAGCAGTACATTTGAGCAGCGCCTCTCACTCAAGACCTGCCAGCCGTGGTAACAGCCGTGAGCACAGCGGACATGTTAGGCAACGACAGTTAGCCAATAATTTCAGTCTTATATCATCCTACACTCTGACTAGAAAAGTTTTGTAACAAAGTGGAATTCATTCACTTGACTGTGAGTAAATAACATACGGTAAAATCTAAACGATTTTTTCTAATTTTAACTTCCCACCTGCTTTCATTTAAAAACTAGTTTTTAATGCCACATTTTGGTGTTCTCTTTGAGCCAAAAAAATCATTAGAATTACTTGAATCAAAAAACAACTACTTGGGTTCAAATTGTAGTTTTATCCTCAGTATATCTCTAACATGTGCTGAACAAAATGAACACGAATTAAAGGCATTAATCAAGGCTGATTACAAAACAATGGACAATAGCTGTCCCTGAAGTCTCTCCTGTATTGTAAAGAATAATATCCCCAAACATTTTATTCCACTTTGAATTATTTGAGTGACTGTAACACAGTATTATGTGGATGTTGGTGTACCCATAGAAGTCCAGAGGACTGTATTGTCAAGATGGCAAGTCCAGATAGCATGCTTTGATGTAAGCCCTGAAGGTACACACCCACTGAAAAGCCATTTTTGGTGGAGTGTGCTCCTTGAATGAGCTTAAGGTGTGCAGGTAGCTAGCCCTTACATTTTGAAGGCATGTGCCGCTGAATTAGCTCTTTCAAAATATTATAAAGTAACCCTACTAAGGAATATCTGTAAGGCACTAGCAATCTCTGTACCTTTGTCAAGTTCACTCTTCATTTCCTGCATTTGTCAACTTAAAATGAGTTTGGGATGTTCCAGGGCATGGCAATATGTTTTTGATACGCTGGAGGGGTAGTCCTCACAACAAAGACTTTTCAACCCACATGAACTTGGGTAGATGCTTCTAGTTGATTTGGCGGGATTAAGGACAATTCAGATTATAAATAGCGAATCAAAGTAAGCTTAAAAATTTTGCATAGCATACCTTTGAATAGTCCCATGAAATTTGGAGTTGACTCATGTATCCGTGTCTCAAATCACCCCCTTTCCTTTTTTTTACTCTGAAGAGTGAATGTCTATTATTTCATTTTGTCTCGTTATAATGAATTGCAAATACCAGTAAAAAGGCTGTGTGCGCTTACATTTTGTTGCTGTTGCTATTTAATTTCCCTGGCTTGGAACGTATTATGCAAATGTAAACAAGATGCTGTCTTCACATTTGCAATTAATTTTCTTCCTGTAATACTCAGGCTCCTTGAGAGAATAGCGCATTACATTGGAAAAGGGTCTCAGAACACCTTAACCCTGAACTCAAAAAATAAAAGTGGATTTACAAATGGCAGTTGACCATAAAATGACATTGTTTTATGTACCCACTAAGAAAACCATATCCATTTAGAAAACCATACTAAGTATCCATCTGGATATTTTTCCTAAGATTTCACCAGTTTTTCATTGGGGCCCGAGCCAACTGCAAGTTGTCCGCGGAGGACCCTACTGAAATCGTGCTGTTGATTATTATTTTTATTCCTCCAACATTTCAAGGGCCTATTTCGCCCCTTTCTCAAAATTGAAAATGCTTGTAACTGTCCACATTCGTCTGGCCACATCCGAAATTTGATATTTTTGGGCGCTCGTTCATGGTCGACGAAAAATGCCAAAATAGTGCCCCCTAAACGCGTTTCAAAATTCCCATAGAGAAATTTGGTTACCTTCTCGTAGGCAGACGATATTCGGTACACATATGTATCATCCCCAGACATACAAAAAATTTCATAGCAGCCACGCCCTAAAACCAACAGGAAGTCGACCATTTTAATTTGAATTTTTGAATTTGAAAGCAAACTCCTCTTTGAGTTTTGCCTGATCAACTTCAAATTTGGTACAGATCATCTAGCGACCAAGCTGATCAAAAATTGTGCTCTGCTTGTCTGTAGGTCAAAGGGTGTGGCTGCTAGGTCGTGACAAAGTTTGGCGAATGGACAAAAAAAATTTCACAATGCTCTCACGCCCAAATACTTGATTGTAGTGGCTTCAGACTTTCTGGACATGATGATTGCTCTTCCCTGAACGTCCAGATATATTAACCTCCCACTCTGCTAATAGCACCCCCTGTGGTAACAGGAAGTGACCACTTTTTACTTTCACTTGCACTGATGACACATAGAAGTGGAATGAAGTTGATGGGTTCAACTAAAACATGCAGAGCAAGTTGGTGAAGCTACATTATGAATGCTGTGAAGCTATGAGTAATGGCGTCCACATGGCAACGCGGCGACCATCAGTCCCTCGCCATGAAAATACTTTTGGGTTTTTGATGTCTTGAACTCGTATCATCACGAAAATACACAGGTCAACAGTTGTAAGTTCCTTCATCTGCTTGGGGAATTGCCCATGGAGGGAGAGAAAAGGCCTCTATAGTGCCCCCTTGAAATTTTCAAGAACCCCTCCACATAAGGTTTTTTTTTTTTTTTTTTACATAGGTGGATGAAAATTGGTCCACGTGTGTATTGTGCAAAGACGCACCAAAAAGTCTCTGGCACCATTGGTCCACTCCAAACAGGAAGTCGGCCATTATGTTTTGAAATTGTCATTTTTTCCCCGATTTCCACATATTCTATTTTATCAAACTCCTCCTTGAGATTGGACAAAATCAACCTCAGATTTATTATTGATCATCAAGAGACCATGCTGATTAAAAGTTGAGCTCTGCATGTCTGTGGGCGTGGCCGCTATAGTGTCCCCATTTCTGATGCTTCGCCATGCATATTCGAGCAGCTGCCTCTCCCTCACACTTCATCCAAAATTTAGAATTTCTTCAAAATTTTTGTACATAATAAGAGCCCTGCCCTGAATGCCTCCATATGCTCTTTGGCAATCTCGCTCATGGCGCCCCCTCTGGAAACAGGAAATGCAATATTTTACATTGACATTGGCCGATTTGCTCGAAACTTCATATTTGTGCTGAGGATCTTCCCCTGAATGCACCTGCCCACATTTTGTTGCGCTCCGAGCGCCCCCTGGTGGATGAACTATCAACTTGTCACAACTCCTTCGTGCTTTGTCCGATTTGCTCAAAACTTCATCACAGGTTGGGGCCTGTACTTGACCTGTTCACTGGCCGTGAGTGCCCACCTGCACCTGTCAGGATCGCACCACTACGCCCAATGTGCACAAGGGTGCGAGGGTCCGTTTAAACTGCTTGCAGCTTTAATTGTTTTTGTTGCCCACCACAATGTGACTGACAGTGCATCAAAAAATTTGTAAAAAAAAAGTAATCAGCCCTGGATCTTTTTTTGTTATTTTGCCACACTTACTCATTGGCACCCACAATGTTTAAATTGTACACATCAAATTGTGCATGTCAAATATGCAAAATCTCAGCCAAAATATCTGGATGGATAGATGGTACCCTAGACACATGGAACGCTCATTTGGTTTCATTTTTATATGACCTGCTTATTTGAAATGTCTGTAGTCAGTTTTACACACAGTGGCCACTCTATTAGGTAAGCAAGTACATCTGCTTATTAATGTGGGAACCTAATCAGGTAATCATGAAACAATCACAACCAAAGAAGCATGCAGACATGGTGAAGTGGTTCCATTGTTGTTTTGATCCAACATCATACTTGGAAAAAAATGTGATCCAAGTGACTTTGAACATGAAATTATTTGTGCCAGAGGGGTTGGTTGGAGAATTTTGGAAACCTCTAATCCTATGGGATTTCCAAGCAAAACAGTCTCTAGGTTTTACATATGATGGTGTGAAAACCCTTACTTAAATGAATTAAAGGGTTACTATATAGTACCCTTTACATAGTAATGTACTGTAAGAATTTTATAGTGTTCCATAGTGTGGTTGTAGCGTTCTATAGTACATTTCACCAGCGATGGTATTATACCCGATATTAGAGAGGTGTACCTAATACAGTGGTCAACAAGTGACTGTACAACTGTACAATCCACTGACAATGGCTCATTAATCATTTTCTCTTCTACTGTATATATAAGAGAAAAGAATACACATATTACACATATGCAGACACACACAAACACACACACATACACACACATAAAGTAAGCTCCAAAATTACTGGCACCCCTGATTGGCAATGCATAAACAATACCGTAAGAAAAAAAAAAAAAATCTATTTTCTTAGGAACTCTAAATAACAACATGAAAGAAATACTGTATGATATTAACCCCTTTGCGCTGAAGGCAAATTTGGCTATTTATGTGTTTCCTTATTTAAAGATTTATTATACAAGATCGCAGCTTCAGACAGGAAAGGAATGGCTCAACTGAGTCAAAACACTTGTAGGATCTAGAATTCCATCATATCAGTTTATTTTCATGATTTTAGTAGAGAAAAAAGGCTGCTAACATAAAAAATCTTCACGAAAATTCAACATTGAAATTGTAAAAAAAAAAAAAAAATACTGAGAATTGAAAAATGGCTGGGGGTTAAAACCACATTTCTGGGATCATAAACTCCTTGACCAGAAGTATTATTCATCTGAGAATTACTTACTTAATTATCTGATAAGAAATATCTGAAGTATAACAGAACAGACATTCCACTTTTGGGAAAAATCGGGCAATATATGCCAGAAGGAACAGAATGGTGAAATGAACATACCAGGGGGTCTACCAAAGTGCTTGAGCAGTTTATATTTTGAACAAGGCAATCAGGGTTGGCAGACTTCACTCCATTCACGCAAATATTGGCAAGTGCGGAAACACAAACAGACAGAGAAACAAACGAACACACAGAGCCAGCAAAAACAGTACTTCAAGACTACTCTGTGCACTGTATCCCCTATATTCGTTCAGCAGCGGCGCAGCCCCACCGCTGTTGAAATTTCACATGATCATTAATATCAATGCGCTATGAATGATTTTTACTTGCACTGTGTGAACGCAACAACACAGCGTTATTTTGGACTTGTTCTGAGTCATCAACGAGCGCATCAAATCCTATCGGGCCCTCTTAGGACATCAACGAAACAAGTAACGTTGCGCTGGTAACATAATGTGAACGTATCAGCGTAGCTCCTGAGGGCAGTTAGCGGGAAGAGAAAGTGACGGTGATAGCGAACGGAGCAGCAGCGATTCAGAAAGATTATCAGTAAGTTGACAGAAAATGTACAGTTTGTCAGTTAATAAATGCTACAGCTACTCAAGCCAACATATGCCTTATTAGCAGTGGCGTGCCGTCAGATGTCAGGAAGGCCTTCAGTGATCACTCTTTCCCGCATAGGCTAATTGCTCAAACTGTTTGCGATCAGGTTTGCCTGATTAACAATCAAACAGTTTATGAACTGAACAGCCACCACCAATGCATGACACGTAACGATTAAGGAATGCTAATGACAAAGCGATTACCTATTGGCTATGTTGATATAATTGATATGACTCCGCAAGGATGACAATCTGCAAAGAATCTGAAACTTTCACTGACTTCTCGGCCGTTATTTTCGTTATCGCTCAGCTGAGCATCTAGCCTAGCAACGCACTTTAGCTGTCACTTCAGACTATAGAACGGATTCTCCTGGCTTATTGCTCTACGAACCTCGCGAACTAATTTGAGCAAATCCAGAAATTATAAAGACATAGGCGATTGATATTTTCCATTGTCACTGATGTGCGGAAGTAAACGCCGTATATTTTCGTAGTGCAATATATAACAAGGCTTTCAAAAATAAATTAGATTCTCATCGGTTCTACCAATTAGTCTGAGCAACTGATTCTAATCGTGGAGGTAAACTATGAGAGGAGTCTGTCATGAAGAAGTGAAAGGTGAGGTTATTGCTGGCTCTGTGTTTCTGCCGACAGACCGTCATTGCATATTAGCCGTATTTATACAGTTTAATCTGTTTATACCGCCATATTTATACTGTCAATTCTGTTTATACTACTACACTTGCCATATTTATACTGTATATATCCACTGTCTTTTCTTAGATATATTTTAGCTTGTATATATATATATTTTTTTCTACATGTTGATAGCCTAGTTAAATGATAATTAAATTTTCAGACGAGTCTGTTAAACTGGGTGATTAGGAAGAAAAAGGAGGATGGTGACCACGGAGGAGCTGAAGTTAGTAAATTATGGATGCAAACTAGCGTTTTGCACCATGCACATACGCAGTTGATGCAGAGCAACATAGTGAAGTTCAGATTTCCTACACTATATAAACTGACTCAATTTAACAGTTAAATTAACGCATTGTGTCTTCGCTATTTTAACTGTAAGTGGAGTCCTGCGTGCAATTTACTGTGGTTTACACTTAATATGGATGGAACTCTGTTAATTAATTGTAAAATTACAGTTAAAATAACTGACAAAAATGTGCAACTTTATAACGGTGCGTTTGCGGAAACTGAAAATGGCGCGGTTAGGTTTTTTTTCTTTGTCTTCGTCACTGATCCCAGTTGAAGCAACACGCAGTAGCCTATCATCCTTTTATCCATTGTGTCAGGACAAAGACAGACTAAAAGAAGTAGCTTTGTGCACTCAGAATGAAGTTGTTCCGATCTTTATACACAAAGCAAACGTAGAAATTCAATTCATTCATGTATACAACGGATATAATCTGTTATGCGCATATAGTGGATATAATCTGTTTTATGCGTACAACGGATTTTGTCCGTTTTATGCATATAGCGGATTCCGCTTATAACGAACAAAATCAGCTGGTCCAATTGAATCCGTTATACGTGAGTTTTACTGTATGGGTATATAATTATTATGTTTTATAAAGACGTGGTCATCGTTTGTTGTGTTGCAGAGAGGTTAGCGGTATGAGGGAACAATTTTTTTTTTTTTATGGGAGTGACATTCCCTACAGGCCTCACAAAATCTCCTCAGCTCGTAAGTGACTGACAGGCTAGTTTGGAAATTACTGATAATAACAGCCTTCCTATCTACTGGTACGTTAAGCCTGATCATAAACGAAGCGTAATTCTTTATTGATGCGGTTTGCTAGCTAGCAGACACTCGGGAATCTGTCTAGTTAGCTCACTGTGGCGCACTCTGACCAGTTGTGAATGTCAGTGAATGAGTTGACGTTAGAATTAATACTGTAGATCTAGCTGTGACTAGGCCTACTCTTTTGTTAATAGGGTAAGCGGTTCTTCAATGTAAGATTAAAATGTAGATTAGGCCTACAACATTAACGATGTTGGTATTCCACCAGCTACCTTGTTGATGAACGTTTTCCAAATAAAAAGATCGCAAGTCATATCCTAATAGTAGGTTAATAAACACTAATCCGATTTTAAGATGAGTGTCAAACTGGTTAAAGAGAAAGGCGAAAGGTGACCACGGAGGAGCTAAGGTTATTAAAGGAAATTAGGGCAGGCAATGTCAAATTGGCTTCAATAAATTTCTGTGTTAAGCCACCCCATTATGCTAGTATCTTTTGTGACAAAGAAAAGTGACTAGTAAAAGTTCAAGTTCAATTATGGTCATGCTTTATAATCAGTATCTAGTGTCAGCAGATAACTTGAATTTGTAAATTGTAATTTGCCCAGAAAACTCACCAGAAGTCCCCATTTAAAGTGCAATTTTTCAAAATGTTCTTTTGGGGGAGAACCCGTTGCTAGGTTTCTGACACATAACACCGCTGCTACAAAAAAAATCTAGGGGAAACACTGCTGTGGGGTAAAGTAACGAGCAAAAACCTTGGCATTCAATTTCATTGAATACGGTATAAATTCCCAAACAAAAAGCTACACTGAGCAAAATTTAACCTCAGTAGCAGCATAACCTTTCTTCATTGAATCCCTCCTCCAGAGACAGATGTATTCCGTAGAAGAAACCCCCCCAGTCCTGTTTCATTTGGAATTATTCCCATTGACCATATCCTTACCTTGTTTAAATCCTGTGAATGTAACTGAACACTTCACGCCAGTTTTGGGAATCTTTTTTTCTATAAATCGCGTTATTTTCAGCTCCGCATTCGTGCGCAATGTCCAGAGAAAACAACCTAACTTGTTGGTAAACAAAGGCTTGTATATTTTTAGCTAGCCGGGACGAATGTCCGAAGAGCTATTGTCGTACCTCCGGTGTCCGTGTCCGTCCGCCTGCAGAAAAACTTTAACCTTGCCTATAACTTTTGTACCGAGTGAGATGGGGCTTTCATACTTTGCATGTGTACTCCTTGATGCCAGACCTACCTACCGATGCCAAAATTTCTGACCTCGTGACCTTGACCTTGACCTGTGACCGACCTTTAGAAAACTTTAACCTTGCCCATAACTTTTGAACCGTGAGAGATAGGGCTTTAATACTTTGCATGTGCACTCTTGATGCCAGACCTACCTACCGATGCCAAAATGTTTGACCTTGTGACCTTGACCTTTGACCGACCTTTAGAAAACTTTAACCTTGCCCATAACTTTTGAACCGTGAGAGATAGGGCTTTCATACTTTGCATGTGTACTCTTTGATGCCAGACCTACCGACCGATGCCAAAATTTATGACCTCGTGACCTTGACCTTGGCCTTTGACCGACCTTTAGAAAACTTTAACCTTGCCAATAACTTTTGAACCGTGAGAGACAGGGCTTTCATACTTTGCATGTGTACTCCTTGGTGCAAGACCTACTTATTGATGCCAAAGTTTGACCTGATGACCTTGACTTTTACCCAACCTTTAAAAATCTTTAACCTTGCCCATAACAAAAACTTTAACCTTGTCTATAACTTTAAAACCGTGAGGGATAGGGCTTTCATACTTTGCATGTATACTCCTTGGTGCAAGACCTACATACTGATGCCGAAATTTTGACCTGGTGACCTTGACCATTACTTTTACCTGACCTTTTTACCTCGCCGGGACGAATAACGTTCGGAGAACTATTGTCGTACCCCCGGCGTCCGCGTCCGTCCGCGTACAGAAAAACTTTAATCTTGCCCCCCGGCGAGCTTTGTTGTCTTTCTGACAACTCTTGTTTTGATTGTCCGATCAATGTCTTTCGGTCACTGTAAAAAGTTTAAACTCTGGGGAATTGGATAAGAAACGAGTCAATCAATACATCGTTACCAGGGAAGCTTCACGAGGGCGTGAAATATACTCAGCGAAAATAAAAACTTCACACTCGTTTGGAGGTCGATAAGTTGAACATAAAAGAAAAGAGGTTTTAAATAATGATTTTATTTAATTCTGTACTCATTAAAGATGGTAATCATAAAAATAATGTCCATAATGTAACCAGTTCCACCGGAAATGCTACGGAAATGTCCAAGAGTAAAAATGGTAAGTTACAACTTGAATAAGAGCAGTGCGCAGGCGATTACATATGGTTTGGGCAGTCACACGACCTCGAAACAATTCATTCCTAGTGGACGTTGCAGTGACAAATCGATTATGCAAATGAAATAAGACAATTTGTCGGTCTTCTGCTTTTGACGTCACACGTGGGCTACCAGAACGAGGTCGGTCAGCTGTGGTGCCAGTTTGTTGGAGACGTGTCCGAAGATCATGGATAGTCCATCGATGTGGTCGATGTGAGGTAGCGATGGAACCAAATGTGAGGACACGGGATTGCAAAAATAAGGTGCTTTATTGAGCAAGGGGGGTAACCCCCGCAGGGCAGTGGGCAACAGTACAGAGTCCGCAATCCAAAAATCAAATTCCAGTCGGACAGAGCGGAGTTTGTAACCAGGGCAGCAATCGCAGAGATCGTATTAAGCAAAAACAGATCCGGTACACAGGCAAAGGTTTGTAGGAGAAGCAAACTCATAAGCCAGAAGACAGTCCGAATTGGTAACAGGGCAGCAATCCACAAAATCGAGGTCGGGCAGAAAAAGGTCAAAACATACAGATGCAACAAATAATCCAAAAGGGCAAACCAAAAATCAGTAGTCGAGCAATCCAGTCAGAAACACTGAGTAATCGAGGCGAAAAGAAACCACCAAATCCTTGGTGCTCGTTTGTAAGTTAGTATTATATACAAGGTTAGTTGTTGTTAGTAATCTCAGGAGAAAACAATAATCTGTTAGTATTGTTAGTAGATAGAAAAGAAGAGTGAAGCCAGCAAACGAGATCGGAAGGAAGATTAAAAACTAGAATCCAATAAATCACCCGAAGAGTGAAACACAAGACTGGGGCTGAGTGCAATGACAAGACATGAGACCAGACGGGGGAGACAAAGTGCAAAGTAAAATGGAAAACATGAACCGGAATGTGATAATGGCTAAATGCAAAACATGGAATAGTAATCTAAGACAAAACATGACAAATCAAAGTAACAAATCCCAATACGTAATACAAAGAATAGTCAGACATTGCAAAAATACCAAAACCAAAAGAGCAGTCAAGAATAATCAGGGAAGCATGGACAGGGCAGAGCAGAATCACAACAGTCGACACTATCCCATAACCCTTGCAACGTCAATGATGGACGTTTCCATATTCAGCACACCAATGGCACGTTCACGCTGAATGTTTGACAGCCATGGCATTGAAAATCAACAAATAATTAACTGTAAAAACTTGTTTTTCCGAGATGTCACTCAAACGTGCTAACGTGAACTCAGTTTCACATCTCTCATATGGTCATGTGACTAGGAACACGATAAAACATGGTCTTAGCTTAAAGTACGCTCGCACGTGCTACGTACCTGTGCACGTCGGAGTTGATGTGTGTCATGATGTCTTTGACAACGCATTTACCCCAAGTGATCACAAGAGCAACGCAGAGTGTGGCATATGCCCCCGCCTGTATGTTGAATAAGGGTATATTGAGATGGCTGCTGTGGCAGCCATATTAGATATCGCCCAATGCTGGTTTTCGAAAGGAACCTTCCTCTAGCCACTACCAATACGCCATTAAGAAATGGCATCAATCCGACGAGGGATTCTATTTCTATCCCACAGAAACGAATAGTTAACGGACGGACATGGTGTCGACATAATGCCCCCTTTCCTCTTTGGAGGGCGAGGGCATAATATATACTCTTTTATTAAAAGTTTCAAGAAAATATTTACAAATTTATGAGTGTGAAGATACTTTTTTGTCTCAGTATATTTCTGAGCAGCTATGCAGATGAGCCTGAGTATATAATTGAGTGATTGGCTATCACCAGTACTTAACAGGATATAAGGGGGCGCTGAATTCGCCGATGGAGGAATCTACGCGTAAATCCACGGTAGGGAACTACACATTTTTTATACGTGATGACTATATTTGATAGACATAGTATCAATACCATGTCGAATTTTTGCTTCAGAAGTCTGCTTTTTCTCAACTTCTAATTGGGATACCATTGACTCACTGTAGCTGAAGTGGTTGCTACAGAGGACAACGATTTTTTTATGTTGTAAGAGATCTTTTTTTGAACTGCTGGATAGATGCTATGGACAAGTGTATTGAGCAGTTTGCACATCAGGCTTAGCTGAGGAGTTAAACTCATGCAACTCCTGAAAAACAGGGATGGGAGCGAACTCGTCCTTATTCTAAATTTCGAGCTCGGCATGCTTGTGAAAATTCACAATAACTGATCCAGGTTTGCCACCTAGTGATAGAATAGTGTAACTGCATGCATAAATAGAGCAGCTTCATGTCAGCAGGCAGACACCAGGGCTCCAGACTAACTTTTTCCACTAAGAGCACCAGTGCTCCCAACAGAAAATGCAAGGCACACCAGTAAAAAATAGAGGCGCACTACCTATATCGACATGTGACACAATGCAATAAACATTTTTCTATAATGATTGCACTGATAAAAATGGTAATGAATAGACAATTTACGAAATAACAATGTGTGGTTATTTTAAACAGAAATTTCACAATGAAATACTGTGGTGCTTAGAAAACAATTATTAACTTAAGGAGTTCTTCTTTAAACAGACACCAAATAATAAATTAACAAATGTAAAAGTAAGTGGTCAGAATTTCCAATCAATTCAACACAACCACAACATAAAAAGTTAACAAAACAAAAAAAAAAAACTATCAGGCTTTTCTTCCCCTTACAGCACATCAACCTGAGGGCTACTTAGGCTGGGCACCTCTGAAGGCCTTCTAACTCTTTTACTGTTGCTGAGCCACATCTATACAGCCAACTTCACATTAAACTCCTCCAAGCTTGCTCCCTCAAGAATAAAGACCTTTTTGGTAGCATCATAGATTCCTTTAATAATAACTAGGCTTGTGCCGTCGGAGGCGACGGCTTAGGGTATATCCCCAAACGCCCCCAATCCTCCAATTCCCCAATCCTTGAGTAGACCTTGGGTAGACTTTAATTTGAACTTAATTTCAGGTCAATCGAACAAATGGTTCTGAAGATATGGCCAAAATGGTAATTTTCCATCGCAAAGCGCCACCTGGTGGAAAAATATTGAGCCATACAGGTATGATGTCATCATGTCACATGTTGTGAAGTTGTGGCCTTGCAGTTGCACATAGTTTCATGCCAATTGGACAAATGGTTCCAAAGATATGGCAAAAATGGTAAATTTTATGTGACAAAGCTCCACCTTGTGTCAAAATTTTGAATGAAACAGGTATAATGTCATTGTGGGACACATCCTCAGGTCATGACCTTTCATTTGCACTTGATTTGAAGTCAATCGGACAAATATTTCCAGAGATAAAAAATATTTTAAAAAATATTAAATATTTATATTTAAATAATAAAAATGTTAAATATAGATAAAAAATCTGATATTTCCAGATGACAAAAACAGTGATTTTTTTCATTTTTGGCCCCTGGTGGCCAATCTAGAGATTGAAAATTGTCCAAAATCGAATCAGTTCTTCCTCATTATAATACTTGCCTATATGCAAAACATAAAATTTCTAATTGAAGTATTACTGAAGTTATCGTGTTAACACGTAGGGCGGCGTGGCGGCGGCGGTCAGACCAAAAATATAATATCCCCGGAACGCTGTTCGGCGTTTGGGGATATAATTACATATCTGTAATTGGCATGCAGGGGATAATTTACAGCAAGGCAGTCATTATTGTGGATCAAAACCTTCGACAGGTAGATCAGGGTTTTTATCCCGCTCATCACTCAGCTACTTACCAAGGAAATAAATAATATTTTATGTCAACTAGTTTTTCATATGATTTTATTGATTTAAAACAAGTTAATTGCTTCCGTGAATGTAAATAGTCACATACGTTGTTATGGACAAAGAACTGTGTGCATAGTTATGGTCTGTTATACAAAGCAATGGTCTGTAATCAAGAAATAACAGATCATGGAATTCTGTGATTGACCAATCAGAAGACTGTATTCACCGTAGCTGTGTAATTATGAACACCAAATGAGCCTCTTTTTTCTCGAAACGTAAGTTTCTTAGCCTGATGCTAAAATGAAAATACCTTGAGCATTCGCATGCTGGACGTCAACATGGCCAATCAAAATATTTGTCAGCCTCCCTTGATACAAGATCTGTGCGTAGACTATCTCGCATTCCAGACATCAGTGTATCCGTCAATCACGAAGTACAAATAAGTGGACTCCTTTATCTTTTCATCGGTCTTCTTTTTAATTCAATCTGCAATTCCTCCAATTAACTGCGCGCATACTGTGTCGTTGCTGTAAGTGGGATTCACTTGAACTGTTTTTTTAACAATTCAACTTGACCCCTGAATTTAGTAAATGGTAGTGATGCGCGGGTCGAGGTTTTTAACACCCACACCAACCCGACCCGACGTGAAAGCTAACCCGCCCCGCCCGCCCCACTAAAACTCGCACTGATTTTTAACCCGAACCCAACCCGACCCGACCCAAAAAGGAGGCTAGAGAAAAAGAATACAGCGGGTCTGTGTGACATGATTTGCAATGGAAAAAAAACGATTCCTCTGTTACGCTATGGATTTTAGTGGAGCACAACATACAAAACCCAAAACCAGTGAAGTTGGCACGTTGTGTAAATCGTAAATAAAAACAGAATACAATGATTTGCAAATCCATTTCAACCTATATTCAATCGAATACACTGCAAAGACAAGTTACTTAATGTTCGAACAGGTAAACTTAGTAATTTTTTGCAAATATTAGCTCATTTGGAATTTGATGCCTGCAACATGTTTCAAAAAAGCTGGCACAAGTGGCAAAAAAGACTGAGAGAGTTGAAGAATGCTCATCAAACACTTATTTGGAACATCCCACAGGTGAACGGGCTAATTGGGAACAGGTGGGTGCCATGATTGGGTATAAAAGCAGCTTCCTTGAAATGCTCAGTCATTCACAAACAAGGATGAGGCGAGGGTCACCACTTAGAGGACAAATGCGTGAGCTGATTGTCGAACAGATTAAAAACAACATTCCTCAACGAGCTATTGCAAGAAATTTAGGGATTTCATCATCTACGGTCCTTAATATCGTCAATGGTTCAGAGAATCTGGAGAAATCACTGCACCTGAGTGACAAGGCCGAAAACCAACATTGAATGCCCGTGACCTTTTATCCGTCAGGCGGTACTGCATCAAAAACCGACATCAGTGTGTAAAGGACATCACCACATGGGCTCAGGAACACTTCAGGAAACCACTGTCAGTAACTACAGTTTGTCGCTACATCTGAAAGTGCAAGTTAAAACTCTACTATGCAAAGCGAAAGCCATTTATCAACAGCACCCAGAAACGCCACCGGCTTCGCTGGGCCCAAGCTCATCTAAGATGGACTGATGCAAAGTGGAAAAGTGTTCTGTGGTCTGACGAGTCCACATTTCAAATTGTTTTTGGAAACTGTGGACGTCGTGTCCTCCGGACCAAAGAGGAAAAGAACCATCCGGACTGTTATAGGCGCAAAGTTCAAAAACCAGCATCTGTGATGGTATGGGGGTGTATTAGTGCCCAAGGCATGGGCAACTTGCACGTATGTGAAGGCACCATTAATGCTGAAAGGTACATACAGGTTTTTGAGCAACATATGTTGCCATCCAAGCAACGTCTTTTTCATGGACGCCCCTGCTTATTTCAGCAAGACAATGCCAAGCCACATTCTGCACGTGTTACAACAGCATGGCTCCGTAGTAAAAGAGTGCAGGTACTAGACTGGCCTGCCTGTAGTCCAGACCTGTCTCCCATTGAAAATTTTTGGCACATTATGAAGCGTAAAATACGACAACGGAGACCCCGGACTCTTGAACATCTTAAGCTGTACATCAAGCAAGAATGGGAAAGAGTTCCACCTGAAAAGCTTCAAAAATTGGTCTCCTCAGTTCCCAAACGTTTACTGAGTGTCGTTAAAAGGAAAGGCGATGTAACACAGTGATAAAAAGGCCCCTGTGCCAACTTTTTTGCACTGTGTTGCTGCCTTTAAATTCTAAGTTCATGATTATTTGCAAAAAAAAAAAAAAGTTTCTCAGTTTGAACATTAAACATCTTGTCTTTGCAGTGTATTCAATTGAATATAAGTTGAAAAGGATCTGCAAATCATTGTATTCTGTTTTTATCAACGATTTACATAACGTGCCAACTTCACTGGTTTTGGGTTTTGTACATTTGGCTTTTGGCTGGAATTATTATATCCCCGAACGCCGAATGGTGTTCTGTGGGATATTATGTTTTTGGTCCGACCGCCGCCGCGATAACTATCTCTGTGTTAACGCGATAACTTCAGTAATATTTCAATTACAAATTCCAAATTTTGTACATAAGTAAGTATCATAAAGAGGAAGAACTGATTCGATTTTGTACAATTTACGATGTCTAGATTGGCCGCCAGGGGCCAAAAACTGATTTCAGTGTTAACGCGATAACTGCAGTAATATTTCAATTAGAGATTCCAAGTTTTGCATTTCAGTAAGTATCATAAAGAGGAAGAACTGATTCGATTTTGGACAATTTACAATTTCTAGATTGGCCACCAGGGGCCAAAAACGGAAAAAATCACTGTTCCGCGATAACTTCAGTAATATTTCAAGTTTTGGACATAAGTAACTATCATAAAGTGGAAGAACTGATTTGATTTTGGACAATTTACGATCTCTAGATCTTGAGTCATGGACATATCCATTCTGCCATGAAGAATAAAAACCCTTGAACATATTGGGGTCTATTCTCCCATGCGCGTAAGTCGAAAAAAGTGCGTAGCTATGCACTATTCAGCCTAAGCGTATTCTCCCCTCGACTTAAGCCTGTGCATTTTGCACCCCGAAGGCAGTTACGCACTTGGGGCGGAGCAAGGCCAAAATCGGGGCGTTTCCGGGCGTTTCTCAGGCAAAAAACACACGTATTCTCCTCCTGGCTTACGCGCTTTTTCTGCTAAACGCTTTTCAGGGCTGTATTAAGGTCAAGCGCCAACATAAGGCGAAATGGAATATTGCGTTTGATGTCGGTTATAGGCCGAATTTTAACATTAATTTTATTTTATTTAACATGGTAAAGGTTGAGACATTCAATACTTGATTGTTCATCCTTATTTCTAAACTACATTTCTCTTAACCATAATAAATTATCAAATGAAAGATATTACGCAACAGCCTCTTCTCCAATTAGTTCAATTTCAAAGGCATTACAAACAATTATAAACATACCGGTGGTCATCAAGGTCACAACTTCACTGTCGGTCCTGGCATCTGGGTCGTTCCAGAGAGTGGCTGTCGTGCACATATCTCATGCATCTGTGTCAAGGTGTCTGACACAGTTAGTTGACGCTCCAAGTTCTTCTCCGTGCGCTTCCGGTGCAGAAAGAGTGGATGCCACCTCCTCCTCCAGTGTAGTGAAATGCACAGGGCATGATGGTTGCTCACCACCTGTTGCATGCACACTTCTCCGGTGTGCAGTTAGCCTGGCTTTTACAGCGCCCCGCAGATCTCTCCATTTAGGCTATGCTTTAAATTGGGGATACTGCGCTTACATCTCCCCACCGAAGCCACATCCAGAACGATTTGCAGCTTTCTTCCTCGGATCAGCCTTCAGTGCCCCCTTGTCATACAACACCAACATCTGTGAAATTTGGTTTTCGGCTTTGGCTCGACGTCGCCATCATTGTCTTCATGTTCTATAAACAAATGCGACTGCCCTATATGTTCGTGATAATTTAAAAAGTTGTGATATTCTGGCGAGGGAGGAGAATGATTTTATAATTGAGGATATCTGTATTAACTAACTTGTGTCTTAGTAATTTTTTTTACCATTGATAATACCGTGTATTTTAATGTGTGATTAAAGATCTTATTAAATAGGCTACCCTAGATTGAGCCCTATTCTGGCCAATACCAAAGCACTACCCATTTGTTAATCAATTTTTGCCAATAAAGAATAGCCGACATGGGAAGAATCATGATCAGTATATTGGATAATTGATTATAATAAAGTATTAGGCATTAGTTCAATTGAATGTGTCGCTCAAAGCAAATGGGACATATTAGGCCACGGATATGGAATTGTGTGATTGCTGAGGCGGGTTCGGGGTGGTGGGATGACCGCGTGCGGGGTAAGAATCTTTTGTTAAAGCGTTTCCATGTCCTTTAGCTGCAAACCTGACATCGGAGTAGTTTGAGATTTCAAGGGAGATCATACAAACTGTCTTTGATTGTTATTCTTGTGTGACTAGAATCTTCTCTTTATTTCTCTCCTTCCCTGTCTTTCCCGGAACAAACAGGCTGGTGTAGGAGGGGCACATATTCAATGCTCTGATTTTCATGGTTAATCAGGAAATCCTTGTTCCATGTTTTCCTGATAGCCAAAATCAATGAGCTTTGTACAGAGTCTGTCTCTCTTTTGGATCAGTCACACCTCTTTCATCCGGCCGCCTACATTTTGAAGTTAATACGCGTAACTCAAAAGCGCTTAACTCGAATCGCATAAAAAAGGACTTATGCGCAAATGGGAGAATCGACCCCATTGTGCTTAATTTTCAATATTGCTAGTATTTTCAGGTGAAAAAATTTTTAAACAGATCAAATTAGACTCTGAGAAAATCAATAAGCTCCAAATTAGGTTTCTGAACACAGGTGTTTTGAGTTTTTCCCAAATAACCTGCCTCAACCAAATAAAATCAACAGAAAGTGAAGATAGATCCGGAGTAGTTCCAGTATGCTATGCGACTGAAATCTCGTAAAATCTTGTTTCGGCTATCATTTCTAATTACTAGTCAATAAATAGCCTCATGGTTTTAGTGCCTTCGAGTTATTAAAATAATTAAAACGACTAAGACGTGTTTTAGTCGTTTTAAAGAGTGTATTCCTGTTGTCGATTGCTTTGAATTCTTGTTCTGTTTTTGCTTTTGACTACAATTCTTGTTTAATCCCATCCTAATGTTTGTTATGCAGAGGGAGGGGAAGGAACGTTTCATTTCAATTTTCTACTATTTCTTTATTTGTTTGGGGTTTTAATAATCCCATGAAAATGGAGGGTCTACATTGTCAATTCAATAATGACTTATGTAAACTTCATGACTTTCAGAAAGGACGGAGGACTGACAGATGACTATCAGTGTAGCATATTATCAGTGTAGCATGTTCAGTGTAGCATATTAGAAAAACCCGAGTAAATACAAAGTGCAGTTTTAAAATGATGATTTAATTTATTAAAGGGAAAAAGCTATCCAAATCTACCTGGCCTGGTGTAAAAAAGTAATTGTCCCCTAAACCTAATAACTGGTTGTGCCACCCTCTGCGACTACAACTGCAAGCAAGTGTTTGCGATAACTGGCAATGAGTCTTTCACATCGCTGTGGAAGAATTGTGGCCCACTTTTCTTTGCAGAATGTTTTAATTCAGCCACATTTGAGGGTTTTTGAGCATGAGCAGCCTGTTTACAGTCATGCCACAGCATCACAATTGGATTTAAGTCCGGACTTTGCTTAGGCCGCTCCAAAACCTTCAATTTTTTTTTTTAAGCCATTCAGAGGTGGACTTGCTCGTGTGTTTCGATTCATTGTCCTGCTGCTTAACCCAAGTGCGCTTAAGCTTGAGGTCACCAACATTCTCCTTCAGGATTTCCCGGTAGAGAGGAGAATTCATAGTTCCATCAATTACAACAAGTCATCCAGGTCCAGAAGCAGCAAAGCAGCTCCAAACCATCACACCACCACCACCTCGTTTGACCTTTGGTATGATGTTCTTCTCATGAAATTATATGGTAGTTTTATGCCTGATGTAACGGGATGCACACCCTCCAACAAGTTCAACTTTTGTCTCGTCAGTCCACAGAATATTTTCCCAAAAGTCTTGGGGATCATCAAGATGTATTTTGGCAAATTTGAGACGAGCCCTTGTGTTCTTTTTGGTCAGCAGTAGTATTCGCCTCGGAACCCTCCCATGGATGCCATTTTTGCCCAGTCTCTTTCTTATTGTTGAATCATGAATACTGGCTTTAAATGAGGCAAGTGAGGCCTGCAGTTGTTGTTCTGAGTTCTTCTTTTGTGACCTACTGGATGAGTCATCGATGCGCTTATGGTAACTCTGGTAGGCCGACCACTCCTGGGAAGGTTCACTACTGTTCCGAGTTTTCTCCATTTGTGGATATTGGCTTTCACCATGATTCGCCAGAGTCCCAAAGCCTTAGAAATGGGTTTGGCAACCTTTCCAGACTGATGGATGTCAATTTCTTTGTTTCTCATCTGTTCTTGAATTTCTTTCGTTCCCAGGATGATATAATGCTTTTTGAGATCTTTTAGCCCACTTCACTTTGTCATACATGTTCTATTTAAGTGTTTTCTTGATTCGACAGTTTTGGCAGTAATCAGGCCTGGGTGTGGCTTGTGAAATTGGACTCATAAATGTGGTTAATCACAGTTAATTCATGATTTAACAAGGGGGGCAATTATTTTTTCACATAGGGCCAGGTAGGTTTGGATGGCTTTTTCCCCTTCATAAATGAAATCATCATTTAAAACTGAATTTTGTATTTACTCGGGTTATTTGTTTTATATGAAAATTTGTTTGATGATCTGTAACATTTAAGAGTGAAAAATGTGCAAGAAAGTAAGAAATCAGGAAGGGGGCAAATACTTTTTCACAGCGCTGTTTGTACTGAAAATAATTCATGAAAAAGAAATCTTGAATAAACTCAGAAACATGAATACCATGTGAAGCAGTTTGTCTGTGCCCTCTCCTTCATGTTGTCTTTGTATATTATCTCGACCATGGTTTGCTGTGCTGCATGGGGATGCTCCAATTGCTGGGGAGGTTGAGTTCAAATGTACGGTTCCTCCAATGACGTGAAGATGAGGAAAAAAATTATTGTTGGCTCAATTCAGCTGGAGAAATCGAAAAAACATAAAAAATTACAACAATAAAAATGTGAGGTGATTGCATTCAAACACTGCACTTTCACTTTTTCACAACCAAAGACCACATGATTTGGAAGCTTATTGTCCAGTTTATGAAAAGTAAAGAACAGGGAAAGGCTTGCACAGCTTACGGAGTTAAGACTCAGGGTGTAGGGTGGGTGTCCTCTGTCTCATTGCTGGGAGGCTTTTATTGAATCGCCTGCAGCTCTTCAGCTGAAAGAGAGGGCGGGGAGAGAAAGACAGGATAAAGGGTTCGACACATCTATATAGGCTTGGATGGGAAATTGTGCTGAGAGATGTGGTGTGGTCTTTGTTTCCCTACTTAGGCTATGGAACTCAAGTAGCAGTGATAAACAGCTTTTGCCG
Source organism: Gymnothorax reevesii (assembly GCA_029721435.1). Classification (NCBI taxonomy): domain Eukaryota; kingdom Metazoa; phylum Chordata; class Actinopteri; order Anguilliformes; family Muraenidae; genus Gymnothorax; species Gymnothorax reevesii. The sequence goes on along the minus strand of CM056587.1, from coordinate 25,652,182 downwards.
TTGATGTTTTAGTACGGCAAATGGCATCAGTTACAGATGTGACAGGAATTAGCGTAAAATTGGATCTAGTTCTTTGCAGACTTTCAGACAAGAAATACAGTACACACTGCAAAAAAATGAAAAGATAAAAATACTAGGTTAGATGAGTTTACTTATGTAAATCTAAATTACTTATTTAAATTAGTAAAATGCTTTACTGTACGTGTTATTCAATTCAGATGTGCTGACAGTATTCAGTCTAATTCTTTCAACGTCTTACCTTTTGGAAGATCATCACGTACGGTCCATTCCGCTTCAGCTCAGCTGCTGAACTAGTCTTGTCGCACTTCCAGCGAGATTTCAGTCAACTCTCGCACAGTGTACTTGAACCACTCCGGATCTAGCTTCACCCGTGCGGGGGCGAAACTGCTTGGAAAATGGCTGAGCCCCTTTTTATACTCAGGACTACAATATCTGCAGGGCCAATATTGCTAGTTGGCTAAGGGCATATCAATTTCAGTAAAGATACCCAGCGGAGCATACAGGTATCAGCCCTACATAAAAAATAAATAAATAAATACTAGTAATAATAAATTGCAAGTCGCATTGGTGCACCTAGTTACAAAATTTAGTCACACTGCCTCCAAAATGCGACTAAATGGTCGCAGTCTGGAGCCCTGGACCCATCTGCACAAAAGGATTAAATGTTCCAATGGAACCAACCAAGACCAAGACCTGATTAAATTAAAAATCTATGTCCTGCAAGGTTTCACAATGAATGGATTATTGTAAAATTAATTAAAAGATTATTGTGAATAATATCTGCCAAAATTAAACTGGATGTTAAATTCCGCTTATTTTAGGTTTTAAGAACTAAGGAACTATACTGAGTCAAAAAGGAAACTTCACACTCATAAATTTGTTAATATTTTCTTGAAACTTTTAATAAAAGAGTTTTTATTATCACTAGAGGTAAATGCGTTGACAAAGACATCATGACTCACATCAACTCTGACGTGCACTGGTACGTAGCACGTGCGATCGTACTTTAAGCTAAAACCATGTTTTCTTGTGTTCCTAGTCACGTGACCATATGAGAGATGTGCAACTGAGCTCACGTTAGCACGTTAGAGTGACATCTTGGAAAAACAAGTTTTTACAGTTAATTATTTGTTGATTTTCAATGCCATGGCTGTCAAACATTCAGCGTGAATGTGCCATTGGCATGCTGAATATGGAAACGTCCGTCACTGATGCAAGGGTTGCAAGGATTATGGGATGCAGTTGACGCACTATCCATCATCTTCGGACACGTCTCCAACAAACTACCACCACAGCTGACTGACCTCGTTCTGGTAGCCCACGTGTGACGTCAAAAGCAGAAGACCGACAAATTGTCTTACGTCATTTGCATAATCGATTTGTCCCTGCAACGTCCAAGAGGAATTAATTGTTTAGAGGTCGGGTGACTGCCCAAACCATACGGTATCGCCTGCACACTGCTCTTATTCAAGTTGTAACTTACCATTTTTTACTCTTGGACATTTCCGTAGCATTTCTGGTGGAACTGGTTACATTATGGACATTATTTTTATGATCTTTAATGAGTACAGAATTAAATAAAATCATTATTTAAAACCTCATTTCTTGTATGTTCAACTTATTGACCTCCAAATGAGTGTGAAGTTTTTATTTTGGCTGAGTATATATTGACCCATTACATCGCTTTCTGTTTCACTGGGGCATAAAAATGAGGTAACACATGCCATATCCCTTTGTCGTTCAACAACATGAAGAAAACAAAACAAAAGTCAATTAAAAAGAGGCAGATGGATATAGACCTTTATACAACCCCAATTCCAAAAAAGGTCAGAAGCTGTGTAAATTGTAAATAAAAACAGAATGCAATGATTTGCAAATCTCATAAACCCAAATTTTATTCGCAACAGAACATAGACAACATATCAAATGTAGAAAGTGAGACATTTTACCATTTCATGAAAAATTTTTGCTCATTTTGAATTTGATGGCAGCAACACCTCTCAAAAAAGTTTGGCGAGGTGCAACAAAAGACTGGAAAAGTAAGTGGTACTAAGAAAAACACCAGTAGGAGCATTGTGCAACTAATCAGATTAATCTGCAACAGGTCAGTAACATGACTGGGCATAAAAAGAGCATTTTAGAGAAGCAGAGTCTCTCAGAGTCTAAAAATTGTGGAACAATTTCAGAAAAGTGCGCAAGGGACAAGTCCAAAGGTCAAGAGTGGATGCTTGTGATCTTCGGGCCCTCAGGTAAAAAAAAGTAAAAACAGGCATGATTCTGCACTGCATGAGCTGAGGAACACTTCCAGAAATCATTTTCTGTGAACACAGTTCGCTGTGCAATCTACAAGCTTAAGCTGCATCATGCAAAGAAGTATCATGCCATGCTATATTTGAACACGATCCAGAAACACCGCCATCTTTTCTGGGCCATTTAAAGTTCATTTAAAATGGACTGAGGAAAAATGGAAACCTGTTCTGTGGTTTTTGGAAACTACAGACACCGTGTCTTGCAGTTTAAAGAGGAGAGGGACCATCCAGCTTCTTATCAGCACACAGTTCAAAATCCTACATGTCTCATGGTATCGATTGCATTAGTGCCTATGGTGTGGGGAGCTTACACATCTGGAAAGGCATTATCAATGATGAAAAGTCTATAAAGGTTTTACTATAACATATGATTTCATCCAGATGTCTCTTTCAGGGAAGGCGTTGCATATTTCAGTGAAAAAATTCCAAACCACATACTGCATCCATTACAATAGCATGGCTTTACAGCAGGAGTGTGCTGAACTGACCTACCTGCAGTCCAGACCATTTACTAATAGAAAGCATTTGGCGCATCATAAAACAAAGAATCTGGCAAATTAGACCCAGGACTGTTGAGCAGCTAGAATTCTACATATGACAAGAGTGGGACAACATTCCTCTCCCAAAACTTCAGCAATTGGTCTGCTCACTTCCCAGACGTTTATAGACTGTTGTTAAGAGAGGATGCTAACCAATGGTAAACATGGCCCTGTCCCACCTTTTTTGATATGTTGCTGCCATCAAATTAAAAATGAGCTAATACTTTCCATGAAATGGTAAAATGTCTCACTTTCAACTGATATGTTGTCTATGTTCCATTGTGAATAAATTGTCAGTTTGTAAATTTTGCAGATCATTTGCATTGTTTTTGTTTTTTATCTTTTCTTACATTTTACACCGCACCCAACTGTTTTGGAGTTGGGGTTGTAAATCTGACAATGGCCGCAAGAATATTCACAAACAATTGAATATGCCACTGAGCACCGTCAGCGCAACTGCAAAAAAATTCCAAAGATATGGAATTGTTGGAAAACTTGAGGGTAGAGGATGCAACAGCACTTAGTCCCCCAGGATAGTGAGTAGGCTGGTGAGAGAACCAACAAAATCCCCAAGAATCACAGTGAAGGAATTGCAGATTTTGGTGGCATCTTGGGGTCATCAGGTTTCGAAAAGCACCATCAGGCACCATCTCCACAACCACAGGCTCTTTGGAAGAGTTGCCAAAAGAAAGCCTTTTCTGACCAGAAAACGCAGAAGTGAGTGCTTGGAGTTTGCCAAACATCATTTAAAGCTGCAGTATACGATCTGAGAATCAGTTGAGAAAGATTGAGACGTTGAGAAAAATTTGAAAAAAGCATCCTGCCCACACACACACACCCCTCCCCTGTCTGCTCCCTGATCCCTCCCACCGAGCTCGTGTGCCCCTCTGCGTAGAGACTCCCAGACACACCCCCTCTACCAGAGCAACAAGCAGGCCGGCAGTAAATAGACACAGAGCCAGCCTTGACTGAAGATTTACCATGTCAGATTCGCAGATATAGCAATATTGAAAGTCATTAAATGCATGTTAAACCTAACGTAAATTACAATGCATCAGTAAGAGAGTGCGCCGTTCACAAACATCTCAATGAACACATTCACAATAACGTTCATCAATCGGAAATACACATCAACAAGTTCATGAGTTCATTGAATGCATTCAAGCATAGCAATGCTAGTTGACAATGCTAAAAATAAACGGTTAACGTTCTGATGCCGTCTGTCGACACAGAGAAAACGAATGGCAGCGTTTACAGTCATAAGCCAGCATTGTCATAGACTTATAAAAGTTATTTATGTAACAACTCGCACAATAAAAGTCAAAAATTACCTACCTGTTCAACAAAAAGTCTGCTGTATCAGCATCAGTTTTCAGGCCCAAATCCTCCTGGGGCTTCCTCCAGCGGTGAATGGATGACCCGAGGTTAACTCCGCTTTGAGTCCTGCGTTGCTCACATTTCCTCTTCGTCTCTGCCTTTTCTTCTGCAGACTTGCGCTTTCTCCAAACTTTTGCCGATGGGGCAAGCAGGGGCTGCTTGCTGCTGTCGCTGTCTTTCTTTACCATTCATCTAGTAATTGTTGCTAAGCTGCTACTCAGCTACTTCTATTTCTTTAATGTTTATTTGGGGTTTGCAAACACTTGGTGCATTACCGCCACCAGCTACTTGCTTGTTGCGGAAAGTTTATAACGCGGAAGGAGGCGGGAATGAGGCAGAATGCGAAGCATGGGGAGTCAGAGCAAGCTCCCGGTGGAGTGTACTAGAGTGAGGGGATTGGATGAGAGTAGAGCCATCTGGCCGGATGGTCAATGTCTCTGCAGCCACTAGAGTGAATGGATTTTTTTCTTTCTTTTTTTTTGCTCTTCACATTGTGTAGATTGTACTATAGGACTGTAACCACCATCTGAATGGGGTTATTAATAATGATCAAACTTTCAAATCGTACACTACAGCTTTAAATTATGACTGGAACAAGGTGCTTTGGTCAGATGAGACCAAAATTTCATGTTTTAGTCAGATACACCATTGGCAGGTTTTGGTATCGAAACAAATGCATACAAGGAGAAGCACCTCATACCCATGGTGAAATATGATGGTGTGTCCTCCATGTTTCGGGGCTGTTTTAATTCAACAGGTCCAGGGGCACTGGTTAAGATTAATGGCATAATGAATTCCGAAAAGTATCTGGATATTTTGGCTGACAGTCTGGTTGCCTCCCCCTGAAGGCTGGGACTTGGCCATAGGTGGACTTTCCAACATGTAGCATAGCTCAAGATCCACGCAGAAATGGTTCTGTGGCAACAAAATCAATGTTCTGCAATGGCCTTATCAATAGCCAGACCTCAATCCAATTGAAAACCTGTGAGCTGAGTTGACGAGGGGTGTTAATAAGCGCAAACCCAAGAATGTGAAGGGTCTTGAAAGGATCTGCATTGAGGAGTGGTCATATCAGCCCCAGATATGTGCCTTAACCTAGTCAAAAATTACAGGAAAAGATTCCATGCTGTTATCCTTGCCAGAGGTGGTTGCTCTAAGTACTAAATGAAGGGTTCGAATATTAATGAAACCTTTATTTTGTCAAACTTTATTCTGTATCAAATGATTGTAATGGTTTTGGTTGTTTCCTTTGAAACATTAATAAAGTAAACTAGAAAAGTGCAGTTCCAGGGTAAACTGCGAGGGCAAGCTGGAAGCTGCCGTAACTGGGAGGTTCATACTGTTCAAAATGTAAGTTGCTGAAAATGAGTTTAAAGCTTCTGAAAATTGAAATTATTTCTGACAGTAGGATATTTTAATATTAAATTTTGATAGAAAAAAACAACAAAAAACAAGAAAAAAATCACACTTTAAAAGGTATGAAAATGCTGAAGGAAAGAACTAGTTAAAGTGGTTTTGTATATTAAAGTAGGTAAAGGGGTTGAAGTGCTTCAAGTACTGCTGTATCGACATTTTGAAATATTCAAGTGCAAATGCTACTCCTGCAATTGAGATCAATATGACAGATCAAACAACTGCCATTTAATCAGTGGACTATTTTATGCTAGTCAGCTATTTGACTGCACATAATAAATGTAAACATAAATAGCAACATTATGTTGCATGAATATTTAGAAAAGGACAAAATGATTCAGAATATTTTGTAGGAGCAAAGAACCCCATATGTGCTATAAACACTTAACATATTGGGGTATGAGCATTAGGAAATTCATTTGGAGGTATTAACTAATTTGTTGGGGCCAGTAGCAAGCAGCTACTGAACTTGCGCCTGATCTTAAAGGGGAACTCCGGTCAATTTCAACACGTATCTTTGTTGTTTGTGGTGAAGGATAACTGTCAATAGGGAGACAAATGAAGAAATTTGGTTTTGCCTACACCGAGTTATGCTCCTGCTAGAGTTCGCACCTAAGCGGCTCAAACGGGGCTGGCTTTTAACGTGCTTTTAGCCTCTTAACATGATCGAGATGTCATTTCAACATCTCGTTTCATTTCATGTCCATAGCCATGTTAACCTAACCCTTCCAAGTGACCACAATCAATATGACTGCGGTAGCTGGCCTAGAAATGCATAAAAGGTGTGCTAATTCACTCAGTGCACATACCTCTGTTTACTTCCTGTGTTGCGGTGAAGTCCACATTAGTCAATTGTCGAACTCGTACGATCCAATATTCCAAAATGTAATTTTTGAAGATCAAAGTAGGCCAGAAACCTACGCTATAAATGCTATACTCCAATCTCGACACATATAATCTCACATGAAAAGCCCCATATGCATACATGTATGTTCCGAGGCTACCAAGGGTAATCATAAGAAGAAATCATAAAGACGTTACCTCCAATCTGTCTTCAGCTGGCCTTTCGCTTTTGGAATGGAATGTACTTTCAGATGCCTGTGTTCTGACAAATTTTGCTACCTATCAAAATATGTTACCTCACAGTTCTAAAACCTCGGGCTTTTCCTCACTCAAATCTTAAGAATCTTCAAAAATCATAAAAATAGATTTATTTTCAGTGCGCATTTCGACTTGTTACTGTAAGCGTACATATATTTGCTTGTACACGCTGGGGTTTCCTGAAAATGCAGAAATTAGATGATAATGGCATATATGGGCATATATCTTTGAACAAACTTATTCAACTCCTTATAAAATCTGCTTATGTTATAATAAGCAGACAAATAACAAAGTTACTACTGTAATCGGATTCATATTGCAATATCAAGGCGAAAACAAAGACTTTGACTGAACTAAAAAACAGATGATGCGTAGATAACCTGTCCGAAGATCGACAGATCTGAGTGTAAGGCACACAATTTCAGTGGAAGCAGCGCTAATCCAAGTGCACACTGGGGTAATTGAGTGCGAGAGCCCTGTCATTTGGGGGAAAACTTTAGCTATACTCTTAATCAAACTCTGCAATGTCCAGGGAGCGTCCATGCACAGTCAGTGGCTCCAACCATACAAGTTGCCATTTGTGCATTGACATAAACGTGCGTGCAGCAGCAGTTTCGCCCGGACTGATAACAAATACAAGCGATCTCGTTCGTTAATATCCAATCCGTACCAAATTGTGGAGGAAGTCCCACCTTCTCATCGACAGGCCACACCCAACTAGGGAGGGTATTTTAATTTTAATTTTGTCAGGAAAAGCGCGTTGGACCTCGAAAACGAAAATGCAAAGCCAGGCAGGGCAGTCTGTCACAAAATGAAAAGAAAAAAGGCGAACTACGTTAACGATTTAATTATGTGACAGATATCGCGTCTGCTTCTCGAAAAAGAAAAAGCATTTCCGGGAATGTATTTGCTTTATGAGATTAGCGTTTTCGATTTAGTTTTGTTACAGATATTGCGAGGCATGTCTTGCAAATGAAAACAATGCCTCCAATGGACTTGAAAATGCAAACGCAAAGTGGAGGATTACTTCAGCATTTTCATGATAATACAAATAAAGCGCGTGCTTTTCGAAAACGAAAAAGCAATTCCGAGAATGTATTTGGTTTATACGATTACCGTTTTGTTAGTGATATTGCAGGGCACTTCTCGAAAATGCAAATGTAAATGACGAATGTATTTTCATTTTCCAATTGTTATAAAAATTGCACACATTTCATTTGAAAATGAAAATGCGAAGTGGAGGATTACATTTGCATTTTCATTATGATACAAATAATGCGCTTGTATCTTGAAAATGAAAATGCATTTCTGACATTGCATTTTAAATTTAATTTTGTTAACTATGTGCTTTCATAGACAAATCGTATAAACACAGAGAAAAAAAATGTAATCGTCAATTTCCTTGATAGACTGCATTGTTTGTATTTTACCTTCAGATTGGCATATCTATAAAGACATTTTTACATAATAAAATAACAAAGATAATGAGATCTTTACATAATAAGAGAAATAATAAGCTAAATCAAATTACAAGATAGTGCTCATTTATTTTATCATAACCATCATAGCTAAGCCATATTGAACACTATGCATGGAATAGTCATAGTTACCGCTATCTAAATACAAAACCCATAACCAGTGAAGTTGGCACGTAATGTAAATCGTAGATAAAAACAGAATACAATGATTTGCAAATCCTTTTCAACCTATATTCAATTCAATAAACTGCAAAGACAAGTTACGTAATGTTCAAACAGGTAAACTTTGTAATTTTTTGCAAATGTTAACTCATTTGGAATTTGATGCCTGCAACAAAAAAAGCTGGCAGAAGTGGCAAAAAAGACTGAGAGAGTTGAGGAATGCTCATCAAACACTTATTTGGAACATCCCACAGGTGAACGGGCTAATTGGGAACAGGTGGGTGCCATGATTGGGTATAAAAGCAGCTTCCCTGAAATGCTCAGTCATTCACAAACAAGGATGGGGCGAGGGTCACCACTTAGTGAACAAATGCGTGAGCTGATTGTCGAACAGTTTAAAAACAACATTCCTCAACGCGCTATTGCAAGAAATTTAGGGATTTCATCATCTACGATCCATAATATCGTCAAAAGGTTCAGAGAATCTGGAGAAATCACTGCACTTAAGCGACAAGGCTGAAAACCAACATTGAATGCCTATGACCTTCGATCCCTCAGGCGGTACTGCATCAAAAACCGACATCAGTGTGTAAAGGACATCACCACATGCGCTCAGGAACACTTCAGAAAACCACTGTCAGGTTCGCTGCCGGATAGCTCACTCGGTTGAGGCACTGTGCTGCAGTGCAGAGGTGACTATCACGTCGCGGGTTCGAGCCCCGGCGTACCCACCGGCAGGGGTCGGCAGCTTTTTCAGAGTAGCGCGCAATTGGCCATCGCGCTACAGGGTTCCAAATTGGGTAGAGACTGCCAGATTTGGGGACTCAATAGTAGCTTTGTTCGTTGCTCCAGCGCCTCCTGCTGGCCAGACGGGCGCTCGTCAGGAAGACTCTGGGTTTGTTCATGTCCGGGTATCCTCCGGCCTCGTTCTGAACTTACGAGGATTCAACCAATGAGTGTATAAGAATCAGTGGCTGACGGGCACGTGCTTCGGAGGAGAGTCGTGAACTGTCTTCACTATCCTGAGTTGACAGCAAGGGGTCGCATACGAGCAAGCTTTGTACATAGTCCGCCAATTGGGCATTCCAGATTCGGGTGGGATTGGAGATGCCAAATTTAAATAAAAAAAAATAAAAAAGAAAACCACTGTCAGTAACTTCAGTTCGTCGCTACATCTGCAAGTCCAAGTTAAAACCCTACAATGCAAAGCGAAAGCCATTTATCAATAGCACCCAGAAACGCCGCCGGCTTCGCTGGGCCCAAGCTCATCTAAGATGGACTGATGCAAAGTGGAAAAGTGTTCTGTGGTCTGACGAGTCCACATTTCAAATTGTTTTTGGAAACTGTGGACGTCGTGTTCTCCGGACCAAAGAGGAAAAGAACCATCCGGACTGTTATAGGCGCAAAGTTTAAAAGCCAGCATCTGTGATGATATGGGGGTGTATTAGTGCCCAAGGCATGGGGAACTTACACATATGTGAAGGCACCATTAATGCTGAAAGGTACATACAGCTTTTGGAGCAACATATGTTGCCATCCAAGCAACGTCTTTTTCATGGACGCCCCTGCTTATTTCAGAAAGACAATGGAAAGCCACATTCTGCATGTGTTACAGCAGCATGGCTCCGTAGTAAAAGAGTGCGGGTACTAGACTGGCCTGCCTGTAGTCCAGACCTGTCTCCCATTGAAAATCTGTGGTGCATTATGAAGTGTAAAATATGACAACGGAGACCCTGGACTGTTGAACAACTTAAGCTGTTCATCAAGCAAGAATGGGAAAGAGTTCCACCTGAAAAGCGTCAAAAATTGGTCTCCTCAGTTCCCAAACGTTAACTGAGTGTCGTTAAAAGGAAAGGCGATGTAACACAGTGGTAAAAAGGCCCCTGTGCCAACTTTTTTGTAATGCGTTGCTTTAAATTCTAAGTGAATGATTATTTGCAAAAAAACAAAAATAAAGTTTCTCAGTTTGAACATGAAACATCTTGTCTTTGCAGTGTATTCAATTGAATATAAGTTGAAAAGGATTTGCAAATCATTGTATTCTGTTTTGATCTACGATTTACATAACGTGTCAACTTCACTGGTTTAGGGTTTTGTATTACCATATTATCATGGGAAATGTATATGAGGCTTTAATTGAAGGGATGGTCATTATTTTGCACAATATGACAAACATGAATCTCAGTCTCTTGTTTTCTATGTCAGTTTGAATTGATGGGATGCCTCCAGATAACCAAGTATTTGCTTCAGTAACTTGATGTCTGTCTCTTATCTATTGCATCATCTGGTCTAGGTTTATGCCACAGCTGCCTTAAATGAACAGTGTTGGTAATTACCAAAGTCATTTTTATGATTTTGTAATGGTTAATCCACCAATATGCGCAAGCAAAAATAGTATTTTAATGCAGGAATATAATTATGGTTGCTATCCATTAATTTTTGAATTTAGTTTTACAAAAAAGCTGAAAGAAAAATAGTAAAGCACATTATAATTCAGATGCCAAATAACAGTTATTTTCTTCCATTCCTGAAAATAAAAATGTGTTATTATTATATATTACAGTAATATATAATATCTAAAATATACAAAAATGCAAAATTTGGATTGTGATTGTTTTTATTTTGTGGTCGTTATGTATATATGATCTTTTTCTAACAGCACGTGTTATCACAAAAATGTTTTTTCAAAAAATGTATGCATTTTATGAACATATTCTGCTGTCTATAATTTTATTTTAATGAAAAAACTTCAACTTTAGTTGCAAAAATGTAAAAATTCTATTGATGCCTAATACTTGTTAGTTCAAGCCTGAAGTTACCCTAACTGGGCAAACCGTATCTGGGTCGTTTGGGGAAAAAAAAGTGAGAAGTTGCTCAATGTGGAGTCAGGAACACAATTTTACGAATAAATATTTTTTTGAAAATGTATTTCTTAGTGTGCCTGTTAAAGGGTTAATTTCATTTCGCTTCAGTACTTAGTCTGGTCACTCAGAGCTCTGCCTCATTTACCTCGGCAGAATTGTCCACCAGACCAACCAACGAACCAAAGGCGTGGCCGAGAGCCATGATGTAGCAGCTGCGCCGAGTTTGAAATTGTAGTCTCCAAAATCATCTATGGCCACGGACATAGATGCACAGGAGGCCATTCGCTCTGTCGTGGAGAAAATGCCGGGTATCAGCGACTTATAGCCACAACAAGATGTATGTTTGGTTAGTTTTTTGAATGGAAATGAGGTTGTAGCGCTACTCCCTACAGATTGTCATATCTACTTAATAGCCATCATGAAATAGGCACCCTGTTCATCTCTGTGAGAGACAGCCGAACCACCTAAGCTAGCTTGTAGCTTCTAGTGTTTCATTGCCCGCGAATTTCACACTATTTAAGTTAGCTGCAAACTTTTTAAAAGCCATCTTTTTGTTCGTGTCACAAGACCTATTTGCTGTCTCAGTGTTATGTTGTCATTATCCATGAATGAAATGACTGTCTGAGACAGCCAAACGCTTAGAGCCAAACTGTGTTGCTATAAAGTTAGATAGCGCACTCGGTATGATGTTAGCACAAGTATGGTTCACAGTTCAGTTTTCGTGTCAATGCAGATTTCTTCCTAATGTAAATAAATATCCTCGCCGATTCTGCTGTTGGTTTCGGGTCTCTTATGTTTTGTTAAAAGCAGCAGTATCTGCAGGAAAAACGATAGCTCACAGTTTGTTTCTTGCAAGGAGAACAGAAAGAGCATCTTTGGTTCTTTTACGTGAATGAGCGAAGGCTAAAATTTGGTATTAGGGCATATGTATGAGTACAGTATTAACTTTAATTTACTGATCAGTTTGTTTTCGCTGCATTCCTGGTATGAAGGACTGTGTTTACAGCAGATGTACGGCGCATGACGTGTCATTGCCAAACGTTAGTGATTAGTTTACGGGTACACCAATGATTTTAAACTTCAGACAAGTGCCCATCCAACAGGAAGTAAATACTTGTCAATGACAACTGGCCAGACTCTTTGTACGAAATAACACAAAGTAGCAGAGTCTGGTTTTACCAGGCTAATCCATGTTATGCACCCTACCTCAATGCCACAATATTGCTGAGTCATACTGAGCTATTTCAGTTTATGGCTAAGGCAGTTGGTCCAACTAAGAATTTGCCCAAGTCGTTTATTACATACTCCGACTTCTGCCTCAAAGATACAAATCCAATCTACGAAATGGCACCATACTAAAGAGGAGAGTATGTTGAGCAAAATTTGTCAAAATTGTGCGTGTAATGCAAAAAATGTGGGAACACGGGCAAGTTAGAAAACTGTATTTTCTTGTCTCATTTAAAATGGGAGTTAATGGACTTTCAGTTCACGCTCCCATTGCCATTCGAATCATACTACCAAAACGGGTTGTCCGATTGCTTCCATATTTACATTTTCAGCACAACCCTTGCTGCAACATGGAAATAACAATATTCATGAGGAGTGAAAACTGTGGGAGTTAGAGCAAGTTTCAGAGAAAACAAAAAAACTTTCAGAGAAGTTTTACAGCTGCTCTGACAGTTATGTCACCTCAATTGTAAAAAAAATATTTAAAAAAATTATAAGTAAAACATTACAGAAGTTACGAAAAAGTTAAATGGTAAAGAAATTATCCAAGCTTAGCTGAACATGTTCCAGTTTGAATTACGTTTCTAGCTAAAAAAGTAAAAAAGAGTAAAAAATAGCTGAATTTTGAAAAATCAGTTCCATTGTTTCATATGGGAGAAAAATATTGAAATAAAAATTTATAACTCAAAAAGTATGAACGATGTCAAAAAGTTGAATACAAGCAACATAAATCTGAACAAGCTGAATTTCTTAAAGTCTGAATTAAGTTTTTATGTGAAAGTATGTTGGAGTAGTAGTAGAAAGAAAGAGTGGGAATAACATGACTGTGCAAGCTTCCAGCTTTCCGACTAATTATTTCACAGATGTTGTAATATTCCATTTCTCCGTAATTATATTGTTTATAGTGGTTTTTTCTCTATTGTTTGTGCATTGCCAGTCAAGGGTGCCTACAGTTTTGGAGCCCACTGTGTGTTCGCACGTGGGTGTGTGTTTGTGTGTTTGTGTGTATACACACAGGGTGTAATCTAGGCCCTCGCTCTGCGCCAGGTTTCATACTCTTCAGTATTTTCTTATTTTTGTAAGATGTAAAAAATGGCCCTTCCTTGTTTGCAAGTACCAAAATGGAAATATTGTTAATTTTTGGTATTGGCAAACAAGGTAATGCTGTCTGGAAAAGGAAGATCTACCTTTCTACTGTACATTTTACTTTTTCAAGCTGAACTGCACTGTGGTCACAAGTTGCTAAATCATTACCTGCTTTGGAACATAATATACCTTGGACAAGACTGAAGACATGGAATGCACAAGTTTCATTACTGACTCCTCTAAGTTGGCTGAACTAATTTTCCATGCTAATTAATTAAAATAGAAGCGCAGACAAACTGCGCCCTTGTCTGTTCTTTATGTATCATAGTATAAAGTTTACAGGACAAGTAGAGACACAAAAATCCTGAATTCAGGAAAAAAAAGCTTTTGGGAGTGTTTTAACACTGGACTATGAACGATTGGTACTGTCAAGTCAGTTTTTTTTAGATAATTTTTTTGGGATTTTCTCCTGTATTGGATAGGTGTACAGTACAGAGATTAAGGGGGACTAGAGTGGGAAAGGGCATGCAGTAAATGGCCCGAGCTGGAATCAAGCCCGGGCCTCCGTAAGCAGCCCACGGCCTTCATGATTCACGCTTAGGCCACTGAGCCACCTGGGCGCCCCATCAGTTTTTTTTTCTTAAAGAGCCCTTGATTTTGTGAAAAGGCCCATTGAAATTAATTTGAGGGGCCCATTATCTCATTGTGCCTCATGCCTAGATCACACCTATATATATATGTATATATAGATACACAAACAATATGTATATACATATATAATACTTTCCAAATTGTTGAATAGATTTGCTTTTACAGAAACACTACACCCTTTTTCGCCTAGATATGTAACTTTTTCAGTTCATTGTCCATTGTCCAAAGCACATCCTCTTTTATTTTAATTGAAGAATTATGTTCTTCTCATTATCCATGCAGTGATGCTAATGAAAAATAAAATTCTGGTGTTTCTTGCAGGCCTGAAGACCATTGTTGGAGCTCTGATTCAGTCAGTGAAGAGACTTTCTGATGTAATGATCCTCACAGTTTTCTGTCTTAGTGTTTTTGCACTAATAGGATTGCAACTGTTTATGGGTCATTTAAAAAACAAATGTGTGCGGACACCCCCTGGAAATTACACCTACGAAGAACTTAAGAATTATTCCAAAAATTCAGGTAAGCGGCTGTTTTTGTAGTGGACATTTGAAGTTTCATGACAATATGCCTCCATCAGTTTATTCCTCTGAAGTGGAACTACGAAAACATGAGTAAAGGGTGTTATTATGGCAGGTCCATATGACTTAAGAGATAATAATTACAACAGATCCTGTATTGTATATGGTCTTTTGGCCTGTTTGAAAGTATCATTAATGCTTAGCTTGGAGTCATTAACAGTCCTCTATAACATGGTGTGTTACAACCCCTGTGTGTTCGTAAAAGGTTCCTCCCCCTTTCCAGAAACCTATGCACATTCTTTTTGTTTATGTCATGTCTCCTTTAATTTATTTGTGGTCTGTTTTCCTCCCTTGTTTCCAGGTGTGATAATTTGAATGCCCCACTCCTTTTGTGTGATAATCTGGTTTATTTAAGCTTATTTTCTGTCTGGTATGGTTGCTGGATTGTCACACTTTGTCCGAATAAGCCTGCCAGTCAGTTAGTATATTCCACTCTTCAGCTAAAGCTCTTTTCCAGTGTTTTTTTTTTTTTTTTGGCAAGTAAAGAATGAAGAAAAACATAGTAACCAGGGCATTTTTCCCCCTTTTCCCTGTGGGCTCTCTTTCGTTGAAACTTATCGTAAAAATAGCTGCCATGAAAAAAAAATTCCTGAAGTTTTTTAAGGTAGCAGTTTTCAAATGCTATTTTCGAATTATTTTTTATTTTTTTCTTGAGTTTCTCAGCTTATGGCAATAATCTCACAGCCTGTCACTTAACTCTGGCATTAGTACATCCTTTTGTCTCAAATCTACTGTGGTGGGTGTGGAACCTCGTTAAAAGAACACACTGTTACTATTGCTATTACATGGTAATTTCGCTGAAGTTCTTTGTATTTTGTTGTGTTTCAACTCTCTTATAATCGGGTTTCAAAAGTCCTAAGCAACCCAAAGAGTTTGCTTTAATGTGGGTCCATTCACTGTGCTGGTCACGGCAACGCTCAACGAGCATGTTACACATCTGAGTGAGCAAACACAAGCAGGCACTTAACACACCTCACTACTTTGAATTTTACAAACAGGACATCAAAACGAACTCATCTGAATACCAGAGGTGTATAATCCAGGTTCAGAAAGTAAAAGTCCATCCCAGGATATTGTTCCAGCCACAAAAGACCTGTCAGTTGGCACTATTCTTCAGCTGGGAGGTAAAACTAACAAGCGAAATCTGCTGTCAGGAGTTTACGTGTGGAATGAAAACTTACTTTCTGACCCCTGGATTATACACCTCTGCTGAATACATTGATTACTCAAACACCATTGTTGTCAGCATTGTGTAATATGCTCCAGGAGAATTTGCAGCATTACTCATGCAACAAAAATCACCACACACACACTTTGCGGTCTCCTGGTCGGGTAGCTGCGCTGGTATATACAGTACAGGCCAAAAGTTTGGACACGCCTTCTCATTCAATGCGTTTCCTTCATTTTCATGACTATTTACATTGTAGATTCTCACTGAAGGCATCAAAACTATGAATGAACACGTGGAATTATGCATGTATCTAACAGTTGTCCAATAGGGCTGTCGGCTGTGTATCAACCTGACTTCTGCACAACACATCAATGGGGTTGGGACCATCAGTTAAGGCAAGAAATTCCCCTAGTTCACCCTGACAAAGCACACCTGTGAAGTGAAAACCATTTCAGGTGACTACCTCTTGAAGCTCATCAAGAGAATGCCAAGAGTGTCCAAAGCAGCAATCAGAGCAAAGGGTGGCTACTTTGAAGA
Organism: Gymnothorax reevesii; assembly: GCA_029721435.1. Lineage (NCBI taxonomy): Eukaryota > Metazoa > Chordata > Actinopteri > Anguilliformes > Muraenidae > Gymnothorax > Gymnothorax reevesii. The sequence continues at coordinate 25,635,668 of CM056587.1, read as the reverse complement.
AACTAGAATATAAGACAAGTTTTCAGTTACAGGTATTTCACACTTTGTTGTTAAGTACATAATTCCACATGTGTTCATTCATAGTTTTGATGCCTTCAGTGAGAATCTACAATGTAAACAGTGATGAAAATAAAGGAAACACATTGAATGAGAAGGTGTGTCCAAACTTTTGGCCTGTACTGTATAACAGCACTTGTCCATGACTGCGTTGCGAGTGGGAGTGCAATTGAGCGTAGCATCTCTCCCATGATTTGGAAAAACCTAGTGAGTTTATCAGGGGCAGAGGTTTCATAATTGAACAAAAACCTTTAGGTTTTGGACTTCTCCTGAATTAAAAAATAATATAAACTTGATTTTGACAGTTCAAATAACACAAATACCAAGTGTTTTAAGATTTTCACTGCTCTAGGTTACAGCAAATGAGGGTCAAACTCAGTTTCCACCAAAGTAACATTCCTACTTGGTTTTTCCAGATCACAGGAGATCTTCTCCTCACTCATTTTCTTCAGGATCGAGGCTAAGATAGGCGGCAGAGCTGTGCATTAGTTCTTTGGATTGCGAAGCGTGGAGAAACTCACGGAAAAAACCTGAAAATGCTGTGTTTGATTCAAATGAGGGTAGTTCCAGGCTCCTGTCCAGTTGTAGCCAATTAGGTCTGTTTTTATTTTGAGCTATTGTGATTGCACAGACTATGGTGTCATAGATGTAAAAGTGATCGTGTTCGCGATCGTCATCCATGAGCAAAATCTTGAAAGATTTTCTTCTCCAAAACTGCTGGCTTCAAATTTGGTATGTAGCTTCCTCGGGACAATGTCTACCAAGATTGTTGGCGATTTGTGAGACAAAAGAAAAATTTTTTTTAATTTGTGTGTTCGTTATGACTTTTTTTTTTTTGCGTTTTTTCACTTGAAAACTTGACATATTTTCTATTAAATATTTCTCCAAAATTACAGCTTAGATTACCGCTCAGACGTTGAGAACGGCAGGAGCTGAACCATGTTTGTCTTGCAATAAAGTCGCTTTTCATTGGCTCACTTTTTTGAATGCAGACTTTCACTTTTTAACACTTTTTTTGTTATTACATTTTCCCCATTCACTTACAATGGGAAAATCCTTCACAATCATCTGCTATGAAATAGTGGCCAGATTGACTTCACATGTGGCATGGAGTTTTCCAGGGACCATGTCACTCGTGTTTGTTTGGAGTTTCTGCGACTTTGAAGTTTTGACCCATGCTAAATGTTTGGAAGTGGATCGAAGCTCTGTCAAAGATTTGAAAGTAACAATTACTTCCAAATTTGGTGTGCACGTTCCATCAATTCTGATTGGTGATATAAAATTTTGTTGTCCATCCACCTATCCATTTTCTTCCACTTATCCGGGGCTGGGTCATGGGGGTAACAGATTGAGTAGAGAATTCCAGGAGCCCCCCTCCCCAGCCACTTCCTCCAACTCTACCTGGGGAATCCTAAGCTGTTCCCAGGCCAGCCGGGAGGTATTATCCCTCTAGCGTGTCCTGGGTCTGCCTCGGGGCCTCCTCCCAGTTGGACATGCCTGGAAAACCTCTAAAGGGAGGCGTCCAGGAGGCATCCGGACTAGATTCCCAAACCACCTCAACTGACTCTTCTTGTCACAGAGGAGCAGCGGTTCTACTCTGAGCTCCTCCCGGATGTCCGAGCTCCTCACCCTATCTCTAAGGGTCAGCCCAGCCACCCTACGGAGAAAGCTCATTTCAGTTGCTTGTATTCGCAATCTTATTCTTTCAGCCACTACCTAAAGCTCGTGACCATAGGTGAGGGTTGGAATGTAGACTGACCAGTAAATCGAGAGCTTCGCTTTTATGCTCAGCTCCTTCTTCACCACAACGGACCGGTACAACACCCGCTTCACGGCAGACGCTGCAGCGATCTGTCTGTCAATCTTGCGCTCTGTCCTTCCCTCAGTTGTGAACAAGATCCAAAGATACTTGGACACCTCCACTTGGGGTAACAACTGACACCCTACCTAATGGGGACAATCCACCTTTTTCGGGGAGAGAACCAGATTTGGAGGTGCTGATCCTCATTCTGACCGCTTCACCCTCAGCTGGGAACCGCTCCAGTATGCGTTGGAGGTCACAGCATGATGAAGCCAACAGCAGAGATGAAATTCTGAGGGCACCAAACTGGACACCCTCCAAACCTCGGCTGTGCCTTGATATCCTATCCATGAAAATCATGAACAGAATAGGTGACAAGGCACACCCTTGGCGGAGTCCAACACCGACTGGAAACAAGTCCAACTTAGTGCCGAGAATGCCGACACAACTCTGGCTTTGGTCGTACAGGGATCGAATGGATTGAATTAATAGCCCTGGAGCCCCACACTCCTGCAGCACCCCCACAGGACACCTTGTGGGACACACTCATAAACCTTCTCCAATTCCACAAAATACATGTAAACTGAATGGGCAAACTCCCATGACCCCTCCAGTATCCGAGCGAGGGTAAAAAGTTAGCCCACTGTTCCGCGGCCAGAACGGAACCCGCATTGCTCCTCCTGAATCCAAGGTTCGAAAATCAGGTGGAGTGTCCTTTTCCGCACCCTGCCATAGACATTTCCTGGGAGGCTGAGCAGTGTGATCCCCTATAATTGGAACACAGCCTCCGGTCCCCTTTTTTAAAAATAGGAACCACCTCCCCAGTCTGCCAGTCCATGGGTACTGTACCCAACATCCACGTGATGCCGAACAGGTGTGTCCACCATGACAGCCCACCAACTTCCAGGGTCTTCAGCATCTCAGGACGAATCTCGTCCATCCCTGGTGAATTACCACTGCTGAGCTTTTCGACCACCTCAGTGACTTCCACCAAGGAAATGGGCAATGACTCGCCTAAGTCCTCCGTCCCTGCCTCCTCAATGGAGGGCATGTCTGCCGGATTCAGGAGTCCCTCAAAATACTCACTCCACCGCCAGACAATATCTGTTGAGGTCAACAGATCACCACCCTTGCTGGAAACAGCCTGGGCGAAGTCCTGCCTCCCCTTCCTGAGTCGTCTGACAGTTTCTCAGAACCTCTTTGAGGCCATCCGAAAATCGTTCTCCATGATCTCCCCGAACTCCTCCCAAACCTGAGTTTTTGCTTCAGCAACTACCTCAGCTGCAGTTCCTCTAGCCTGCCGGTACTGTCTAGTCAGGGGTCCTCTGGGCCAGCCAAACCCAAAAGGCTACCTTTTTCAGCTTGACAGTCTTAAAAAAGTTGGGACAAGGGCAAAAAAGGGCTGAAAAAGCAATCAATATATAAGAGAATCATTTAGCAAATAATTAAGTTAACTGGCATCAGGTGTGTAACATGATTGGCTATAAAAGGAATGTCTTAGAGAGGCTGATTTTCTCAGAAGTAAAGATGGCCAGAGGCTCTCCAACCTGTGAAGACTTGTGTAAAAAAATTGTTCAAAATATTTTAAAAACAATTTTTCTCAACGTCAAATTGTAAAGGCATTGAAAGTCTCATCATCGACAGTGCATAACATCATCAAAAGATTGAGAGAAAGTGGAAAAATCTCTGTGCGTGAGGGACAAGACCGAAGACCTTTACTGGATGCCCGTGATCTTCAGGCCCTAAGACACCACTGCATCACTCACCGGCATGATTCTGTCATTGACATTACTAAATAGGCCAAGGAATACTTCAAGAAACCACTGTCTGTAAACACAGTCCGCCGTGCCATCTACAGATGCCACGTGAAACTGTATCATGCAAAAAGGAAGCCATTGTTGAGCATGATCCAGAAGCACCGCCATTTTCTGTGGGCCAAGGCTCATTTAAAATGGACTGTTGCAAAGTGTCCTGTGATCAGACAAGTCCAAATTTGACATTCTTGCTGGAAATCATGGGCGTCGTGTCCTCCGGGCTAAAGTGAAGAAAGACCACCCCTCCTGTTATCAGCATTCAGTTCAAAAGCCCGCATCTCTGATAGTCTGGGGATGCATTAGTGCATGTTTTAAAAAGCACCATGAATGCTGAAAGGTTTTCGAGGAACATATGCTCCCCTCCAGAGGACATCTACTCCAGGGAAAGCCTTGTGTATTTCAGCAGGACAATGCAAAACCACATACAGTAGCTATTACAACAGCATGGCTTCGTAGTAGAAGAGTCCGTGCGCTGAATTGGCCTGCCTGCAGTCCTGATCTTTCACCGATTGAGAACATTTAGCGCATAATTGAACGAAAAGCCAGTCAAAGGAGACCCAAAACCCTCCAGCAGCTGGCAGCCTGCATTAAACAAGAGTGGGATCAAATTACAATGGGTAAACTCAAGAAACTTGTCTCCTCAATTCCCAGATGCCAGACCTGTTGAAAAGAAGAGGGGATGCTACACCATGGTAAACAGGCCCCTGTCCCAACTTTGTTGAGATCTGTAGCAGCCATCAAATTTGAAATGAGCTCATTTTGTGGATAAAATTGTAAAATTTCTCAGTTTCAACATTTGCTGTGTTATCTCTGTTCTTTTGTGAATAAAATATTGGCTGTTTTTATTTTATTCATAATTTACACGTTGTCCCAACTATTCCTGAATTAGGGTTGTATGATGAAATTCCTATAATCTGGATCTTCATCTGGAATTAATGCAACTTTGAAAATTTCCCCCATGTTTGGAAATGATTTTCAGCTCTTACAGTTCTAAATCAAGCAATATCTTCCAAATTCAGTGTGTATGTAAGTGATATAATGCCAAAATGACTTCAAGTAGGGGACACTGTGTGAATTTAATAACTCAAACTGATTAATGAACAAGTTTGAAGCTTCATATTATGAAATCTGGGTGTTGATACAGAATTGGTGCGACTTGGCCAGTGTTAATTGCTTGGAAGTGAACTGAAGCTCTCACAGAGTTTTGAATAGAGAAATGTCTTCAAAATTCGGTGTGTTTGTATCTATCATCCATCTTGATTAATGCTACAAGTTTCATCCGATTTGGTAAATTCTTCTGGATCACAGGACACATTTTCATTTGACATGGAAGTAGATGGCAAAATGTTATAAAATGCCCAAATGTCTTTCACTGAGTGATATTGTGTCAATTTTTTTTTGTTTGCCACAAGTTATTATGAAATGGCTGTAATCTGGGCCTTGATCCGTAATCTGTGGGACTTTTGAAATTTTGTCCAATATCAAGCAGGATAGCCACTTGAAAAGTAATGACATTTAAAGGTAATTTCTTGTTACTATAGGACTGCAGCAGATGTAGAACCCTTCACTTCAAAGGTCAAATACAAATATCCGTAGAAATTTTTTCGTTTGCAAAATTTGTGCAATATTGCATGTAGGTGTGAATAACAGACAGTTTATAATCTTGACAAAGCTGATTTCGGGATAATATACAGACAATATTGCAGGGAAAGTGTAAACTGGCTAGCATACTGTTGTTGACAGTTTCTGCATTATATCCTATGTAAACAAACGCACGTTGAGTTTGCAGAAGTGTGCGGGGGCATTCTCTATGCATGTGTGAGGATGTACGGATGCCATTTTTTATTTCTCTCTTTTTGGGTGATTTATTGCAATGAAATGTATGAAATAATTGTGACGTCTGTGGGATCGGCATCACTACAAATGATCGTTTACTAAATTGACAGTTTATGGTCGATGTGACCTAGTATAATATCGACGCGCCATTTTACCATTTGAGGATGTCTGAACTGAGCCCATCTGATCTGCTGTTGCGGAATTGCGGTGTTTAATACATGAGCAGTCTAAGCTTGGGAATTGGGAGTTTGGATCCTGCTGGAAATCAGCATTGGAACAGTGGTGGCTCCACTCAAATAATCAAGCTGTCATAATGTTTCAAAAAGTTTAAAGCAGCACTATGTAGTTTTCGCCAGATTCGCTCGCGGTGTCCCCCTGCAGTTGATAAACGGTATTGTCTGTGACAACTGTCATAAAATCTGTCTACACATGCATTTGTTGACAAGCAAACGACACCAGTGAACTTTCTGAAGCAGGACATGTAATGTGCGATACGATCAACCATGTCTTCAGACCTGGTAAGGGAGACTTAAAAATTGGTCTAACTCACAAAGATGGCAAAGTCCACACTATAATGACAATGATGATGGCAAACGACATCATTGTGGTCACTTTCAGAGCGATTTTTACGCGCGTTAGAAAAACTGACCACCAATCAAAATCAGTCAGAATTTACAGGGCTTTGCGTTCATTCAACATGGCATCGCAGAGAAAAAAGGGCTCTGACACAGCTGAAAGGTACAACATTAATGTTCACACAACGATATCATTAATCAGTGTTGATGTTTAAATTATTTTGGTTATCATTATAGTTATCTTTCTCAGTGTGGATGGCTCTTTATGGCATTTTTATGCATGTATTTTGAATGTCAGGAACAAAACCTAACATGGAAGTTGGTGTCGTTTACATGCACAGCTGCTACTAATCCTAGCCCTAACTTGAGCCTGTCCTCCTACAAAATTCGCCCGCAAAGGTCGTTTGTCAACCAGCTTATTACGACCTGAAGTTACGTTTAGGAGTTAAATAACTACAATCTGGTTTCGATCGTCAGCGTTGCCGTCAGTAAATTCGTGACCTAAACCTAATACTAACCCTTGCCCTAGCCCTAACCTCCAATCCTATTCCTTACCCAAACTGTTTATTTAAGTGTAAATGTGACTGAAACTGTATCTGGAACTGAAACTGTAACTAACTGTACCTTCCTGCTGCCAGTAGGGGCGCGATTTTAGGAAATGATCCTACGGGTCGTAAATCGGAGTAAATGAGAATAATCAACCTATTTGGGAGTAAGGTTGGAGGACAGGTTGGCATCAATTCATTTTCGCTCTGCTAAGAAGTGAGTGCACGTAGCTTACATGCACCGTCACTGTTCGAATAGCCAGTCCCTTTGTAGAATCCGACCACAAAGTCGTCATGCACAGAACCGATTAGCTTGTATAATAAAACAAGAGGACGGCAGGGAGTTGACAGAAAATCCCTGAAACGACATGAGTACATGCCAACTCTATCATTAGCTCATCCTTCCAACATAAAACATGACAAATCCTCTACCTATAGTACTCTACACTGGACTGAAGTACACGTTGTGGCGAATCCGTCTGTGGCTGAGGGGGGGTGTGTCCGGGTTCAATGACTATGATTGGCTCGCTCCTGCTGCTCCTGCTGGATTGGATCGTCCAAATGGTGAGAGGAGAATAATGCTGGGTAGGCAACCCGATCCATATACAAAAAGGAGACGGACTCGAACTTGGGGGCGGCTATACAGTAACTCTATTGAGGCACTTAGCGCCTCACTTTTTTAAACACGTATTGCAACTATGGCAGCCACCGTGAATCAAAAAGCCTAGTCAACGCTGATGAAACCATGGATGTATTAATACAGTGGTTCCCAAAGTGGGGGGCGCAGAGCAAATGCAGGGGGGGCGCGGGGTGCGGGCAATGAGTGTATATAAGCTCATTGGGTGCGGAAAGCGACTTTTTCCCCCCCCACTGGAGTTCCGCACACCAACAGAAAATTAGTTGCATACAGCAAATCATCAACCATGTTCCGGACCACTGAAGGAGTATCTTGAGACAGTTTAATGTTTTCTGTCTTTACTGGCCTTGCACCGACTAGGTACGGTCTCGGAACCACTGACTGCACAGTCCATTCGCCGCCCAGAATACTGCGATTACATCGTAAATACCTGCCTTACTCTCAACATAACTGTTGGCCAAATCATGCACCTAGCCTGCCATTTTCATAAATAATTTATTATGAACGTAGTTGTTCAAATATTTGAAGCTGGTAAAATGAGCTGATTACAATCAATGTAGTCCAGAGATACCCAACTCGTCGCTTTTTTATCCTGCACTGATCTGGCATATTAATAATAAAATAGAAACTCACACCGAACAAAATCCGATTGAATATAAAGCAGAAGTAACCGACATTGCGTCATCTTATTCTCGATAATATGAATGCTCTGTAGGCCTACAGATTATTTTTATCGAGCCTCGCTACTGAGCGTAACAAACATATTGGCAGGTTTGGCAAGTGGTGTTCATAATTTTTTTTCGCACTTTGCTGTCGGCTGTTAATATAGGTTGATTTAGAAGCTTTCTTTCTGCATCATAGCAACATAATCTTAAGCAGACGACTATACTCAAGCAGAGGGGTGTGATATAGCCGTATGATTTTTATTATACCGTGGGATATAGTCATCACCTTGTCCGTCTGTCCGTCCGTTCGTCCGTAATCATTTTCATTTCCGGAGCAGAACTCAAAAACTATACCACTTACAAACTTCAAATTTGCTATAGAACTTACTCTTATGGTGTAATTGTACCTTTTGGGGGTTTCAGTTCAACGCTGCCCATAAATCTTGAAATTTTCACAAAAAACAGCCCTAAAATTGGACTTTGTCTTGTTTCCGGGACAGAACTCAAAAACTATGCCACTTAGAAACTTCAAAAACTCCAAAAGTCTCGGCTCACACAGACCAAGTGAAATAGAGTGAAATGTCCTTGTTGTATCTCACATCCGAGCCATGGAATGAGGAACAACACAGAACTGTCAATTACCTAGGACTCAGTAGCACACCAGCCATCGCTATTCAAAGAGTATGGGTTACAGAACACTGCCAAGTTTGTGGTAGACAAGATATCACTATGGAAGTTACATCATTGATTATTTATAAAGGTAAGTATATGTTAACATGTACGGAAATAGGTAATCCATTTCATACAGTGGTAATAGCAAATCTCACATTATTGTATTCCCCACACTTCATCACTGTTGGGAATTGCTGATTATATGTTTGTTTTTAGTATGTTTTAGTAATTTTAGTTGCTATTTATTTATTTATCATATTTATTCTTTTAGAGTATGTATGTTTCTGCAAGATTGCGCTGTCTTTGGTCTTGAATGTTTTCCTCTCGTTTCTGTCTCGTGGTGTCTTGTCTTTTTCATCACGCCCTCTCCCCTGTATTTCGGTGAGGTAATTCCACTTCCTTCTTTCTTGCTGTTCTCATTGACTATCCACACCTGAGATTAGTTTAGAGAGGCACGGGTGATGAGTTAGATCTGAGTTAGAACTTAATTCCACTTAATTAGTTTGTGTTTAAAATACCCACTTTTTCCCCAGCTTCTTGTCGACTCGTTTCTTCCCATAGCTCGTCTTGATTAAGTCTCGTTTCTGCGCTTTCTAGTTTCGATTGTTGATTGCTCCTTTCTTGTGTATTCTCCCGAAAGTCTTGTTATTGGTTGTTTGTATTACGTTGTTTGATTGCAAGTTGATTGAGAAGTACTTCGTTCTCCCTTATTCCCATTTTGTACCCATCTGTTTAGATTCTCCTGTGTTCTCCCTTATCCCATCCAACTCCCTTTTTCCTTCCCCTTCAATTCCCTTACATCTGCCCCCTTTGTTACTGTCTTTGTGCGGACTGAATTCCTGGTTACCGATTATTCTCTGCCTGTCTCCTGACTTTGATTCTGACTATTCTGCAATACCCTGTTTGCCTGGCTATTGATCTGTTTCTATCTTTGACCATGAGCTTTGTAAATCCCAATAAACGCCCTGCCGATGCTAAACTGCACTTGGAGTCTAAGCCCGTTCTTTCAATGACACAAGATCCAAGTTCTGAATCAATACATTCATCATTACATGATTGCCTTGATAACAAACTAATCAATCCATCTGTTTTATGAGTATAGAATTACTACAGTGATGATATTAAGAGGATACAATTCTGCTGCAATGAGTAAATCACGAATTATGTGGAACCGGTGGGATATGTCATCTTCTGATGACTCTCATATATTTAAAAGAGGTTTTGAATTATTAAATCTTCGTGTCCTTTATTTGAAAATGCAGCGGCCGTTTCCAAACCTGCCAATCATGTTTAATGTTTCAAGCTAGGCTAGACAAAAGTAATCTGTTTAGAGCATTCATGATTTCTAGGATAAGCTGACGCGATCTCGGTTATTTTTACTTCATAAGTGCAAGGCCAGTGAAGCGAGAATAATATCACTGTCTCGAGACACTCCTTCAGAGGTCCGGCACAAGGTCGCTGATTGGCTGAATGCAAACCATTTGTGTCTGGAAAATGCATTAATAGCAATGTTGTTGAATATTTAAAAAAAGAAGCCTATTACACAGAACATAATTACACAGTTAAGGTGCTTGAAAACAGTTACACTTAAAATAATTACACCATGGTGGTTTGTTATTTTGTAATTTCTCACTCTAAAAGTGATTTTCCTTCATTGAGGCATTTTCTAATTATCTTCATTGGCAACTGAAGACACGGTTTATCTCCATATGCGATATAACAGCGATGCAATCATGGGCTTAATTCAGTACAGAGAAATAATGTATTTATTAAAAGGCTAATGCTTCGCCTCGATTGAACTGGTCCGCATTGTAATGAAATATCGCCTTTCCCTCTCGGTATTGCATGGGTTGATGTAAAATGTGGCACTCTGCTGGTAAATAGGCTATTAAAAGCGTGTGGCTCAATCTACTTGCATGACAGTCGACAGGTATACAATTTTTAACAACGTCGATTTAAATGCAGCAAACACGCGACAAGATGAATGATTGTCCTCTGACTTCATTTAATTAAGCGTGGAGCGCTCTCGGAGTGAACCTTCTGTTAATTGTGAAAATGACAGAGACTAGGTCAGGACTGATCATTTTTTAAAACGGATGTTTTGTGCAAGCCAATTCAAAGTTCTGGCTACGCCTTTGCATACTGAATTTATCCCACGATTTCATCACTTTTTGATCGCATATGGAGAGAAACAGTGTCTTCAGTTGCCAATTATGATAATTGGAAAACGCGTCAAGGAAAGAAAAAAAGATTAAAAAAAAAAAATTAGCTAACTAATTAACTAAACCCCCACCCCCCCCCGAAATTCCCTGTTCGATTTGCGCCACTGCCAACATCATAAACTGGCAATAACAGCATTCTTTCTGGACCGCACAAAAAGAAACATCAAAGAGTATAAAGAACTCTGACGGTGAATGAAAAATAAAATAAAGTCTGCCGATCGAGCCCAGAAAATTGATGCACTGAAAAACAGGTGGTGGCACCTTCCCATGATCAAAACATGACCATAATCGTAGCTTATTCTTTAGTACTATATGACAAAAATTAAGCACGTTTTAGGAACTGTTTAGCCATTTCATTCAAGTATAGGAGCTAAGCACCTTTTGTAGTTATGAGCCTGTATGTTTACGTGGTTTCAGTAGCTTTAGTCGCGATAAACGCCAGCTTTTAGTCACAGTAAATGCCAGCTTCTAAAGTCAACCCACCAGCTTCACCATCACTAAAAGCCGGTGGGTAGGCTTCGAAAGCCACCGTTTACTGCGATTATGAAAGCTTTTAGTTCACTAGCAGCCTCCAGCTGTATTTGGTGCCTTTCAAATGACTTGCACACGGTGCCGTTTTGAGTAGTTATGCCCACGTCATATCAGAGATGTCAGCGCATGAGCTGATGTAAATGAGTTAAGCCTATGCATACATTGGTTACACTATGGCCATTGGATGTCACAGTCATGTGACTGCTGTAGTGTTCTTCAGCCTCTCATTGTCTTGACCTCTTCAGGGGATGGAAAAATTACAACCCTCTGTTTTTTTTTGTTTGTTCTCATTTTCATTGTTTGAAGGGTTGTACAACTTTATGGAAAAATCGCATTAAATTTATGTCATAATATCAAGACTCCACATGGGTAATTGTTTTATTTGACAATGCTTTTGTGCCAAGATTGTTTTTGTCCTGATTAAACAATAACAAAATGGAACATGAACAATTGTGACTGGAGCTCTAAAGAGTATTTGGTACATTGTTGGGAAAAATGGTGGGAAAACCTCTTGCCGTTCAGGGCCCTCTGGTGATGACTTTTAATATTGCTGTCATCATGGTGATGCTGGTTAATTCAAGCCCGAAGGTTGAGCTGGACCATGATGTTCTTAAATGAGCTTGTCTTGATTCTAACCAGGTGAATTATACCTCGCACTAAGCAAGTTCAGTTGAGTTACAGCATCAGAGACTACTGTCAGCCAATAAGTTCTCCAATACCAATTTTTCTCCAATGAAAAATCCATGCGCTTATTGCTGTGTGACTGGTTTATTTCAAGATCTGGTCAACAAGCCCATAGAGGAGGGATGTATGAAGAGGAGGAGAGTATTAAGTATTTGCTACATGAAACGTATCCTGCTATTGTTTGCTTTGTTTTAAAATGTTTTTGAAAAACTTGTCTTTGGCCTTGTTTTGGTATGTGAAGTTTTGTGTTTTACTGATTCAGATGTAGTATGCAGGAATAAAACTGACATAACATGCAGGGTTTCCCTCAGAAAATCGGTTCGTCAAGCTGGAACAAGAATAACAATAACAAGATCAAATAAAAACACAAAATCTCACCAAAATTCATGCTACATGTACGAACACAGGCAAAATTCTCAAAAAAAAAAGAAGAAGAATGAAAAGCGCGTAAAATGCGCGCAACCGTCCCTAAGGGTTAAACGAAAATTAATGTAAGGACGGCAAATGTATTTTTTATCTGTTTTGACTTCAATTCCTCAAATGCTTTGCGGTTTTGGTTAGGCTATGTTTGGGGAGAGGAGAACAGTATTATGTACGGAAGTACATTGCATTCACGGGATTAAAAAAATATATACGCCTGATCACGTAATTACTAGATCTTGAGAAAAGATTAATGTTATACTCACCGTGTTCTGTGTGATGTAGCTAACCTGAATATTTCGGGTCTGCAGCTCACTCTGGGTTCCACCCACTACCTCGATGTTCAGAGGACTGGGGCTATAGTGGGGTGGTGGAGGAGGGGGCGGCGCAGATGGTGAAGTAGGCACCAAGTCTGACAATTTGTGCTGCTTTGTCAAAAAATGCTATCGTAAAGCAAAGCGATCGTAAAGTCTTTGTTTTCGCCGAAATATTGCAATATGAATTAGTTTACAGTAGTAACTTTTTTCTTTGTTAGTGTTATGTCCCCAAATTGTTATTACATTTATGACATCAAGGGATGACTGACACAATTTTAAAACTTAAACCGATTTAATTAAAGAAAGACTTTTAACTAATCCACTGTCTACTCTACTGACCAAGATTGATATATACAAAAAAGAAAATATTTACAGTCCCTTTGGTTGGGTAACTTGGTGATGTTCAGGGTGAGGAAAATGCTCCAACACAGGCAAAAATCCGCAAAAAGCTTCACAGGTCTTGATAAGAGTGACAGGTCTGGTCAAATGTATCCTTTCCTTGCAATTTCTCCGACTACTTTACTCTCTCAATTTTCCTCTATCTAGTGGCTTCTATTCACATTACACCTCCATTCCAAAAGGGAAAAATTTTGACTCATAAAGGCAAATTTTTCTTTTCAATACAAAAATGGTTAAGTAGACACTTGTGTGTGTGTGTATATATATATTATATATATACACATATAATACAAGATGCTAATAAACAAGTGATATAAACACATACTCAAACACGGGATAAGCAATCAGCAATTACATTGTCAGTACCCTTTACATGCTTAATTTCCAAGTCAAACTTCTGTAAAATCAAACTCCAATTCCACAATCTCTGATTCTTGTTTTTCATCTTACTCAAAAACATTAACGGATTGTGGTCAGTGTACACAATCATTGGCTTTTGCCCTGTACAATCATAAACCTCAAAGTGTTGTAAAGATAGTACCAAAGCCAACAGCTCCTACCCTATTGTGGAATAGTTCCTTTGGTGGCGATTGAACTTTCTGGAGAAGTATGCCACGGGATGCTCAATGTCATCTCTGTAGGAGCACAGATCCACAAGCTTGGTCGCTAGCATCGACCGCGATGGAGAACGGTTTGTTGAAGTCAGGAGATTTTAGCTTGGGGAAGTGACACAGCACAGACTTCAGCCGATCGAAGGCTCTTTGGCATGCTTCATCCCAAGAGAACTTTACGCCTTTCTTCAGTTGGTTGGTGAGACTGAGAGCAATCTCAGCAAAGTTCTAGCAGAACTTGGGGTAGTACCCGATCATTCCAAGGAAGCGGTGCAAAGCTTTTTTGTTGTCAGGAACTGGAAAGTCCATGATGGCTTGGACTTTAGTATTTATGGGTGCCACCTTACCCTGGCATATGACGTAGCCAAGATATGTGACAGGAGCACAATCAAAGTCACTCTTGTTCAGGTTAACAATCAGGTTAGCCTGGGTCAGGCGCTGGAACAACGTCTCTCCATCTTTCAGATGTTCTTCCCAGGAGTCACTCCATGTGATCAGGTCGTTGATGTATGCACCCGTGTGTGGCAATCCGGCGATTGTAGACTGTATCATCCTTTGGAACGTGGCTGGGGCATTTTTCATTCCAAAGGGTAGGACTTCATACTGGTACAACCCAGATGGTGTGGCAAACGCAGAGATGCTCTTGGCCCTCTCAGTTAAAGGCACACACCAATAACCCTTCAATAAATCAATCTTCGTCAGAAACTTTTCTTACCCTACTCTATCGATACAATCATCAATCCTAGGTATTGGAGACACGTCAGTTCCAGTTACAGCATTGACTTTGCGATAATCTGTACAGAATCTAGTCCTTCCATCAGGTTTTGGAACTAGCACACAGGGTGAACTCCAATCTGAGTTGGAGGGTCTGATAATATCATGTTCTAACATGTGCTCAACCTCTTTCTCAGCAATCTTTCTCTTTTCAGGATTCATCCGGTATGGATGCTGTTTTATTGGTTTGGCATCACCAACATCTACATCACGAGAAGCTATAGAAACTCTCTTTGGAACATCAGGAAATAGATCTTTATATTTCTTGATCAACCTTTCTGTGAGGGTTCTAAGTGCTGGAGTTTTACATCAACTCCCCCTCATCTTCACATGTCTCAACCATAGGAGAATCTGAAGTGACAGCTGCAACCCTAGCATTTCTGTCATGATAAGGCTTCAGCATGTTAATGTGACACAACTGTTTTGGCTTTCTCCTATCTGGAGTCTTCACAATGTAATTGAGATCATTGAGTTTTGTCAGAATTTCATACAGACCATGAAATCTAGCCTGCAATGGATTGGACTGCAAAGGAAACAACACAAGAACCTTGTCTCCTGGTTTAAACTCACGGCTTCTAGCCTTATGATCATACCAAGTTTTCATTTTTCCCTGACTTGATTTCAAGTTCTCTTTGGCTAGGTCACAAGCTGCATGCAATCTTTCCTTGAACTTGCTAACATAGTCTAACAGGCTGATATGCAGCTCTTTCTCTTGCCATTGTTCACTCAACAATAGCAAAAGTCCTCTCACTTCATGGCCAAACACTAGCTCAAATGGACTGAATCCATTAGACTCCTGCACTGCTTCTCTAGCTGCAAACAACAGCAAATGAACACCTTCATCCCAGTCTTTGTCATGGTCATAACAATAAGTTCTCATCATTGTCTTGAGAGTGGAATGAAACCACTCTAAGGCACCCTGACTCTCTGGATGATAGGCACTAGAAAGAATCTGCTTCGCACCTAGTTCATACACAACCTGCTGAAACAATTCGGAAGTGAAATTGCTACCTTAGTCTGACTGAATTTTCCTAGGAAGGCCAAACAATTTCTTGATGTTGCGTAGCGGTATGACTTCAGGGAATCTGGTTGATGCACACATGATTGTCAACAACTACTGATTTCCAGATCTAGTCTTGGGTAATGGACCAACACAATCAACAATGACCTTAGAGAAGGGCTCCCCAAATGCTGGGATAGGCTGCAATTGAGTTACAGGTGGGTCTAACTGGTGTTTTCCAACTACCTGACAAGTGTGACAGGTTTTGCAAAAGTTGGAAACATATTTCCGAACCCCAGGCCAGCAGAAGTGTTTCATGATTTTTTCAACAGTCTTGTTAACACTAAGATGACCTCCTAAAGGTAAACTATTAAACTATCAGCTATTGTTAAGATCTCATTCCTGTAGACCTTCGGAACAACAATTAGCCTAACCACTGCCTAATATGCATTGGCAGGGATATCAGGAGGGCTCCACTACCGCATCCACACACCATCCTTGAGATAATACCCAACTGGAACTGTGTCTATTTCTTTATCAGGAAGGGCTCTCCTCTTTAGTACACAAATTTCAGGATCATTAGTTTGCTCCTCAATCAGCCGCTTTCTGGACAGAGGCAAGTCCCCAGACATATCAGAGTCACCAGCCCCATCTGGCTGGCTGAACAGAGAACTGATAAAAATGTCTGATAAGTCCTCAAACGGAGAAACCACAGTAGGCCGAACAGAGTCATGAGGCGAACCACCTGAATCCTGACTATTCAATGTGCTGGACGGCACCACATCATCTTCTTCTTGAGCCTTCTTAGCCATAGCACGGGTCACTGCACAGGAAGGATACAGAGATGGGTCTTCATCGCCATCTTCAGTGCTCGGCTGTGAAGAAAGATGAACAGGGGGAACTACATTGCCCCCAGCTCGGTCATTGCCTAGCAACAGAGAAACACCCTTGATAGGTAGACTCGACATAAGTCCAACCTTTACTTGTCCTGTAACTAAATCTGACTTCAAGAATATAGAGCTCAGGGGTACTGATACTGTCCTCCCTTCAATACCTTGTACAAGTATGAAATCACAAGAAGCAGTCTCATCATATAACTCCAAGGAGTCCATCAACAAAAGTGACTGAGAAGCTCCAGTATCCCTTAGGATATATTTGGGGTCAGGAGGAGAATGCTCATTCAGAGCCACAAATCCCTGTGACACAAATGGAAGAAATTCCTCCCTTACAAAGTCAGCAGTATCAGGCTTCTTAGCCCCACAAGGAGCAGCCAATTTAGCAGATCGGTCATCTACTACAGGGGTTTCTAACCTTGTCTTCACAAAGGCATTTGGTTTGGTATCCTTTTTTTTTTCTCTTTCTTAGCTTTAAGGAACCAACAGTTAGTTGTAACATGACCAGATTTCTTGCAATAATTGCAAACTAGACCACTTCTGTCGCTGTCAGCCTTCACACTTTGATCAGACCTGTGACTGGATTTCTGTGCACCATCACCAGATTTTTCTTTGTCTTTGGGTGAGGAATCTTGGGTATCACCATTACCTTTTTTCTGAAATAGAGACCATCTCTTGTAACTGCTAGACTGAAATTTGGACTTATGCGTGAGAACATATTCATCTGCAAATTTGGCAGCTGATTGCAAATTTAGTGCTTGATTCTCATTAAGGTAGGTCTTAATATCATCCTTAACATAGTTCTTGAATTCTTCAACGAACACCATTTCTTTTAGTGAGTTGAAATCATCTTTGACCTCCATAGAAGTACACCAGCGCTCAAAGCAAACCTTCTCCTTAGCAAATTCCACATAAGTCTGATTGTCAGATTTCTTCAGACCTCTGAATTTCTGTTGCTAAGCCTCTGGAACCAACTCATAAGCTCTCAAAATTGATGGTATTCGATGAGCGTCATCAACATTCGATACGGCCATATTGTTGACATGCCGCTGAGGAGCAGAGCGAAGATTTCAATTGAGTTAAATGAGCCGTCATGGCATCCTCATCGCACTACGACGAGAAAACTTGTTTGATTGGCGTCGATCCATATAAATTGGACTCAGCAGCATTTAGCCGAGATATATCTTTGCTGCCAGCAGTGGATTGGCCCGATATTTGCCACTATTTAACACAGTGTACGCCTACACGGCGCAGGAGCTGAAGGCGTAAGGAGTCGTATAATTATTTCATATAACTAAGCTAACATTGGCTGCCTTCCAAAGCGCCTGAATTAAATTCTCGTTCTGTAAACTTGCGTTTGGTCCAAAACGTCGGTTTTTATTATCCATCCGGCATATAATGCGGGGGGATATAGCGATCAGTGTGTCTGTCCATCCATCTGTCCGTCCGTCTGTAATAAAATCGTTTCCGGACCAGAACTCAAAAACTACACCACTTACAATCACCAAATTTGGTATGGAGCTTCTCCTTATGGTCTAGTTGTGCCTTTTGGGAGTTTCGGTCCGTCCGTCTGTCCACAAAACCTGTAGGTTACACAACCTACAGCCGGGGGGATCCACCATTGCCAGATGGCTCTTGTTGTGTCCGCATTAATATTTTGTATTTTTGTGTCTCAACCGGGAATTTTATGGCGTCTTAAGACACAAATACAAAATCTTAATGCTGACGCCAAAACCGACGTTTTGCCAGTGTGGCTTCAGAACGAGGATTTAATTTTGGCACTTTTGGATGCAGCCATTAACTCCATTCAACAGTAACTTAGCTCACCGTGAATCTTGTAAGTCAATTATATCGACTTTCATATCAGCTGTCTTGACTTCGCCTCCTACCAGAACGATGTCAGGCGCCGGTAGCTGCACCTTGCATCATTTATCACATCAAGCAACATTCACTGTCTGACAAAACGATCTCTGATTAATAAAACCGTCATCTACCAGTGATTAAATGCTATGCATTTGCTGTAAGGACTAGCCCGAAGTCTCTCCTATTGATTCTAGCTCGCCACAGGTCTCTCTTCCGCTGGCTCAACTCCTCTGCCTCTCCCCCCTCTCTTTTCCTCTCAGTGGGTATTGCAAAGAAATCTAACGCTGTTTTTTTTTTTTTTTTGCTGTCTTTAGAACAGCCGTGAACCGCACAGCAAACCATGTTGAACAAACCAGGTTGATACAATCCCTAAAGAATGTGAGGCAGAAGCCTCTCGATAGAGTCTAGTCAGGAATATTAGTGGGGATGTCAACAATATGGCCGCATCGAACGCGGATCGAATACCATCAATAACCTTTTTGACCACCTCATAATCAGAGGAATCATCTGCAGACAAAGCCGAATAGGCTTGTTGAGCTATACCCTTGAGGACACTTTGCAACAACAGAGGCCAGTGTTCCTTTGGCCACTGGCAACTTTTAGCTACCTTTTCAAAACACTGGAAATAGTTGTCAACATCCTTTTCTGCGAATGGAGGCACTAGTTTTACCTCCTGGCTAGCCCGAAATTTGCTATTTTTATTTTTAGCTGCTCCATTTGGAGCCTTTCTTCCCTATCGAATTTCTGTAAATCGAAATCTCTCTGTCTTGCTCATTTTTCTAACTCAAATTCTCTGTTTTTCTTTTTCCTCCCTTTCTTTCTTTCTCTCTTTCTGCCCGCTCAAATGCTCTGTTTTTCTTCTCTTGCTAATTTTTCTAACTCAAACTGCCTTTGTTTTTCTTTTTCCTCCCTTTCATTCTCTAGCATTTTTAATTTAAGTTCCATTTCTATATTTGGATTTTCCTCTGGAAACTGTTCCAGATCTCCTGGTGCAAACACATTTTCATCAATGTAATATTCAACAATCTCTCTAGCCAATCTTGCTTTTCGCATGTCTGATTTTACCTCTGTCAGCTCTAAATGTCTGCATATTTCTAGCCTCTACGGCATCTACCAACCTCTGCGGTTGGTGATGCCAAGAAATCATCCATTGCTGTTGATCTGTCAATATATATATATATGAAAATTCAAAAAACAATTTTACAATTCGAAATGTTAGATTTTAAATAAATGACTCACACAATGGTCTATCCCGATGAGCCCCCAATTTTGTTATGATTCTGCCATTCCGGTTTTGATCTTGCCATGTTTTGATATTTGTCTTATTGTTTTCCTGACATTTCGCCATGCCTGACTATTCTTTGCATATGTATTGTGATTTGGTTACCTTGATTTGTCATGTTTAGTCTTAGTTTACTTTTCCATGTTTTACATTTTGCCATATCACATTCGGGTTCATGTTTTTACATTTTGCTTTGCACTTTGTCTTCCCCGTCTGGTCTCATGTCTTGTCAATCTGCCCCAGTCTTGTGTTTCACCCTTCAGGTGATGTATTGGATTCTGGTTTTCAAACTTCCTTCCGATCTCGTTTGCTGGCTTCACTCTTCTTTTCTATCTACTAACAATACTAACAGTTTATTATTTTCCCCTAAGTTTACTAACAACAACTAACCTTGCATATAATACTAACTTACTAACGAGCACCAAGGATTTGTATAGTTGCACTTACTAATTGACTAACGATCTCTCAGCACTCGCCCTGTTCTAGTCTCCGCCTCTTTGCTCTCCCTGATTACCTTTGCTGCATCTTCTGTGAAAGCTCACACCTGATCACGCTGTCCTGTTTCTCATTAATCTATGCACGTTAGAAACTCCGTGACTGGAGCCATATGTTAGTTTATAGGAATGTCTCGTGTTCCCTGTCCGCGTTTTGGCTTTAGCCAATTTCATGTGATTAGGTTCTCCCTCTTGTGCCTTCCTCTTGTAATCAGTTTGATTTCCTGCATCTGTGATTCTCCCCATGTGATCTTCCCAGAAGTGTATATTTGGTGTCTTTTCACTGCCATTTCTTGTCAGATCGTTTCGCGTGTTTATCTTGTGCTGCTTTTCTTCCGCCTTGCTATTCATTGAGTTTCTGATTCTGACTGGATTGCCCGATGTCTGATTTTTGGTTTGCCCTTTTGGATTATTGTTTATTGTCTGTGTATTTTGACCTTTTTCTGCCCGACCTTGATTTTGTGGATTGCTGCCCTGTTTAAGATTCGGACTGCCCTACGGCTAATGAGTTTGCTTCTCCCTCAAACCTTCGCCTGTGTACCGGAACTGTTTTGTCTGACTACGATTTTTGTGATTGGTGCCCTGGTTACGAACTCTGCTCTGTCCCATTGGAATTTGAGTTTTGGATTGCGGACTCTGTATTGTTGCTTTTTTTCCTCTGCGGGGGTTATACCCCTTATTCAATAAAGCTTCTCTTTTTAGCAATCCCGTGTCCTCGCACTTGGTTCCAGATCGCTACCTCACAAATTTGTTATGGCAGCAATTTTTAATTACATTTACGACAGCAAGGGATGACACAATTTTAAAACACACATTTAATTAAGCAAAGACTTTTAACGAATCTACTATCTACTCTACTGCTCAAGATTGATAGATATAAAAGAAAAAAAATATTAACAGTCCCTTTGGTTGGGTTACTTGGTGATATTCTGGGTGAGGGAAATGTTCCAACACAGGCAAAAATCCACAAAAAGCTTCACAGGTCTTGAAAAGAGTGACAGGTCTGGTCAAATGTATACTTCTCCTTGCTATTTCTCCTACTTTACTCTCTCAATTTTCCTCCTTATATACTCTTTTGGAGACCCCTCCCACCTTTTAAACTTTTTTTTAAATTCTCTGGGACTTTCCATCTCAGACATGCCCAGGACATGTCCAAACCTATGGAGGGTGATTTGTGCCATAATTAAATACAATGCACACATTGAAAGACAATGCACTTATTGAAATGCAATACACATCTTGAAAATACAATACATGTGTAGTAATAAATACAATACAAAAATGCTTAAATACAATACACATCTTGAAAATACAATACATATATTGAAAATACAATACATGTGTAACAGTAAATACAATACAAAAATGATTTGTTTTTCAATGTGTGTCAGGAACATTTGTGCCAAAATTAAAACAATACAACTGCATTGTATTTTCGAGATGTGTATTGTATTTTAAGATGTGTATTGTATTCTCAATACATGTATTGTATTTCAATGTGTGCATTGTATTTAATTTTGTCATGAATAATCCTGACCGACATTGAAAAACAAATTATGTTTGTATTGTATTTTCGAGGCATGTATTGTATTTCGAGCTCTGTGCCAAAAGCTTCGCAATGAAATACAATACACCTTGTATTGTATTTCGATATGCAGTATTGTATTTCGATATGCAGTTTTGGCACGATGTAGGCTGGTTCTTGGCTAGATACGCCCTGCGTGGCCAGGATTGGCCAGGCGCCCACGCTGGCCGGCGGATTTATTTGGACCAACAAGCCTACAAATATAGGCCAAATAATGGTTTCCGTAGAGATAGCGAGCTGAAATCAGTCTGTAGTCAGAGCAGGTAGTCAGTGAACTGTCAGCAGTCGCTGACACTTGAAGTGGACATGTTAGTTACTGTCGTTCAATGAATAAAAGGTGATTACTTCGCTACTTTAATTTTTACGGTCATTATCCCTGCAGCACCTATCGTTAACCGCCCCCGCAGGACGATATCGTGTCTTTGCATTGACTTTGAATAATCTGTCGTGCGAAACATTCGATTTTTCGTCCAGTGTGAAAGCAGCTTAACTCAATTCTGTAAAATGAGCGATTGTGACGATAGGAATGTTTTAATGTCTCTTGTGTGTTGAATAGCTTTGTTTTGTTTTAGCACAGAGTGCACAATGAGCAGAGACTGCTTTTAATTAGGTGGACTGTATTCAGTTAACAGCCCACTGAAAATGATACTTAACGTTATGTGACATCGTACGGCGATGTGCGCCGTTAATTTATGTCTGAATAGAAGATAATGATCTACGTAATCAAAATCGGGTTTTTTTTTCTTATTTCATTTAACGTTAACTTATTTCGAATATTTGAACGTCAAATAGCGAAGCAGTGCATCGCTGAGGTGTAAACTCTCACGCAACTTCGAACGAACAGTGATGAACCGTCGGACCATGGTCGGACATCCTACTTTTGTTTTATTTAAACACCTGACGGACATCGTCTGTCGAAGGACCGACTTTTCACTCGACTGATGGTCTGACTCGGTCAGACAAGTA
Organism: Gymnothorax reevesii; assembly: GCA_029721435.1. Classification (NCBI taxonomy): domain Eukaryota; kingdom Metazoa; phylum Chordata; class Actinopteri; order Anguilliformes; family Muraenidae; genus Gymnothorax; species Gymnothorax reevesii. Next base: position 25,613,025 of record CM056587.1, on the reverse strand, counting down.
AAGTTTATTGAAACAGTCCCCTGGAGATAAATGGTTTCTGTTATACCTAGCCAAATGCCAGTGCTCTTACGTTGCTATGGTTATCGGTTGAAAGCGGATGAATTTCCCACTTTGAACGGTCAAACTAACGTAGCCAAACTATCTGTGCGGTTTCACGGTTTTAATTAACACCTGCCAGCCAATCAGACAAGTGTATTCAGCCAGACCATCGTATACATTAGAGTACCAACTGGGCGTGACTTAGGCACTCTATGGAAAGCCTCGTCCAATCATATTAATTGGTCGGAGCTCATTGACTAAAATTTACATAGTGCCAAAACCCCACATGGAAATACAATGCACTCATGGAAATACAATGCACTCATTGAAATACAATTTACACATTGAAATACAATACACAACTTGAAAAACAATACGGTTGTATTGTTTTAATTTTGGCACAAATATTCCTGACCGACATTGAAAAACAAAGCATTTTTGTATTGTATTTATTGTTACATTAGTATTGTATTTTCAAGGTATGTATTGCATTTCGAGGTGTGATATGCATTCATTTTGGCATGAATATTCCTGATAGACATTGAAAAAGAAATCATTGTAGTATTGTATTTTTGAGGTGTGTATTGTATTTCGAGGCATGTATTGTATTTTCGATATGTGTATTGTATTTCAATAAGTGCATTGTATTTCAATGTGTGTATTGTATTTAATTATGGCACAAATCACCCTCCATACAAACCTAGCTCCATTCTGGGATTTATTAAACCGAAGGTGAATACTGCCATCTAGTGGCTTCTATTCACATTAGTTAGCTCATTATAACATAAGCAGATGTCATGAGTTGGGTAAGTTTGTGTAAAGATATATGCCGCAAGTCATTATCATCCAATCTCTGCGTTTTGAGGAAACCCTAGCGTGTACATGCAAATATGTATACACTTACAGATCAAAAGGCGCACTGAAAAAAGGCTTATATTTATGATATTTGAAGAGATGTGAGCGAAGAAATGGAGCCCAAGATTTTAGGTTTGCACCAGCGCTGAACCGTGGGGTAGCATATTTTGATAGGTAGCAAAATTTGACAGAATACCGGCTTCTTTGAATAAAGCACCCTGATATTTCTGACTGCTTTTTCCCATCCATTATTGCACGCTAGAGAAAACCACGGGCAATTGTCAAACATAGCAGAAAGCCACGCGCAAACACATTGGTAGCCTTGACAAGAAACTAAACGAACTGCATATAGCCTTTCTTAATGAAACAATTATGTGGGCAAGCAGTTGATGGGAGACACTATTCAAATGTTTAGTTTAGATGAATAATTATCTGACCTCCACATGTCCTTCCCACAACGACGACAGGTTATTGTATATCCGGATAATTAGCTTCTTCCCGATACAAAAAATAATGTTGGCATAGCAATAGGTGATAGATGGTGCAATAACATATTTAACCAACAGATGCCGGCTGCTATTCGGCCTCATCGCGATGCAACCTTATTTTACTGTGCATGCGTGGATGTGGAAACCTGACATGAGTGGCGAGAACAGGCCATTCAGCCGAACTTAGCTTGCCATTTTCCCATCACTAAAGTAAACCTAACACTTTGAATACCCAAGCACTAGATGGTATCAAACACTGTGCTAAGCCTGGTCTTCAGAACTTACCAAGTTTCTGCCTGTAGGAAATGGCCAGGCAAGCTTTTCCACTCTGTGATCACTTTTTGCGTGAAAAAGTATTCTCTTATATCGGTGCTAAATTTACCCTTGGTTAAGTTCCATCTGTGACTCCAAGTTCTGCACACAAAACTTGGCCAAAATAGTCCTCCATGGTTAATGCTGTTTATTCCTTTTACATATTTAAAGACCTCAATCATATCACCCAGAAGTCTCTTTTTTATGAAGATGGAAATCATTTAGATTCTCCAGTCTGTCCTCATAGCTTTTATCTTTTAAACCAGGAATTTACTTCATGGCTCTTTGAACCTTTTCTAAAGCCTCTATATCTTTGGTATTGTAAGAAACTACATTATACATTCTGGCATTCTGTTAGCCTTTTTAACTGCTACTGCTCTATAGCTAGAACCTGACAGGGTTTGGACAACTATCACTCCCATATCTTTTTCAAGAAGAGTATATTTCAGCTTTAAACCTCCCATTAAGTAATTTTGTCTAATGTTTTCATTGTTGACATGTAGACCCTCACATTTACTAGATCTGTTGAATTTCATTTACTATGTTTCAGCGCACATCTGGATTCCATTTAAATCATCCTGGATCACTTTAGCTCTCTCTTAATTGTCAGTAAAACCTCCCAATTTAGTATCATTTGCAAATTTGACCAATTTGCTTTCAATGTTCCTGTCAAGATAATTAATGTAGATGAAGCTCCCAACCCTGATACCCGAGGGACTCCGCTTCCCACAATGTCTCAATTGGATGAAATCCCACTGACTACAACTCTTTGCATTCTGTCCCATAACTAGTTCCCAATCCATTTCAAATTCAATAGTTGAGGCTTTGTTCCAAATCGATTCTCTGACTCAATGTTTCTTCTTTTCTTTAGAGAATTATTATAAACTACCAAATGCTACGGATCCTTTACTCTGTGGTAATGGCACCGATGCTGGGTAAGGACGATGTAGTACCATCAAGCATTGTGACTTGTGCATGATGACTTTTCCTCCATGTGTACAACAGATATAGTGTCAGAACATTTTATTTTAGCTTGAGGATACAGTGGTTATGGTGAAGTTGAGTGTACCTTGCTGTATTGCAGGCCTTGCCCAAAGAACTTCATTTGTCTCAAAGTGGGGGAGAACCCCAACTATGGATACACCAGTTTTGATAATTTTGGCTGGGCTTTCCTGTCCCTGTTCAGACTGATGACCCAAGACTACTGGGAGAACCTCTATCAGCTGGTCTGTTTTCTCTGCTCTCAGCTTCATTGTTTAATTTTTGCAGATTTGCAACCATCCATGTTTCTGAAAATCATAAATAAAATATGTTGCACATTTTTTTTTTTACACAGAGTTTCCTTAGGTTTGCATCATTATGCTACCACAATGGATTTGAAATGAAACAAGATATTGTAAACTTTCAGTTTTAACTGTAGGGTTTTGTACAAAAAAAATTGGCCAATTGGCTGTTTTCATGGAGATATAATTGGGGGCCTATATTTCTGCATAAAGTACATTCTGAAACTGTTTTATAGTCTTATACACCATTTAATCAGTCATTACTTTAAGGTATGAAACGTGTTTGCAGTCAAAGAGTTTTTATACTTATTACATTAACAACTTTGTAAAAGAGAATGGAAACATTTCAAGAGATTTTGCTTGTCATTGCATGTATTGCTCTTCAGCTCTGTCAGTATCTGGACGTAGTCAGTTCCACTCATATTTGTGCCACGACACAAGTGTTTTAAAGTCCCATTTGTTCACAGGACTGATCTGTCAGTTATAATTTGAGGGCAATTCCATCCACATCTAGTGAACAGTTGGAGTTCTCCACTTACCTTTAAGAACGTATTTTAATAGGATTGCTACATTCATCTTCCAGACTCTCCGAGCTTCTGGGAAATCCTACATGATTTTCTTTGTCCTGGTGATCTTCCTCGGCTCCTTTTATCTGGTAAACCTGATCCTCGCTGTGGTGGCCATGGCCTACGATGAGCAGAACCAGGCCACTATGGAAGAGGCAGAGCTCAAAGAGCAGGAGTTCCAAGCTATGATGGACCAGTTGAAAAAACAGCAAGAAGATGCACAGGTACTCATGTGAGCTGTGTATTAACTAAATCATGTGAAACGGTAGGCTTTTGTTTGCTTGCTTGGCTGTTATCTATAGAGTTGCTGGTTCGAGCTTGGCACTCAGTGGGGCTTGAGATTTTCTCTCTCCCTCTCTCTTTCTCTCTCTCTCTCTATGGACCTCCTCTGGTAAAACAGAGGTTAAAAACAATCTGTAAGCATGCTGACCCATCTGCTTCCTTGCCATTTTATTTTGAAGTATATTGTGCTGTCTACAAGTAAAAAAGTGATCATGTTGTGTTGATGGGCAGACAGTATTTCTGAGGGGAAACGGCACGTTTTTCACAGCTGTTTGGCCTCTGAGCAAGGCTCTTAACTCTATCTAGCTTGGATGACTGGCCTCAGCCTGTTTTGACCATGTGTGAGTCGCTGCAAATGAAAGCACTACCTAAGTAATTCAAATAGTGATGTTAATAATCACCTTGTGGCTGATAAAGCTGAGGTAATGAACTGATTTCCTTCATCCTTTGTTTATACAGACCTGATATTTCCTCTGGTCAGCTCAGCTTGCGGTTTTATTATGTCTCCCCCTTCCTGGAGGCAGGGGGTGGGGGGTGGGGGGGGACATAATGTTTTGCCTGAATTCCCGTTGGCGTCGGCGTTCCCGTTTGTTTCCGGAGCATAACTCTGAAACTGTTTGACCGATTCTCACCAAATTTGATATAGTGTCTCTCCATAACATGTAGCTGTGCCTTTTGAGGGTTTGAACTGCTTTTGAATTTTTTTTTCTGTTTCCATGGCAACAATTTGGACTTAGGCATATTGAAGGATGGGACTCGTTTCCGGACCATAACTCTAAAATGTGAAATGGGGGAAGGGGGTGACATCTGTTTTTACGTGTAAAAACCATTCTAGTTTTGTTCAAATTTTTTTGTGGGTCCTGCATCTATGTGGATTTGGGTCTCTCTGTTTATTGGCTTTGCTTTCTGCATGCTTATTGGCTGGCAGGCCTCACTGCTCTCACCTATGCCTGTGGATTGCCTTGAGTACGACGGAAAAGCGGTTTTCCCAGATTCCTCCTCAGAGGAATCGAAACTCAGTTCCAAGAGCGCCAAAGAGCGGCGAAACCGCCGCAAGAAGCGGAAGGACAGGGATGGGGACCAGGAAAAGAAAGACAACGAGAAGTCTGATTCGGATGACAGCCTCAAGAGGAGTTGTTCCATCGATATCAACAGACTCTCTAACGAGAAGAGGTGCACATCGCCCCGCCAGGTGAAAACGCTTAGTTTTAGGAATGCTGTCAACTGTGCGCAAATATTTTGGAGTTCTGGGGCCTGCTCCACAATGCAAGATGACTCCATTTGCTGGTTATTTGCAGCGAGTAAAAACTGGAAACCCCTCAAATCTGAAATATGGACTGAAGTAAAAAGAGATACTGCAAGTTTTACTTTGAGAAGTTATCTGGCTAACTCAGCAATCCTGCTAAATGGAACAGGCCCCTTATCTTTGCAACTGTTATAAAATTCAGTGTCTTCATTGTCTCAATAATCATGTGATCACACTGTTTTCATTGCCTTAGCGGAGTGGCTGAGATGCTTTACGAGGACCTAAAAGGCTGGTTATTCAGGCCTCAGTAAAAGCACAATAAGATTAGTGCTGTTGGGCCCTAAAGCAAGGCCTATGGCATCAGATTTGAGTCAAAAGTTGAGAGTGCAAGAAGACATGTCCGCAAGAAAATTGTATTACTTCACGTGCGCGGAATGGCACTTAAGCTCATGGAAATAAGCAACGAGAGCACAAAGCAGCCAGCACACGCGAGGGGGTATCTGCTTCACAAGCGCTGGAGGGCATGCATGCTCGAACGGGAGGGCATGCGGGCTCGCTTTGGCTACCTCCCCTCTAACTGATTTCAGCTCTCGTAAAATGACCTGACTTTTGACTATTTGGAGTGGAAATCAAGGGAGGACACTTGCTCTCTTATGATTTGTCTCTTTCAATGTGATCACACGCACAGGACCTCCTTCAACCTAGATAAGCAGCTTCTGTTATCTAATGTAAACAATAACTACCGTAACAGCTTGCTTACCGATTATGTCATGGTGGCTAATTATTCTGCCATGTATGCAACCGCATATCATTTTTTAGATTAGCTATTGACATGTGGCCAGCTAGCTAGCTAACGTTAACAAAGGAAAGTCTTCGCAAATAATCATCGCATGTAAGCAATTTTTTTTTAAAATTTTGCCCAAAAGTTATCAGCTAGGGGCTAATAGGCAGGAACTTTTCTGATGGCTACGTTTGTGCGGTGCTGTAGTGCATCCAAATTTGTTCGTTTTGATGATTGGAATGTGGGAGGAATCGCTGTTTTACATGTATTTTAACCCAAGTTGCTTATTCATAAAGCCAAAACAGGCCGACAGCTGGTCAATCTATTTTCTGCTTATCAAGGTTCATGCAAACTGCAATATAAATGTGAGCTACCGAAACTCATTTCAGTAATGGCATTTTCACTATTGGCCCATGTGAGATTTGATGCGTTGCCATCACTATTGACGTTTTCAAAAGAAAAATCTATTTTTAGTGAGGAGGTAACCAGCCTGAGCATGCATGCCGACAGCCCTGCTGGCTGCTTTGTGCTCTAGCTGCTTATTGTCATGAGTGCAGGTGCCATTCTATGCGCACGGAGCAATTTTATTTGCATTGCATGTCTTCTTGCACTCGCAACACAAAACTGACGCCATAAATGCCATTCACCTTGCATTACTCCCGAGGGGATTAGTCCTTGCATAAGCCGCTGTCACATAGAAGAAGAATGTGTTCGGGATTATTTTCAAAGTTCTTCACCAAGCATATCATGATTTTCATCTAATGTGGTGTTACTTTGTTTGATGTGTGGTGATACTTCTCTTTATTGCTGTTCGCCAAAGTTTGCCATAGTTAACTCATGTTTGCTCGCCGTTTCTATCAGTCCAGTGCTATTCCTAATATTGTCGCCATGGTGTGGTCATTGTGCGGCCACTTCATAGTGCTTTGTTGCATTAACGCGCCAAATAGTTTTTATGCTCTGCCATTGTGACTATAGAAATTTAACGGTACCACATAGTGTCAGGTAGTACTTTAATCCATGTCGAACATGACTTCGCCACACTTCTCTTTCCATTGTTGCAAAACACTCCCCCATGAGTGGTGCCACTGTGGCCACTATCTTCATAATTAGCCAACGTTCATCCCCATTTACTGGGGAACGATGATGATTATGTTGTCACCCGCTGGTGAGTAATTGATATACAAAAAGCAAAGTAAAAGGAAATACAAACGTAACATGCAGATCAGATAGATACTTGTATATCCCAAAGTTTACATGCTCGCTTGCTTAGCTTCCACTTCTGACAACAAGATGCGACGAATAACCCGGTCAGCATTCATTCTGCAATTGGTGCCGCGCGATTGGTGATTCTCGCCAAAAGGTCACCCAATCAGCCAAGAGCAGAAAACATGAATATTCATATATTCACTTCATTAGTGACGTAAGGGCTAAACGCTGGCTATACGACTGAGGCCAGACTGATATCAGTCAGTGAAAGTTGGGAGCGACCAGCGCTTGATATGTATGGATTCCAGGCTATGGTCACTTTGGATAGTCGCTCTGGTCTGCTAAATTTTTGCAACATTATTTCTGTAAGATTTCATTGGTCTGAAGTATATTTGTCATGATATCAGGCAAATGGCAGTTTTAGTAACAGTCCAGTGGTGGTATCTGCAGCTAAGCCTAAAAGATTCCATGAGCTGAGACTAAAATAACCTCCGCTGGCCAAATTTCAGCCAGAGCTGTCTTCATGGCGCTCTAGATTCAACAATGCGGGTGATTATTAAACCCTGTTGGTCATGATGATGATGTAGTGCATGACGTGGTTATTGTCACATACTAGCTACTGCACTGTGTTCTACAATGAGCAGGTGCATGAAGTATCCTGCTGGACATGGTCTAGAATACATTCTGTTGTTATTAATAATGCAAATTTGGACTTGGCCTGTGTCTTTCTACACCAGTCTCTCCTCAGTATCCGCGAGTCGCTGTTCTCCCAGAGACGAAACAGTCGCTCCAGTGTTTTTAGCCACCGAGGACAACAGCCGGACGCCAACTCTGAAAATGGCTTTGCAGATGATGAGCACAGCATATTTGGGGACACCGATAGTCACCTGGGCTCCCTCTTAGTACCGCGTGGGATGCAGAGGAGACGCAGCAGCAACATCAGTCAAAACAGCAGGGCCTCATGCACGCGTCTGCCAGCCAATGGCGGGGTGCACACCGTGGTCGACCGCAACGGGGTGGTGTCTGTGGTGGGCCGGTCCTCCCTGCCTGAAACACCGGTTGGACTCCTTCTTCCAGAGGTGATAATAAATAAGCCCAGTACCAGTGACAATGTAAGGAAAGATTAGTTACCACTGCTAATGTCGATGTTCTGGTTTGGTCAGTATTGTGCTGTCTCCACCTTCAGTGTGTAGACTTCTGCTGAATGCTTTTTGTATTCTTGTGTTTATCCTTTCCCTCCTCTGTTATATAATACAACTCTCATCAGCACTGAATCACTGCTTTGAGTATTGGTGGCAAATTCACAAAAATGGTAAAATAAGTCTTTTCGTTTTAAAAACTAAGTCATCAAAGCATACAGGGAACCTGTATTGCAGTTAACAGGTTTGTGGACAAAAATAAAAAAAGCTCTCAGTTTAGAAACCTGTTGAGGAAGTACAATGCCATTATCATCAACCTTTTGTTTTTTTTTTCCAAATTCTTCAAAGAAAATACTGACAAACAGTTATGAGTGACTTTGGGCAGCATCCTATCTCGGGCATGGACGAAAATCCAGTTCACTGGTTTTGAATCATAGTCAGACAATCGAGGTCAGTAGCAGGCAGTGAAATTTCAGTACAGAAGGTCAAATCCAGAAAGTAATCAGAGAACAGTCCAAAAGGCAAAACCAGGAAGTAGGTACATCAAAGCCAAATCTTAAGACAAATCTGAAACCAAAAAAGCCAATCAGAAAATCATCACAGCTAGTAAATCAAACACAAGGAACAAGACAGAACTGTAATAAAAAAAACTGAGAACTGAGAAATTAGCAAAGTACACTGAACAAAAATATAAACGCACCACCAGATGTTTTCTGAATTTTGTTACATATGGGATAATGTGAACCTCAGCAAATTTTACGACATGATAAAGACATCTATACTGATCATATTGATGTCCGTTACACCTTGATACACTCCAATCAAAAGTTTGGCAACAGTTTCAACAGGGCAGGGGTGGATACCATAAATTTCACACTTTAGTATCGCGTATGTCCGCCAAGCGCATCTCTCAACGCGACACATCTCCTAACCATGGAGTTTACCAGAGTGTCTATGGTGGCCTGTGGAATGTTGTTCCACTCCTTCGCTATCCGGAGTTGCCGGACATTACCTGGGACTGGAACACGGTCCCGAATACGCCAATCCAGAGCATCCCAAACCTGTTCTATGGGCGACATGTCGGGCGAATATGCGGGCCAGTCCAGCACCTGAACGTTCTGAGCTGTGAGGAACTGGGTGCAGACCCTAGCGACATGAGGACGGGCGTTATCATGCTGGAACGTGACATTATGCTGTTGGACAAACGGTACTACAGTTGGTGCGAGGATCCCGTCACGGTACCTTTAGTCGTTCAAGTTGCCATCGATGAAATGCAATGGAGTTCTCGGTCTGTGTGCAATCCCTGCCCACACCATGACACCGCCTCCGCCATGGGCGACTCTCCGGGCGACATTTGTGTCTGCAAACCGTTCACCGACACGGCGCCACACACGACTCCCATTCGCGTGATACAAGTTGAATCTTGATTCATCTGTGAACAGCACATTTCTCCATCGTGCCAAGGGCCACCAGAAGTGTGCGTTAGCCCATGCGAGACGATTCCGGCGGCGTTCGTCTGTGAGGTCCAGCCCACGGTGAGGGCGTCGAGCATGCAATTCTGCTTCTCGGAGGCGGTTGCAAACTGTCTGAGCAGAGATTTGTCTATTGTTCAGACCGACTGTCTCATCGGCCGTGCATGTCGCTGGTCAGAAACTTTCACGCAAGTGCAATAGCCGGATGTGACAATCCATAGCAGGGGTGGTCACACGTGGACGACACCGATGAGGCCTGTTCGCAGTGCTTCCAGTCTGTCGGAAACGGTGTCGTAGACGAACTATGGTACTGTAGTGAACATTCAGCTGTGCAGCGACCCCTCTGATGGACATTCCAGCATTCAGCATGCTAATGGCACGCTCCCGCATAATTTGAGACATCTGAGGCATGGCTGCGCCTGACAAAATCCTACATTTTGGTATGGCCTTTTATAGTCCCCGGCCCAAGGTTTGTCTGAGTACTGCTCATTCTGTCTGAGCAGTGTCTGGGTACACCGCACTCGTTTACTCATACCAATCATTACACCAGTGAAAAAAATACTCAAGGTCTGAGCTGAACTCAAATTTTAGACATCAATCAATTGAAACATTCCTTTTGCAAATGAAAACAAATATATTTGGTATTTCATTACAGCATATTTGAAATAGTGCCAATATTTCAAGTGGTGCGTTTATATTTTTGTTCAGTGTATGATACAGAGGACCCGACTTGACAAACTGGTGCCTGGATGTACAGAATTGGGGGACATTGGAACATTTCCAAACAAGTGAAGTCATTTTGTGCATGTGCACTGGTTGGCAAAAATGCATACAGCTCCATGAAGAATGTATCCTGCTAGTCTATGGGAAACTATGCAGAAGTCGTGAAGAACAACTGGTCTGTATTCGTTAAAGCTACAGAGTATCATGAGTGTAGGAAGGAAGGTAGCCTACTGTCTGTTGACCATGATAATATGGTTAAAGAAACGCAAAAGGTTGCATCGAATATTCGAAGTTGGTGAAAGAGACTGCTTAGCTAGTTGGCAAGATACACAAACAGGAACATGCAACATTGGCTACCTAATTTTACCGTATAAATTGGCGAGCAGGACCCAGTAAACTTGCTTGCTCGTCGAGTTGCCAATGTGGAATAAAAAAGGATCTTGGCTAGCAAGCAGCTTAAATTTCCACCCAAAGCAGTGTTTGCCTTGGAAAGATTGATGGCATATCCTGACTCCTCGCTATCCACACTGATATTCCAGTCAAAATGTGACTTTAGATGGTAAATGACTACTTTAAACACAAAGGGATTTTAATTTGGACAAATTTTTACAGCTGATTTTGGTTGCAAATGTGGTTGGAACAAAAACCAGCATACACAGGGGGGGCACCAGGACTGAGTTAGAACATTACTGCCATAGGCCATACTGACTTGCCCAAACATGCACGCGTACCCAGTCCCGGAGCTGCACTCACCTACCCCACCATATTGAATGCTCGATAATTCAGCTTAGTTTGACGTAACGTGCATTTAATATAATCTTGGTCAAAAAAATGCATGCCTCTCACACTGTAGTTGTCAACTGGTTTCCTGTCTATTGCATTCTGTCTCAGTTATTTTCATTTTTTCTCTTTTGGGATCTGATGAAACACTGATAAGAATCTGTATTGTTTGCAATGCCTCAGTTACTACAGTGCTGTCTTTCTGCGGTCACCAGTGACAGTTCCGTGAAACCTAAGCAATTACGTTGGGTTCAGGTGTGAGGAGCTAAGGAATGTGCAGGGAGGTGTGGCTATAAATAAGGGAACGATCAAACAATTAAACAATGAACAAGGTGTGATGTAGGTGTAAGAGTAAAAATGGAAAATGCGAGGCAAATGACAGGTGAACTGCACTGCTGGAATAATACATCGAACTGCAAAAATAAATGCTGGAACATGAAAAAGAATATGGACTGATGAAAATATACAATACACGACAATAAATAGACTCAGATCCTGACAATGATTCAGCCTGAAAAAAAATGTAGAAAATGATTTTTAACAAAAATTACAATTTTTTGTTACTTGCCCCGCCCCCCCTCATTAACAAACATTCTGAGCAACACAGAAAAGCGATTCTGGCAGTCCCCTGTGTAGTCATAAGTAGAACACGGTGGGCGATTGTGCATCCAACAAATCAGATTCCAATAGTTCCTCGGTATTTTCAATTGAATCTGTCCATTTTGATGAAGAACAGTACTTTTTATGGAAGATGAGGAAACTCAACATAAAGCTACTTTCACACCGGACGCAAAACAAATTTTTTTGCACGCCAGATTACATTCAAAGTCAATGCAAAGACGCAAATACGTTTCGCGTGTATTCGCGTCTTTGCATTGACTTTGAATGCAATCTGTCGTGCGAAAAAATTCGTTTTGCGTCCGGTGTGAAAGCAGCTTAACACGGGATTCAGAACCATAAAACCATGCAGATTCCAGCCTGAGTACTCAAGCCAGCGGCGTAGGTTTTGCCGGTGCAGCCGGTGCGCTGAGCCGGGGCCCCGAAGACCTCAGAGGGCCCACGGTGACTAACTATGCCATTCTTCCTCTTATCATAAAAAGCATACTCCACAATTATACCTGTGAATTTCTCTATTTCAAGCTTTCTGTTCAACGCAGTATTATCTTCTGCATAGTCATGAGTTGATGAGTATATATATTGCTCTACTGTTGAATACAACACAGTCATGGTAACAACCCCCCCCCCCCCCTCCCACACACACATTGGCCATTTTTCTTCTTTTCTTTGATATGTCTTTTGTATTTCAGTAATGATACTTTTTCAGTTATAATCACAATTACTAATCATATATTTGATTGTTTTATTCACAACATTTTCAAAAGAACATGGCCTGCTGGGAAATGTGTTTGTCCAATTAGTTGACATTTACTTATTCCTTTCTGATCGTAGCTTCGTAGGCTACGCGCTTGCTCGTGAATTGTTCTTTTTTGAGAGATCAGCTAACCCATTAGCCTAGTATTGGAGGTGAAAAGTCTTGAGCACCATGTTGAGCAGCACAAAAACGGTGCTCAAAAAAGAAAAGAAAAAAAGAGCTCGATGTACGGAACTCCAAATTGGCGAAATTGAATGCATTTTTTAAATAGTCATCTTGTCCAGATGCAGTTCCTGCTAGCGTAGTGAATGATAGCGGCGACACGCAGCAGTCAGACTTGGAGGCTAATGCTACCACCTCATTGCCCTCTTGCTCAACGACTTTGCAGAGCAGAAGGCACCCAGAGTTAACATCTGAATGGGTGAGTGCAGTTTTTTTATTAGGCTACTGCAAGTGATCAGCTTGCCGGTTGTGGTTAAATGGCTGCTGTGCCAGGATGTGTGTCCATCTATCTGTTTACTTATTGATTTGGCCACTGTTGTGCTGTTAGGGAAATACGGTTGACTGTTCAGCCGTATGGATCTTTTTCGCATTTTCATTGGCAATGTATTGTCACTGTTGTTCATGGTTCAAACAGCCTAACGTGTTGTGTGATGTTGAGATGCTGTGCAAATATTCATTGTCCATGGTTCTAATAGCCCTAATAATTATGGGTGTCTGCGTTTTTCAGAAAACTGATTTTTCTTAATTACTGATTTGGATACCTACTAGCTCACTGTAGCTGAAGTGGTTGGCTACAGAGAACGATTGTTTCCGTGAATATCCAATAACTGATGCGGGTGGGCCATCTAGTGATAGAATATTGTAACTACGTGCATAAATTTGCAGCTCCGTGTCCCCGCCCTAAGATACCCTGCTGCCGAGCACCGTTGTTCCTCTCGAAGACGCTAAATCCAGATAAATCTTAAACGATGAATTGCGTTCATATTTTAATTTGTAACGAAGTGGCTAGTGTCAAAGTAACGAAGTAAAATGATAATTATTAAGTTTTAAATGTTGTAGAGTAAAAGTCCAGGTTTAAGAAAGAACTCAGGTAAAGTACAAATCCTCAAAAAACTAAAGCTCTGTTACAATTACACCTCTGCTTCGCGGGGAGGCCTGGGGGGGGGGGGGGGGGGGGGGGGCGGGCGGGGCCTAGCGCCATTCTCGCACCGGGGCCCAGCGCCTCCACGCTACGCCACTGACTCAAGCAATGAAGACAGCAAATTGTCAGTGCCTCCGCCTGTCCCAAACTGTACAGCGCTTACCAGCCAAGTTGCGGAATGATTATTATTCTGGTTCTACAATTGTTTCTGTGCACTGCGTGTTGGATAACCAGCCTACTCACTTTTCAACCTTAAGTGAGGTCAATAGACCTGGCGTTTGGTTACCTTACCTAACAAGACCATAATATATCAGGCTAAGTGGTGGTTGAACTCACGTCTAATCTAGCCAGTAGTGAAATGATAATGTTTGCAGCTCAACTAATTTCTGTGCACTGTTTCATGAGCACTCGAAACAATGCGTGTTAGCCGAACGTACCACGCAGCTTGCTGTTATTAGCTAGCTATCGAGCGACCAGGCCGTGCGCAGAAATATAGAGCCGTGAATGATATCACAACATGTGTAAACCATATCTTGTAGCTTGCTTTTATTAGGTAGTAAGCTAACAAGCACACATTGCTCGGAAATAAATAGAGCGCCCTGAATAGTATCATTTCACTGCTTAGCTGGCTAGATTACACTGAATAGCGAGTTGGCTGGCTATTGAACAGGCAGTGCAGAGAAACGATTTGGGTTCTGCAAATAATAATAATAACGATATGTAAAAACATGAATACTTGAAATGTCCGCCGCATACCGTAGGTTTCAGTGACCCGAGCTGGCCTGGGCCACCAACGTCGGCACTAGTACATTGCACTTGTTTTGTCCATATTCTCGATATCTTTGCAACTTCCGGCCACAGAAACATTCTGTGGCCATATGCATGCGTTGCACTGCATCCCCACACTACACATTGTTTTCCGTTCACTCTCAATGATTTTTGTTGGTCTATTCTTTCAGATATTCTCCGTCCAGATCAGTGTCGTACACTACGGGTAATCACCTAGACACAATCCGTGTTCAACTTATGACGTCACGTGGCTGAGCTGGCCCAGCGCAAATGTTCCCCATTGAGGCAAACTGGGTGTTCCCTGAAGTGGATAATTTTGCAGATAAAATGCAGTTTTTTAAACACTACATAAAGTACGCGATATTAGAACTATCACTAATTGTTCAAGATGGGTACTTTATCACATAAAAACAGAGCTGAATTTCATGTCCTAAGTTCTTTAAATTGGTTCGCAAAGAGAGTTTCTTCCAGGCTTCAGGCTTGTTTTAAAAAAAGGCAATTACTCGCGGTGCACTCAAAAATAAGCAATGTAATTGCAATAGCCGAAATCGCTTGCAACAGCTGTAATTAAAATCATGATAGATTTGAAACCCAAAGAAAATGGTACTATGTGACATGACCAAGATTTACTGTGTAAGTACTATGTGACTAAGGTTAGTAACGACACATATAATTTATGAAAACACCAGTAATAAACTGGTTGTTTTTACTCTGCAAAATGATTTACAATTAAAATTTCTTTCATCAATTTCTGGTAATGCGACTGCGGATCATAATAATGAAGCAGACTAATTTGCTGTGATAATGATGTATGTTAGGAATTTTTTTAAAAAGCTTTTAATTGGAAATTCATTACCTCCGCCAAAGGAAGTTATGCTTTTGCTTCCGTTTGTTTGTTGGTTGTTGAAATCGACAACCATGTCACTATGTTTCGTTAGTCGTCTGTCTGTCTGATTGTTAGCAGGATATCTCAAAAGCAGCTGCATGGATTTCAACCAAACTTTGCTGGATGTTACAGTAGGGCAAGAGGAACAACTGGTTAAACTTAGGCATATATTGGCCAAAGTACAGCTGAGATATAGTCCAAAGTACAAATCCTGCTATGCTGGCGGAGATTTTAAGTCTTTCCAATGGGCCTGATTACCAATCGGCGTGCTTTTGGGTTTTGCTGCCACCTGGCGGTAAAATGCAACAATACCCTACATCAGCCAACGAAAATAACTAATGCACAGAGTTGCTTTGGCGTGGCTGAGGTATGTGCTCTACTGAGAGCCCTGAAGCAATAGTTTAAGTATATTATCCAGTTGTCTCAGGCCACACATTTGAAATTTTGCGGCACAGGTCAAAGTACTAAATAACTGTTGACCACGTTAGGAAATAGATCCTAGTCTCGAATCAGACACAAGAGGATTTTGACAACGGTCCCGCTAGGCAGGAGTCATTTATTGGTTGTCGAAGTTGACTACCATGTCACTTTGTTCCATTAGTCATCTGTCTGTCTGTCTGTTTGTTGGCAGGATATCTCAAAAACGGCTGCATAGATTTCAACCAAACTTTGCAGGATGTTACAGTAACACAGTAGAAACAAGAGATTAAATTTAGGTATATCTAGGCCAAAGTACAGCTGAGATATAGGCCGAAGTACAAATCCAGCTATGCTGGCAGAGATTAAGTGCAACTGAGATATAGGCCAAAGTACAAATCCAGCTATACTGGCTGAGATTTGAAGTCTTGAGTCAGACACCAGACGATTTCGACAACGGCCCCACTTGGTGGAAGTCATTTATTTGTCTCTCTGTTAGCAGGATATCTCAAAAAACGGATGGATAGATTTGAACCAAACATTGCAGGATGTTAAGATAGCACAAGTGGAACAAGTGATTAAATTTTGGCATAACAAGGCCAAAGTACAGCGTAGATATAGGCCAAAGTACAAATCCAGCTATCCTGGCGGAGATTTGAAGTCTCGAGTCCGACGCCAGATGATTTTGACAATGGTCCCGCTAGGCAGGAGTCATTTATTTGTTTGTCTGTCTGTTAGGAGGATATCTCTTGCGAGTCCAGCTCTAGTTTATCAATAATTGATTTATCTACGTAAAGATCTCTCAGATTTTTAAATTCTGTGTCCTCAGTTGTAATCTTAATGCTGTGTGTTGCTCATAAAGGTAAAATTCTCTGGTGATCTGGATAAACCTAGCGCATATATCACTCTTGTTAGGGACTAAGTCTGACCCTCATTTGCAATAATTAAGAGTGGTGAAAATCTAAAGCACTTAGTTTATTTGAACACGTCAAAATCACGTTTCGTTTATTTTCTTTTTGGTTAGGAAAAGTCCAGGATCCAAAAGTGTTTGTTTATTTGCGAGACCCTTGCCACTGATAAACTCACTAGGTTTTTCCAGATCACAGGAGAATTCCCTTTCATAGTATTACATGATAATGGTGGTGCTAATAGTAGCAATATATTAGACTGATATATGCTGACTTCCCCATTTATAGACTCATCATCTTTCATTTGTGTCTTTATAGTGTATGCATGTGCATGTGCATCTATGTTTAATGTATGATTTTCAGAGTTGCTCTTCTAACTGCATTATTTGTGTGAAACGTGATATTATTATTTTTATTATTGTTGTTGTTGTTGTTGTTTGTTCTCCAGGGAACCGATACAGAGTTCAGAAAGAGATCAGGGTCCTACCAGCCATCCATGGACTTTTTAGCAGACCCAGTGGCAAGGCAGCGAGCTTTGAGTGTTGCCAGTATTATATCTAATACAATAGAAGGTACCGGTATTCTTCTTATTGTGTTCTAATTAAAAATGCTGAAGGGAAATCAATGAAGTTCAATTATTGTCTCATAACAAAAGATACAAAACATACAGTACTGAGCAACACAGATATAATAGTCTTGACGAAGCCTAGATGTCAACATCTAGATGATGTTTGTAATTTCTTGGAGAGATTGATGCAAGTGAGACAGTCTGCTGAGGAATGGTGGCCAGTGCTCTGTTTGGGACAAGCAAAAATCCAATCATCTTATAAAACTATAGCACATCAGGAGAGTATCCCAAATTTTTTTGCAAAGGTTATTTACACCAAATATTGATTTAATTTCATTTTCAACAGTTTACAGCTGTGTATAGTCCATCTCTCAGTTATTATAAACTTTTAATTTCATAATTTTTGCAAGCATATTTGCCCTAAGAGATTGCTTTAAATGTGCCTCAGAATTTTTTTTTTTTTTTACAGTACTGTATTTGAACTGATATGCACAAAAAAGTATACAGTCATCAACTGTAAAAAATATGTGTATATCCTATTGAACATCCCATTTTTTTTTTTTGGAAACCATGGACACTGTGTCATGCGGTCCAAAGAGGAGTGGGACCATCGAGCTTGTTATCAGCGCACTGTTCAAAAGCCTACATCTCTGATTGAATGGGGTTGCATTGGTGCCTATGGCATGGAGAGTTTACACATCTGGAGAGGTATTATTAAGGCTGAAAAGTATATAGAGGTTTTACAAAAACATATGCTCCCATCCAGACAATGTCTCTTTCTGGGAAGGCCTTGCATATTCTAGCAAAATAATGCCAAACCACATACTGCATCTGTCACAACAGCATGGCTTCACAATAGAAGAGTCTGAGTGCTGAACTGGCCTACTTGGAGTCCAGACTCCAAACCATTCACTAGAAGAAAAAATTTGGCGTATCATAAAATGAAAAATCCGGCAAATAAGACTCAGGGCTGTTGATCTGCTAGAATTCTACATCTGACAAGAGTGGGACAACATTCCTCTCCCAAAACTTAAGCAATTCCCAGACATTGACAGACTGTTGTTAAAAGAGAGAGGGGATACTAAACAATGGTAAACATGGCCCTATCCCAACTTTTTTGAGATGTGTTGCTGCCATCAAATTCAAAATGAGCTAATATTTTTCACAAAATGGTAAAATGTCAAACTTTCAACATGTAAGTGGAACTAGTTCAGGCAGGAAACTCGGGTTATTCTAAATTACCTATGCGACTGTCTGCGTCAGCGAGAATACTCCAATCGCAGAGCGGAAACCGCAAAGAACCTATTTCATTGGTCTATTTAAGCACAATCAGCATGAACACCTTTGCTGCTCAATTCTGATGCTTCACGTGAAAGGTGAGAAATGTGTTTTGCTTGCCACCTCCACCTGTTTGGCTCTGCTCTGTCTGACAGTGGGGGGATTCCGAAGTTCTGCGCTCTACAGACTTTTGTTGTTTAGTTTGTTCTTGCTATGCATGGTAGAGAGCCCCTCCAGAGCAGAACCTTTCACCAAGCTGAAGTGTCATTACATCTACATGTCAATAAATTTGTTCAATCTTAATACATGAGTTAAGCTAACTGAACTGATATGTTGTCAATGTTTTATTGAGAATAAAATGACAGTATTGCATTCTATTTTATTTACATTTTAAAAAGCATCCCAAATTTTTTGGAATTGGGGTTGTGCCCCTAAAAATAGGCGACTGTATGTATTGGTAAGAAATGAACGAGGAGGAGGAGGAAGAGGAGGAAAAAATGACGTGTACACGGTTATTGATTTTTCTAAACGGTTATGATTTGTTATCAGTGTTAACCATTTACACGTGTAGATGTTGACACCCCTAGTTACTACGCTTTAAAAAAACATTGATTCAGAATCGTTGCACCCCTAATGAGCAGGTGATATACTTCACCTATGACGTATCGATTTTGGTTGCCATGGCAACAGTATTGACCGAATAATGCACGAGAAAGGGGAGAAGCCGGCTTTCAGGGGCTGCACCCATGCGGTCGCAGCCTACCGAACAGTCTAGTTAATGTTCAAATTGATAAACTGTTTTTTTGGAAATATTTACTTATTTTGAATTTGATGCCTGCAACACATTCCAAAAAACCTGGGACAGGGGCATGTTTACTGCTGGGTTACATCATCTTTCCATTTAACAACACTCAATAGCCGTTTGGGGACTGAGGACACTAATTTTAAAGGCTTTGTAGGTGGAATTCTTTCCCAGTCTTGCTTGATGTACGACTTCAGTTGCTCAACAATCCGGAGTCTCAGTTGTCGTATTCTACGCTTCATCATGCGCCACACATTTTCAATGGGAGACAGGTCCCGACTTCAGTCAGGCCAATCTCTTATCCGCACTCTTACGACGAAGCTACGCTGTTGTAACTAATGCAGAATGTAGCTTGGCAATGTCTTGCTGAAATAAACAGGGTTGGCCCTGAAAAGGATGTCGCTTGGATGGCAGCACATGTTGCTCCAAAACCTGTATGTACCTTTCAGCATTAATGGTGCCTTAACAGATGTGCAAGTTACCCATTCCATGGGCACTAACACATCCCCATACCATCACAGATGTTGGCTTTTGAACTTCGCGCTGATAACAATCCGGATAGTACTTTCCCTCTTTAGCCTGTAGGACACCATGATTTCCAAAAACAATTTGAAATGTGGACTTGTCAGACCACAGCACACTTTTCTACTTTCATCTCAGATGAGCTTGAGCCCAGAGAAGCCGGCGACATTTCTGGATGTTATTGATATATGGCTTTTGCTTTGCATGTAGAGTCTTAACCTGCACTTGTCGATTTAGCGATGTACTGTGTTAACTGACAGTGGTTTTCGGAAGTGTTCCTGAGCCCACATGGTAATATCCTTTACAGACTGATGTCTGTTTTTAACACAGTGCCGCCTGAGGGACCAACGGTCACAGGCATTCAGTGTTGATTTTGGGCCTTGCCACTTACGTGTAGAGATTTCTCCGGATTCTCTGAATCTTTTGATATTATGGACTGTAGAAATGGATGAAAGGGCGCTGCTGCTTGGAGATGAGTAAATTAAAGAGATCAACAAGGTGCTCTATGGAACTAGGGTCTCAAATCCTGGAGGCAAAAAAGAAAAAAAAGGAAACCAAGGCAGCTATTGTGAAAGAAAAAAAGCCTTTATTAAATGTCAACATGCATAGTTAAGGATTAGACTTGCCCTAACACGTTGCGGCATAATGGCCTTCATCAGGGTGACCAAACATTTGAGACACAGGCAAAGCATATCAAGATAATGAGCAGGAAATGACATCACTCATTACCAAACAAGATTGAGCACAGACTCCATTGGAGAAAAGTTTCAAAATAAGAGCATCATTTTTGATCCAAAATATATGAAAATAAAAACCTGTCGTGGTTTTGCTGAAGCCGGCGGGCACTGGGACCATGTACCCAACACCAAGGACAGGGACCCAAAGGCGCAGGCTGAGTAAAAATATAAATACATATTGAATTTAAAGAACAAAACCAGAGAGAAGCAGTGGAAAACCAACTTAAACTGGGCTCCAACACATAGAATGCAGCTGCACTGCCAGTTT
Source organism: Gymnothorax reevesii (assembly GCA_029721435.1). Lineage (NCBI taxonomy): Eukaryota > Metazoa > Chordata > Actinopteri > Anguilliformes > Muraenidae > Gymnothorax > Gymnothorax reevesii. The sequence goes on along the minus strand of CM056587.1, from coordinate 25,592,162 downwards.
GGCAGTGCAGCTCTTATATACTCTTCACAGCACCTCCACCTCAACGAGCAACAGGTGTGGCTTGTTGAGGTGGAGGTGCAGACAGCAGGAGGGGGGAGGGCCTGCAGGGCAGGACCATCACAAAACCACTCAGGAATACAAAAAACATGAGATCAATTCCAACAATACAATTAACCATTTTTAAAATTTATTTTGAATTACAAAAAAAGGGGTAAGATCAATGTCTTCATTGAGACCAGGAAACACCATGGCTTTCAGTTGGAAAATCCAAAAGGTTTCACAATGTAAGAGACTTTTTTGCCGATCTCCCACCCTCTGAGAATTGGGGATCACCTCAATAGCTAAGGCTCTCAAAGAACTAAGGCTGCCATGACCAGCCTTTCTGCAATGTTTAGCCATCGGATACTTGTCATTGGCCATCCTAATAGCATAGACATGTTCAGACAGCCTGTCCCTCAGTCTACACCTAGTCCTGCCCACATAGAAGCATCCAAACTCATATTCCAACCAATACACAACAAATGTTGTTAGCAAATTACAGTTAGCAAATCAATGGATATAGTATGTTCTGGGTCTTCCAGTAAACATATTGGATTTTACCATATGTTTGCAAAAATTGCAATTCCTACATGAATAGTTGCCTGTAGGTTTAGGAAGCCAACAAGGTTAAATAATGGCAGCCAAATCACTATCTTTAACTTATCTTTGAGTGTCGGTGTTGGTTTTTAGGCCTATTTGGCTGTTTCAGAAGACTTTCTCTCAGCAGACAGGGGCGGGTGCAGGAATTGCTGAAAGGGAGGGGCGCAGCAAGGAGGGGTCTGGGGACCCTCCCCAAGAAAAATTTGAAAAATTAATGTGCTGGAAACATGTTTTCCTGGTATCTTGGGAAAAAAATCTGGCCTATCTGTTCAATAATTTTCCTCCCAAGGTTCCAAAAATTAAGCTAAAAAAGTGCCTTTATAAAGCAGTTTTACATTAACTGACAACTTTAACCTTTACCTAAGACTTTCACTTTACTGTCAAAGTTTGTGACCATAACGCTTTCACTGCTATTGGTGACTTGATCAAAATATCAAACAGGAGAAAATTTTTCGAAATTGTCCAAACCCTACAGTGTTGGTATTCATTGGAAAGTGCTTGATGAGAGCTTTCCAAGTTATACCAATGTTCTATACGATTTTCAAAGGTTTTGATGTTTCAGAAATGTGGAGAAAATCGCCACTAGCAGTGAAAGGGTTTGACCATATTTCCCAAAACATTGATATTATTAGTTTTTGAGTTTATAGAGCACCAGCCTCCAACAAAATAATGGTTGTGTATATCTAACATGCAAATCCAGTGGCTATTTGCATCTCTGATCTTAGCAGATGTTAATGTTTCTAAAAGATGAGAATTTAATGCTTCCAAAACACTCCACAAAGTGTTGTGAGAGTAGGAAGTGTTGTCATACGCATAACCCGAGTCACCATTGAGTTGAATTTCTGCACATGTGAGTGGATTTACTAATCTGGAGGCAGTGGTTGGGTGGGTAATGTCCAAAAACAAACTTATTTACAGCACCCTCCATAATTATGTTCCTCCAATAATGTAACCTCCAATGTAACCTCCACCTCAAGTGAATTTTAAGGGGAAAAAAAATCCCTGACTAAGAAATAATTATTTTTCATAAAATCACCTGTTCCACAATTATTGGCACCCCTAACGATTCCTAGGAAATAAATGTAATTGAAGTATTTCTGTCATTTCTACAGTTGTTTACAAAGTTGATCAGAGTATCTAGGAACATTTAATTAATAATTTTTCACTTCCTGTGTCCCTGGGGTATAAATATGATGTGACACAAAGGCCATTTCTCTTATCCACTCTTCAACATGGGAAAGACAAAGGTACACACCATTCAAGTGAGGCAGATGTGTGTTGACCTTCAAAAGTCAGGCAATGGCAACAAGAAAATAGTCACTCACCTGCACCTGCCCATATCTACTCTCAGAGGAAGCATTAAGAAGTTTGAAACAACTGGAACAGTGGTAAACAAGCCTGGACGAGGACGCAAGGTTATTTTGCCACCGCGCACAGTGAGGAGGATGGTAAGAGAAATAAAAAGTTCTCCAAAGCTCACTATTCAAGAATTACAACAAATGGTAGTATCTTGGGGTCACAAAGTCTCCAAAACAACCATCAGGCGCTATCTATTTGCCAACAAGCTGTTTGGGAGGCATGGAAAAGGAGAGGGAAAGGCAAGGAAAAAACCTTTTCTCACTCACAATCATAAACGCAAACGTCTGGAGTTCGCTAAGTGGTACTGGGACTTCAACTGGGACCATGTGCTTTGGTTAGATCAGACCAAGATAGAGCTTTTCGGCAACAAACACTCTAAGTTGGTCTGGCGGAACACAAAAGATGAGTATGCAGAAAAGCACCTCATGCCCACTGTGAAGTATGAGGGGAGGATCGGTGATGCTGTGGGCCTGTTTCTCTTCCTAAGGGCCTGGGAACCTTGTTAGGGTGCATGGCATCATGAACGCTTTGAAATACCAGGACAAATCAATTTAAAGACAAATTAAATCAAAATCTGGTGGCCTCTGCCCGAAAGCTGAAGATGGGTCGTGACTGGGTCTTTCAGCAAGATAATGACCCTAAACATGTGGCCAAATCTACACAGAAATGGTTCACCAGACACAAAATCAAGCTCCTCCCATGGCCATCTCAGTCCCCAGACCTCAACCCCATTGAAAACCTGTGGAGTGAGCTGCAGAGGAGAGGACCCAGGTCGCTGGATGATTTAGAGAGATTGTGCAAAGAAGAATGGTCGAAGATCCCTCTTTCTGTATTCTTCCATCTTGTGAAACATTATAGGAGAAGTGCTGTTTTGTTGGCAAAAGGGGGTTGTACAAAGTATTAACATCAGGGGTGCTAATAATTGTGGCACACATGATCTGATGTAAGAGAATAATTTCTTAATGTGGGATTTTTTTCCCACTGAAAAAATGCACTTGAATTAAAGGTTGGATTTTCCTCTTTTTTTCATTGTGGTCCTATATTATTTAGAAAAAAACTGAATTTATTAGAAGCTAAAGAACACATCTTAACCTCGGGTGCCAATAATTATGGAGGGCGCTGTATATTATTTACATCTTATTTATATTAATCCTATTTACCTTAAAGATGTCCTGATATAAATTTAATACAACGATGCTGTCCTATATTAAAACATAACATTGTCATCATATAAACAATTTTTTAACAGAAATATTATTATTATTATTATTATTATTATTATTATTAAATTTACATGACTGAATGTGAAAAAGAAATGTGACTTGAGGGCCATTTAGAATTTTTCAATAAGACCATTGAACTATTTGGATTGACTCATACATAACCTTTTTAAAAATACTGTAACATATCTTACAGACTCTCAAGGGCATAGAATAGATCACTAGCTTCAGACCTGCAGTACCTGCTGGTTACAGGTTTAATGACAGGTGATTCTGAACGTCAAGACGGGGTTTTGGAATGGAAAATTTGGAAAGTCTTGAGGTAATTCAGGACAAATTTTATTTGGCACCGTAAAACAACAAATCAATATACATCAAACAATAGGCTATGAACAAATGGTCCATCAGTGGGGTCCTTTTGTAAGCTCAAGAAATTTTTAACCGAATGCATTCTTGCGTTCACCTATGAATTAGCCTATTAAGCCTATTAATTTAATATCAGTCTTACTGCTTCCATGTCCCCCTGCAAATGGAAACAGCTTGCTACGAGGATCATCATGGCCAAACAGCTGGTCATTTTTTATTTTTTTTGCATTTGAAAGGCTGAGCCTCAAATGTCGGTTTACTTTATTCTCTAAGCTTTTCTGCCTTTCCTTTGCTTTCTGACATTTTTGTCTGAAATCGTAGTCATTGAAACCATAGGTTGAAACGTGTTTTTAAACTGTTACTGCAACAGAGGACAAGCAAGGTCATTGGTCGAAAAAAATTCCCTGCAGGCCTGTCTTCTTAAACTTTTGGACGAAAACAACAAAATTAAATAAATATAGTCCATATATCATTTTTGATTTGCTAGAAGTGAGTTTCTCGGTCATTCCTATTGCGTAAAGCAAATATACTGAGTCAAAAAAGAAACTTCACACTCATTAATTTGTAAATATTTTCTTGAAACTTTTAATAAAAGAGTTTTTATTATCACGAGGGGTAAATGCATTGTCAAAGACATCATGACACACATCAACTCCAACGTGCACAGGTACATAGCGCGTACTTTAAGCTAAAACCATGTTTTCTCGCGTTCCTAGTCATGTGACCACATGAGAGATGTGCGACTGAGCTCACGTTAGCTTGTTAGAGTGACATCTCGGAAAAACAAGTTTTAACAGTTAATTATTTGATGATTTTCAATTCCATGGCTATCAAACAGTCAGCGTCAACGTGCCATTGGCATGCTGAATACGGAAACGTCCGTCACTGACATTGCAAGGGTTATGGGATGCAGTCGATGGACTATCCATGATCTTCGGACACATCTCCAACAAACTAGCACCACAGCTGACCGACCTCGTTCTGGTAGCCCACTTGTGACGTCAAAAGCAGAAGACCGACAAATTGTCTTGCGTCATTTGCATAATCAATTTGTCACTGCAACGTCCACTAGGAATGAATTGTTTAGAGGTCATGTGACTGGCCAAACCATACCTAGTCGCCAGCGCACTGCTCTTATTCAAGTTGCAACTTACCATTTTTACTCTTAGACATTTCCGTAGCATATCCAGTGGAACTGGTTACATTATGGACATTATTTTTATGATATACCAACTTTAATGAGTACAGAATTAAATGAAATCATTATTTAAAACCTCATTTCTTGTATGTTGAACTTATTGACCTCCAAACGAATGCGAAGTTTTTATTTTGGCTGAGTATATATAAATTGGATCCAAATAAATTTACCGTGATGCAAGACAACCGGAATAGTGAAGTTGAACCATTAAAAGTGGTATATAAATCGTGAGGACTGCATGTTCATTCCTGTTTATAGACTAGGAGATTATCAGTAATGTTGTTTGCCGCAATTATGCATGTGTGCCTATTTAGTTTGAGCATATTCAAAGAATAGTATGCGCTATATATTTTCACTTCTCTGCGCAAAAAAGGGAGGGCACGCGCCCTGTGCGCCCACCCTTGGATCCGCCACTGGCAGAGCTTTATTTTAGGACTAAGGACTAAGAGGAGACTGAGGGACACGCTGTCTGTAATCTCTACGATTAGGATGGCTATTGACAAGTATCCAATGGCTAAACACACAGACAGGCTGGTCATGGCAGCCCTAGTTCTTTGAAAGCCATAGCTATTGAGATGATCCCCAATTCTTGCAGGGGGAAGATCAGCTAAAGCACCTTTTACAACGTGAAAACCTTTGGATCATCCAGCTGAACGCCATGGTGACTTTTCTCCTTTCCTGTAATTCAAAATAAATGTTAAAATTATTAATGTATTATTGGAATTGATCTCATGTGTTTTGTATTCTTGTGTGGTTTTTATTTGTAAATATTATGGATCAAAAATGGTGCTCTGATTTTGAAAGTTTTTCCTATGTAGTCTGTGCTCAATCTTGTATGGTAATGAGTGATGTCATTTCCTGTTCATTATCTTGATATGCTTTGACTGTGTCTCAGAAATTTGTGGTCACCCTGATGTAGACAATTATGTATTTTTCGCTGCGACCAAGCAGCTCTATGAACGCTTCTGTCTGTCTGTCTGTCCGTCTGTGCCACCTTTTTGACCATGTTCCTGTCGTCGTATCATCATGAAATTTTCAGGAGTCATTGGCCTTCACCGAAGTGATGTCCATGCACAAGGTCGAGGTCAAAGGTCAAGTTCACAGAGGTCACGACCTTGTTTGCGGGTTTTCGCGCTGTAACTCCAGTTAGAATTCATGGATCGCTATGAAATTTTGGAAATAGCTTCTAGGCATAGAGGAGGTGTACTCTATTGTTTTTCAGGGCCATCCGTCAAATCCCAAGGTCTCAAAGGTGAAAAAACTGTCAATTTTGCCCGATTTCACGGTTTTCGCACCGTAACTCAAGTTTCATTCAATGAATGGCTATGAAATCTTCCAACAAGCTTCTTGGTATAGCAGAGGGGTTCCCAATTGATTTTCAAGGTCATTTGCCAATTTCGAGATCACACTTGTACAAGAAACCACCAGTCATGGACACTAGGCCACGTGACGGATGCTTGGCGAGGTCGCAGCTATTAGATCCTTCTGATCTACTTGTTACATAATGTATTTTTATCTATTTTTATCCTTGCTATGCATGTAGCCATTTAATAAAGGCTTTTAAAAAATTTTTCTACCACAAGAGCCGCCTTGGTTTCCATTTTGTTGCTTCCAGGATTATGGACTGTAGATGATGCAATTGCACATTGAGCAGCATTGTTAAACTGTTTGACTATTTTCTCTTGCAAGTTGCTCGCAAAGTGGTGAACCTCACCTCATCCTTTCTTGTGAAAGACTGAGCCATTCTGGGATGCTGCTTTTATACCTAATCATGACACTTATCCGTTTCCAATAAACCTGTTCACCTGTTGGATGTTCCAAACAGTTGTTTTTTGAGCATTCCTCAACTTTCCCAGTCGTTTGTTACCCCTGTCCTAGCTTTTTTGGAACTTATTGTGAATGAGTGAATGTTTAAAAAAAACAATAAAGTTCATCAGTTTGATCTTTAAATATCTTGTCTTTGTATTGCTCTCAATTGAATATAAGTAGAAGAGAATTTGCAAATCATTGTATTCTGTTTTTATTCATGTTTTGCTCAACGTCCCAACTTCGTTGGAATAGAGGTTTGGGGAAGTTGTAGGTCCAATGAAGTTTAGTTTCAACAGTTTTCTCTGTCACCCACTCAGTTTTAATTCAAACAATCATTGGGCCTGCAAATCTGAACAGTATTTATGCTTTTTTATGACAGAATCAGAGCAGTATTATGCTTTTTCATGAAAGAATAAGAATTGCAAGATGCTTTCCTTGGCTTTTCCCTTCAGTCTTCCAGCTGCTGCATTCTCCCAGTCTGTCCTAAAGATTTTGAACCCTTTGCACATGGCAACATTTTATTTACTGTAGAAAATGGAACAATAAAACAGGTTTCTTTAAACAAAGATTAAGCTGGTTAAATCTCAGAGTGATTCACAACATCTGTGAGATACATGAAATCAAGTGCATTTCCAGTGTGTTTAGTTGTAGAATATAGAATGTGAATTCCCAATACTTTCTTCCATTAAAATGATTGGCTACTTTTATGCTCTGTTACCATTTGAAAACACTGCATCTTCCAGTTATGTGGCTTTGGCGCATGCCTTCGATTTGAAAAAGGAACAGGTTTCTTCAGCTACAGAAATTACAATGGGCTGACACTAGCTCCTTTGCCCCATTCTACTGTGTGTACTATAGAATTTGCTATCTGAATGAAATTCGCTAAAAACCCCAAGGCACCAATTTGACATTTTCAATTAGACTTCATCTGAATCAGTAAGGATATTATTACAGTTTTCACAAAATGCAACAGCAACATTGACACAGATTAATTGGGAGACGCACAAACACATAAGAAGAATGCTGAGGATGACTATATGTTAGTTCTGAAAATGGTGTGAATTGTTGTCCTGTATTCTAGAGCTTGAGGAATCACGGCAGAAGTGTCCACCTTGCTGGTTCAAGTTTGCTAATACTTTTCTCATTTGGGACTGTTGCCCATTCTGGCTTAAGATCAAGAAGTTTGTCCAAAAGATTGTGATGGACCCATTTGTGGACCTGGCCATTACAATTTGCATTATCTTGAACACACTGTTCATGGCAATGGAACACGATCCAATGGATGCAACTTTCAGCCGCGTGCTTAATGTGGGAAACCTGGTAAGTTGTGGACCTCTTTGTTGTAGACTTGTGACAAGAGTTCAACCAGGGTAATACTTTTTGTGTTTTTAATGGTAACAAATGTTTTTTGGGGCAAGTGGGGGTAGGAGATATTGCAAAATTTGTCTGTGGATTGTGCCACATGTTCACTTTGGTGAATGCAGGTTTGCCTGCAAGGCTTTTTGCTATTTTAACCTGGTATGCTGACTAGCTTTGGAAAAGTAGTCTCTTATTTTTACTTTGTTTTTCCTTGCATAGGTTTTTACAGGAATCTTCACAGCTGAGATGTTTTTAAAAATGATCGCTCTGGATCCCTATTATTACTTTCAACAAGGATGGAATATTTTTGATGGCGTCATTGTTGGCCTGAGCTTAATGGAGCTCTGTATGCCAGAGAAGGAGTCCAGTCTGTCAGTGCTCAGATCTTTCAGATTGGTACGTTTTCCAGCAGTGGATTTTTTTTCATGTTCAGTCACCTTTATCTTTGTGGAACTGTAGAAGCAGGGCTTAAGCTCTGAATACTAATGTTTGTACGTCTATTCGCAGCTGAGGGTCTTCAAGTTAGCCAAGTCCTGGCCGACACTCAACATGCTGATTAAGATCATTGGCAATTCTGTCGGGGCCTTGGGCAACCTGACACTTGTACTGGCTATCATCATATTCATATTCGCCGTGGTGGGCATGCAGCTTTTTGGGAAGGAATACAAAAAAGCTGCTGGTTGTACCAGCACGATTTCTGCCTGTCATATGCCTCGTTGGCACATGGCTGACTTCTTCCACTCGTTCTTGGTGGTTTTTCGAGTTCTGTGCGGAGAGTGGATTGAGAACATGTGGGAATGCATGGAAGTCGCTGGCTCAACGAAGTGCATCATCGTCTTCATGATGGTCATGGTTATTGGAAACCTGGTGGTATGCTGTCACGACTGTGCTTGAACATTTCTCACATTGTCATTTTGTCTGTTTTTCTTAAAGATTATACATTTGATGCCTTTTCCCAAAGGCATTTTCTGCAGTAATCGACAATTCTGTGAGTTTGCATTGTGAAATTGATCTTTATGTATTACAGTTCATTTTTCTGGTTGTGTTAGTTATGGCTTTGATTTTTTTTTTTTTTTTTTTTTGCTGATTACAATTAGCCAACAATCAGTTTAGCTTGTTAACATCTTAAAGATAAACACCAATGGTCTGTGAAAACTGCCATGTGCATTGACTGTAACCGTCAATGCAATGTGATTTTTTTAGACATAAAAGTCATCTGGTTTACACTGCTTTTCACCTGCCGATTCGTTCTGGTCCTTTTTCATGTCCAAAGTACTTTCTTCTGTTGCAGGCGACTCTACAGCAACAACTGTAAAGCTCACACCCTTGTCTGATGTTGGTAGTTTTTAAAAAATTCTCCTCAGTTGAAAATGATACTATTAGCGGTTTGCTGCTGTCATTTTGCATCAGCATTGTACTTTAGATCTCAACATCTGTTGTGTTGCCAGCAGACTTTTTAGTTTTCTGAGTTTTCAGATAGTTCAGGCTCCAGCATAATTTGCTTTGCTTCCCAAGAATCAGAGTATGAGGGCCCATCCACACGAGAATGATTTTTTTTGAAAATGCATAAATATTTTATCGTTTCGGCCTTGCGTCCAAATGGAGACGGCGAAAACGCAGCCTGAAAAAGGTATTTTTTGAAAACGGGTTCCAGCTTGAGAAAATCTGAAAACCCCAGTTTTTTTGCGTCTATTTCTACAGAAACGCTACAGCGCCATACAGTGCTACACACGTGCTTGGAATATTTAGTCCAGCGCTTTTGATCGTTTTAAGTGTCTCTGCGGATATTTTCAGAAACGATGCTGTATGGACAAGAGATATTTTTTAGAAATGACAAAAAAAAGACAGTTTTCGAATATCTCCGTCTCTGTGTGGACGAGGCCTAAGAATGCACAGATCTCTTTGTTTGATCAAGATTCTACTTACACTGTGTTTTACTCTTCTTTTTTTTGTCTGGATCAGGTTCTAAATCTTTTCCTGGCCTTGTTGCTCAGCTCGTTTAGTGCAGACAACCTGGCAGCCACTGAAGAGGACATTGAGATGAACAATCTTCAAATCGCCGTGGGTAGGATCCATCTTGGAATCAGTAATATGAAAGCCTCGGTCAAACGGTTCTTTCTTGGATTGTGCGGCAAGCAGGTGGGTCTTGCAAGCGAGGACAAGCCCCCTGACCAGCTTGACCAAGGCAGCAAGGAGAATTGCATTGGCAACCACACCACGGTCCTCGAGCTCAGCAAGGACCCAAGTTATTGGAAAGAGGATAACGGATACCCTGGGCTCATGACTAACAGCATGAAGAGTCATATTAGCGATGAAGCTATCATCAACAACTTCGATGAACTCACCATCACAGTTCCTATTGCTGTTGAAGAGTCAGGGGAGATAGGGGACTTCTCGGACAGCGAATTCTCAGACTTGGACAACGACAGCAAAGGGGTAAGTTGTTATCATGCTATCTTGCTTGAAAACAAAATGTTTTTTTTTTTTTTTTGCTTCAATCTGACCTCACCCTGGATTGTAAAATAAATTTTCATTCAGTGTTCTAACAACACTTCATCCTGAATGAATCTGGTAAATTCAGTATTAGAGAAACCACTCCCATTACATATATTAAACATTAATCTAAAATATATTTTTGTGCTGTTATATACTGTATATTAAAAATAACAGTTATTTATAATGTTCAGTTTTTTTTAACATAGCCATAAAAACATGGCTGTCTCTTAAAGCTAGGATGATTATTTTGTTGAAAAAAAAATATGTATGATATTGATGAATGAAGAATTCATATGAAGGTGTGCTCTAACGCCTTGTAAGAAGAGAAAAAAATAGTTTCTGTTCAGGACAGAAAAAGAAGTGGAGGGTTCAGCTGCACAGCTGCCCGAGGGCAGGGATATCTGTGTCTCGAGTTTTAGAGACATTGGGCTTTCAGGCCCTCAGATGGGAGCTTCATTGAATTGTGTCAACCAAAGCTTGCAACAGTGTTGAAGATGATGACTCTGGGATGCTGGGATTATATTTTCCAAGAAAGATTTCATCTTCTCTGAAACTGACCAAAAAAGAAGAATTAATGGCTAAAATGGGTCACATTAAAACACTTATTGGACGGTATGAGGCTGAAAAGGCATCAGATGACAGCATCCTTGTGTCATCTCTTTTGTCTGTTTTGTGTGTATAGACATTATGTGTGTATACATTTTTTTATGATAAAAAATATATATATTTTTTTCTCTTTTCTTGGTACATTGTAATCTATAATACACTTTAAATCTACTACCTCAATTTTGCAGGAGTCGGGACGGTATGTACAATGCAAATGAAAACTCAGAATTCATGCAATTCTGTTATCTTATTCCTAAATTAGCTAAAAACAGCACAAAAAAAGAAAGCATTAAAAGTTTCACCTCATTAATTAAGTTCAAATGACCCAATATGTTGGGGACAGTGAGATTGAAAAACTGGAGAAGTTGTGGAATCTTCAAAAAAAAAAAAAAAAAAAACACCTGTTCGGAACATTCTGCAGGTGAACAGATTGTAATGTACTTTATTGATCCCAAGTTGGGAAATCATTGTGTTTCAGCAGCAACAAGAAATCCAGTCATTGCACTTGGTAATATGCAAATAATAAAAATAAGAAGAAGAGTAAAAGTAAGTAGAAGTAAAAGGAAGTAAAAGCAAATACAAGAGAGTTGTAGTGTGCAAAGTTGCAGTTTTTTTTAAATAAAAATAATGGCAACTGTAATGAGGAAAGTTAGGTTTTATACAGATGTGCAATTTCACTGTAATCATATAAAGTGCAAAACAGCAGAATTGTCAAAGGTGCAAACCAGCCATATATATTGTTCAAAAGTCTTGAGCACATTTAAAGCAATTTCATGGGGCAAATATGCTTGCAAAAATAATGAAATTAAAACTTTCCAATAACTGAGAGATGTAATATACAGGGGTGCGTTTCCCAAAAGCTTAGTTGCTATCTAAGTTAGCAACTTACATAGTTCGTCCATTCACAGTCAATCGGTCCAACTATGCAAGTTAGCATCTGTCATTTCGGGAAACGCACCCCAGAGTTGTAAACTTTAAAAATGAAATTAAACCAATATTAGGAACGACCATGCTTGATGTAAAAACTTGGGACAGTGTACTGTTGAGCTATAGTTTTATGAGATGATTGGCTTTTTGGTTATTCCAAGCAGAGTGAAAAACTTGCCATTGTTCTTCTGCAGACTGACTGTTTCTATCCCTCCAAGCAACAGCGGACAGCCATGATGATGGTGACTTCAGAGCTCCGTCAAGAGAATATAATCTGTATCAACTGCTTTTAATGAAATTCCAACATTTATTTATTTTTTATGAGAATTCAAATATACTTTCAATTTTCAGCAACAAAGGAAAACAAAACGAACAAACATCTAAAGCCAGATGTACATTTTTTAAAAGTGTAGGGCACCAAAAACTTCTGCGCAGTACTATATAAATAAATATATACACACACACATATATATATATATATATATATATATATATATATATATGCACACACCTGTATATACAGTTTTGTGTCAAAGAGGTAGGATACAATATGAGCTGGCATGGACGGCAATTAACTGAAATTTCTCGAAATTCCATTTTTAAGTAGAATGTGATAAGTAAAAGCTGCTGAAGATGGTATTCAGAGAAGATTTAGATTTTGTGTCTAATTAATTAATTAGATCATTGCCATCCATACAATCTCATATTATAGCCTTCCTAGGACTTTCCTATAAGTTAGACTATGAAGACCTCATGAATGGGTTTGCTACCTTAAAAATTTGACACATGGCATGCATTCGAAATTATTTTAAATGCATGCCAACAGTCGAGCTTTCATGACGCACTAATTACCAATTTACTGAATGATTCAAGTACCAAAGCTTTGACGTAAGAAGCGCTGGAAATTTAATAAAGCAATTATTATCCCTTCTTGCGGCAACCAGTTTGCAACTACGTTTCCTCACAAATGCAGCCTATTCTTTCCAAGAATAATCCAAGAGATGGAATTCAGGGAAAGTACTGGGTCAATTTTTTCTTCTGTCAATCCATACTATATCATTATTAAATATTTGTCAATGTAGCCCTTAAATGATGTGTCATTCTTAATGCTTTCTTAACTACAGGCTCATATATTGGTCTTGATTTGGTAAATAAATTGTGTGATTATTAATCAAGTGACCTTGAACAGGAACAGCTTGAAAACATTTCTCCTTTTAAACCTATAGTCTCCGATTTTTCCCCCACACACCCTCCCTCCCTCTGTGCTTCTTCCGCCGCCATGCGCCCCCCCCCCCCCCCCCTGAAAGCACCGTCTCATCCCCTCGGACACCGACACGCCCCCTCCCACTGAGAAGAGAGCAGGTTCACCGCACACAGAGCACCGGTTTTCAGTGGAGAGCAAAATTGATCACCGTCAACATCAAACTTTGTCGGAGTTATAAAAAGTTATAAACATTTCTGGATGAATATGACCCCACTGTATACCTCCCTTGCAAGAAAATCAACAGAAATATTGTACCATCATAACATGCAGACATCAGAGAGGCTCACAGATGCCGACGTTGGCTAGTAATCACAACAGAGACAGCCATGTATAAATTTTACACACAACATATATCAACATAGCAGGCATTTTAGCCTATTGTGTTTGATATGGAGGCAAAGAATTGCTGACATTAGCTTCTCATCTTCATAATGACGACAGCGCTGAGCTGCCTCAACCAAACACAGTGAGTTTACGCACACAATGTGTAAACATGTTAGCTTTAAGGTCTACATGGAGACCAACTGTAACTAGCGTTGACACCGCAATGTGGATCTCTATCGAGCAAATAAACGCTCACACAAACTTTGCACAACCAATGTATAAAGTATATTAGCATATAAGTCCTGTGTTGTGTCCAAAACCATTCCCACATCGAGATTTGTTTCCTGTTCTCACAACCAATGCTCACAACACACTGGCATTTAGAGGCTAACGCTATTGTAATATCAATAGTAAGTAGGCTGACAGGAATAACGTTACTAAGGTTAGCTGCAGTAAGCCAGCACTGACATAGTCAACCATGACGTCTCAGCAGGGTGGCTTCGGGGCACAGTGGAAGAGGGAGGGCAGGAGAACTGGAGTGCCAGATTTGAACGAGGGAGGGAGGTACATGGCAGCAGAAAAGGAGTTGCGGAACCGAGCCAGGGAAACGCCTGTTTGGGCCGAACGATTCATATTCGATTTCTTTGCCTGCCTGCAGCCTCCAGAGAGAGAGGGTTTTTTTGATTCCTTTTGCTATGAGTAGTGTGTAGGAGATACCTTAGGGCATAATCATCATGAAACTGAAGCTAATGATTTTAACCTTGGGAAAATAGTAGACTATAGCTTTAAGGGTCAGAGACTAACGGCACGTCCCGTAATTCCCACCAGAGGAACGTTCAGCTTTAGGGAGTTAAACTTGCTGTTATTTTTTAGCTGATCCTTTCTTGGATAAAGTTATTTTTTATGATTTACTTCATGTTAAAATGGGTCAAACAGTAAAAATGTTAATGTTTCAGCCGTAAGAATTTTTTTGTCAGAAATTTCCCTGTCAACAAAAATGTTTTGTTAAAGGTGCCCTGTGTAAGAATTGAGGTGAAAATATGCTAAAAATGAGCGCGAAACAACAAAAAAATGAGAAGAAATAAGGGCAATGATGTAATTAAAAAGATGACAAGGTATAGTGCTGCAGAGATATCAACCTTATTTAGCACGCTAAATCACTTGCTGCGCACCGTCCTGTGTCATAATACTGGTTTCTGCCATGGGTGGCAACATGCGGGCAACATAACAGCCAGCCAAACAGCAGTGCATGAATAAATCGCACAGCTTGCGAGCGTACTTGAATCTGATATCAATCGTGTGGAAGGTACATTAGCTAAGAAGCTTGAAATGGCTTTGACGATAATGAACCCTAAATGAACGCACGAAACTTAACGGAAAACTGCATAATGTAATGAAACATGACAGAATGTTTAGTTATGACTAATGATATCTGATTGCTAGAAGAGGTCTTGCTAATGAAGACTGCATATCAGGCAAAATGGTTTCATACTGTGAAATTAGCATCAGGCGGGCGGCATACGTAACGTTCTAAAATTCTCGTCCCTAGTTTTACTTGCACATGAGCAGCTAAGATTACTTCATAATTAAGAACTCTGCTATAACTGTTTTGACGATGTACGGTAAAGTGATGGTCAACGAACAGTGGCGATCGACTGGCCAGCTGATTTTGGGATCAGAAACTGGTTATGGTAAAAACAGGTGTTCCGAGATATACGGCTCCTCGAATACTGAGCTGTACTGGGTGGGGATTTAGTGAATATTCATTACGGAGGTTATCATGCGCGCTAATATGAAATAAATGAGCTTCATATGCAAAAAGAGAACAGGATCGCCAACTGCTTAACTCTACACTTTCTCTCGCATCAGCTGTTGTCCAAACAGTCACCGTTCCCCGCATTAACACATCCACATCTAAAACACTTTAAAAGTACGCTGTTGTTTAACAACTGAGCTACACGAGGATATTCGGGTCCTCTCGATTCAATAGACTGTGTAAAAAGATGGACGCAGAACGCTGGTCTGAAAAGTGAAGTCCTTGTGGAAATACCATAAAATGGAATTCTATTTAATGGCCAGCAGATGGCGACGTCGGGGGTTGCAGAAAGAAGTTCAATCCTATAGAAGTCTGAGAAAATGCCCCTACTTTCCCAGATTTTTCACATTATTTTATGGTAGCTGTAGCAAGTTTCAAGTCTCCTTCGTTATATCATGATGTTCATTTTTGTAAATTATGGTCCCAAATAGACTGGGATAAAGGATAAAGCCAGAATATGCTTTAGGGGCGTGGCTATCCTCTGGTCCTTGTCCGATACGGTCAGATCCAGGGCCTCCCCAGATCTTCAATGCACGCTCTCGTCCAATAGAAATCACATCCAGTTTCAAAATGACAACATGACGCAATTCAAATTGCCAAAATCGAGGCTTCTTTTATGGTATGCTGAAACCAATGGGTGACGTCACGGTAGCTTCGCCCATCTTTTTATACAGTCTGCTCGGTTCTGTGACATAGTGTTCAGGGACCACACGCAAGAGATAGACATCCAAAAAACGTATGCCTTTAATGAAGTTCGGGTCAGAAAAACAGATGAGCAAAGGTACATAGACGGTAGGCAAAAAGTCGTAGTCAATGAACAAAGCAGAGGGTCAAACACAGGGCATCCAAACACAGGAATCGTGGTCATACAAAAAATTATTTGAAATCCAAAAAGTCAAAACAATACAAGAAGGGCTATGGCAAGAATCACAATCGGATGAAACAGTCGATGGAGAACAATACTCAATGGTATACAAGAGTCTCTGCACAAAGAAATGTTGATCAACGTTCTGACAAAGTCAGAACAGCAGTGAGGACTCTTAAATAGACGGGAGGGAAGTCACATGTTCCGCAGGGAACAGGTGAGCTGGATCAGACTAATTACAATGGGAGGAACACATGAGGGAAACCCTAACCACAAAAACTGGTGAAAGCCAAGACACGGACGGGAATGACACAAACAGCCTATGACATTTAAACAGCTCCGGTCAAGGAGTTCTAAGTGCACAGATAATGAGTGCAGGAAAGTAATTAAGCACGTGCGAGAGAACTCGCAGAAACACTGGGGGAGACAGGTAAAGCTGAGCAAGAGGCGGAGGCTAGAACGGGCGATTGCTGAGAAGGATTTAGTACTAATTAGTACTACTTTACAGATTTAAGTAGTGTGCTCGGTAGTAAGTTATTAATCTATATACATGGATTAGTTGGGTTCGTAGACTATGATACAAAACACAAACAGTAAATGAGAATTGAAGGAATATATTAAACACCAGAAATCATTTAAATCACCCGAAGCCAGTGAGCACACAGACAGGGAAGACGGACTGAACCAACTAGATAAAAAGACTGGGGTGACAAGTCCAATGGAACTGAAGAATGGACTGAACTAAAGCTTGAGAATAGCAATAACCAAAAAGAATGAATAAAAGACAAAATCATAAACCATGAACTTGAACATAAACATGAATGTAAAAATGAACCAAAACCATAGCAGGTTCACTTACCATGACTGACTGCCTTACACGCGCGTTGTACGACTACCTCCGTAATGAATATTCACTAAATCTCCACCCAGGGCAGCTCGGAATTCGAGGAGGCGTATCTCGGAACACCGGCATTAGATAGATTTACTCACGCTAATGTTGGTTCAGCATTACCGCTTAACGTTAGCTAACGTTACGCTGACGCTAGCTTGCTCAACAGCTGCGAATGGTATCTAGCTAATGAATTTATTTTGAATGAACAATGTCACGTAATTTGGACATATTTACTGGATTGGGTGAAGGTGAGTAGCTTGAAGATGTCACAGTACAGAATCACTTGACATCAACTGACGTTCGTTCATGTGTTTATATCTCAGAGTTTTGGAGTCAGAGAGACCCTATTTGGATTGCGGATAGTCAGCTATGGGGTAGTTGGAAATGTGGGGGTGAATCATGGGGGGGTAAGCTTGATTCGGCTTGATGGGAGGAGAGACTGTGCCGTTTCTCGATTGTTACGCTCGGGTAGACAAACTCACTTTCTGCAGGTATACTGCCCCCTTTTTCTTTGGAATGTGTAGAGTATGAATTAATTTTTGGCTGTCCATTACACAGGGCACCTTTAGAAAATGAATGTCAATAGGATTGATTGCAGTTTGATGAACTTAATGTGATTTTTGGTTTCAGATTTTTCTCTGAAGCACTCAAGGTTGTCTGTGGGGGGAGACTTGTAAGATTATTTTACTTCAAAACTAACCCATCAAGATCACCAACACTTTTTAGTGAAAAGCCAAATTTTGCCATTTTTTGCCTGCAAACATTTGCTTCACTGTGCACTGTGTTTGTGCACTGTGAATTTTCCATTTGTCATTTTTCAGTTCTCTGTAATATTGTTTTATTAATCTTCAGCATCACTGTCCCAGTCGATTCATTTATTTATTTTTTTCATCATGTTTTGTTTCATCAATTGCCATGGTTCTTAACCTTTTGAAGAAAGGGGCAGTGTGAATACAGGCTTTTATAACAACCAATAAGTTACACTCCTACAATCTAATGATGTAAGTGTTTTGCAAAGACTTTAGGGGTTCATTAGTTGAATCAGGTGTGTGACTGCTTGACTGGACCGAAAGCCAGCATCCACACCGGCTCTTTTTGGATAAGGTTGAGAACCACCGGTCTATTGATTGGGGCATGATAATAAGACGGAAGCAGAAAAATGGATTTTAGTCTGAGAGAAATCCATTGGAGGATCTCTGAAGTCTCATGTTAAAAGTCATAATGGAAAGGTGCAAGGTGATCGCTACGTTCAAAGAAGGATGAAACTGAAGTTTGTTTTTTGATATTATGAGTATTTTCACTGTTCAAACTATGCAATATCTGAAATATGCTCTATCGTACAAAATAAAGCTTTAATCAATCTGTGATCATTTCCATTGTGATCCAGTATTTAGGCTTGAGCTCCCTGAAAGGTGGGATTTTTATGTCTTTTTTTCAATTATTATTATTTTTGTGTCCCACTATTTGAAATACCGTCTGGAACAGAAGGATAGTTTATGGTCTGACAATCTATGTTTATACTGCTTTGCTTCCATCATGCCCTGTTATGCATTAGCTGATCCCAGTGGAAGCTGATGTGGAGGCACTCTCTAAGATGGCAATTTAGGCTACATAACACACACGGTGCAGAGAATATGTATGTTTTCACTAGTGAACAATACAGAAAAAAAATAGTGCTCCTCTGTGGACTGCAGCCCTTTTCTGGGCAGCTGACAGTTTTCTATTGTCTTGACCAATGGTGGCTGCTCAAAACAGAGGAGGCACAAAACATTCCTTTTAACCCTCCTATTATGCTCTGGGTCAATTTGACCTGACTTAATGTCCAATGTCTCTAAAAGCATAGTTAACATACTTTTATTCTGCCAGTTTTTTCTCCCCCTAACGTTATAGGTAGACCATGAATGTCACTGAAAAATATTTCAAATTCTGAACACATTTTGTAAGCATCGGTGTTGTTTGGGTCATATTGACCCCAGGATCAATCGTTACAAACCATAATTTTGATCTCGTTTTTGTAGTGTTGCCTGAGACTGAGGGCACGTTCAAATGAATTTCTCATCGATTTCATACGAGGGCCCATTAATTTTGTTATAATCATGTAAAATCGATAATTTTGGTGGAAGGGGAGGATGGGTGAGTTGTGTTTTATTTACCTGGCTATTAAAATGGTCAGTAGAAGGGCATAAGTGAGCTGAGAGGAGATTGGGTTAAACAAACATCTTATGTAGTTTTCATTGCGGGGATCAAAGTGACCTCAACCAAAAATGGCTTATTAATCTGAACATAATAGGAGGGTTAACTAATTATTAGTTGTGACCTTTTCTTTTTTTTATTATTTATTAAAATTTTGTAAATCCCATAGGTGTGGTGAATTCTCCTCTTTAAGGTAAGATGAGTTATAAAAGGCTTCATCTGGATGCGAAACTGCATTTGCTTCGAATGGTATTAAAAAACTGGATATGCATTTGATTTCCTTGTTGTAATTTAAACTATCACAGTGCACTGGTTTGATAGCAGGATGAGCTGAAAGTAAACATGGTAGTGAACAGAGTTGTGTGTCCTTTTTGCAAGGAGTACTGAATGAATAAAACATTTTTTCAATGCTGAGGGATTATTCTAATAATTGGGCAACTTGTTTATCAAGGAAAATTATGTCAAAACCAATGCTTTGTGGTTTCCTCTAATGTTTTGTGGCCTCCTCTGAATTCAGCCAAGCTGCCACCACTGGTGTTGGCTGTGTGGGTATGAGCTCACTTTACTCGCAATGCTAAATATCTTTGTGTGAAATTCTGTGGGCATATTCTGCAGTATTTAATTACACTGACATTATGCAAATCAGTAATACAAATGAAAATCTCCTGGGTTCTCTGGAAATTTTTGTTTTCATGAACAAAAAAATGTTTCATGGTATGTTTTCATACGTTTCATGGTAAACATGAATAAGTTTTAAAAAATTGAGAAAAACTAGTCATAGAATATCACTCTGCCAACAGTCGTGCAGTGGTCACAAAATTTTCTGATTCATTTCGATTTATGATGGATGGACATTTGGAAGTTAATTGAGATGAAAGATATTTTTGTTTCAATGTAACCTGCAAATTGCCATCACTGGCAAAGTGCCTTATAAGTGTTCATTCTCATAATCTGATTCTCAGTTTTGCTGTTACATTGCTAATGGAGGTTGTTCCATTTTTATAAAATGCAGTTTGTGCTTGATGTTAAGAAGAAATTGAAGCACCTATTACTAAAACCCCATAAATCACACTGGACTTGACTTGACTTGTGGGGTTTTGGTAATCAGTGCTTCAATTATACAAGAGGATTTTACATTGGACTGGTGAGCAAATGAATGTCAGTATTTGTAGAGATGGTTGCAACAGACACAGAAATACCAGTGCACACACTTTGTTCATAAGTGAACTTTCAACTTTGATTTTCAAGAGACAAAGTAAATAGCAATTGGGATGCACCAATCAGATTTTTTTGATCCTGTTATGAATACCAATACCTGCACTTTGGGTGTTGGCTGATGCTGAGCTCTGATCTGATACTAGTGCTAAGTTAATAAGTTGTTTGCTTCATGGTGTTGAAGAGACTGGGATCATTCTTTTATGTTTAAGGCATTATCAGGCTTGATATTGGTTTCCTAGATTTATAAAACAAAATATAACAAAAAGTATATAGATATAAATGTACTGAACTGTTATTTATTAAAACAATGACATCCAGCAATAGATGAGCAGCTGATTGTCAATGGTACCTGATCCAGCTCCTATGGGCTCCAAAATGATTGGCATCCCAGAGTAGCAATGCAAACAATATTTCAAAAATTCTAACAAACATATTTATCGAGCAACTAAAAAAACCACATTTGAGAAATACTGTACAATATTAATGTCCCAATAGAACCAACCAAAATCATTGACTGAATTAAAAATCAGTTTCCTCCGAATCAAGGTCTCACAATTAATGGCACAGTTGAAGATTATTGTAAATAACATCTACCAAAATTAAACCAGGAAATCCACTTAGTTAAGTTTTATCAATGTGTTAAAGGAATTATACTGGAAGGGTTGCCAGAAGAAGGTCTTTTCTGACCAGAAGACACAGAAGCAAGCACTTGGAGTTTGCCAATTTACAAAGTAAATTATGATCGGAGCAAGGTGCTTCGGTTAGATGAAACCAAATTTGCATGTTTCAGTCAGATACAGCATCAGCATGTTTGGCGTTGAGACAGAGATGCATACAAGGAGAGGCACCTCATACCCATGGTGAAATAAGATGGTGGATCAGTCATGTTTAGGGGCTGTTTTTATTCAAGAGGTCCCGAGGCACTGGTTAAGATTAATGGCATAATGAATTCTAGCAAGTATCAGGACATTTTGCCTGACAATCTGGTTGCCTCCGCCAGAAGGCTGGGACTTGGCGGTTGGTGGCCTTTCCAACAAGACAGTGACCAAAAGCAGACCTCAAGATCCACACTGATATGGTTCTGTGACAACAAAATCAATGTTCTGCAATGGCCATCTCTGTCATCAGAACTCAATCCAATTGAAAACCTGTGGGCTGAATTGAAGGCAGTTGATAAATGCAAATCCAAGAATGTGAAGGATCTTGAAAGAATCGGCTTAGAGGAATGGTCCAAACTTTGGAATGGTTCCTAAAATTTGTCAAAAATTACAGGAAAAGACTCAGTACTGTTTTCCTTTCTAGAGGTGGTTACACCAAGTACTAAATTAAGGGTGCCTATTATTATGAAACCTTGATTTTGTTGTAATTTATTTTGTACTAAATGATTGTTACGATTGTGTTTGTTTCCCACGAAACATTAATAAAGCTAATGGATTTGATCGTGTGACCACGCGACCATTCAGAGAGGGCAGGAAAGTGAAGACTGGACTAAGGTGCAAGGATGGATCTGGTCGTAGGTTTATTTATGCCTGCCGCGTTAGCAGGAGGCGTACACACAAAAGATACAAGCAAAAGACGAAAAGACGGTTCCTGAAACAGTGCAAACTATGGGAATACAAACAATGGTTTAAGATATAGCAACACTGTATTACAAATACAGACGAAACAGGAAACGACATCCCTTTAATAATAAAGTGCTGGAACAATGCAGCACTATGATCAATGGTTTAGATTTATAATAATAGTTACGCAAATACAGCTAAGACACACAGATAGGCCTGGCTTGTGGCTTTTGCGCGTGACTTGCAAAACTCTTTGCATTTATATCCGATGCTACCACTCAGTGGCAATGAGGACCAGATGATTATAGTTGACTGATGAGCGGAGGCAGGGACGCATTAAAGAACTATGGGCCCCGGGGCTACCACTTTTTCAAGCCCCCCATGAAGCCTACCATCACAATTACGCAACTGACCTGTCCCATCTGCGCAACATCAGCCCTGCTTACTTTCTATGCAATAATGCATCAACAATCACTTGTAACTGCAGTTTCAGTTCATGACTATTCCAGCACAAAATACTCTTATCAGAAAGAGGCTTACATATATTCAATAAAATTACACAAATTGCGCCACCAAAAAGAATAAAGACTGCCTATCAGAAGGACACTATACATCTCTCTGACACGTAACTCACACATTTGTCCGCTCATACATGCAAGCAAATACACGCACTACAACACCTGAGAATAAACGCCCTATCAAATAATTCTGAACAGTCACAATAAAAGGGAGCATAAATTTCCAAAAACTCATTCACAACACATACAGCTTGCCTGCATCATCTTGTCTACTCACATTATCGCAAATTGCAAAAAATACCACTTTGGAAATTTTTGAACCACCATTGCGAGAAGATCATTTTTTGACAAGCCGGTTGACGTTCCGAATTCAGCCCTTAGCAACACGCAATATCCCAGTGTTAAGCATGCTTGGACATCAGCATTAATCAGCTTTTCACCAAGCAAGTTTTTCTGCTAACAGCGATATATCCTCGTCGCCGATCAGCGATGGAAATAGTTGCCCGCACTGCCAACAGGCTCTGACTGTTTAGTGCAGTGGTTGTAAAAATCTTTGTTCCCAAGGCACATCAAAGGGCAAACCAAAATCTCAAGGCACACCTGTATTTAGATCAGCGCAAATTAGCCTCTATAATACGTGTTTTCACTCTGATCATTATGTTTTTGGTCCGAACGCCTCCAGGTGGCGCTTTGTGATGGAAAATTACCATTTTGGCCATATCTTCAGAACCATTTCTCCGATTGACCTGAAATTAAGTTCAAATGAAAGTCTATTCAAGGTCTATTCAAGGATTGGGGAATGGTAGGATTGGGAGAGTTCGGGGACATACCCCAAGCCGTCACCTCCGACGGCATAAGCCTAGTTAAGTATATTTTCTAATCTACTCATGGCAAATAAAATTTGCAAACAACCATATTACTCCTTAAAAATTATTTTTTTAAAAATTCAGGGATTCACTTTCTAAAATTACATCATACAAATTACATCAATTTTTATATAAACCTTTGTTACTATGTGTTTTATATTTAGTCTATGTAATTCAGATGTTGCGCACAGGTTTTGCATTCATGTTGAGTGTGTTTTTGGATGTATGAATATTGGGCATCCTTGTGATTTGTTAATTTCAGTTGCGAGGCTGCCACATATGACATTGTTACTTCTAATGTTGGTGGAAGGGGTTTGCCTGTGTTTCTCTACAATAGTCCGCGGCTATCTTGCAAATGCTTTTGTTGCCAATTAATTAAATATGAGTCAGAGATAAGCATTGTCCACAAAACGGAACTTCATTAATACTGTCTTTGAAAGTAATGGCTAAAATGTTTTTGTTATATCTAGATCTTGTCATAATTGCCGTCTGATCGCTATGTGTTTAGCTTTCTGCTGTAATAACGCTACGAGACCTTTACCAGCTTTGCATGGGCTTCCTTTAACTCATCACATACTACTGTGTGCCGGAGCTATGAGCACGCACACAGCCCGAAGCGCGCATCCGCAGCTCTCCCTCGCGCTTTCACTCTCACACACGCTGTCCTCTTTTTTAAACGTCTTTTTTCACTAAAATGAATGAGAAGTCGGTAGAATGAAGGTACTGTAACAGTACGTTAATTTGTTTGCAGGTAAATAACACGTAAACACTGAATTAAATTTGTTGTTCATTCTGGCTTCCTCGGTAATTTTTGTCACGGGCCGCCACTGCTAATGCTAGTGGGTTTTCTGTGTCGTTGAGGCTCATAGTTTTGAAATATCCAGTCAGCTTGGTTATTTTTCTTTTCTCAATAGCTGGGACTCCCACAGCAATTTCCCAAGTTGATTTGTGCATTTTTGAGCCCCGCTCAAAATGTGTCTTTTGTCTTAAATTTCCACACCAGGAGCAAGGTAACAGCTGTATTTGTATAGTTCAAATTCAACGACTAATTCATTGGACAGTAACGATAGGCACGCCCGTCGTCCATTAACTAATTACAGTGTCTTTTATTTATGCACAATATTAATGCACCTCGTCCCGTTCCAGGGCAGGCCCAACACAAATAACAATCAGAGCACTGTATAAGCATTATTTTTGCGTTTCTGCCGATGATTGTTTCCATCCCGATCCTCGCGATAGGCCCTTTCACGCGTCGGGCCTCAGGGCTTCAGCCCCGGTAAGCCCGTGCATTAATGCGGCCCTGAGCGGAGGTGCGGTCCAGACAGATACAGTGAAAGGACTGACATAAATTGAAATATAAATATAAACAAAAATGAATAAATTGACATGCGAATTATCAGCATACATGCACCATTACCAGTGGCGGCCCGTGACAAAAATTACCGAGGAAGCCAGAATGAACAACAAATTTAATTCAGTGTTTACGTGTTATTTTCATGCAAACAAATTAGCCTACTGTTACAGTACCTTTATTCTACCGACTTCTCATTCATTTTAGTAAAAAAAGAGGATAAAAAAGAGGACAGCCCGTGTGAGAGACAGTGAAAGCGCGAGGGAGAGTTGCGGATGCGCGCTTCGGGCTGTGCGCGTGCTCATGGCTCCGGCACACTGTAGTATGTGATGAGTTAGAGGAAGCCCATGCAAAGCTGGTAAACGTCTCGTAGCTTTATTACAGCAGAAAGCTAAACACATAGCGATCAGACGGCAATTATGACAAGATCTAGATATAACAAAAACATTTTAGCCATTGCTTTCACAGACAGTATTAATGAAGTTCCGTTTTGTGGACAATGCTTATCTCTGACTCATATTTAACTAGAAGACTCAGAGAGCGCAGAACCTCCGCCGCCAGGGGGCAGCAAAGCCAAAAGCATGGCAATTGGAACTCTGGCCCACAGAGATATAAGAAAACTAGAGTGGACGATATGTGGGCTGGACCAAAGCAGAAATGGAAGAATAGCTACGCCATCTTGGATATGTATAAATGTCCAATGAGTTGTATGAAAACAGTAGGCTAAACATGGGTGTCGACAACTTAGAGACGTGTTTTCCGTGTTCTTTTTATCTTTTCTTACCTAAAATGGACTTAGGAATAAGGAATTATAATTGAACAAAAAAATTTATTTAAAAAATGTAGATTTTTTAAATCCGGTGTATTCGATGTTTATTTAATCGGAAGACATTACAGAGATATCGGAACTTCAGCTGTTGTCCCATATGAGCGAGTTTTCGTTATTTTTGAGCACGGTTTAGGCCAGTTATACTGCATTTTCCATTGAACGTCTGTCCCGATATACATACTCAAGATGGCGGCGGCGTGCTGCCACGGAAACCATGTGATTGTCCACTCTAGTTTTCTTATATCTCTGTGCTCTGGCCCATTGGAAAGACTTGAAATCTTTAACTTTGGAGTATATCTCAGCAGTACTTTGGCCTAAATTTGCCAAAATTTATTTACCTCTTAATACCCACCTACCCTGAAAATTTCATAAAAATCCGGCCATTAGTTTTTGAGTTATCTTGTACGCAAACAAACAAACAGCACCGAAAACATAAACCTCCTCGGCGGAGGTTAATTAATTGGCAACAAAAGCATTTGCAAGATAGCCGCGGACTATTGTCGAGAAACACAGGCAAACCCCTTCCACCAACATTAGAAGTAACAATGTTATATGTGGTGTTATGGCCCCAATTTGTTATTACATTTATAACACAACAGCAACAGCAAGGGATGACAAACACAGTTTTTAAAAACTTAAACACATTTAATTCACAGACAAAGACTAACACTAACCTACACTACTGACCAAGATTAATTATGTACAAAACATAATTATTTACAATCCCTTTTCGGGGGGGGGGGGGGGGGGGGGGTGGCTTGGTGATGTCCTGGATGATGAAAATGCTCAAACACAGGCAAAGAAATCCACAAAAGAAACATCACAGGTCTTGAACAGAATGGCAGGTCTGGTCATCTTCTTGCAATTTCTCCTACTACTTTACTGTCTCAATTCTTTTCCTTATATACTCTTTTGCAGACCCCACCCACATTTAGACCTCTTTTTTTTTTCTGAGACTTGCCCCAGACATGTCCAGGACATGTCTAAACATGACTCCAGTCTGAGCTTCACAAAAAAAAAGGTAAATATTGCCATCTAGTGGCCTATATTCACATTACACCTCCATTCCAAAAGGGAAAAATTTTGACTCATAAAGGCAAAATTTTTCTTTTCAATACAAAATGGTTAAGTGAATACTTGTCTATATATACATATCATACAATATTCAAACACATGATATATATATATATACATTCAAACACGGGATAAGCAATCAGCAATTACATTGTCTGTACCCTTCACATGCTTAATTTCCAAGTCAAACTCCTGTAAAATCAAACTCCAATTCAACAATCTCCGATTCTTGTTTTTCATCTTACTCAAAAACATTAACGGATTGTGGTCAGTGTACACAATCATTGGCTTTTGTCCTGTACAAACATAAACCTCAAAGTGTTGTAAAGAAAGGACCAGAGCCAACAGTTCCTTCTCTATTGTGGAATAGTTCCTTTGGTGGCGATTGAACTTCCTGGAGAAGTATGCCACGGGATGCTCAATGTCATCAGAGTCACTTCTCTGTAGGAGCACAGATCCACAAGCTTGGTCGCTAGCATCGACCGCGATGGAGAACGGTTTGTTGAAGTCAGGAGATTTGAGCTCGGGGAAGTGACACAGCAGAGACTTCAGGTGATCGAAGGCTCTCTGGCATGCATCATCCCAGGTGAACTTTACGCCTTTCTTCAGTTGGTTAGTTAGACTGAGAGCAATCTCAGCAAAGTTCTTGCAGAACTTGCGGTAGTACCCGATCATTCCAAGGAAGCGGCGCAAAGCTTTTTTGTTGTCAGGAACTGGAAAGTCCATGATGGCTTGGACTTTAGCATTTATGGGTGCCACCTTACCCTGGCCTATGACGTAGCCAAGATAGGTGACAGTAGCACAACCAAAGTCACTCTTGCTCAGGTTAACAGTCAGGTTAGCCTGGGTCAGGCGCTGGAACAACGTCTCTACATCTTTTAGATGTTCTTCCCAGGAGTCACTCCGTGTGATCAGGTCATCGATGTACGCACCCGTGTGTGGCAATCCGGCGATTGTAGACTGTATCATCCTTTGGAACGTGGCTGGGGCATTTTTCATGCCAAAGGGTAGGACTTCATACTGGTACAATCCAGATGGTGTGGCAAAAGCAGAGATGCTCTTGGCCCTCTCAGTTAAAGGCACACACCAATAACCCTTCAATAAATCAATCTTGGTCAGAAACTTTGCTTGCCCTACACTATCAATACAATCATCAATCCTAGGTATTGGAAACACATCAGTTCTAGTTACAGCATTGACTTTGCGATAATCTGTACAGAATCTAGTACTTCCATCAGGTTTTGGAACTAGCACACAGGGTGAACTCCAATCGGAGTTGGAGGGTCTGATAATATCATGTTTTAACATGTACTCAACCTCTTTCTCAGCAATCTTTCTCTTTTCAGGATTCATCCGGTATGGATGCTGTTTTATTGGTTTGGCATCACCAACATCTACATCATGAGAGGCTATAGTAACTCTCTTTGGAACATCAGGAAACAAATCCTCATATTTCTTGATCAACCTTTCAAACTGATCTCTCTGTGAGGGTTCTAAGTGCTGGAGTTTTACATCAAGATTTTGCAACACTTCAGTGTTTGACAATTTACATGAAAGAACTTCAGCTTTAATTCTTGGTTCGTCATCTTGAAACTCCCCCTCATCTTCACACGTTTCGACCATTGGAGAATCTGAAGTGACAGCTGCAACCCTAGCATTTCTGTCATGATAAGGCTTTAGCATGTTAATATGACACAATTGTTTTGGTTTTCTCCTATCTGGAGTCTTCACAATGTAATTGAGATCATTGAGTTTTGTCAGAATTTCATAAGGACCATGAAATCTAGCCTGCAATGGATTGGACTGCAAGGGAAACAACACAAGGACCTTTTCTCCTGGTTTAAACTCACGGCTTCTAGCCTTATGATCATAACAAGTTTTCATTTTTCCCTGACTTGATTTCAAGTTCTCTTTGGCAAGGTCACAAGCTGCACGCAATCTTTCCTTGAACTTGCTAACATAGTCTAACAGACTGATTTGCGGCTCTTCCTCTTGCCATTGTTCACTCAATAATAGCAAAGGTCCTCTCACTTCATGACCAAACACTAGCTCAAATGGACTGAATCCAGTAGACTCCTGCACTGCTTCTCTAGCTGCAAACAACAGCAAATGAACCCCTTCATCCCAGTCTTTCTCATGGTCATAACAATAAGTCCTCATCATTGTCTTGAGAGTGGAATGAAACCGCTCTAAGGCACCCTGACTTTCTGGATGATAGGCACTAGAAAGAATCTGTTTTGCACCTAGTTCATACACAACCTGCTGAAACAATCCAGAAGTGAAATTGCTACCTTGGTCTGACTGAATTTCCCTGGGAAGACCAAACAACGTGAAGAACTTTATCAAAGCCTTCGAGATTGCAGTTGCCTTGATGTTACGTAGAGGTATGGCTTCGGGGAATCTGGTAGATGCACACATGATTGTCAACAAGTACTGATTTCCAGATCTAGTCTTGGGTAATGGACCAACGCAATCAACAATGACCCTAGAGAATGGCTCCCCAAATGCTGGGATAGGCTGCAATGGAGCTACAGGTGGGTCTAACTGGTGTTTTCCAACTACCTGACAAGTGTGACAGGTTTTGCAAAAGTTGGAAACGTCTTTCCGAAGCCCAGGCCAAAAGAAGTGTTTCATGATCTTATCAACAGTCTTGTTAACACCAAGATGACCTCCTAAAGGTAAACTATGAGCCATTGTTAAGATCTCATTCCTATAGACCTTCGGAACAACAATTTGCCTGACCACTGCCCAATCTGCATTGGCAGGGATATCAGGAGGGCGCCACTTCCGCATCAACACACCATCCTTGAGATAATACCCAACTGGAACTGCATCTATTTCTTTTTCAGGAAGGGCTCTCCTCTTTAGTACACC
This sequence comes from Gymnothorax reevesii, assembly GCA_029721435.1. Lineage (NCBI taxonomy): Eukaryota > Metazoa > Chordata > Actinopteri > Anguilliformes > Muraenidae > Gymnothorax > Gymnothorax reevesii. Next base: position 25,562,537 of record CM056587.1, on the reverse strand, counting down.
AATTTCAGGATCATTAGTTTGCTCCTCAATCAACCGCTTTCTGGACAGAGACAAGTCTCCAGACACATCAGAATCACCAGACCCATCCGGCTGGCTGAATAGAGAACTGATAAAAGTATCTGATAAGTCCTCAAACGGAGAAACCATAGTAGGCCAATCAGAGTCATGAGGCGAACCACCTGAGTCCTGACTATTCAATGTACTGGACGGCACCACAACATCATCTTCTTTAGCCTTCTTGGCCATAGCACGAGTCACTGCGCAAGAAGGATACAGAGATGGGTCCTCATCCCCATTTTCAGTGCTCGGCTGTGAAGTAAGATGTACAGGGGGAACTACTTTGCCCCCAGCCAGGTCATTGCCTAGCAACAGAGAAACACCCTTTATAGGTAGACTTGACATAAGTCCCACCTTTACCTGTCCTGTAACTAAATCTGACTTCAAGAATATAGAGCGCAGGGGTACAGATACAGTCCTCCCTTCAATACCTTGTACAAGTATGAAATCCCCTGAAGCGGTCTCATCACGTAACTCCAAGGAGTTCATCAACAAAAGTGACTGAGAAGCTCCGGTATCCCTTAGGATATATATGGGGACAGGAGTAGTATGCTCATTCAGAGCCACAAATCCCTCTGACACAAATGGAAGAAATTCCTCCCTCACAAAGTCAGCTGTATTAGGCTTTTTAGCCCCACAAGAAGCAGGCAATTTAGCAGATTGGTTATCTACTACAGGGGTTTCTAACCTTGTTTTCACAATGGCATTTGGTTTGGTATCCTTTTCTTTTTCTTTCTTAGCTTTAAGGAACCAACAGTTAGTTGTAACATGACCAGATTTCTTGCAATAACTGCAAACTAGACCACTTTTGTCACTGTCAGCTTTCACACTTTGATCAGACCTGTTACTGGATTTCTGAGCACCATCACCAGATTTGTCTTTGGGTGAGGAATCTTGGGTATCACCGTAACCCTTTTTCTGAAATTGGGACCATTTATTGTTACTGCTAGACTGAAATTTGGACTTATGAGTGAGAACATATTCATCTGCAAATTTGGCAGCTGATTGCAAGTTCAGTGCTTGCTTCTCATTAAGGTAGGTCTTAACATCATCCTTAACACAGTTCTTGAATTCTTCAACTAACACCATCTCTTTTAGTGAGTTGAAATCATCCTTGACCTCCATAGAAGTACACCAGCGCTCAAAGCAAACCTTCTTCTCATTAGCAAATTCCACATAAGTCTGATTTTCAGATCTCTTCAGACCTCTGAATTTCTGTCGGTAAGCCTCTGGAACCAACTCATAAGCTCTCAAAATAACCTTTTTGACAACCTCATAATCAGAGGAATCATCTGCAGACAAAGCCGAATAGGCTTGTTGAGCTTTACCCTTGAGGACAGTTTGCAACATCAGAGGCCAGTGTTCCTTTGGCCACTGGCAACTCTTTGCTACCTTTTCAAAACACTGGAAATAGTTGTCAACATCCTTTTCTGAAAATGGAGGCACCAGTTTTACCTCCTGACTGGCACAAAATTTATTTTTAGTTTCAATTTTAATTTTTAGTTTCTCCATTTGGAGTCTTTCTTCTCTATCCAACTTCTCTAATTCAAAATCTCTCTGTCTCTGTCTCTCTCTTTCTGCTCTTTCCTCTTTCTCTCAAATTCTCTTTGTTTTTCTTCTCTTGCTAATTCTAACTCAAACTGCCTTTGTTTTTCTTTTTCTTCCCTTTCAATCTCTAGCATTTTTAATTTAAGTTCCATTTCTATATTTGGATTTTCCACTGGAAACTGTTCCAGATCTCCTGGTGCAAACACATTTTCATCAATGTAATATTCAACTATCTCTCTGGCCAGTCTTGCTTTTCGCATGGCTGGTTTTACCTCTGTCAGCTCCAACTGTCTGCAAATTTCTAGCAGTTCTGTCTTTTTAAAAGACTTCAAAACCCCTACGGTTGGTGATGCCAAGAAATCATCCATTGCTGTTGTCAATATATATCTAGGAAAATTCACAAAAACAATTTCACAATTTGGAATGTTAGATTTTCAATAAATGACTCACAAAATGGTCTATCCCGGACCTTGAGCCCCCAATTTGTTATGGCCCCAATTTGTTATTACATTTATAACACAACAGTAACAGCAAGGGATGACAAACACAGTTTTTAAAAACTTAAACACATTTAATTCACAGACAAAGACTAACACTAACCTACACTACTGACCAAGATTAATTATGTACAAAACATAAATATTTACAATCCCTTTTCGGGGGGGGGGGGGTGGCTTGGTGATGTCCTGGATGATGAAAATGCTCAAACACAGGCAAAGAAATCCACAAAAGAAACATCGCAGGTCTTGAACAGAATGGCAGGTCTGGTCATCTTCTTGCAATTTCTCCTACTACTTTACTGTCTCAATTCTTTTCCTTATATACTCTTTTGCAGACCCCACCCACATTTAGACCTCTTTTTTTTTAATTTTCTGAGACTTGCCCCAGACATGTCCAGGACATGTCTAAACATGACTCCAGTCTGAGCTTCACAAAAAAAAAGGTAAATACTGCCATCTAGTGGCCTATATTCACATTACAGTGGCAGCCTCGCAACTGAAATTAACAAATCACAAGGATGTCCAATATTCATACTTTTGTACATCCAAAAACACACTCAACATGAATGCAATACCCGTGCGCAATGTCTGAATTACATAAACTAAATATAAAACACATAGTTACAAAGGTTTATAAAAAAATTGATATCAACTGTGCTGCAGCACTATCAACTGTAAACCTTACAGCTGTCAGCCAATAGTGCAGCTGATGTCAGCGGACGTAAATGCAGTCTCGGTAAGGATTGAGAGTATACAAAAACAGTATAGCTTAGCCATCATGCTCTGAAATCCACTAGACACGACAAGAATAATAAAGAATGTCATGGCCCCAATTTGTTATTACATTTACAACACTACAGCAACAGCAACAGCAAGGGATGACAGACACAGTTTTTAAAACTTATACACATTTAATTAACAAAGACAACAACTAACAATAATGACTAATTTAATATCTACAACTAATGACCAAGACTGATTTCCAAAAAACAGAAATTATTTGCAGTCCCTTTTGTAGGTTGCTTGGTGATGTCCTGGGAGAGGTTATAAGAACCATTCTAATTCAACCCTATTGTCATATTTATCAATATTCTCTGGCTGAACAAGGATTCCCAACTCAGCTCGCTGGAGGGCAGCACTGTGGACATCCGACTCCCTGGAGATGAAGGGGAGTCTGTGGACGTGGTACTGGAAGAGGCAGAGGAGCCTGATGATTGTTTCACTGAAGGTATACCATCTTGCACATGAGCAGAAAACTCCTTTTGGCATTAATAAGAGATCAATGCAATAAGACGTGTCGACCAGAGAATTGGAAATTTTCATTCTCGCTGGTATCTGGATATCCCAGTGGTTACCATAAGTATTGCAAGTAATTTAAGCCTGTGGTGCCAAAAAGCACATTTCGCTATTGAAGCCCATTCTATGACTTGACAGGTAGCAAAGTTATTTTGTATTTGACTATACCCAGGGCTGGACTGGGACAAAACGGCCAATCACATTTAAGGATGGGAAGCACCCATTTTTTTTTTTATATACTGTGTATATATATATATATATATATATATATATATATATATATATGCATGTATGTACAGCGCCGTCCATAATTATTGGCACCCCTGGTTAAGATGTGTATAAAGCCTTAAAATAAATTCAATTTTTATTGCAGAGGCATACTCTCACACTAAAAATCGTGGAAAAATGTAACCTTCAATTCTAGTGAATTTTAAGGCGAAAAAAATCCCTGACTAAATAATAATTGTTTTTTATAAATTCACCTGTTTTACAATTATTGGCACCTCTAACAGGTCCTAGGGATTAAATGTAATTGAAGTATTTCTGTAATTTCTACAATAGTTTACAAAGTTGATCAGAGTATCTAGGAACATTTAATTAGTAAATCATCACTTCCTGTTTCCCTGGGGTATAAATATGACGTGACACAAAGGCCATTTCTCTTATCCACTCTTCAACATGGGAAAGACAAAGGAACACACCATTCAAGTAAGGCAGATGTGTGTTGACCTTCACAAGTCAGGCAATAAAGAAGTCAGGCTACAAGAAAATAGCCACTCACCTGCACCTGCCCATATCTACTGTCAGAGGAATTATTAAGAAGTTTAAAACAACTGGAACAGAGGTAAACAAGCCTGGACAAGGACGCAAGGTTATTTTGCCACCACACACAGTGAGGAGGATGGTAGGAGAAATAAAAAGTTCTCCAAAGCTCACTGTTAAAGAATTGCAACAAATGGTAGCATCTTGGGGTCACAAAGTCTCCAAAACAACCATCAGGCGCTATCTACATGCCAACAAGCTGCTTGAGAGGCAGGCACGGAAAAAACCTTTTCTCACTCACAATCATAAACGCAAACGTCTGGAGTTCGCTAAGCAGTACTGGGACTTCAACTGGGACAATTTGCTTTGGTCAGATGAAATCAAGATAGAGCTTTTTGGCAACAAACACTCTAAGTGGGTCTGGCAGAACAGGAAAGATGAGTATGCAGAAAAGCACCTCATGCCCACTGTGAAGTATGGGGGAGGGTCAGTGATGCTGTGGGCCTGTTTCTCTTCCAGAGGCCCTGGAAACCTTGTTAGGGTGCATGGCATCATGAGCACTATGAAATACCAGGAAATTTTAAATCGAAATCTGGTGGCCACTACTCAAAAGCTGAAGATGGGTCGTCACTGGGTCTTTCAGCAAGATAATGACCCTAAACATGTGGCCAAATCTACACAGAAATGGTTCACCAGACACAGAATCAAGCCATGGCCATCTCAGTCCCCAGACCTCAACCCCCTTGAAAACCTGTGGAGTGAGCTGAAGAGGAGAGTGCAGAGGACCCAGGTCTCTGGATGATTTAGAAAGATTGTGCAAAAAGGAATGGTCGAAGATCCCTCTTTCTGTATTCTCCCATCTTGTGAAAAATTATAGGAGAAGTGCTGTTGTCTTGGCAAAAGGGGGTTGAAGTATTAACATCAGGGGTGCTAATAATTGTGGCACACATAATTTGATGTAAAAGAATTATTTCTTAATGTGGGATTTCTTCCCACTGCATAAATTAACTTGAATTAAAGGTTGGATTTTCCTCTTTTTTTCATTGTGGTCCAATATTATTGAGAAAAAAACTGAATTTATTAGAAGCTAAAGAACACATCTCAAAAAAAAGTTGCACACTCAAATATTTAGTTGGAACCCCTGTGGCTTTGAATATAGTGCATATTCGTCTTGTCATTACTTTGACAACTATATGCAATGCCAGAACATTTATTTTTGATCAGAAATGCTACAATATTTGGGCGAGATCTTCTTATCTCGATATAATAGTTGAACCACTCGGTAGTCTTTCTTCAGCACATCCCAATAACTTTTCATGTGCTTAAGGTCAGGACTTGGTGGTGGCAAATTTGTTTGTGAAAATGATTCGTCATACTTGTTTTTGTCTTTTATGGTTTTCTTTGCTAAATACAGGCCAATAACTTGCCCATTCTGAAATACTGCAACATCTTTTCAACCATCAGGGGATGTGTCTTCCAACATGATATTTTAAGAAATGAGTCGCGACGCGCTTCATCAATCAGGGTTAAAATGATTATTGCCAGCTGAAACATATTAATAACCACAATAATGATCCAATTATAGAATTTGTTCATTAATTTCCAAATGGTGACTTTTTTTTTTGGCCGGGCAGTGTATATACACACAGTACTGTGAAAAAGTATTTGCCCCCTTCCTTATTTGTCACACTATATTGTCACACTTAAATGTTTCAGATCATCAAACGAATTTTAATATTACACAAAGATAACCCGAGTAAATACAAAATGCAGTTTTTAAATGATGATTTCATTTATTGAGAGGAAAAAGCTATCCAAACCTACCTACCTATGTGAAAAAGTATTTGCCCTCTTACCCTAATATTTGGTTGTGCCACCCTCGGCGATAACAATTGCAATCAAGCGTTTGCGATAACTGGCAAAGAGTCTTTCACATTGCTGTGGAGGAATTTCGGCCCACTCTTCTTTGCAAAATTGCTGTAATTTAGCCAAATTGGAGGGTTTTCGAACATGAATGGCCCGTTTAATGTCATGCCACAGCATCTCAAACGGATACAAGTCCGGACTTTGACTAGCCACTCCAAAACCTTCATTTTGGTTTTTTTTTAAGCCATTCAGTGTTTTTTTTATTTTTTATTATTCAAACACGCAAATCGTACTGAGACAATCACCAGGGGGTGACTTACTTTCAAGGACAAATTTTCATAATATCATATCACATAAATATATTAAAAAGAGCAAATAAATTCAAAGTTTTACAAGCTTTCTCATTTGTCAAATGTCTAATGGTCCTAATATATTGCTTGACTTCATTTTCAAAAATGCAGAAGAATGGGTTTTGATTAGGGTAACGACATTTGTGAATAACGACATGAAAAGATTAATAGTATCAAATTGCTTTTTTTTTTACAGAAGGATGATTAAAGAAGCCAAACAATATATGTTCAAAACAAAAAGAAAATTGTGGTACAATACAATTAGAAATTAAATTACAGATATCTTTCCATAGTTTAGTGGAGAATGGGCAATTCCAAAATAAACAAGTATTTGACACTAACGTGTCTTTGTCCCCCGCCACAAAATGTGAAATTGTGTCAAAATGAACAATTTCTCGGTGTGACCTTGTGAATGGTGCGAAGGTCACCGAAATGGACTGGCGCCAGGGTATCACCCTAATACATGTTGACATAACATTTGAAGTAAATCTGTCGATTCGTTCTTGAGATATGTCGGTGACAAGGCTATCAGTGTGAAAATCCACAATCTCTCGGTGTGACCTTGAGAATGGCGCAAAGTTCACCAAAATTGACTGGCACCGGGGTATCACACTAATACATGTTGACATAAGATTTGAAGTAAATCCGTTGAATTGTTCTTGAGATATGTCGCTGAAAAGGCTATCAGTGTGAAAATCCACAATCTCTCGGTGTGACCTTGATAATGGCGCGAAGGTCACCGAAATCGACTGGCGCCGGGGTATCACCCTAATACATGTTGACATGAAATTTGAAGGAAATCCGTCGATTCGTTCTTGAGATATGTCGGTGACAAGGCTATCAGTGCGAAAATCCATAATCTCTCGATGTGACCTTGAGAATGGCGCAAAGGTCACCAAAATTGACTGGCACCGGGGTATCACACTAATACATGTTGACATATGATTTGAAGGAAATCCGTTGATTCGTTCTTGAGATATGTCGCTGACAAGGCTATCAGTGTGAAAATCCACAATCTCTCGGTGTGACCTTGAGAATGGTGCGAAGGTCACCGAAATCGACTGGCCCCGGGGTATCACACTAATACATGTTGACTTGAAATTTGAAGGAAATCCGTCAATTCGTTTCTGAGATATCTCGCTGACAAGGCTATCAGTGTGAAAATCCACAATCTCTCGGTGTGACCTTGAGAATGGCGCAAAGGTCACCGAAATTGACTGACGCCGGGGTATCAAACTAATACATGTTGACATAAGATTTGAAGTAAATCCGTTGATTCGTTCTTGAGATATGTCGCTGACAAGGCTATCAGTGTGAAAATCCAAAATCTCTCGGTGTGACCTTGAGAACGGCGCGAAGGTCACCAAAATCGACTGCTGCTGGGGTATCACCCTAATACATGTTGACATGAAATTTGAAGGAAATCCGTCAATTTGTTTTTGAGATATCTCGCTGACAAGGCTATCAGTGTGAAAATCCACAATCTCGCGGTGTGACCTTGAGAATAGCGCGAAGGTCACCGAAATTGACTGGCGCCAGGGTATCACACTAATACATGTTGACATAAGATTTGAAGTAAATCCCTTGATTCGTTCTTGAGATATCTCGCTGACAAGGCTATCAGTGTGAAAATCCACAATCTCTCGTGTGACCTTGAGAATAGCGCGAAGGTCACCGAAATTGACTGGGGCCGGGGTATCAACCTAATACATGTTAACATGAAATTTGAAGTGAATCTGTTGATTCGTTCTAGAGATATCTCATTGACAAGGCTATCAGTGTGAAAATGCACAATCTCTCGGTGTGACCTTGAGAATGGCGCGAAGGTCACCGAAATCAACTGGCGCCGGGGTATCATCCTAATACATGTTGACATGAAATTTGAAGAAAATCCGTCAATTCGTTCTTGAGATATCACGCTGACAAGGATTTGGGACGTACGGTCGTGAATACTATGTCTCGGTCGTCATCTTGAGCGGAGTCCAGCCATTCAGAGGTGGACTTGCTGTTGCGTTTCACATCATTGTCCTGCTGCATAACCCAAGCGCGCAAGTCACAAACTGAGGTCACAAACTGATGGTTGGACATTCTCCTTCAGGATTTTCTGGGAGAGAAAAATAGAGATGCTTTCATGAATTATGACAAGTCATCTAGGCCCTGAAGCAGCAAAGCAGCCCCAGACCATCATACTACCATCACTATGTTTGACGTGGTATGATGTTCTTTTTATGAAATGCTGAGTTAGTTTTACACCAGATGTAATGGGACGCACACCTTCCAAAAAGTTCAACTTTTGTCTTGTCAGTCCAAAGAATATTTTCCCAACAGTCTTTGGAATCATCAGATAGTTTTTTAGAGATGAACCTTTGTGTTCTTTTTGGTCAGCAGTTGTTTTCACCTTGGAACTCTCCTATGGATGCCATTTTTGCCCAGTCTCTTTCTTATTGTTAAAATCATGAACACTGACTTCAGCTGAGGCAAGTGAGGCCTGCAGTTCTTTAGATGTTGGATGTGCTCTTGGAGTAATTTTGGTGGCTGGCCACTCCTGGGAAGGTTCACCACCGTTCCAAGTTTTCTCCATTTGTCGATAATGGCTCCCACCATGGTTCAACGAAAGTCCCAAAGCTTTAGAAATGGCTTTGTAACCCTTTCCAGACTAATAGATGTCAATGACTATGTTTCTCATCTGTTCTTGAGTTTCTTCAGATCACAGCATGATGTGTTGCTTTTTTAGATCTTTTTGCCTACTTCACTTTTTCAGACAGGTTCTATAAGTGATTTCTTGATTCAACAGGTGTGGCAGTAATCAGGCCTTGGTATGGCCAGTGAAATTGAACAAAAAAATGTGGTTAGTCACAGTTAAGTCATAATTTAACAAGGAAATTACTTTTTCAAATAGGGCCAGGTAGGTTTGGGCGGCTTTGTTCCCTTAATAAATGAAACTGCATTTTCAATTTACTCGGGTCCGAAAAATATGCAAAAAAAATAAGAAAAGTGGAAAGTGTTGTTTAAATGGATAAAATTCAAACTTCCCAAACATCCTAACGTTGCAGCATCAGAATTTATTTTAGATATGCCTAAATTTCACAGATCTGTTAAATTTTGGATTAATTTCAGGTTGTGTGCAGAGATACAAGTGTTGTCAAGTGGACGTAGAGCAAGGGCGGTGGAAAGTCTGGTGGAACTTGAGGAGGACATGCTTCAGGATCGTGGAGCATAACTGGTTTGAGAGCTTCATCATCTTCATGATACTCTTGAGCAGCGGAGCTCTGGTAAGTGAAGTAGTGCATTTCTGAAGGTGCTGGCTACGTACTGGAATGGTTCCCTACGTACAATTCAGTTCAGATGGGTTTCAAATTACGTTGATTTAATCAATAAATTCTCAAATCCGTGAGTTTTCAGGGTTCTGCAGCACACTCCTACCAACACGCAATAGTAAGAGCGCACTCTTGGGCATTCCCTCTCAACTGAGCCAGCAAGCTTCTGTTCTCGTGTCACATTTTGGCATGCCTCTCAAATCACCCCTGGTTGCAGCAAAGGCACCGTTCAATTTGTTTAAGAAAGCCAAGAATTTAAAAAGCTGCCGGATAGCTCACTCGGTTAAGGCACTGCACTGCAGTGCAGAGGTGACTATCACGTCGCGGGTTCGAGCCCCGGCGTACCCACCGGCAGGGGTCGGCAGCTTTTTCAGAGTAGCGCACAATTGGCCATCGCGCCACAGCAGGGATACTCACTCTTATCCAGAATGAGCCGCAGTGGGTGCAGGCTTTCATTCTAACCATGCAGTTACACACCTGATTCTACTTATCAAGGGACTATGGCAAAAGCTTTAAGGGTTGATTAGTAGAATCAGGTGTGCGACAGGTTGGATAGAGTGAAAGCTCGCTCCCACTGTGGCTCATTCTGGAAAAGAGTGAGTATCCCTGCGCTACAGGGTTCCAAATTGGGAAGGGACTGCCGGATTTGGGGATATAATAGTAGCTTTGTTCGTTGCTCCAGCGCCTCCTGCTGGCCAGACGGGCGGTCGTCAGGAAGACTCTGGGTTTTTTCATGTCCGGGTATCCTCCGCCCTCGTTCTGAACTTACGAGGAATCAACCAATGAGTGTATAAGAATCACTGGCTGACGGGCACGTGCTTCGGAGGAGTCGTGAACTGTCTTCACTATCTTGAGTTTGCAGCAAGGGGTCGCATACGAGTAAGCTTTGTACATAGTTCACCAATTGGGCATTCCAGATTCGGGTGGGATTGGAGATGCTAAATTATTTAAAAAAAAAAAAAAAGCCAAGAATTTAAAAGTTTTGATGCAATTTACTGCTTGTCTCTTTCATGAACGGTTCCAAAAGTGATTCATGTTTTGTAGAATTGATGCTACGCTTATCTTTTAAGGTGACAGTATTCATTCCAATATTCAAATCCCCAGTTTCAGTTTAGTGTATTTGCCTTTATCAGCTTTAGCAAATCCACAATAATGAATATTATTCACTAATTTAATAATAATATTCCAGCACGAGTCATGGCACTCTACCTGTGGGTTTGTACAGGCATTTGAAGATATCAACATTGCACAGAAGCCAACTCTTCAACGAATCCTGGAGTATGCAGACAAGGTTTTCACCTTCATCTTCATCCTGGAGATGCTGCTGAAATGGGTTGCCTATGGATATGCCAAATATTTCACCAATGCTTGGTGTTGGCTGGACTTCCTGATTGTTGATGTATGTAGCTCCAGTTCTGTTTCAAAAGTTGATTTTTTTAATAGTCAGCATTGCATGTGGAATAGCATTAAATTCACAATTTATCATTTGTTGAACACTCAGTATATACTTGATAAAATATTTATTTGTATAGTATTTTTAGTCCTATATTTTCTTTGCTGAAATTCCGCTGTAGTGGGCAGAGCTTGTCTGAGACATATGCATGGAGGAGTGTGGCAATGCCCAGAAAAGGCTTTTATTTAATAAATAGATTAATAAATTAATAAAGAAATAAACTACAAGCACGTGGAGAGCGCAATGGATGTTAGTGGTTTTTTGGCCGGTGTAAAAGGGGCTTCATATTTGACGGATAGCTAGCTAGGTTTCTCGTTAGCCATGCATCATGACTTCGCCCGAAATTCACCATGTAAGCTGTGCCTTGTTAACAAAATCTAACAGCAACGTTACACTCTCTGTTCTGTAACATTGCACAAATCAAAAGACTGGCAAATATGTGGTAAACAATAGATATTCCTGTGTTTGGCAGTCTGGTTGTGGCATCCATGACATTGCTTACAGTACAGTCGCCATTAAAACCAAAGAAAGCGTCGTAAATCCTGCAATAGGGGGGCATCAGGCTGTCGGTAGAACTGGGAAATCTCTTTGTGAGCTGTGCGGCAGGACCGGCGTCTTGACGCGCATGAAAAAGAAGACCTCCCACCGCCTACCGCGCTGGCGATAGCTGGGCGATAGCCCCTTAGCCGGGTGTTTGTTTAATCATAACTGAGCCACGAGGGCATTCGCGATATTGATTAGAAATTGCTCACGCACCTTGTGGATCAATTAGTTTTCTTCAGTCATTAGGAATAAAGCCTTGCACAGTCATTTTTCAGTGGCACGTTCTTTGACTGGTTTCGCAAATAATTTCCAAATAATTTCCGTTTCGCAAACGGCGCCCTTTGTCAGGCCGAACTTATGATATTCTTTGTTTATTGGCTTAAGTTCTTGCCCCAGGCCACAAAGAAACAGACGCATGTATTTTCCACCAATTTTAGCCCGCATTACTCTATAGGGGATATCACAATAATTGGTCAAATTTATGGCTAATTGTTCCGCGTGTCGACATTGTTTCAGCTGGAATCCGCGTGCGCTGGCCTCAGTTCAAGACGATTTGTACATCCATTGATATTCAACTGCTATCAGCGACTATGGTTGATTCTATTCTTTCCAATTCAAGCAGTACATGCCAAGTATACATTAAAATTATCAGGATGAGACTACAAGTTCAGATTAACACAGGACATGAGTAATGATCAGCCCGTTGAGCCACAATTATGGCGGGGGGAAAAATGTTTTATTTCACATTTACTACATTAAACTTTAATAAAATTCTTTCAGAAAAATAAACAAGAATAAACATTTCTCATAAATTACAAGTTTGAAAACATACAAAATAGTGTTTGTGGAACTAGTCAAATGACAAGCAGTCACTCTAATGGGTGTTGATGAAAAAGTATCAAGAGTACGAAATTGGGATTTATCTGGTCAAATATACGATAATTTCCAATCATAATGACACCAATAACGTGATAAATCCCGGGAATAGGCCTATATGTGTTTAAAGGCCACACTGCACAGTTTGCCTTATCACAAGCGTTGATTTGGTACTGCTGCAACGGCAAGCAACAGTTATCGGGCATTTATTTCTCTATGAAGCCGAATATCTCGAAACGATAGTTTAGAGTTAAATCCACAATAATTTACTGTTCCAGCAGTGTCAGACCCCTGGCTGACAGCGAAGTCGGTTTCCCGCAAATAAAGTTTGATTTCTGCTAATTGCGGAATCGGTCAAATTGCGGAACCGGTCAACCCACTGTATATCGAAGATCACTCGCACCCCGTCTCAGTGAAATTCATTTAGCCTACAGAAAGAACTTGAATGTTTTTCAATTTATATACTGTTTCATTTTAAAATGCTAATTGGCAATTTTTAACCAATTTTCCATGACAAAATGTTTTGCATCGTCTGTATTTGTTTTAATGATTGGTCATAACCATTCAGATGTTCAAATATAATGTTCGCAAAGCTTGCGAACATTTTAGGAACTAGAAAAGAATTGAGTACAATATAAATTTAGTTTGACCATAACGACTCTTGAAAAAAAAAAAAAAACAAGCAAAATAAACTATTTGCGGAACCTTACACAGGTTGTTTTAGTAAGCTTATTATATATGTATCAATAAGGAAAACGCAATTTTAAAAAAAAGTTCTGCTCAATATCTTATCTCTAAAGGACAATAACGTAAACGTCTCTTAAAACTGAATGGCTCTTTCGTAAACTGAATTCACTGAATTAAAAGCGGATACACCTGGCACTGATTCAATACAGCCCAGTTCTTGTCATCTCTATTTATTACTCATTGTCACCCTAATAATCCCCTCACGATCATTGTAGCCTATTAAAGAATTAATGACCTGCTCAGCACGTAGCAGAAATTTTTACCCCTCAGCCCTCAAGGCTGACGGGGTATTGCTATCCTTTGTGCGGTTGGGCGGGCGGTCGGGCGGGCAAGCGTCTCCAAAAACTTTGACTTTGGGCTGAGGGATATTCCGTGCATTGCACGCCTATTTTCTATAAAATGCCCAACCATAAACATTACATTCACAAATTTGGAACCTATCACGATACGACGCATTTCCCCACAGTTTAGGACGAAGGTTGATTCCTTGGCGAGAGACAACCTCTCACCTCTGCAGGTCTGAAAACGAGATGGCAGTATGGACCTTTTTTTTTGTTATGCCCAGTCTGGAGCTAGGTTTGGGCATGTCCTGGGAATGTCTAAGAGGGGAAGGTCCCAGAGGGGGGAAAAAAAAATAAACTCTACATGTGGGAGGGGGCTGCAAAAGAGTATACAAGGAGAAAAATTGAAAGAGTGAAGTGGTAGGAGAAATTACAAGGAAAAGGATACATTTGATCAGACCTGTCACTTTTTTTCAAGACCTGTGAAGCTTTTAAGGGATTTTTGCCTGTGTTGGAGCATTTTTCTCACCCGGAACATCACCAAGCAACCCCATCTCAAGGGACTGTAAATATTTTTTTCTTGTATATTATCAATCTTGGTCAGTAGTATAAATTGTAGGTAAGTGTTGGTCTTAGTTGAATTAAATCTTTTTTAGTTTTAAAATTTTGTCTGTCATCCCTTGCTGTCGTAAATGTCATAACAAATTGGGGCCAGAGCACCTTCAAGAATATAATTTCTTATATTACGCCGTCGAATTTATCATAATATTTTTTCTTCTTGTTCATGCTAGGCTTTTAAAACAGAGAATCAGCCACACGCTTTCCAGAGGTTGCATAAGCTCTCACTTCCATTTTCACTGCAAGAGAAAATAAAAAGATGTTAAAATACATAACAGCAAACACAAATATTATTCTAACAGTCAAAATGCCCTCAATTCTATAACTTACACGCGGTACTACAATCAGTTCAGCGGAGCCACATGTGGTTATTCCTGGCGGTAAATTGTCCTGTGATACGGCTCATTGGTCAGCAGTGTGCAGTACCGCATTATGGCGCGTTAGATCGTGGTTAGAAATGGGTCAGAAGGCCGAAATGTTCAAGGTAACCGGGCGTTAACTAGTGCCTTCTCTTTGGTTATAACAGCGACAGTACTGTAGAAAGGAGTTCGGCATTGGCAATCGATTGCTCTTTGAGTGGCATAAATCGTCATCAGGTTCCCAGATGTGTGGCAGTGATGACTCTGAATTACAGGTTTCAAATTTAAAGTGCAGGATTGACTTAAAAGTGCAGATTTGAATATTAATTAAATTTTTTGAATTCAAATTGTGCGATTCAATCGCATATAGTGCCCATCAAATTCAAACTGAGCAATTCAAATTCAAATATCAATAATTCAAATTCAATTTCTAGTGGTACAAATTGCTGCCCATACTTCTGCCCTTGTCTGCGAGTGCTAGAAATATCACCATTTCTCAAACTCATTGCTGTGTTGTAGAAACAGTGGAAACGAGGCACTTTTGAGGAAACATCATTCCATGTGTCCTTCTTTGCCAGAAATATCAGGTCCAAATTTCCGATTTATTATTACTATCCTCTCACTAGTTGACAAAGTTGTTACCAAAGTTCTTGAGTTCTGTTCGCTTTTCTTTTGTGTTTGCTTGGTACATTTGATTACAAAGGCCTGCAAAGAAGCCAAATATTTTAAGAAAAGTTTTTATAAGGGAGACATCATTCACATGCGCACAGCGGTGGACATTACCTTATGATAAATCAATAGGTTTGACTGGCAGTTGTCAGCAACGGACTATGATTGACCAATATGACCAATCTCTGTCGATGCTCAGTCTGATATCCATGTGTAAGTGCTGTTTGTGAAGTGACAGAATAATGCTCATCCAGGTGTAACGTTATAATCCACCAATAAATAGCAGCTCAGCAATAAAAGGGCTTTAGAACTGTGCATTTCACCTTTGGCTTGCAGTCTGAACCAGCAAAATTCTCTGAGATGAGCAATTAGAAAGAGTGAAAGCGATAAGTAAATTATATAAAATTTCACAAGTCAAAAACTGTTTTGGGTTCTCTTAACATCTCTGCGGGTCTCTGTTCAGCTGCATGGAAACTTGATAACATTAGTTTGCTAACTTTAGAAAACTAAAACGCTGGCATTTATATGTTCAGTAGGTGCTGTTCATTGGTAAATAACAATGTCACTCCAGGACGAACATCATTTTGTTGATTGCAGAACAACAGCTACACATTAATATCACATTGTGTCACTGGATAAGCTTGTTGGTGAAACACATCATTCTTAAATCTGAAGGAAGAGTTGCTCCTAGAAGTTTTCTGAATCATTTTTATGAGCCAACAGAAACTTTTTATGCCATGAGGTCTCAATGTGCGAATATCCCCAGTGAATATGGCCCATTTTATTTTTGTTCTTTGGTGTCGATTTTACTATTTTTTAGCTTTTCATTAATAATTCATTAATCTATTTTTACTGATTTATAATTTGCCACTTTTATGCTGCTGGGTGGCACTTCACCTTGGCTCTTGAAAGCTGTGGCGTAAATAAACTACTATCTTACAAGATTAAGTCGGAGAATCCATTCCCTGATCTGCAATCATAAAACTTCTGTTAATCAGGCTTGAAGCATTGCTTAGAAAAGCTACATTCAGCATGTATAACACCTTATCGGAAGCTTGTATAGATGGTTTCATGGCATCAGATCACATCACAAGATAGTTGAGCGTGATGCTGAGGCCTGGTTATGTCATCCTTTATAACGTTTGAGCATTATCCAAGTGAAATTGCTAGTGATGCCACATTTTCTCATTGGACATTATATCACACTCATCAATGCATTATATATACTCAGCAAAGCCCTACTGAGTAACCCCTCCTGTAAAAGTGTGAAACCTCCGTTCACCGTTTCTGTCCTCCACAGGTCTCGCTGGTCAGCTTGATAGCCAATGCCATTGGATACTCCGAACTGGGCCCAATTAAGTCACTGAGAACTCTGCGTGCCCTCCGGCCATTGAGAGCACTCTCACGGTTCGAAGGAATGAGGGTAGGAGCCACCAAATAAGTCTTCATTACGGGCCATTCTAACTGCAGGCGGTAGACGGCTGGGCGAAAAGCAGATGACAGATGCCAACGAGACGGCGACAGCGATATGGCAGAAAATGGCTAATGGCTGCGGGAACTGTCCACTGCAATGAAATTAATTAAAATTTTTACTGCCTTCTGTCATTGTGGGGTCACTTGTGAAGTGGTTAATTTTTCAGAACAACAGGGGTGGCACAGTGGTACAGTCTGTTAGCACTGTTGCCTCACGGCAAGAAGGTTGTGGTTTGAATCCAGCCTGGGACCTCTCTGTGCAGAGCAGTGGCGGGCGGTGAACATATAACTGGGGGGGGGGGGGCGGAAAACATCCCTTGAAACGGATGAGATTAGCGGCCCGATTTAAATCATCATTCTTGGTCAACATGTTAGTTTCCCTTATGATGAAATGTTTAGGCGAGTGAATAATAAATTCTATAAAATGTTTAATTCACATGCCTTAATAGGCAAGTCTTCGCGAAAAAACCACTGTGGATTTTCCGCGTTAAATTTTGTCACATCCTAAGCAAGTCGTCAAACCTGTGCGTAATGATTGCTCAACTGAAAAAGATTGAAATGCGCTCTTTTTTGCGTCCAACTGATGCTTTTGATTTCTCGTCTTAATGAAGACAATTGGCTGCACCTGAGAGTGGAGAGTTCAAGTGTCTTTTACCAGGGAAATTGACTGAAAACAGATCAAGACTAATAAGCAGTTTAAAGACATGTTTATCGCCCTCCTTGTTCTCTGTCCACCACCCGCCACTGGTGCAGAGTTTGCATGGTCTCCCTATGTTGGTGAGATTATCCAGCAGTTTCTTTGCGCAGTCCAAAATCATGCATGTCATACAAACTGAGACTCAAAAATCCCCTGTTAATATGAGAGTGAGAGTGAATGTGGTGTATGCCCTGCGATGGATTGGCGAGCTGTCCAGGATTTATCCCTGCCTTTCCCCCATAGTCAGCTTGGATAGGCTTCAGCTCCCCTAGGACCTTGTGAGGAAGATAATGGACAGATGTGTGCATAAAGTGTGCAAAACACTGCTTTTCTACATTATGCGGACCATTAATATTAGCACAAACATGAACAATGCAACCACATTATGTCACTGCTGAGGTTTTCGTACCATAAACAACGTCTTTGCAGGTTCCCAGTCTATTGTCCAGCCGTCTCCCGCACGCATTGAGAATGGCCCATTTCTGTACTTCATGTTTTGCCATATTTACTGCCCACTCTCAACTGCTATGTACTTCCCATGAGAATGCAATCTTTCAGGCGTGCCATGACCCCTTCGGTTGCAATTACTAATGTAGATCAAGGTTTTAAAACTGCTACACACCCCTCTAACCCTAAGTGTTTTTTTTTTTTTTTTTTTGCTTGTGCTTACAGTATCTGCATGCATTCAGATACTCTCATGTCTCCCAGGGCCTCTTCTGTTGTTTGTTTACATCAGGTTTGTTTACATCAAACTTGGGGATTGTTAATCAAAGGTTGAAGCCATTGGCTTTCCACCCTTGATGATAGCATGCTTAAGGGGGGCTAGGAGTGTTCGTTGGGTAACCTGCAGCCTTTCTGATGTGGCAAAATGACTTCAACATGTCTTTGGCCTGTGCTACATCAAAGTACTGCAATTTACTATATTTGAGACTGTGAGGCCAGTTTCACTTTCACAATTTCATACTATAGGTACTAAATAAAAAGAGGAGCAAGAATGAACAGTGCCTAAACTATATTATGATAATAAATTATGAGAGTCAGTCCCATATTGATGGAATATTATAATTACACAGTGGAGCACATCACAAGAACATTACCATATTTCCATAAATATACTTTGTAGATGGCCTGCACTTCTGTAATCCTTGCCTACTTCTGCTGTGTGTTCTCAGTTTGTAGATGGCAGCAACATGCCCCTGACACCAAAACAGTCCTGAGTTTGATTCATTTCAAGGGCTGAACTGTGTGGAGTTTGCATGCCCTACCCATTTACCTCTTACAAGCTAATTCAAGAGTCTGCTATAGATTATTCATAATTGTGAGTTTGCGTGTCTGATCTGCAATGGATTATCAATCTGTCCTGGGTGGTTTCTCCTTTTCTTCCAATCCAAGGAGGGATAGGCTACAAGGCCATCCCCCAAGTGACCCTGACCACGAATAAATGGGTAGAACTATGAGCAGTAAGGACATCATCACCTAGGAATGTGTTAAGAGATATACACTATAGGCCAAAATATTACAAACACCCTGCATTTTTCAGAATTTGGCTGGTTTTCTTAACTCAAAGTATATTTTCAGCGACTACAAAAAGCAGAATAGCATAGATGCACGTATCTTAAAGGGGACCTAACATGCTGATCCTTCTTTTAATACATATTAGTAATGTTATAATGTTGGTTGTCCATGCTCAACCTCTGAAAAGTTTCTAAACATAAGATAAAGGGATTTTGCCGTAATCCAAGAACATGATTTCATGAGCGTGATTTGTTCTCTAAACAGCTCCTCCCAAGATCTTCACGAGATCTGGGTAAAACCTGACGTCAGGTTGTGCCGTCCAATTAGTACAGACCTAGCCAGAGCCAACCACTGCACTGGACCTGCCCACACCGGAAACTATTCTAGCAGGCAATAACAACGGCAGATCATACTATTCCTTAGTGGCGTTGACACTTTTGGAAATACAAAGGAAGAGCTGCAGATCATTTGAGGTGCAATTTTGTCAGTATCTCTCCCAGAGCTACTTGTCCGTTTACTTTTGGAAGCGAAGAAAAACAAATATTTCTCTTCCTAAAGACGATGCCACAAGAAATCAGTGGGTAGCTTTTTTTGTTTGCTGGCCGCAAACAGCCACGGCCAAAGGGAACATTAGCTGCTTGTGCTCAGCATTTCACCAAAGACAGCTTTGTCGATAAAGGATAATTCGACACAGGATAAGCATTTCAGCTGCTTTGCAAACCTCAAGCAGTTGCATCGATCAAGCGCTCGGAGCCACAAGCTGTAAGTAACCATATAACAGCAAATAATGTAAGTGAAAGTGTAAGTGAAGCTAACTTCACTTCACTGTTACGGGTGGATAGCGGGACCGCTAAAGATAGTTAGCACTAACAACTGGCCTCAAACACAGGCTTTGTAAAATATCTGAAGATAAAGTTTGTATCGGTCGCGACTGTCCGTGACTCACAGTCACACAAGCTGTAAGTTACTGCATAAGCTGACCTGACGTGATAGCCAGTTGATTGTGGCTGTTGCACAGAGGCTAATGTAGCCAAGTTATTGTTGCTAATGTTTGTGTCCTAAATATGCAAGAGTGATATCGGGAAATTCTACAGAAGGTGTGTGAACATAAACCTCATTTGAAGCTAACTTTTAATACTTGTTTGTAATTTGGTTGCTTGGTACAACTGTTAACAGTAACAGAACTTGCTGTCTGTTAAACCTGTATTGTAAGGGTTTGTCTCTGTGGTTACGACCGCTAGGTTACTAGCTACTGAATGTTAGTTTATGTGTCGTGCTAATTGAAAATGCTCCTGGTGAACTTATATGCATTAATTCTGATCGGTATGCTTGTGTTACTTT
This sequence comes from Gymnothorax reevesii, assembly GCA_029721435.1. Lineage (NCBI taxonomy): Eukaryota > Metazoa > Chordata > Actinopteri > Anguilliformes > Muraenidae > Gymnothorax > Gymnothorax reevesii. The sequence continues at coordinate 25,542,269 of CM056587.1, read as the reverse complement.
GGTAAGCATCAATGTGGCAGTTTCATCATAACGTTGCCTGATTGTAGCTACAACAGTTAGTGATCGCTTCACTTATCCATGATCGGGATCAGCCGGTTACTGCACAAATGTCAGAGCAAGCTCTCTGGTGCTACCCTGAAAGCAATGCAAAATGCAGAAGCTCTAATGGTTTACAAATGATTTCTCTGCACTACCTTGACATAATTTCATCCCCCTTTAAAATTTGTTGTGGCTAATAAAAAGCTGAAAAAGGTGGAGATTAAATAGGTAATTCTTTCCTGCAGAAGTGATCAATTCGCTAGCTCCACTTAGGCAACTTGTCCGCTCTAACGGAACTTACGATCTGCAAAACCTGTATTATGTTCATAACATAATCGAGCTCCCTCTAGCTGTCGCGTACTATCCATAAAGCTGCTTTCACATCAGACATGTAGCAAATTTTTCGCCGGACAGATTAGCCTACAATCAAAGTCAATGCAAAGAAGCGAAAACACGTCAAGCCACTTTCACATCAGACGCAAAACAAATTTTTCACGCAACAGATTAGCTACATTCAAAGTCAATGCAAAGACGCGAATACAGGTGTTATGTGCGCATTGAGCAGCTTTTAAACTGGACGCGAAACGAATTTTTCGCGTGACAGATTATCAGCTACTGCATGTTAGTTTGTGTGCTCTGCTAATTAAAATGCTCCTTGTTAACTTATATGCAGCAATTCAGATCGGTATGCTTGTGGTACTTCGGTAAGCATTAATGTGACAGTTTCATCATATCGTTGCCTGATTGTAGCCATTACAGTTGAAGCTAAACGGAGAGGTGCGGTATGTGCCTGCCGAGTTGGGCTGCAGTTAGACCAGACCTAGATTTTGCGGAGCTTGGGGTGCGTTTTTGGGTGCTTATGAAACGATCGCTTCACTTAGACATGATAGGGGTAAATCTGATACATCTCCAATGTCTGGGCAATCTCTCTGATGCTACAGGTGAAAGCAATAGGGAGGCACACAGGCTATAAAGTGTCCGGTATAACAAACGATTTATTGCCATTAATTAAATGTTAAATTCTTTCCTGTAGAGGTGATCGATTCCCTTGCTCCACATAAGCAACAGTTCACGCAGACGGAACTTACCATCTGTAAAACCTGTATTATCATGACATCACCAGAGCTCTATCTAGCTCTCGCACACTCTCCGTAACTCGCCCATTTTCCGCGAGGGAAGGCTGGTCATTCCGAAGCAATAAGTAAACCATTACCACGGGCAATTTCCGAAAAGGCCATTTAGCTTGGAGCTTTAGTCCCTCTGTCATATACCAGTGCGGAAGCTGTTTGTTTCTCCAAGCTAACAACACACCACAGCTATGCACACAAACCAGCAGGTCTTAATACACACCAAAGCAGTCCGTAAGCTGTTGGTCCACTTTTAGCTGCTCCTCACTGTCCATGTTTCCCTATAAACTCAGACCCACCGGATTTCTATGGTCTCCGGTGTACACTTGGGCATGTCGACCCGTTCTACAAATGTGTCTGTATGTTGTGGATTCTAGCTTTCCCTGCATCCTAGCTAGTAGAAGAACCGCTGTACTCACCGGTAGCAAACTGTAGCCGATAGCAAAGTTGAGGTTGCTCTACCAGATTTTCGCACTGCTTCCTCTACTTTCGCCACTGTGTTTATTAGAACAAGTTCATTTCATTAGATCTATATTCAAGTATAACGTTAGATTGCGGAATTTGCCCGCCGCTTCGTTATCAGATGGCGGCCGTGTCTCTCGTTTCATTCTGGGGAAGCAGACTCCATGGCAGACTCGGAAAATTGTATTCTGCAGCCTCTTCCGGCCCAACTCCCTCTTCCCGCCCTCCACAGAGCTGGCCAGTCAGAAGAAAGTGGGCACACAGGGAGTGGGGGCCATAGCGGAAGAGCCACCCCAATGAGGTGATTCAGGCAGAGACTACAATAAACTATAAATGGGCTTTTTTGAGGTTGGCAGTATGAGCGAAATAAGTACCCTTTTTTCACTTTGCGCGATCAGGAGTACTCTAGGGGGAGTCAAAGACCAAAATATACTGACCAAAACTTCCAACGCAACACTCTGGTTTATTGCAACACATGTCATTTTCTTACGATAAATTTAAGAATACATTACAAATATTAAGATTCAAATCAAAAACACAGTTTAAGAGTCAGGAATAAAGAACAGATTTTTCCTGGTTTCCAATTCATTGCATTAGTTGAAGGCGCAATTCTGGATCACCGAAGTCAGTATCTTGTATGGCCTCCTCTGGCGTCACACACAGCCTGTATTCTGCGATGCATGGAGTCAATCAAATGCCGAATTTCAGCCTGTGTGATGCGGTTCCATTCCTCCTGGAGTGCTTGACGCAACTGTTGGACTGTGGCTGGTTCTGGATCACGCCCTCTCACCCGGCGATCCAGAATATCCCATTGATGTTCCATAGGGTTTAAATTTGGGGAATACGCAGGCCAATCAAGACACTGAACATTATTCTGCCTCAGGTAGTCTTGACAGACTCTGGCGACATGTGGTCTTGCGTTATCCTGTTGCAGCGTTAGGCGATAGCGATGGACGAGTGGAACTACAACAGGGGTAAGGATGTCGTCACAGTAACGGGCAGCACTGAGGTTTCCATCGATGAAAATGAGGTCTGTCTTGTGTCTACTGCTTATTCCAGCCCAAACCATCACACTGGGCCCACCCCAGCGGTCACGCTGCAGGATGGTAGCGTCAGTATAATGTTCCCGTCGCCTACGCCATACATGCAGTCTTCCACCAGACACACTCAACTTGAACCTCGATTCATCGGAGAAGAGCACCCTGTTCCACCTCTTCCAGCCCAAATGTGCCCTTGACCATAGCAGATGGACGCGCGACATGCAGGAGTCAACACCAAACCATGGCGGGGACGTCGGTTGTGCAAGTCGGCTTCACGCAGGCTGTTGGGTACGGTTTGGTCGCTAATCCAGTTCTGGTGACGACCTCTGGTCTGAGCAGCAGTGTCTGCAGCTGGCAGGAAACGATTGCACAGGTGCTGGAGGCGAATATGGCGATCCGGCTGAGGGGTGGTGACACATGGTCTGGGGGCACGTGGTCGATCACCGGTGCTTCCTGTTTCATTATACCGGCTCCAGAGACGTGATGTGGTCGACACGTGGACACCCAGGTTTCTTGCAACCCGTCTTTGCGACATTCCTCCAGAGAACATACCAACGGCTCGCTCTCGCTGATTTTGACATAGGCGCGGCATGGTCACACGTTGACCCAGGATAATGCAAAGGAATATTTAAGTTGCCCATTGCTACGGCTATTTATTGACCAAATTCTCGAAGGATTGGTCAATGAGTTCTACTCAACCTGACGGGATATGCAAAATTCTAAACAATGTGCAATCAAGCAGTACGAGCTGCCCACACGACAATTTCCTGAGCTTTTAAGTTGTAGTTGATGTATCATGGCTCATAACCAATATTCCATTTCATGTACACCAAATACATCAAAATTATATGTGTTGCGTTAGACGTTTTGGTCAATGTATAAACTTGGAAAAGTAGCAAATTAGGTCCCCTTTAACCATAAATGCGCAAAACTATTTGCTAAGGGATATACATATTCAAATTCGACTTTCTACAAAATACCCTCCCTTAGCCTTGATTGTAGCCTGACTTATCCTAAGCATTCTTTCCAGCAGTTTAAGGAGAGAACTTCTTGGTAATTCAATCCCAGGCTTTCAAGAGTTCCTTCATGAGCTCTTTTGAACTTGATGGGTGCACCTCTCTGACTGCCTGGTCAAGTTCATCACCAGAGCAACTAAAGTTGAATTTCAAGATGTACAGTTATTAAAAAACTACATGTTTAGTCAATACAAGTGTCCCTTTGGCATTGTGTATGCCTTTCTTGCTAAAAATTAACTTTAAGATGACAAAATCTGACAAATTCTGAAAAATGCATAGTGTTTGTAATATTTTGGCCTGTAGTCTAAACTTTTGCGGATGTTGTATGACAGATGTATGTGGTTGTTTATTTTTGTGCAGGTTGTTGTCAACGCTCTAGTCGGAGCCATTCCCTCCATCATGAATGTCCTCCTGGTATGCCTCATTTTTTGGCTAATATTCAGCATCATGGGTGTCAACATGTTCGCAGGGAAGTACTACCACTGCATCAATACTGTCACCGGCGAAGACTTTGACAGAAAAGTTGTGAACAACAAGTCTGATTGTGTAGCATTGGGGATTCATATAGCACGCTGGAGGAATGATAAAATCAACTTTGACAATGTTGCAGCTGGTTACCTGGCCTTATTGCAAGTGGTGAGTCAATCCCTCTGACCGATATAGACTGCATACTGGTGGTAGACCGTAAATATGAGTTTTGCGGTCTTGAGATTTGTCTTGTGATTTCAACATTTTCCCTATCTTGATTCATTTTATTCCGAGTGGAACTTCTTAAACTATTTTTGAATTCAACTGAGACAATTTATATGGAATACTTTTTCATTGTATTTATGGCTGAAAAATACAAAATCTCTGGTTCCTGTGACAGTAGAGCAATACTACAGAAAACAAAATTTCTTGTTACGTGACATTGCTGCACATATAATTGATTCAAACTCAATGCATTAGTTTGACTTGCAAGATTCTTATGTTGATGTGCCACAATAGTCACAAGCCATTTGAACTTTCCTAAATGGAGCTCACAGAAGAAAACTGCATCTCTGTAGTTGATGGTTTCCAGCAGTCAGTTTGCATTCATAAATGTTGGAAATGCCGCATTGATGGCTGCATCCAAGCCACCGGATTGTTCTTTTAATTTTCTGAAAATCATCATCCAAAAATGCTGTGAATTTTCATCAGGGATCAACAAAAGCACAGTTGCATACACACCGTATTGCAAATAACTATTACCTCACATCAGAGGATCTGGGGAAGGTGTTTTTTGTTGTGTGTTTCTTTGTTTGTTAGCAACCTGCCATTTCATTTTGGAGGAAGAAGGTCAAAGTTCAATAAAAACACAAGCCAAAATCTGAAATCCTTTTTTGCCATAATTGTAATGGTTATATCGAGTTTAAGTCAAGTCCAAAATATACAGCTTTCAATTTCACATTATCTGATGTGCCACACTATGCCATGGGGGTATCCCCTCCTAAAGCAGTAAGGGTAAGTATCCTTAGGTGTTCAGTCAAAAATTTCAAAAGTCCATAAAATCGTCAATTTTCATCTGATGTCAAAATTTGATGTGTTGCTTCTAATTAGAGAGATCTTGCATTCCATCAGATACGGAGGGAATAAGTCCATCAACATCCAGTTTCCATTGGCAAAAAAGTTCTCTCAATATGTTCATGAGATATGGACTTTATTTCCCAGCACTAAAATTTCTGCCAGTTGCGACAGGTTGGAAAAGTTTTGCAGCTGTTTTTTTGTAAAAACTTGTCAAAAAAAAAAGCCATGAAACGCTTGCTGAGGACAGGAATGTTGAGCCTGGTACCACTTGTTTGACCATTGTGATGAGGATGAGTGCAAGCCTTTGGCTTGCATCCCTCTTTAAATATTGCATGCTGAAATGCAGGTGAATTAATTGTTTAACCCATTAAAGTGCAGTGAACACTTTTTTTAAAAAAAATCAAATTTCATCCCAACTAAAGTGCTGACTGCTTTTGAACCACTTTCACGACAGGCATGTCTTGTTTGAAAGGTGACACCCGGTAGATTACTTTCAAATGGTCAGAATTGCTGAGAATATTACCCAAATTGAGTAACAGTGGAAATATAAGTTTGTGTCTGATGGTGTAATGGTGCGATCAGGAACTTGTCGCGAGAACCAGGAATTGCAGTAGAGCTGGTTTAATTGGTAAAGGGGGAGAACCCCCGCAGGGCAGAAAGCAACAGTACAGAGTCCACAATCCAAAAGTCAAAATCCAGCTGGGCAAAAATAGTATCTAAAACCAGGACAGCAATCACAGTAATTGTAGTCGGACAGAAATAGGTCTGGTACACAGGAATAGTTCTATCAGAGAAGCAAGCCAGAATCCACAGAACGTAATCCGAATCGTTACCAGGGCAGCAAACAGATCTCGTTGTCAGGCAGAAAAATGGTCAAAACACACAGATGCAACAATAATCCAAAATCACAAAGGCAAAAATTGAAAGTCAGGCAATCCAGTCAGAAAGATAAACACTGAGAAATCAAGGCGAGAAACGTGGCAAAAGAAAACTAGGGAGAACGATCTGACAAGAAAGTGAACCAAACAGACATCTTATATACACACCCGGGGTAAACACATGACCAGGGAGAACAGGTGCAATCAATGGTAACAATGATCAGGGAGAGACACATGAGGAATAAACTAATTACATGAATTTGCCTGAAGCCAAAATGCAAATAAGGATCACAAGACAAACCTAAGTACAAACGACAGCTCCGGTTAAGGAGTACTAAAGAGCCAAGATAAAAGGAAAGGAAAGCACAAAGTATAAGTGGAAATCCACGGAAAATTCCAGCAGAGATTATGAGTGTGCTTGTTAGTAAGTTAGTCCAAATATACAAGGTTAGTGTGGGTTAGTAATTAGCAAAAACAATAAACTGTTAGTATGTGTTAGTAAGACAGTAAAAGAGAGAGGAAGGAAGAACGCGAGATAATGAAAGAAGATTGAAACCCAGAAACCAATAAATCACCTGAATGAGTGGCACACAAGACAAGGGACCGTGAGCAAAGATACACACATGACAAGACAGGGGAGACGAAGTGCAATGCATGGAAAAGGAAACATGGCTATGAATACTATGAACATGAAAAATAATAAAACATGAAAATCCAAATTACCAATACACAATACACAATCCTAAGAATGGTCAGACATGAGCAATAATTCAGAAACACAGATCAGTCAGAAATGTAAGACATGAACATGGGCAATGCAGAACGGAACATGAGCAAATAGCAGAATCACAACAGATGGAAAAAGATTTTCTACTTCCTTCTGGCCTTGTAGTACTGTGACCAAGACTCATCAGGCAAGAAAAATAATGCAGCCACCAGACATATTGGAGTAAAGACTGATAAGCTAAAACACTTTCTGTTCTGTTAGATCAGCAAATTATAGCCAGTGGATGCAGTTATTTTGTTCTTAAAGGGCTACAATACAATCTACAGTGACTGCATCATGAGTAGAAATGCTAATTACAGAGAAATTCAGGAAAATGTGCAACTACTACCTCTATAGCAAAGTCCATTTAGTGACGTTGGTCCAGGCTTGTTTGTTTTGTGGATGAAAAACGATGACAAGTTATCATCTCTGGATCACCATCAAGATAAGAACATCAATTTCAACATATTTCTACAAATCATACCAATGCTGTATAGTCAGGCTGAGAATTGTTGTGACATAATTTTAAATGCTATTTTTGTTCCAAGTTTTTTTTTTTTCCATTTGTAGATAACGGCTCTCACTATAGTTCACTGGAGTTCCTGAGCCTTACGACTGCCTCTGTAATGCTTTATAGACTGTACAATATCTAGAACTTCGTTTCTCATCTGCTCATAAATTTCTTTTGATCTTGGCATCATGTGCTGCTTTTTTCCCCACTTTACATTGACTGACAGGTTCTTTTTAAGTTATGTTTCGATACTGCAGGGATGGTGGAAATCATACCTGGGTGTGCATAGTGAGAGTGAGCGCAATTATTGATTAAATTTGTTTAATTGGCTGATTTAGTAACTAAAGGGGCAATTACTTTTTCACACAGGGCCAGGTTGGGTTGGATAGCTTTTCCCTTCAATAAATGAAACTAAATTTAAAAAGTGCATTTTGTGTTTGAATTATTGTCATCTAATATTAAAATTCGTTTGATCTGAAACAATTAATCGTGACAAATAAGTTTAAGTTTGTTCAAGGATTACCCCTTGAGATGCAACATCTCATTTTCGAGGGGGTCCCAAAAACACAATTACGACTTAAACAGAATCACAAAACATATAGACAATACATATTACATACAAACAAACAAAAGACAAAAAACAAAAAAGTAATGATAATGAAATAATAATGATGATAAGACATAAATACAATTGAAATAATAATAATAATTAAAAAAAAAAAATATATATATATATATATAATATTGCTCACTTACCCAATCCCACACACCTCATCTACTCATAAATAACACATAATTGGAAACAGTGACCCAGGTCATTGGTAGATTCACAATCGTAGTCAAAACAATTAATAATCAATAATCAATCGGTAACAATACAAATAAGTCAATGGATAATATAGCCAAAACGGAATAAGTTAAAAACATGAGCATGTTATTTTGAGATATGAGAATAGTGAAGTATTGAAACAACGAAGAGAAGTAATTGATTTCAAAAAGACAGGCAGATTATTCCAGTCGGATGGAGCTTTGTAATAAAATGATTTGCAACCAGTTTCTTTAAAGATTCTGGGAACAATAAAGGAGGGATATTGTAAATGGCGGAGGGAGTAAACAGATCTGGATGGAATAAGTGATTCTTGTAGATACGGGGCACAATTGAAGTGAACACATTTGAAGATTAACTGAATCCAGTGAAAGTAACGTCTTGAATTGGGTTGTAGCTAGTTGAGGGAGTCATACAGATGACAGTGATGGGTTCTGAAGGGACAACGTAAAATAAATCTGCACAAGGAATTAAAAAGAGTGTTTAGTGGTTTGAGTGTATTGGCTGAGGTGTTCTGATAGACTGTGTCAGCATAATCAATAATAGGGAGTAACAGCTGAGTGACTATGGTTTTCCTGACTGTAAATGTGAAGCTGTTGATTGACCTGTCGAGTGAGGAGAGATATGCATAAATTCTTTGAGTTATGAAATCGATGTGAGGCTTAAAGGAGAGTTCGGGGTCTAACCAGAGTCAAAGATATTTAAATGAATTAACACTGTCAAGAGGTGAGCTGTCATCAAAAGTGATGGGGAGATTAAGACGATGAGGTTGGGTGTGCCATGTACCAAAAACCATGCTGCAGGATTTCTTTTTGTTTAATATCAGTCTATTGTTTTGAAACCATTTTTGAACAGAGTTGAAATCGGAATGTAAACCCTTTTGGATGTGTGAAATGCTGGAGTTGGAGGTGTAGAGAACTGTGTCATCAGCATAGAGATGTACAAGAGAATTGGACAGTGAACCTGGAAGATCATTAATGAAAAGAGAAAAAAGGAGTGGTCCCAAAGTTGAGCCCTGTGGGACTCCCTTTTCAACAATGAAATAATCAGACAAACAAACATGAAAAGAAACACACTGACGTCTGTTATGAAGATAAGAATTGAACAAAGCAGAGCATGACGATTTAAACCAATGGAGGATAGCTTGTCGAGGAGAAGATAGTGATCAACCATATCAAAAGCTTTGGAGAGATCAATGAAGATTGCACCAGTGAGTTGACCTTTGTCAAATGAGGAGAAAACATCATTAGAAAAATACGCCCAAATAGAGGAAATTGTGAAGGGGGAAAATACTTTTTCATAGCACTTTATATGATTCGTGACCAAGGCAGGAGTAGGACAGAAATTCGGCGTACTCTCTGATTCTGACTCTCTGACATTCAACGTCCTTCAATTCAGCTTTCATTCAAATCAAATGTTACTGATGTAACTGAACATCCTAATTTGCCTCAATTTGCGCCGTGTTTACAAATTTTTAAGTGCATGAAAAAAAACATTTGGGAGGTAGATTTCAAATAGCCGGCGCCGACGTCTTATCCCAGCTACGGCCCTGATTTGCTTACTGCCATCTAATTTGAGAAATTACGAGTTTGTTCAAGCTAGACCTCCAGGGAATGTGATATAAGTTCGAAAGAAGTTGGTGAAGTTCGTGGTGAGTTCGTCGTGATTTCTTCTCAACAAAAGCAGGAAAGGTGAGCGTATTTTTACTCTACCCTACATAGTTTGTTGACAGAATATCCTGTGAGCCTATTTATGAAGTTTCAGTAAAATATACCAAGGAATGAACCGGCGCCAGGCCTTTGAAGCCCACCGGTCACAAGATTCATTCACTATACGCTTCAATTCGAGACTGCAAGGATGGAAATCTGAATAATCAATTGGGAAAAATTCTTGGCTCTCGGTAATTCTGTATATCGTTTCAACATTTTGTTTAACTATGATTAGATATGATTATGAAAGAAGACTGAAAATAAGCGCCCACTATTTGTTCGCGTGTAAAAGCGCGTATTTACAGGAGAATACATTGTATATTGATAAAGCATTGAACTCTGCATAAGTCGAACTGTTTTAATATTTGTTGATGACATTGCTTCGGCTTCCTGGAAGCAAGTAGGCTACGCGCAAATTTGTTGTCTAGTGAACATTTCAGGTTCGATGTACTGAGGAATAACGCCACAGAACTTACACTGGCCTGTCATTCTGCCAAATAGTCTTACTAAACTAGTTAATCGTCTGATTGCTAATCAAGCAAAGGGGAGATTTCTGCCTCACCAAACTAACCTAAGACCACACGTCTCTGCATTTTACTATGAATTATTCACTGTAGTTCACTGAAACTGTCATGGGAGGAGGCTATGTGCACATGGTAACAAACAGTGCAAAGTTTTTTTTTTCAATCACCACGCGTTATTGATAGGGCTGGGTTAAAAAAAAAATCTATTTTTCGATGCAGATCGATTTTTTTATTTTAATTTTCAATATCGATTCATTTTATTCAAAGATCGATCTTTCATTAGTGCATTTCCATCTTGCTTGTGAATATTCAATAACTGATCCGGGAGTGCCATCTAGTGATACAGTATTATTCTGCATGCATAAATTTGCAGCTCCATGTCTGCTGGCGGGCACGTCTGCCTAAGGCGCTTAAAGGGATAGTTCACTTTTTTGAAGTGGGGTCACATGAGTTACAAATTGCCACTACTTACATTAGATGCAGAAGAAAGCTCTCTGATCTCCTCTAGGTAGCCGGACAAGGGTATAGTGCTGGGTGGAAATTTCGGCGATGCACTGTTGTGAACAGAAATTGCGTATTTTCGCAGCCTAAAAGAGGTCCTATCTGTAAATACACCATTTCAATTGTATGCTATATTAAAAAAAATAAGAAATTACAGCACTTAAGCTCCTCAGAAAAAAAGCACAGTTGCTCTTGAACTAAGCAACTGACACATTCCTGCGCGAGGCGCATGGTACTCTGAGCAGTTTGGGGAAGAGCCGGATTTTCAATGGCATAGAATCACGTCTCAAATTAAAAAAGAAAAAAAAAAAAACACACCCTACAATAACCAGCACAGCAGATACTGTCTCAAAATCAATACAAGAGGCTATAGATGTAAGAAGAGATCAGAGGAACACCAGTTGCAGGATCCAGAAGTGTTTATTAAACACAAAGCACTAAGGGAAAAATTGCAGACACGCCAGAAACAAAACACCGTGCACAAGCACTGAACTAATGGGAAAACTAAAGTACTCACTCCAAGAGTGGATAAGCTAAGAAAACAAAAACTGAACCTAACTAAGTAACGGATAACACTGGGAGACTTGAACACGGGGCAGACAAGACAAGGGCGCAGCAAACGAGACTCGGGAATAATACGCGAGAGAAACTCGGGAGGCATGAGGAGCTGAGATTTCACCATGTAGATTGAGTCAATACGGAGACTCCGTCTGACATCCACTCCCAATGCAGCCACATATAATCACAAGAGGAGGCGGGGACATGGAATGTAATCTCGGACTGAAACAGAATTACATGGGATTAACAAACAATTACACAAGAACCGGGTTAACACTAATGACTCGAGACAAGACGCTGAGACCATCAATCAAGCTAGACGGTTTAGATTAAGGTGATCTAAACGTGACAAGGATAAAGCACCACAAGAAAAGCAAAGGAAAGCACAGCTTTTAAATCAGTTAATCAGATAGCTCAGGCGGAATATAGGAAGCCAGAAACGCACACGCTCGCTAAATATGTTAATTAAGTCAATTAATACTATGTGACGAAATATTTACAATTGCGCTTAAATAAGTGCTGGTTAGTATGGGTTAGTAATATCCTATTGGAGAATGCATTCACTCAGAGTTTCGCGAGACCCAGAATTAAACACAGCTGGAAGCAATGAATGAAATACCAAAGCCGAATCCGAAAGAGGAAACGTGATTGGACGACGAGACGCAGGCATGCTGAAGGCAGTCGCGCGACATCGCTGGAATGCAGATTGGGAGTGGATTGTCAGACGGCTAAAACGAAAGCTGAAATATAAACAAAAGTAAAGCACGAGCACAAATAAGCTTGAGACAACACACAAAAGGCAGAATAATAACAATAGATTTGTTGCAGTCTGCTTTTAATGCTTTGCAATTGTCTTTAGTCAGATTAAAACTGGTTTTAAGTGCTAAAAAAAACTCAATTTATGGTTTTTACATGCTCACAATCCCACACTGACTGCACTATATCAACACAAGATGGCACATATCTTGAAAGGGTAACTTCCTACAAATATCTAGGCATTTGGTTGGATGATAGGTTATCCTTTGCAGTCCACATAGACAGTCTTTTAAGAAAGCTTAGGCCCGAACTGGGTTTTTATTTTCGTTTGAAAAAATGTTTTCCTTTCACTGCCAGAGAAAGACTAATTCAGAGCCCCTTCTTATCTGTGTTGGACTATGGTGATGTAGTATATATGCATGCGGCTTCATCTTTACTGAAGAAGCTTGATATTGTTTTTCACTCAGCATTACACTTTGTAACTGGTGGTTCTGCAAGGACCCATCACTGTGTGTTGCATGAGACGGTAGAATGGACGTCACTGTATCTGAGAAGAATTAATTTCTTATTTTCAAAGCTAAAGCGTTAATGTGCAAATTACCCCGTTACATACGCAGCCTGTTATCCATTCGCCATCGAGCATATAATACTCGTTCTTCAAATAAGCTTCTTCTTCAAACTCCTCCTCCACGGACGGAGTTGGGGAAATCTGCCTTCCGTGCTTATGCCCCACATGCGTGGAATGAACTGCAAGGCCTCCTTAACTTAGACTCTCTACCTAAAATTCCTGTTTTCAAAAGTCTGTTAAATACTGTCCTTGCAAAGGAATGTTGTTGCCTGAAATAGCCCACTTACAACATGCTATTGGGTTTTTTTTGTGCTTAGTGCTAGTGATCATAGCCCGGGCCTGTATTGTATTGTCAGCTTTTCTCTTTGTGTAATGGTACCTCTCTGTGTGTCTATATGTAATTTGGTTTCTTGTACTTGAAACGTTTTATGCTGCCATTTTGACCAGGACTCCCTGGAAGAAGAGTCATTGTGTCTCAATGTCCTGGTAAACTAAAGGTTAAAAAAAAAAAAAAAACAGCAGTGCTCTTCAGTGTGCACCGTTGAGATTTCCCTGAATGTAGCCAAACGAAATCCTCTTTGGAAAAATGAATACTGCAAACACGGAGCTCTTTTAGGGGTATGGATGGCGTATCAATATCCGTGCTGAGGCAACTAGCCACAGCTACAAGTCCAATATTCCACTGAGGAATGTGGCGGAAACTGTTTGTGCACCAAGATACAAGTATATAATACTTGTTCGTGACTTGCTGCATACTGCCAGATCACCATTGAAAAAGAGACTTTGGTCTCAATAGGTTTTATCTGGTTAAATAAAGGATTTGATTGATTGGATACAGCTTTGCTTTCACGTCCAAGAAAGCGACACACACGGACCATTTTCGAAATATTTGCACAAGTTAAACGGCCGCCCGACCTAGCAACCGCAGTTAAGCTGCTTGCACACTGGACGGGAAACAAGTTTTTTTCGCACACTGATTAGATTCAAAGTCAATGCGAAGACGTGAATATATGTGTTTGTGTAAGCAGCTTTACTGTAACCCAAACAGCTGATGGCTACAGCGCGCAGTGAACTACGATGCACTATGCACAGGAATACGTACGTTGGTTAGTTAGAGCAACTGTGTTTTTTTTCCGAGGAGCTAAAGTGCTGTAATTTTTTAAAATATAGCGTACAATTGAAATGTTGTATTATTTTCAGGTAGGACCTCTTTTAGGCCACGAAAATACACTCTTTCTGTGTTTCCGTTCACGACAGTGTAACGCCAAAATTTCCACCCAGCACTATGCCCTGGTGCGGCTACCTGGAGGAGATCAGAGAGCTTTCTTCTGCATCTAATGTAAGTAGTGGCAATTTGTAGCTCATACAACCCCACTTCAAAAAAATTAACTATCCCTTTAAGACACCCTGCCAAGCACCTTAGTTCTTCTCGAACACGCCAAGTCCAGAAAATCCTTAAATGATGAATTATATTCATATTTTAATTTGTAACGATTAACGAAGTGGGCAGTGTCAAAATAACGAGTAAAAGTATACTTGTTATTATCTCCGCCAAGGAGATTATGCGATCGAGTCGGTTTATTTATTTGTCTGTCTGTGGACAGGATTTCTCGGAAACTACTGGACAGATCTTCTTGAAATTTTCATCAGAGATAGATTTTGGTCCAGGGACGACTCCATTAAATTTTGGTGATGATCCGGATCCTGATCTGGATTCTGGATCCGGATCCGGATCTACAAATTTAGTGACATTTCTCGGAAACTACTGAAGGGATCTTCATGAAATTTTCACGAGAGATAGATCTTGGTCCAGGGACAACTCCATTAAATTTTGGTGATGATCCGGATCCGGATCTGGATTCTGGGTAAATCATAGGAGCGGCCATCCGTAAATCGGCACGGGTAAATCATGGGAGCTATATCGAGTAATACCTCACAGGAAAGCTCTTGTGATGAATGATCTGACACAATTGTTTTCAAAATAGGTTGCTTTACACACACAAATCCCAATTAAACTTATCGCATGCGTGGTCCTAAAATCTTCCCAAGAGACAGATCTTGCATTTGTATCAATGTCATCCTTTGGCGGAGATCAGAAATCTCGGATTGCTCTTGTCTTTTCAATGTAGAGTAAAAGTAAAAGTCCCAGTTAAAAAAAAAAAACCTCAAGTAAAGTACAAACCCTCAAAAAACCTACTTAAGTAATGAATTCCCGACGTAAAGGATAATAATGAATAAGTTAATTGCAGGTAGAGGTATTTTGACTATGTGTCATTTAAATGTACGTCGAGCAGTGTTTTACTGATAGAAAGCAAGCTGCAAATGAGAAACCACCTGTTGACGGTAAAAATGTACTGTGATCCTTACGTAACTGCAGTGGACACCAGTGGTTACACATGGAACGGTAAATTGAGGCCGGATTTTCAAGCTACAAGTAATGAAGAGAGAACAAAATCAATGTTGGATATATATTTCGGAATCAGATATTTATTTTAAGCTCAACTACATGTGTTGGGAGATATATTTTAATAACAGCATCGGGAGGAAGTCTAGCAATAAAACGTCCCAATTTTCGTCCACCATTTTCAACCAATTTTCTAATAAAAAATCAATATTATTTTCTTTGTTGAATGTATCGTAATATTTATTTATTGTACAGCCGAACATGTCCACGTGGGGTGTTTTGGGCAAGGCTATTAAAATCAATAATACTTACTGGAAAATGATGCAAATGCAAGCACATAACCTCAGCAACCATAGCACTCATCTACCGCCCCCCAAAGCCACATCCTTCATTCCTTTCTGAAATTCATGATTTCCTCATCTCACTATGCACATCACACACAAACATTTTGGTACTGGGGGATTTCAACATCCATATGGACTCCATCTGTTGTCGGTTGGCTACTGATTTTAAACAGGTCTTGGACTGCTTAAACCTGCAGCAGCTCGTCAGTGGTCCAACACACACCAAGAGCCACACTCTGGACCTAGTCATCACCGACTCAATCCCCATTATTGGACCTCTGGTCCAGGATATTGGCATCTCTGACCACCATGCAGTAACTTTCAAAGTCCCCCTCCCCTCCCCCCTCATTAAGTCACAACGTCATATTTCCTTCAGGAACTTTAAGAACATTGATTCCACCTCCCTCAGTCAGCATCTTCAGGCCCTCTCTCCTCCCCCTAACTCCTCAACCAGTGACCTCACAGATTTCTACAATTACAACCTCCACTCCATTCTGGACCTTCATGCACCACAGAAAACCCGGACTGTCACCTTCACTCGCTCTGCCCCCTAGTTTATGGACGAGCTGCGGGTGATGAAAAGGACTGGCCGAGTCCTGGAGCGGGCCTATGTTAAATCTGGGCTGACGGTGCATAAGTTAGCCTACCGGGAACATCAAAGGTCATATGCCAAAGCACTCTCCACAGCCAGGTCAGCACACTACTCCAGCATCATTGACAATAACCCAGGTAACTCAAAACAACTCTTCACTACCATTAAACAACTTCTCAAACCACATACTTCATCATACCACAACCAAACAGTCACACAGTGCAATAAATTCATTGATTTCTTCACCTCCAAGGTTAACAGTATCCGCTCATCTCTCTCACACTCCAACAGTTCAGACACATTTAACGACATTTCACACCACACCACACTTATCACAGTTCTCCCCCACAGTGCAGCAGGAGGTCGAGCAGATAATCCGAAAGTCCAAACCCTCTACATGCTCCCTTGATCCATTCCCCTCCCCCCTGCTCAAAGCTTACTGCCCTTCCATCAGTCATCTCATTACAAAAATCATTAATCTCTCGCTCGAAACTGGCAATGTACCAACCACACTTAAGACAGCTATCATCAAGCCCCTCCTCAAAAAGCCTACTCTTGACCCTGAACCTCTGTCACATTACAGACCCATTTCCAACCTCCCCTTCATCTCCAAAATCCTTGAAAGAATTGACTCTATCCAACTCCACAACCACCTCAAATCTAATAGCCTGTATGAGAAATTTCAATCCGGTTTTCGCCCCTCCCACAGCACTGAGACAGCACTCATCAGAGTCACCAACGACCTTCTGATGACCTCTGACTCCGGCGCCATATCCCTCCTTATTCTTCTCGACCTCTCTGCTGCATTTGACACCGTAGACCACCACATCCTCCTTCAACGCCTGCAACATTACACTGGTATCTCTGGCACTGCTCTTCACTGGTTTCACTCGTACCTCACAGGAAGGACCGAGTTCGTAGCCCTGGGTGATGCTAAATCTCGCCCCCACACTGTCACCTGTGGGGTCCCCCAGGGCTCCGTGCTCGGTCCAACCCTCTTCACCATCTATATGCTTCCCCTCGGTCGTGTCGTCAGTAGACATGGAATACAATTCCATTGCTATGCTGACGACACACAACTGTACCTCAAAGTCAATCCCAGCCCCACTCCCTCCTCCTCTGTCACTCAACTGGTCTCCTGCCTGGAGGAGATAAAGGCATGGATGAGTGAAAACTGAAATGAGTTTACAACTAAACAGCTCAAAAACCGAAGCCATTCAAATTGGCACCCCCCATCAGCTCCGTTCCTCCCCCATTTGCTCCATCTCCTTTCTTGGTCACAACTTTTCCCTCTCTTCATCTGTAATTAACCTGGGTGTCAGGTTTGATCACCATCTTACCTTTGACGGTCACATCACCTACACCTGCAAAACCTCCTTCTTTGACCTCCGAAATATCGCCAAACTCCGCCCATCTCTCTCTCGTCCCGCTGCAGAAAAGCTCGTCCATGCCTTTGTCTCCTCCAGGTTGGACTACTGCAACGCACTCCTCATCGGGATCCCTGGCAAGAGCCTCCAAAGGCTCCAATACGTTCAGAACAGCGCTGCCAGGGTCCTGATGGGGGTGCGTAAACATGAGCGCATCACCCCCATCCTTCACTCTTTGCACTGGCTCCCCATCCACCTCCGCATTGAATACAAAATCCTCCTGCACACCCATCACTGTCTGCACGGTGTGGCCCCCACTTACCTCACAGAACTCCTCACCCCACATACCTCAGACAGAACCCGGTCAGGCTAACTGCACCGTCTGTGCCCACCCAGGACTCGGCTCAAGACCATGGGCGACAGGGCCTTTGAAGCTGTTGCTCCCCGTCTGTGGAATGCCCTCCTGGACCATCTCAGGGCTCCACAGACAGTGGAAGTTTTTTAAAAAAACCTTCCTGTTTAGAAATGCTTATTAATCTGAATTCTTGTTCTCTTTTTATTGCTTGTTTTTACTTTAATTATTTATTATTGACTGTGCACTTTGAGATTTTGTTTTAAATGTAAAGTGCTTTATAAATAAAATGCATTATTATTATTATTATGACCTTTCAAAGTGAAGCATGTAATATTGACCCAGTTTCAGAGAATAATACTCTCCTGACTGTGAAGTCTATGTCGCACTTTAATCAATGTTGATTGATCAAATGTGTTGGTCAATAAAAAGTATTTTCAGGAACCAAGTTTGGGGTTACTTTTTAGTGTGAACTTTAATATTTTAAATAATATTTAGAAGGGTTCATCTTAATAGTGTCTGTGTAATCTGTAATCTGTGTAATGCGGGGGGATATAGTGATCAGTGTGTCCGTCCGTCCGTCCGTAATAAAATCATTTCCGGACCAGAAGTCGAAAACTACACCACTTACAAACACCAAATTTGGTATGGAGCTTCTCCTTATGGTCTAGTTGTGCCTTTTGGGGGTTTCGGTCCATCCGTCTGTCCACACAACCTGTAGGTTACACAACCTACAGCCGGGGGGATCCGCCATTGCCAGATGGCTCTTGTTCTTGATAACAAATGCTTTAACTCTCCCTTCTCAGGTGTAGCCAATCGTTTTCATTATGACAAGGGATAAGACGTCAACTGAAGGCAAAAGAGTGCGCATTTCTTGCTTCGTAGGATATGGCAAAAGTTAACGCGGAAAATCCACAGGAGGTTTTTTTTCGTAAAGGGTTACCTATTATGGCATGTGAATTAAACATTTTTATGGAATTCATTATCCACTCGCCTTGCCATTTCATTAAAAGAGGAATCTGTGTACTTAACTGCAAATGGATTTTTCATATTGTTGGAAAACATGTTAACCAAGAACAATAACCAAGAGCAATGATAAAAATCGGGTCAATAATCTCATCCGTTTCAAAGTATGTTTTCCGTCCCCTCGGTTTTCCGTCCACCGACTGCCGCTGTTATTACACACAGATAGATTAACATGCAAAGAATGTTACTGTCCTCGTCAGAGATTTATTTAGTTTTGCTGTCGTCGATATCAAGAAAACTTTTCTCTCGACATGCAAAGTACAGCGCTGCAGAAATCAATCACCAGTTGGGGGTTTTAACAAATGTCTCTGGTTGAGGAGCAAAAAGTCCCTCAAAAGCTTCTATTTCAATATACAACAATGGTCCATCATTAGATTCATTACCTTTCGCAGATACCTCTCTAAGAGCATTAATCTCTGCCTACTATATGCTTGGCATTCCAGTAATACGTGCTCAACTGTTTCCCTACTGTTGCATTTGGGGCATAGACCGGTTTGATGTTTACCCATCAGATTAAGGTTGTGATTTAAGCCTGTGTGACCTGTTCTTATACGAGTAATGGCTACCTCTTCCCTGCGGTTCCATCTGCCTTGTCTTCTTGCTATAACCTGTTTTTATATTTTGTAAAGGAAGCGGCCCTTAACTTCCCTGTCCCATTGCTTTTGCCAAGCTCTTTTAATTTCAGTCATAATAATGGTTTTGACTTCAGCTTTGCTTGGTGGAACGTTAATCTGAGCATCTGAGTCCAGGGCCTCCTTAGCTAGACGGTCTGCAGCATTGTTATCCTTGATTCCAGAGTGAGATGGAACCCACATAAAACTTACTGATATGCATTGTTGCTGTAATCTATACAAACATTGGAGAATCTCATAAACTATGTCTGGTCTACAAGCAGACTTTCCATCCTGAATGCTGATTAATTCTGACATAGAATCAGAACAAATAATATATTGCCTGGTTTTCACCTCCTCAGCCCATCCTAATGAGAGCCAAATTGCGAACAGTTCCACTGAGTGCACAGCTAAATAATCTGACAATCTTTTAGTAATTGATGTTTTAAATTGGGGAATATGAACAGCTGCCCCAGTCTTTCCTATATCAGGATCTTTAGATCCATCTGTGTATGTTTGTATCATACCCAAATATTTAATATCAAGATGATACTGAACCAGACTATTCATCCCAGCATAATCATCACTCTTGCTAGTCTGCTTGACCATCTCCAAATCAACTAAAGGTATGGGGAAAAACCAAGAAGGGACAACAGGAAGTGGTGCTACACAACTACGTGGTAATTTTGACAGACCAATTTTTATCTTTCCTTGCATTATTATTCCCAACCCATTCAAAACTATATATTACACTTTAGTTTACCATGCTCCCAACATTCGTTTAATAGGAATTTAGTGAAATGAGCCTGTTTGTGACCCTGCAAATTTGTCCAGTATACCATGGATAGTTGGAGAAGTCTCGAGGTTAGTGGTGACTCTCCTACTTCTAACTGAAGAGCAGGAACTGACGAGATCTTGAAGGCTCCACTAGATACGAAGTGCCTGAGCCTGTATCCTCTCAGGTTTCTGTAGATGAGATTTTGCAGCAGAACTATATGCAACACATGCATAATCTAAGGCGGATCTTACTATGGCAATATATATTTGCCTCAGAGACTTCATCGTGGCTCCCCAGCTACTTCCCACTAGGCACCTCATTATATTAACTGCCTTGTTACACTTGGTGACTACTCTCTGGATGTGTTCTCCAAATGTTAACTTGCTTTCTAGCCACATACCCAAAAACCGTACCATCTGGACTTGCTTAATTGGCTGCCCATAAAGGTTAACCCATGACCATTTTTATTTCAAGAAGTGGCTATTTATACGCAAGTCCGCATGCGCAGCAGTGTTAGGGTTAGGGTTACACCCCTAGTTCAAGATCATTCATTGCGCTTGTGCCTGTGGAAGTTCGTAATATTATCTAATTGGAGTACATTTATGACTGGCGTAAAAATAACCTCTTCTTTTATTTTTTCTCTTTGAAGATTTGCGGCTCTAGGTACCATTGATAGTGAATGTTGCTTCCAGTCACCACGATGCTATTCAGAATACTGGTCTACTGGAGCAAATTTTTTGTAAGAGATGACTATATTGAGGTGGAGCGAAATGCAAATGTCGTGCATTCATGCGCATCTTTCGTGCCTTTTATGTTGCATCTCCCGCATAATTCACGTCACTCGGCACAAACTAGCATCTTTTCACTTGTATTTGCGTCTTTGCATTAACTATGAATGTAATCTGTTTGTGCAAAAAATTTGTTTCACTTTCTGAGATGCAGCATCAGATTTTACCAGCTTTCATGACAGCAGTAACTAGAAAAGCAATCAGAGAGCGCAGACCTCCGCCAGGGGGCAACAAAACCCAAAAGGACGGCGATTGGAACTCCGGCCCATTGGAAAGACTTGAAATCTTGAACTTTGGCGTATATCTCAGCAGTGCTTTGGCCGAGATATGCTAAAATTTAATCACCTGTTCCTTGACTTAATACCCACCTTTTTTGAAAATTTCATCAAAATCTGTCCATAACTTTTTAAGTTATTTTGGAAACCAACAGACAAACTAACAGACAGACAAACAAACAAACCCAGGCAAAAACATAACCTCCTTGGCCGAGGTACCAATATATCAGATTAGGCCAGTGTAATAAATTGACAATTCTGAGATTGAACATTGAACTTTCAAATGATATATAGTTGCACAAAGCAGCACAATATTTGATTCAAAAAGGCAATTATGTCTAACAGCCTGGCATGGGGCCCATGCTTGCGAGGCTTTTGCAGTCATATGTCTGAGAATTTCATTATCGCCGAGCAAGATTAAAAGGAAAATAAAACCAAGATTTTTTGCGTGCAACTACAAGGTTCATGCAATAATAGGGCATCTTCCATGCTCCCGACGGACCAACCTACATTCTGAAACAAGTACAGATTTAACCTCAGTCTGACAAAATAAATATAGAAACAAGATAAATACCTCATGGCTGATGCTCTTTTTTCATGTTTCTGCAACCACAACAGGGTGCTTTTAAGCATTCATTCAGCGCTTTTGCCTCCGTTGGCTCAGCATCTCCCTTCAGATATGTCCATCGCTTTTCACCTTCCTTCAGGCTGACATACTTCGTGCACGTTTCTTCCCAAAACAGGTTGGCAAAAAACAAATCAATGTACACAATCTGGAGTTTTTTTTGTCAGAGTAAACCTCCTTTGCTTCACTTTCTCTTCAAATCCAATTTCTTCATCGGAAAACTATAGAATCGCCATCTATGACATGTTAAGCCAGTTCTTGCACTGCACTCAACCACAGCGCACCCAGGCATTTTGCTCCCTCAGGACAGGAGTCAGTCCCTTTACAGTGTGCTCCATGGCTTAAAATAATGGTCTTTCATTCTGTTATCAAAATGGGGTGAGAAAATGTAAATCACCTGTCACTCTGTCTTACAACGTATGGTGCTTAGCCTTCTTGGTCTATGGCTTCAGGCCCTCTGCCGGGCCATCCTTGCGGGTAGGCAACGTCACAGTATTTCAGTCATGGGGTAACCAATTTTTTAATTGGTTAAAATTCTGTCAGTGGTGGCGTGCATGCAATTGTTGAATTATGCTCCAGAGCCAACTTTGCAGGTGAATATCATGGATGTCAGAGGTGTTTATTACCGCACACTAGTTTGAAAAATTAGTTAAGATAATCATCTTGCTTCACAACTGCACTATTACGATGGGCTTTTCAGGGCTTTAACTTAGGGTGACTTGTTAGGTATAGAATCTTGCTGAACTAGCTCGCTACCTAGCTAAGAACTGGCTATACCCATCAGTGACTGCGTGACTGTGAACAGTACTTGACGCTATGTACAGTCAAAGTAAATTCTATTGTCAATTTTCCTTGGACTTTCTAATCACTATGGGTTAAATTTGTCATGCTGGGACCTAGTAAGCAACTTATGCAGGTGTTATGTTTACGTTATATCTCGACGGTCACATTCCAGCGATTTAGAATTCTCAGAAACAAGTCATCATGTGACTTCCTCCCTTAGAGGTGCAGTCAATCATGTCTGTAAATCATGACTTCATAGCCCTTTTTTACAGTATCAAATAACAAAATAAAACCAAACATCTGAGAAAAAATGAACACTTTAACCTACATCAACATTGTAAGAACTGCTTAAAGACTGCTTAATGAATTGACCTATGGCTAAGCCCCGCCCCCTCCACAGACTCAGACAAACAATCAACACTTTAGAACAGGCGCTTATGGCTGGTATCACAATCAGAGATATTTTTCAGGATGCTATCGATGATTTTTGGCGATAGAAGGCTCAAATATCACCAAGAAGTCAGCAAATAGGGTTACACCATGCATTGGAGGGATACATTAATGAATTTAGAGTGGAAAAGGTCAACGAAAAGTTTAAATTAGAAGCTATAAAATATTCAGATGCGATCAACAGCATCTCGTTTCCTTCACCCTCTCACACAACAAGATTCAGGATCAACATTGTTTGCGCACCGCAGGGTAAAAAATTTTATTTACGTATTATTATTGGTAGCTACCGAATTAAAGAAATCTAACCTGATGTGACTGAACTCTTAAGTAAACAAGGTGACATGGTGAGCAACGCAGCCAGGAGCTCAAGTTAAGCTAACGTCCGTCAGCACTGAAGTTAGCCATAGAGTTTACTAACTTTAGCGAACTTAGCTATGTGAAAGATAACTTTACATTAATCTCCAGTGAAGTGACAAGATGTCACCTTAAACACGATCTTGACTTAGCTTGGAACAAATGTGGACATCCTTGTTGACCTTTGTTGGCTCCAAATTTGTTAGCCAAATGAAAGCCCATATATGACTTCCTATATGGGGATAATACATACCTCTCTACCACTAACCGTTTTTGAGTTTTCATGGAAAATAAGCAAATTTAAGCAATGATCTTGACCCCCCCAACATTCAACCCCCAACTGCAAAGAAAACTCTGAGAGATACCCCATCATGTAGCACGAGTGGAAGCAGAATTGAAAGATTTAGTCTGAAGTTCATACGATCGTTATTACCAAAGTTATTTCAGAAATACAATTCTGACTTTTCCATTGACTATGACCTTGACCCAATGACCTCCAAAATTTATGGCAATCCACTCTTGACTAATACCCACCTATCCTGAAAGTTTGGTCGAGTCATTTTACAAATGTTGCTATGTTGCAAGCAACCAAACAAAGAAACTCCTCGCATTCTGGACTACATCCGGGGAAAGGTAAAAATTGACACGTACTTAATTCAGTGGGACCCATGCTCCATCCACTAACATGGAGGGCTGGGTTTATAATTCATACTGCAGCCAGCCACTAGATGCTGATCACTATGTTCTGGCTTCACTTTTTGGGAGCTGTTAGGTTGTCTATATTTATGTACAATCAATGTTTCTGTCACAAATATGACATTTTTTTTGTTGTTGGTGACGCAAAATCGTATCAATGTGCTCATGCCTGCAATTTCAAAGGGCAGATGCATCTGTATTACAGATAGATACAAGTCACTTAATGATGAACGTGTACCAACAAGACATGCCTGTCTAACTTGAGCAAAAATTTGGAATTTAACTACGAGACTTGCAATGTGAATGTAGTGCATGTTTTATTCTTGTTATATCCAGACTGTAGAGAGCCTGGACACCAAAAAAACCACTTGAAATGCAAATTGGATATTTGAAATATGATAATTGGATCAGAGCCACGTTTGTTTTGAAATATGATTCCAGTCAGACATTCTGGATAGTCAAATCGGCTTTCAAACTGTGTTTTGCATCGAAGTCAAATCCAGTGCGCAAAAATGGCGGGATCATAAGTAATAAGATCATAGGTATCATAAAGAGAAATAAGAATATGATGGCAAAATACATTTTTGTATACAGAGAAATAAGTTGCCAACTGACTGCATTTGGATAGCGTGTCGCGAGTGTACCGACTCACAGCTACATCGTTATCACTGTAACCTACGCACATAGGTTGACGATTTTTGGACATGGAAATCCGATCTGATTGCCTGCAAGTAACAGTGCCGACAGTCTATCTTAGAGATCTGATTAGATGAAGAAATCTGATTTGCTTGCAATAGGAATTAAGCCCATGATTTGGGAGGATGACAAATTTTTCTGTCCTCTTTTCTAGGCGACCTTCAAGGGTTGGATGACAATCATGTATTCAGCCGTGGATTCCCGTAAAGTAAGTTTATGTTGAAATGTCCATTACACTTTGGATTCATTTGATGATATCTACATGATATACAATGATAAAGGAATATGGTATGATATGCAAAATAACATTTGCCCCTGAATACACCCTTGATGGACTCCCATAATTTGCACCAAAAGTAATGCAAAAAACGCGTAATTTTTTTTTTTTTTTAACGTGAAGATGAGGCCATTTGCAGGAAACTATCCTGTTCTTAAACTTTCCAAAATTATCCAGAATATTTGTGAAAAGTGTTTATGCTTGTGCAATATATAATTTTTGGTATTTTCTTTATTTAATTTTAGCGGAACGAGCAACCCGTTTACGAAAT
This sequence comes from Gymnothorax reevesii, assembly GCA_029721435.1. Taxonomy (NCBI): domain Eukaryota; kingdom Metazoa; phylum Chordata; class Actinopteri; order Anguilliformes; family Muraenidae; genus Gymnothorax; species Gymnothorax reevesii. The sequence goes on along the minus strand of CM056587.1, from coordinate 25,516,754 downwards.
TAGCCGGAATATGTACATCTACTTTGTCATATTCATCATCTTCGGAGCCTTCTTTACTCTGAATCTTTTCATTGGTGTCATCATTGACAACTTCAATCAGCAAAAGAAAAAGATAAGTATATTGTTTTGCTTGTTGCAAAAGAATAAATCTCAAGGGTTTGTGCCTTTGGCTGGGAAAAATAAATGTACTTTTGACTTAAGTTGAAAATGTAATAATTAGCCTTGAATATCAGGGCTTTCAGCCAGCTCAGGTTTTACCGCAAACTCATACAAAATGTCCGATATCTTTACCATTTGATCACATTCAACTCCTGTTTAGTCAGAGAGGCATAGAATTTGTACCAAATTTCAAACATCTGTCATGCTGATGATTTGTGACCACATACTGTATGTAAAACATGTGACTTGCTAATGTATGAGTCTTCCAAGTTTCCACTGTCACTGTCCATTCTGCATGGTGAAATCAAAAACCTAAACTGGTTTGTGCAAAATCCTGGTTCAAGCTGTTTTTCTTTTCCTTCTATACTTCGGAGGTCAGGATATCTTTATGACCGAGGAGCAGAAGAAATATTACAATGCAATGAAGAAACTTGGATCTAAGAAGCCTCAGAAGCCTATACCCAGGCCTGCAGTATGTGAACTTTATACCAATAACCTCTCCTAACATGAGAACATATCATTGTGGCAAAATAGAATAAAGAATAAAATTGTTGCTGCTCTTAATAACATAGAAAATTTCTATGAATTATAATTTTAATCTGTATCAGTCATGGTGTTTTTTATGGTTTTGAATTTATCTTTTTAGAACAAGTTACAAGGATATGTCTTTGACCTCATAACAAATCAAGCCTTCGACATTTTTATTATGGGTCTCATAATTCTAAATATGGTCACGATGATGATGGAAGTGGACGACCAGAACGAGGATATGAAGAAAATTCTGAAAGGGATTAATATGGTCTTCGTAGTCCTTTTTACAGCAGAGTGTGTGCTCAAGATGTTTTCTCTTCGGCAATATTTCTTTACCATCGGTTGGAATGTATTTGACTTCGTTGTGGTCATTGTGTCAATAATCGGTAAGAAATTCTCTTGGGCACTATTTCTGTTCATATTTAAATTTTTCCATTTTTATTGTATCTCTTTTAACTGAACATTATTTAACCAGGCAAGTCAGTAACAAACAAATTCTTGTATGCAGTGGTGGCCTGCACTCTCAAATGGTGAAGCGTTATTTATTTTTAAAGTAAATGGCTAATAGAAGGAAATACTGGGACATGTTACCAAATATTTCATGGTCCTTTATCTCTTTGCAGGTATGTTTCTTTCCGGAGTGATCGAAAAGTATTTTTTCTCTCCCACATTATTCAGAGTCATTCGACTTGCAAGAATCGGTCGCGTTCTTCGTCTTATAAAGGGTGCCAAGGGAATCCGTACACTTTTGTTTGCCTTGATGATGTCACTTCCTGCACTGTTCAATATCGGCCTGCTGCTTTTCCTTGTCATGTTTATCTATGCCATTTTTGGTATGTCAAACTTTGCCTATGTGAAGAAAGAGGACGGCATTGACGACATGTTCAACTTTGAGACGTTTGGCAACAGCATCCTCTGCCTGTTTCAAATCACAACGTCCGCAGGCTGGGACGGCCTGCTGTCCCCAATTCTAAACAAGCGCGAGCCTGACTGCAACAGTTCATTAGTATACCCCGGCAGAACCAGAACCGGAGGAGACTGCGGGAATCCCACGGTGGGCATTGCTTTCTTTGTGAGCTACATAATCATCAGCTTTCTCATTGTGGTCAACATGTACATCGCAGTCATCCTGGAGAACTTCAGCGTGGCGACAGAAGAGAGCGCGGAGCCACTGAGCGAGGATGACTTCGAGATGTTCTACGAGGTGTGGGAGCGCTTCGACCAGCAGGCTTCCCAGTTCATCGGGTTCGACAAGCTGTCGGATTTCTCGGACTCTCTGGCCCCACCTCTGCGTATTCCCAAACCCAACACGGTCCAGCTGATGGCCATGGACCTACCCATGGTCAGCGGTGACCGCATCCACTGTCTGGATATATTGTTCGCCTTCACCAAGCGGGTCCTCGGGGAGGATGGAGAAATGGACGCCCTTCGTGGGCAGATGGAGGAGCGCTTCATGGCCTCTAACCCTTCCAAGGTGTCTTATGAGCCAATCACCACCACCCTACGCCGCAAGCATGAGGAGCTATCGGCCATCGTAATACAAAGGGCTTACAGACAGTACCGCCTTGTACACCCTGCGCCAGTGATTGCCCCTACAATGTGTCCTCCATCGTATGACAGTGCCATAAACCTGGGCAAAGACGACTATGAGAACAGCCCAGAGAAAGAGGACATGGGCAAAGATGTATCAGAGGAAGAGAAGGAAGTTTGAGAGTAGAATCCGGTTCTCATTAAAGTTACGCAGAAACTTGTTGACAGCCTTCAGCCTTCTAGGGCAACCTGTGTATGTGAAACAGTTGGTGTGTTTATGCCAAACCCACGATGCTTACTTGCATCTGGATATTAGGTCCATGCCTAATCTGGCTGTGATATCAGACACCAAAAAGCAAACTTATATTCCCCCTCGGTCAACTTCCTTTTGGTCATAAAAAAATGTAAGAATGGAGTTCCTCTTCTCATGGGGTGCTGCAATGGCTGGAACTAGTCCTTGCTCAGTTACAGAAAAAGTCATTATTATTTCTGGTCATCTGTTTCCATATGTAAAGATGACCGACTGTTCTGATATGTTCACTTTTGAGTGATTTCCCCCCCATCTCAGCTGTGCCACACAACTGTGGCAAACCAACTTTGCAAGATCGCTCATTTTTTTCTTCTGTCGGCAGGTGATTTGCAATTTTCCAAAAGGATACATAAAAATGAAGCAAGCTTTTAATGTGCTGTCTGCCCAGAATGGATCCAGTGGAGAAGTTTTACGAAAAAAGAGTGGGTAGTGCTTCCACCAAACCTTAATGGAATCAATAGGTTGGTGGAAAGTGCTTTAAAGATTTTTTTTTGACAGAAATTTTCTATGAGTGCACCAACAAAAGCATTCAAAATGTATTTTGCTGACTTTAAAGACTTCTGTCTCACAGCTGTGTTTTTGCATGGAAGCATGCACACACCCATAGTCTTGCATGATGGCTCAGAAGAACCGATCTGTCATATGATGGAGTTCTCTCTATCCTCTTGAGCTTTTCACTGTAAAGCTCCGCAATTGCGGCACTGGATATCTTCAATCATTTTCACTAGTATTTGATAATGAACAGTCATAGATACAAAATTGTCTCAGAGAAAGTAGCTGTTTTTTTTAAGCAAAATTCTCTCTTTCTCTCAGTTTCGTTATTTTCCTTTTGAAATAACTTGCATAGATTAAAACGGATCAGCATTTAAGTACGCCTGATAAAGCAGACATCCTTGCCACAGACGACCCATGTCATTTTTATAAGCTCTTTTAGTGTGTGGATCACAATGTTGCTTTTTTCATGTGCACTTCGTGGAGTTGCCTTTGATGCATGGATCCTCTCCCCTTCTCCAATAGTTTTTGTATCAGCCAAGATGAAAAGTCTGTGTTGAAAAGCTGATAACTTACAAGTGTTTCGTGCCAATTTTTTTTGGGGTTACTTTTTGATTTACTACTTTGCTGTGCATTTATAATTATTGTCTTTTCTGTGTCCTTCTAAAGCAATCTCCAGGATGTTTTATGGTTAGACGTATTTCTGTTGAGTTCTCTTCATTGAAATTTTGTTCACTTTTTTAGGGCAGTACTGTAAATAAGGAATCATATGCACTTCGGAAACTGAGAAGCCACTGCAGTTTTTTCAGTGAGTAGTTTCTAGCAGAGATGATAATGAGTATGACGAAATATGATGCCTATTTCTGGTATACTTTAAAGCTGCGGACAGATGATTGTTCTCTACACTGCAAAAATGTACATCGATGGTAAAGTTTGATACTTAATTACTTGGCCTTAGTCCTTGATGCCTTCCAGGATTTGATCATATTATTTTCTTTTATAATTGCCTTGTTATATGCGTCAGCAATCGAGGGTCAGTAATAAATTTTATAATGAACTCATAACACACCCATGCACGCACATTTAATTTAAATGCGTCATTATTCAGTGCTAAATATATTTGTTTGTATGGTGAATCTGTGTTGCATGCAGGATTTTTCTATCACCTTATCTAATGGAACCCCCTCTCCCCCTGCAGTCCCCCCAAAAAACTACCTGTTTATCGTACCATTGAGACCACATTTGCATTTTCGATTGCCATGATGTTTATTCAGTGTTGCTATATTTTCTGTATTGGCCAATGCTATTTAAAAAAATACAAATGTTTGCAAAATGGGTAGTGGGTAATATTCAATAAAATGGCTGAAACCAATGTAATCTCTTTGTATTCAAGTGCATTTCATTAATATGCAATTTTTTATTTTTTTTTATAGCTAATAGACAATGTCAATTGCAGGTAGCTCATGCTTGTCCATTGACAAGGACAGAACTAATGAAATTATTGCTATCTTTGATGCACATTTTAATTTAGCAGGGAGTAATGCATGTGGCACTAGCACCATTTACTTTGTTTTATAATGTTTAGTTTAGACCACCTCTTTCATTTACTTGCTGAAAGAATATGAGTATATTAAAAAAATAACATTCCGGTATCTATGTCATCTGTGCAGAACAAGACAAAACTATTTGGCCATCTGTGCATGTGTGTCGTTTGTTCATTTTTTACTTTAGGTATAGCGTAATTAAGTTAATATATCACATAACTAAATTAATGTTACTTTGCTCGATAGCTAGCGTGCACATAATACTTTTTCATAGCCATCATGTAACATTAGTTTCTTAGCTGGCAAGAGAATGTCAGCTTGCTACGTAGTTAACTGAATTTACAAACCATTGCTAGTTCAACCATAAATATCTGCGACTCAGTGACTGCTTAAATCGGCAGGGCGATGGAGTTAGCTCAGTGCTAACATACAATGGGTGCTAAAGGAAAATACATTTGTTTTCTATTAAATTACACAATTCAGTTATGTGATAAAACAGAATCTTATACTCTTGGTCATGTAATAAGAAAGTTATAAAACTCAGTGAGTAAATTTTAGGTTTGTTGCTAGCGCAAAATTTTCTCCACTCATTTTGTAACTTTCATATGACATACTCACTCGTGTAAGATCCTCTATTTATGTTCACTTGAATTAAAGACCCAAAAAATTTCTTGCATCATTTGTGCCCCTTTTCCATATATAGTGGTTTTTAAGACAGTTTAATATAGATATGATTTTTTTGGCCAGTATAACAACTCACCCCCATCCCTCTCCTCCACACGGCTTTATGTAGGCTATTGACCACACCAAAAAGAACAAGTCAAGTGTCACTGTACTCATCACGACCAGCTCAATGTTTGTTATTACTGAAGTGCTTGGTGCGTGCGCGTGGTTCGCGTCAGGATTGCAATACCGCGCGCTTTACTTCATTTCCTCTCGTGCCTCACTGGAAAAGCAATAACAATCAATTGATTCTTCAATTTGCTGCAAATACAGTACATGCCTCACCTGTGCATTTTTAATGGTGCTGAGTATATTTTATTTATTCATTAGCTCACCTGGTTCAAAGCACCAAGTGAGCTATTGCTGTGATGCAGAGTCTGTCATCTGTCTGCCTGTCTTTCATCCATCAACCTTCTCTCAACACATTTTGATCAGACTTGAGACATATGTTCCTGTGATTGCTCTGACGAAGTATTGGTTGTCTGATGCATTTTTAGCATAACTTACTGTTCCACGAGACAGACTTGGAGCAAACTGGGTGCACACATTTGTCTTATGGCCCTAACCAAGGGTTGTTATTTCTCTGCTCAGTTTGGAATCCAATTTGTCCACCCGGGTCTCTAATTGGCTGACACATTAATGCCTTCCTCTCCAGTTCCATTGGCTTGATCTAGGTCAGACTTGGTGAATGTTTGTCTCATGGCCCTGACCAAATCATGCTCCTTTTTTTTGGCTCCATTTAAAAACCAGTGATTGGGTAATGAATGTTCAACTTCTTCTGCAGTTTCAATGGTCACAT